>CM040403.1:28647506-29247506 GCA_022702515.1 Ilyophis sp. 1 JC-2022
TGCTAAGTCTGCAATGAATGTGAACAGCCAATCTGCACCGGCTCAGGCTCAGTTTAAATAGCCATTCGACAAGTGAGATCTCGATTAGCACGCTCTGCTAGCATTGGTGACAGAACCCACATTCGACAGAGACATTGATTGTGCATCTGTGGTCCTCTCCAATTCCAACCACGCCACGATACAAGCCTATTCGTAAACCAGTCACCTTCTCACAGAATTAATTTCATTATGAAAAATATAAATCCCCTGAAACTTACACACTGCATGGCTTCCTTCAGACACAACCAGCCAACAGGTGCCTCTCTCCTGAGAGAACATTAACAGTGCGATTTGAACATTCAACAAACAGTCGATAAACATTTTGTTGACTAAATAAGACCTATTACCTGAACACTTCAAAGCTAGGCTTCCTTGCCATCTTCAGCTATGAGGTAAGCAAATTTACATCAGTGCAAATGGGACATGAACCGAAATGGAAAGGTCCTCGTGGATCATTACAGGCGTTTCTTCCAACCCTTGAAACAAAACTGACCCCAACCGTGATTCATAACTAAAATGTACATGACCGGCTTATTGGCATGGCAGACATGCTATCCGCCAAGCTGAAAATTGAATTTGAAATATATTGAGATTAAAATATAATTTGTTCCATTTTCTTCGCTCGTAAACTGACGCCCGTCCACATCTACTTCTTCCATGAATGTGGTTGCAATTTTCATTTGAGCTGTAATGTGAAATCAGGAGGCATCTGTATTGGCACGGCATGACCAGTCTAGTATCAGCTTTTGAGAATCTCTTTTTTAAATGTTTTGAGTCTCTACATTTTTCTGTATGTGTTGCGTACAACACAAACCAAAACATATCGGCTCATTAGTACGGCAGCGGGAAATCAACTGAAATAGAACGACGAGGCATGAAACGTGCGCCAAGTGTTGATGCAACAATCTAAATATTGCAAGCAGCCAGAAATCACTTGGCTCAAAACAACTCTAACACACAGAACCGTTCCAAATATAACCGTTCAGAATAAACTTAATGTACATTTTTACCAATGAGCGTGCGTGGGGGATCCAGCACAAGGCTAACATCTGTACTGGATGTACTGAAATGGTCATCTGGCCATAAAAACAGTTCATACGATTACAGTATGATTTTAGTTCGAATCACAATCATTCAAAATGGCCACAATCACAACGTCCTCCGTGAACATCAATCATTAAATAGCACATGAAAATAAAAAATAAGTGAATGCATAAATAACAACACTTTAGCCAACGACACAGTCTTAGTAAGGTTCGCCAGGAAGGTTCTAGAAAGGTTATGAGCATTCACAGCATAGCAAAAACATGGGAAAGATGCAAGAGCAAAGCCTCTTGCGGTTGTCATGACCACGTGAAGATGGACAGAACAGAACAGGGGAATGTACTTAACGCTTGGGGGAGGAGTAAACTCTGCAGCAAGGGGGGGGGGGGGTGCTGGGTAAAAAACGATCTACCACCCTGCTGTACACTTTAACTGCACACTAAAAGATGGAGTAAAATATTCCATTAATGATACAGGCCAACCGTGGCCAGGTGCCTTTGAATGAAGAGTGTGGCACCCAGTTCTGAGCAATGCAGTAAGTGATGAAGCATTAATTAGGCTGCAGTTTGAGTATGCATGTGCACACAATGCAGACATAAGCACCAACCCATTAGCTCATATGAATTACTCTACACGGGGGTGGCCAGACCATGTAATCATTGTACTTGCTGTTCAGGGCGTTTTGTAAATGGTAGTTCATGTTGAAATGCGGTCTACTCAACTTGGTTTCTGCTGGAAAAATCTGAGGCCTAAGCTGTTTTAACCTAATGGCATTTTAAATTATTAACCGTGTGAATTATTGCGATTTGCATTTTGGCCAGTCAGGGCAATTAGAAAACAATTACACAACCTTAATTAGCTGAGTGAGACTGTGCTTTGGATCCCTGTTTATAAGTCTGACATTAATCCTCATTTGCATTCTTTAACTTCACAATCATACATGTATTTATTAAATGACTCAGTGAATATAATGAATGTTCAATCCTGAATACGGTGGACACACTTCTTCCTTTACCATGAGAAATGAATCAAGATTAAAGCTTCAGGCCTTTTTTTATGGGGTGAGGGGAGATGGATGTTTTGCATTTGTTGTTCAGGGGATTGACAAGCGAAGCCATTGTCAACTTTAACTTGTAAAGCATTAATAAATAGATGACCATCTTACAATATGAAACTGAACATCATTGTCTCAGAACTCCGGAACACTTTGAAACACTTTGAACCCACTTCTGTGACGACATGCGCCTTTACACAGAAAGCCGCCTGCACTCAACCCACAACATAGATTTACAACATATCTATGCTTTACAACAACCCCCTCGCCTCAGAACCAGTAAGTGACAACATACACACATACGATGACAAACTTAAACTTTCAGCACATCCAGAACAAATAAAACCTTCACAGCAAATAGAACAAATAAAGAAATGACAAAAACCAAAAAACAGAATGAGGGATATGGAATACGTCCTCCCTCATTCAGCTCACGGCGGAACCGGGCACTACGGCGTGACAAACCGAGAGGCTGAAAAGGGAGACTGCACACCTTTTCAGCAGCACAGGGCTGAGCAACATAAAGCCAAAACATGGAGGAATTCAAAGAAATGAGGAATATGGAGGAATATCACAGGTAGCCGTCTCCTGCAAGACCTCATGCACTGTAGCAACAGTGCCACCTAGGGCTTGCAAAGCATACTACAACTGAGAGAAACAGATTTAAAAAATGAATAGTATAAAAAATACATGAATATGAAAGGAACAGCTTCCCCAAAATGATGAGTGGTGCTTCATCTTAGCTAGGGGGGGGAGAGGGGGGGGGCAGGCAGATGACCAATCATTTTGCGGGAGCCCAAAGGCCAGGGTGGAGCTGTAACTGTTGCTGGCGGCAGACGCAGGAAAAAAAATAAAAACGCAAAAATGAGGACATTCCACAGGGTCACAGTTTACCTGCAGGAGGACGTCGCTTTGAGCGTACAGGGTGGAGAAGGCGGGGGCCGGGACCTCCTCGTTTCCTAAAGTGGGCGACCCGTTGTAGATGCACTCCAGGGACTCTACCTACAGAGGGGCAGGTAACTCAGCCGGTCACAGCAGGCCCATAGGACACACAGGTCAGCTGCGTCAGCTCACCAGGGCGGCCATTTTTTTTAAATCAGAAAATGCTCACCAGGGACGGAGGTCTTTGTGGTGAAAATGCGTGTACACTCACAACATAGACCTCTGCCCCTGATCGAGAAATTTAGAGTCTGAAAAATCATGGAAAATCACATCCCTGGCTGAAATGAGAGCTGTAGGAGCCTGGATCTGAGTGGCTCTCACAATAAATACTGTGAAACCAGAGGGCAGCAGCACAGCAATACTCAACACCACAAAGGCAACATTAAACATGCTGTGGTTTAGCCTTGAAAAGCAGCAGAGAGAAGCTTTGATGATATGGCGCTTTTGAACAATGAGAGAATGGGATAATGAGGCGTCATTAGGTAGAATTCAGGAACTCCCACAATGCTCTCTGCTCTAAACATACAAATGGGTCCTACTGCAGCTGTTAAGTTGTGTAGAATGCAAGCGGGGTGCGTGCGCAGGGCGCAGGGCGCGCTGCGCGGTCCGATTCTCTCCGCGTTCCCACGTCCAGGACCACAATGACCACTGAACAACTGAACAAACTCAGAATCCCTCAAGACTACTATGGGCTTCATCACCCTTCATAAATAAATATGTGACTACTTCCCATCTTAACCATGTCTCACTCAAACCTCTCCTTATGGAAATTAAATATCCTGCAATACATTGTAAATATGAGGACTACAATAAGAGCCATTTCACACCAGTTTATTGAAAATAAAATCTATTTATTTAAATTTATATATCATGGCAATTTGTACTCTGTAGATTCCTCATATAGGGAAGTATTGTAATATCTTCATCATACATTTTATTTCAATATATTTTCAGTGCATTCCATTCTGTGAGGGCTTGTTACTCCTAATGAACTTGAATGAAGGACAAAGTTCTGCAGTTTAACCCAAAGTGTGTTAAAGGCACAGACTGCACTCTGACAGCATCCTGACAGGTACAGTACAGTCACAGGTCAGCTGCGTTTGGCACACGTGGGGGGCAGTGCAAGATGGCCACTCCATCTGTCGGAGCAAATGTAGCCAAAGGCTGGCTGTGTGTGCCACGATGCCGGAACATTCTCTGGGGATAAAGTACAGGAGCAGCGAACAACTAAAGTGCTCCACTCACAACAGTGTAGTATTTACACACAAAACATTCCACAGTGTAGTATTCACACACAGAATATTCCAGTGTAGTATTCACACACAGAATATTCCAGTGTAGTATTCACACACAGAATATTCCACAATGCAGTATTTGCATACAGAATATTCAGTAACACTATATTTTGAGTGTCCCATGTTGACACTCAACTTGATATCAACTGATATCAATTGAATATCAGTTCAGTGTTCATTTAAAGTCAATTGCATGGCAGGTGATTGTCCACAAACTCCACAAACAAGTGAGTGTCAAGAAACACTGTCACTCAACACTCAAGAAACACTCTATTGACACTCAGCAAAGTAGAAACTGACTGTTTGCTGTATCTCAACATTCAGTTGATATCAAGTCGAGATGAACAAGGGACACTCAAAATAAAGTGTCACCGAATATTCTGCTGAATAGACCACTGCTCAGTACTGTGCTGTAGAATTATGTGATCAGTCCTACCATTAGACGGAACACTGATAACCTAAGGTTATGAGCAGCCTGGTCAGGCTCATAGTGCTGTAAGTTTATGAGAAGCCTCATAGTACTGTAAGGTTATGAGCAACCTGGTCAGGCTCATAGTACTGCAAGGTTATGAGCAGCCTGGTCAGGCTCATGGTACTGTAAGGTTATGAGCAGCCTGGTCAGGCTCATAGTACTGTAAGGGTATGAGCAGCCTGGTCAGGCTCATAGTACTGTAAGGTTATGAGCAGCCTGGTCAGGGTGATAGTACTGTAAGGTTATGAGCAGCCTGGTCAGGCTCATAGTACTGTAAGGTTATGAGTAGCCTGGTCAGGCTCATAGTACTGTAAGGTTATGAGCAGCCTGGTTAGGCTCATAGTACTGTAAGGTTATGAGCAGCCTGGTCAGGCTCATAGTACTGTAAGGTTATGAGCAGCCTGGTTAGGCTCATAGTACTGTAAGGTTATGAGCAGCCTGGTCAGGCTCATAGTACTGTAAGGTTATGAGCAGCCTTGTCAGGCTCATAGTACTGTAAGGTTATGAGCAGCCTGGTCAGGGTCATAGTACTGTAAGGTTATGAGCAGCCTGGTCAGGCTCATAGTACTGTAAGGTTATGAGCAGCCTGGTCAGGGTCATAGTACTGTAAGGTTATGCGCCTGGCAATTGAGATTAAGTTTCCACAGGTTTTTACATGAAACTCCACCTCATCTCAGACCAACTAAGACTTCCTCTGTATGTCCATTTGACTTCCTTGTCACATACCTTCAACAAAAATTTGATTATGAGAGGGTCCTGTCATCGACAATTCATATCACAGTTAATCTGACAAGCCCAAGATTTTGTTGCCGTTAAATCGCTGGCACACTCTGTAAAATCTTCCTGAAAAACACTTATGTGCTCCGTATCTGTCATCCTTAATCTAACCATGTTGAAATGACAAGCTCTTCATTATAAGGTAGCACCCAAATTGCCAAATTGAATTTAATCAAGGTGCTACAATTTCAATACATCACCTATTTAACAATAATAACTCAAAGCCACATTGTAATGAGCTATTAGAAACAGGGGCTTCATCAGCTCTGATTCAGAAAGTAGCGGGAAGACTGCAATGCATCACAAGATATCAGAGGGCAGCGCAGTCTTTCATATTTTAATTACGGCTGTGTTAGTCTTTCTCTTCTCTCTCTATCTCCTCACACACCTAACAAAAGAAAACCTGCAATGACATATAGTAGCCACAAGATGGGGCAAGAGATTAATTTGTTTCTAATTTCAGGCAAATTTATTATTTAAATTTTATTTTATTTATTTTATTTGTCAATCTGATCTTCCAAACATAATTCAACTTTAAATGTATTTTTGTTACTTATTCTGGGTAGATATTAATATTAAATTACAATATTTCCACAAATGTATATTAGATGAAATGCAGTGTAAATGTAATGTGTGCTGTGTATATGTATAAGTGTGCATGTGCTTGCTTGCGTGTGTTATGTGTGTGTGTGCCTGCCTGTTCCTCTACGCTATATTCATGCAGCAGTGCTGTGGAATGGAGAAGGTAGAGGAGCATCTCTGCACAGCCATCAGCCCTGCAGTGCAGATACGATTTAGAGTGAGACTGCACACTGTGGGACAGCTGATAAGCACTGATGAAACACAGGGTTCTCTCACAGAATCCCAGCTCTAAACACAGGGTTCTCTCACAGAATCCCAGCTCTAAACACAGGGTTCTCTCACAGAATCCCAGCTCTAAACACAGGGTTCTCTCACAGAATCCCAGCTCTAAATACAGGGTTCTCTCACAGAATCCCAGCTCTAAACACAGGGCTCTCTCACAGAATCCCAGCTGGTGCAGGGCGACTTGCACTTCCCTCCCTCCGTGTCAACGGCACTCGCTCGCCCCGACTGCGGAGCTTCTCCACTCTAGCTCCGCAGTGGTGGAATGAACTCCCCACTCCATTGCGATCAGCTGAAACACTGTCTGTTTTCCGTCGTGGTCTGAAAACACACTTTTTCAGACTCCACCTTGACTAACTACCTATATAGGGCCAATTATATAGTACGTATTTCCTGTTTATTTATTTATTTATTTTCTATTTGTTTTTTTGCTATTGTATAGCTTAGAAGGTATAGCCAACTGTATTCTATGTTCATTCCTAGGGATAGCTTCTATGTTGTGAGAAAGTTGTGCTTCATCGGATTTGCTTTGTAGTTGTGTCAATGACCTTCAATATGCACTTATTGTATGTCGCTTTGGATAAAAGCGTCTGCCAAATAACTGTAATGTAATGTAAGAGTTCTCTCACAGAATTCCAGCTCTAAACTCAGGGTTCACTCACAGAACCCCAGCTCTAAACTCAGGTTTCCCTCACAAAACCCCAGCTCTAAACACAGGGTAAGGAGTGTCAAATTCTTGGGTCTCCACGTACTTCAGTTTCAAAGAGGCGAAATGCTTTTAATAGACAAAACCTGAGGAGAGGGTTTCGCTGAATCCCCCTCCCCTCCCCACCCAAACGGCGGCCCGTCACGTAAGAGACTCCAAGCTGAGGAGCCAAGTGCCAAACCCAGTGACCTTTCTGGGCTCCACAGTAATCTCCACTCCGGCAGCTAAAAGCCAAGCTCCACGGTCAGACAAGAAGTGGCGCTCCAAATGTCTAATTGTAATGAACCTTTCAAATGGCTGGCCAAACTGTGCCCTGGCAAGCTCCGGTACCTGCAGGGGTGAGCCGGCACTCATATTCACACAGGAGAGAGCGAGTCTCGCTGTACTGTACACGACGTGCAGGTCTGCAAACAGCCTTTAAAAGAGAGTGCAAAGCAGGAATCTCAAACCAATTATTTTCAATTGCAGTTCTAAACGGCCGTACACGCAATGGGGGTTCACTCCGTTATCGGACGGCAGGAAAAAGCGCAAACGCATGTACAGTCTGCAGCCTCAGCTCAGGACTTCATCAAAACATCAGATCAAATGATGGGAGTACTTAAGCAATTAAGAGCAGAAGTTGGCGTGAATTGCCCACACAGATTGGCTCGTTACGCATCCCTGGCAGGGCCCGTCTGAAAGACGCTTCATTCTACCGTGGATCTGAGGGACACTGACGCAGGCAGCAGTGTGTCTCCATGACACGCTGTTAAACTAGGCCTTCTCACTGCAGGGTCCGAGCGTGCACAGGAAGAGCGTGTGTGTGCGTGTGTGTATGTGTGTGTGCGTGTGTATGTGTGTCCGTGTGACAGTGTCTGTGTGCGCGCATGTGCGTGTGTGTGTGTTATAACTGGACAGGTATCTGCATATCCCAGACCAGCTCAGTGGCTCTGGAACCAAATAAGGAATAATCTGCAGGGCTTCTCCTCGGTGCCCCGGTCTGTCCAATCAGAACGAAGCACCAGCATCACTTAATGACCCCCCCCACCTTTCCACTGATCCACTGATAGACTGCAGTGGAGTCCCATCGCCATCCTGCCTGCGTGTGTGTGTGTGTGTGTGTGTGTGTGTGTGTGTGTGTGTGTGTGTGTGTATGTATGCGTGTGTCCAAAGCTCTATGACGGTATTGATGGAAGACACACAGCAGAAATGAAATGCACAGTTAGGGCGGAGGTGGGGTGGGGTTGACGGGGTGCAGTGGGGTGCATGACGGGGTTGGGCGGGGTGCGGGGCGGGGTAGTCCTACCTTCATGGGGGAAATGTGCGAGTGGGAGACAAAGCCGTGTACATTCTCAATCTGGGACAGGTTCTTCTCTGAAACCTGCACCAGCTCGGGCCCTTGGACCTCGTTGGCGAGGTGCGGCGAGCCGTGTTCCTGGGGCGGGGATGCGTCCTCATCCTGGTACCTGTATTTCTGAGAGAGAGACAGAGACACAGAATCAGCTGCTGTAGCATCATTGGTAAGGAACTGGGAGGTTACAGGTTTGATTCCCAGGTGGGGCACTGCTGTTGTACCCTTGTCCAGCCCTTGAGGGGCAGGGTTTCCCTCGCTCAAAAACAGGCTTACGTGGTGCCTAAGCGAAGCTGGTCTAGCTTGGTCATCGCTAACTTAACACATATGCCCTTCTTTTCCAATTTTATGCTTTGACCAGTTTTTGTCATAGATTAACATAACATTGTCACCGTTGCATTCTTTAAATTGTTCCATTGTTATTAATTTATTCATTTTTATAAATTAATTTTTTTGATGCGATATCTCCAAGGCGGCTTGAAAAAACACTTTGGCGGCCTGCCTAAGATATTTCAATACAGGAAAAACCCTGGGGGGGATCTGGGCTTGCAGTATTAGTGCTCGACGGAGCACCGCCATTCTACCCTTGAGAAAGTTACTTAACCTGAATTACTTCAGCAACTGCATAAATCTATGGCATGTTTAATACATTTTAAGCTGTTCTGGATGACAGACTTTCCTAAATGTAAATGTGAAACATACAGTATATATGAGGGGCTCCATCACACAGAGTGAGCGCAGTACTTATGTTACCCTACAGGGGGTGTAAGAGGTCAGATCATGTGTTTATTCCCAGTTATTCTCTCAAAAACAAACTAACCAGTTTTTGCTCTTTGGATTTTTTCCCCTCTAATGTACAGTACACATCTGCCTAATCCCGATTCACCCTCAGTGTAATGTTTTTGAGTTTTTGGATTTCTCAAGTAAGCATTGCTGAAAAAACAGGTACATCATGATGAGCTTGTGTCACTTCTGAGATCTTCATATTTAAACTACAAAAAAACAGCAGCACACAGTGCTCAGCGAACACTTCAAAGCACACAGGCTCACGAGCAGCGCCCTCCAGAGGCATGGAAGAGCAACAGACTCCAGCTCCCTGAGAAAAGACTGGCAGTCTGCAGGAGATTCTACTACTTTCACCCCTTCCGGGTTTCAAAAACTTCCTGGTTTTTGTAATTAGACGACACAATTAAAAAGCAGCTCTCAGGATCTCCATGGAAATTTCTCTCCTGGCAATAATGTAATGACGTTTATCCACTGTACCATGCACTTGGCTGTTCTCTTACCAGTTTCTCAGTGGGAGAGAGACTATCTTTAGATAGAAAAACAGAGTGGCCAAGGGGGAGTAAATAATCTGGAGTCGAACACACAACTTAATTAAGTGGAAATCTGTCGACGTGCCTTGAGGGATCACCACCCCCCCCAATAGATAAAAGAAAAACGCTTTCACCGTCGATGACTTAGTGCTACCATCCATCCATGGCAGCCATGGAGAGAGACAGTATGATACACTTACACATTACGGTTGGAAAATAGTATGACAGATATGTTTCACGTGCACATTAAACAACACACTTCTGTTAGTGCACTGTATGCAGGAGACAGGGTGCAGTAGATAGGGCTCTGATTCGGACACAGTGCACTGTACGCAGGAGACAGGGCGCAGTAGATAGGGCTCTGATTCAGACACAGTCAAACACACACATGCACTCTGCATAAAAACACATATATAAATGCACACAACGCACATGCACATACAAGCACACCTGCATACATACGCAGATACATAAAGACAGTCTCAAACATGTATGCATACACATTCTCTCACACACACACAGACACACATGCAGTACCCATGTGAATTAACCAAGAGCAGAATAAAAAGAGGAATAGAGGTAGTTAAGTGGGACACTAAAATGCACAATGTAGGTTTGGCTGTGTTGTGTGTTGTGTAAGGATTGTTCATTATCAACCAAATGTTTAGTTTTAAACAATTAGGAGCCTATTGATTCACCTGGGCCTTTCATTTGATCAGTTTTGTTACCTCTTTTAATGAAACTTTTTGCAATACAGCACAATAAGCAAAATGTGAACATGGGACATTTATGGCATTCATGGCATGCATAGCTATTTTCTGACATCATTTGGTTTAAGACGGCAGGGTTTTTCCTACATAGTAAATTCTTTGGCGGCCGTCAAAATGATTTCACGGACAGCCAAAGGGAAATCGCGACCGCCAAAATGACAATAATTGAGAAAACTGCAAATAAAATCATATCCAAATTAATTTAATTAAATTTTTTGGGTGCAATATGCTCTTTTGGCCAGCGGATATATATTGTACTAGTCGCCTTCAAGATGTCAGTACTAGGGGACGAGTAGAATAAGCATAGAACTATAGACTGTATAGAAATGCGGCTCAGTTATTTTGTGGCAGAGTGCGACTCGGTAGAAAGACAGCGTGCGCAGCGAGTTGAATGGAACACACTCCAATTTTGAATTAGGCTACCTTTGAAACCCTAACTTCTGAAAAGGTAAAAGCTTTAACCCGATCCAAGTTGGCGGCCCATACTACAGTGGTACTAGACGTATCGGTCCCAATTACAGTATTCATGTTTGTCTTAAATGATAAACTAGGCTACAGCTTTAAGAAAACCCGCAGGATTGATACTGCTGTGCAATACATGGGTTAAAGCAAAAAAAATGTTCACGACTGAAAAAGATAACGCGGTGGTCCTTAAATTTGGGGGTTTTGGAGCTCATTTAAAGTAATTGTATGACCTTTGGGAGGTAATGCAGAGTGTTCCATGAGATTTGAGAGTGGCCAGATAATTGAGAAGCAGTAGCCGGCCAGGCTTTTTGAAGGGCGGGGGGTGGTGAGTAGTGGGGCAGGCCTCTGCCCCTCTGCGTTGGCGATTTCCCATTTTAAACTACATATAACTATTATTTCCTGCAATCTCAAGCAAAAAACTTTTTAATTTCCAAACTTTTTTTGAGGGATTTATTATTTGCCCAAAATGCTTACAACCATCACAGACTATAAATGCATAAAATGCACCGTTTATACACAATAACAAAACAATGCTCTGATATAGGAACACTAATATAGTTTTAAAACGTTGTAGCCTACAAACAAAAATTTGGCGTGTTTCCTTTGCTTACTGTACTGTACAGTAGACTACCCGATGGAGCCTACTTTCGGTTTAGTAAATTTCTCGTACAGTCCACATTTCCACAGTGACCACCTATCGCAATTATGGCTGTAATACATTGCCGTTATGTAAAAACACACATACGTTTGTATGTTTTTTTAACGAAGGCTACTTATTTTATGCGTATTATGTAGCTATAGCCTACTGTATGTGGCGATTATGACAAATGTATTTTGTTGCAAATTTCTGAATGACACAGCCACTTCTTCAAACTATGGATGTGCAGTGATTTTTTTTTTGAGGCATTGAAACTTAAATAAAAACTTGGTGGAAATTGCCTGCTTAAATTAGTAGGATTAACCAACTGACCTTTTTTCCTGAAAGAAAGTTGAAATAGTTTTTTTGACTAGGACTCGCTTCTCTCTCCCTTTTGGGAGGCATTCTTCCACCGATTTCACTCCACGCAAACCACTAGGCTTCTAGAAGGTGGGCGGGCCAGACAGCTGCGTGTCTGCTGCAGCATGTTCCGCAAGCACAGAGCCTACGTTACGGCGAATTGCAAGAGGGCAGGTAAAATAAAAATCTGTTTCGGATCTTCAAAAAAATGGCCGGCCAAAATGTGTAAGTGGTCGGCTATTTAGCCGGCAGCCTGCGCTTATGGAACACTCTGCTATGGTGTGTGTGTAGGCCAGGGGTTCTTAAACTTTTTCATCTTGGGACCCAAAAGATAAATTTTGTGTGTCCCTGGGACCCAAGCTCATGAACGCATAATTAATTGCCATATCTAAATTAGCCTACTATCAATAAAGACAAAAAAACGATTCAAAATAATCAAATGTATAGAATTTCACATTAATACATCTCTCACGTCACAAAACTTTTTTTTTTTTTTTTTTTACATTGTCAAACACTTTTACTGATCCTCTGTTATTAAACACTAACAGTTAAAATCTCTTGTACATATTAGCACTCCTCCCTTGCACACACACACACACACACACACACACACACTCTCTCTCTCTCTCTCTCTCACACACACACACACACACACACACACACACAATCAGTCCTAATGAGAGGTGTGTGGCTGCTTGAAATTGTCAACCAGCAGCTCAATTCTTGGCTCAGTTTTGGAGAGTGCCACCCTGAGGTCATGCACAGCATTGAGTCTGTTCCTGTATTTGTTTTTTAGGTAGGCCAGGGTGGAGAATCCAGATTCACAAAGATATGTTGTTCTGAACTGTATCAACACATTCACTGCTTTCCCAGCCAAGGAGGAAAAGTCCTCCTGCTGTAAATGAGCAACCCAAAATTGTGTTAGTGTCTTTGCCTGAAAAAGCATCTTGCTGCCATTGCTGGCTTGTAATGTTACCAGAGCCTCCAGCTCTGGCTGACTTAGTCCTAGATCTGCTGAGGGCACAGCTTGGAAGGGATACCTCACCCACTGAAGCTTTTGAGATCCCTGTGGGTCAGGGAAGTATCGCTGAAAGTTCTGCTGCAGGCCAGACATATGCTCAGCTATGTCCTTCTTCACAGCAGCACACAGGGGAACACCTATCTGCTCCTGGTAAGCAGAGAGAACAGGAAACATGACAAGTGCTCCTGCATCCAGCTGGGATTGCCATAATCCCAGGCGTGCAGTTAATCCTCGGATGCCATCTTCAAGCTCCAAAATGGTTGATTCCTTGCCTTGGAGGCTTGTGTTGAGTGCATTCAGCTTTTTAAATATGTCTACTAGGTAAGCCAGTCTTGCCAGCCACAGCTTGTCATGGAAGAGTTCAGCAAGGTCAGCGTCTTCTTTCTCCAGATAGGCCAGGACCTCTGCTCTCAGTTCCCACAGTCTTTCCAGAACCCTCCCCCTGGACAACCACCTAACCTCACAATGAAACAGCAGATGCTCATATTCTGCTCCCATCTCCTTGCACAGCTCTCTGAACAGCCTTGTTAGGAGAGGTCTCTTCTTGATCAGATTCACCACCCTAACAACTGAGTCGAAAACCTCACCTAAGTTACGTTGTAGTGCTTTGCTGGCCAAAGCCTCTCTGTGCAGAATGCAATGTGTGACTTTCACACTGGGCACCACTTGACGTACACGAGCTACAAAGCCAGATCTACACCCGGTCATACTCCTTGCCCCATCAGTGCAGATTCCAATACAATTTATCCAGTCAAGTTTAAAGTGTTTCAAATGAGTGTCTACCACCCTGAAAATGTCCTCTCCCCTTGTCGTTGTTTGCAGCTGATCACAGAAGAGAAATTCCTCCTTGATATCGTCATCACATATGTATCTTGCAAAGACCATTAATTGAGGAATGCCAGCTACATCTACTGACTCATCTAATTGCAGTGCAAATTTTTTGTGCTCCAACATCTTTCCTACAACTGACTTTTGAATGTCCACTGACATATCTTCGATTCTTTTGGCAACTGTGTCATTTGAGAGAGGGACTGAGTCCACTTTTTTGGCTGCCTCTTCACCCAGGAGAGAGAGACACACATCCTTTAAGCAAGGTTTGATCAGCTGCTCTCCAATGGAGTGAGGCTTCTTTGCCTTGGCAATGTTAAGACTGACTAGATAGGATGCCTTCAGTGCAGCTCTGTTCCCTTTGAATGCCTGGTGGATGCGAGAGAAGGCATTACCATCAAAATCTACCATGTCCAAAAATAATTGCATTAATATTCATATAGCTGTCATAAAAAAAAAAAATAATGAAATCAATGCATCCACCCTAACCCCTCTCAAATATATTTTTCCACCAGCTCTCTTGTTAACTTTGAACAATTTAATCACCCACTGATTAAACCCTATTGAAATTGAAATTCTACATGACCTAAAATTGATTACAGCTGGCTAGCTAGCTGCAGATTATCAGCTGCAGTGAGTGACAGAGCTGAGTACACATTACAGCACGCTCACAGAGCCTTTTTCTACATAAAAAAACGCTAACGTTACGTGTGAACACGGCCTAGCGTTAGCGAATGTTCGTGGCTAAATAAGTTTGATGTTACTAGCTAGTGAACGTTTGCCTTGTTGAATGCAGGTCAATTAGCTAGCTAGCTAACATTAATCACTAACGTTGAGCTAGCTAACCAACTACAATAGAAACACACACTACTTGGCGGACATTAAAATATCTCCGGATAATATATAATAACCTACTCTTCCACTGTCGAAACACTGTCTCTTGAAGTTTTCTGCTCTGTTCTGGAAAAACTCCCTCGTCTTTCCCTCATGCTGTGGGTGCTTCGTTTGCAGGTGTCTTATCAATTTGTTAATTTTAAAACTTTCATTACTTAACACTTCTCCGCACAAAACACACTGTGGGTGCTCCTCGTTATTTCGCAATGCTCTCACAAAACCGTACGAAAGATATTCGTCTTTATATTTACGTTTTGCCATGACTTTTTAAAATTGAATCTGACTGACTTACACAGTGACAGCGCAGCAGCATCACTCACTCACGGAGCCAGGTCGCGGAGGGATCTTGAGTAACTATCAGACAGACCATAGACTATAAAAATAGAGACAGACACGCAAAGGGGGGGAAAAAAAGCACACTGTGGAAATAAGTCCCGGTAACACACAGCTACTGAGCTAAGCAGACACCGGTGGAAGGAAAGCAGAGAACGTAGTGGGCGCATTTTGAACTCGGCGAAATCAGTAAAAAATAAAATAAATTTAAAAAGTATTATAGATTTCACTATGCCATGTGGCGACCCACCACTAACGGGTCCGACCCATAGTTTAAGAAACGCTGGTGTAGGCCAACAGATTTCAACCAACCCCCCCCCTATTTATTTTCTCATCGGATCTGCACCAATCTCAGAAATGATCATTTTCAGTCGTTCACGACAGAAATCCGTCGCGGTGACAGAAAACTTTAACCCATGGCAATAAAATAAAAGGTGCTTACGACCCTCGTCTTGCCACAGCCACAGACTGTAAAATGCACCATTTACAAAAAAATCATGTTCAGATATAGCTAGAAACAATTTTTTATTTAATTTTTTTTAAACGATGTACAAATAGGCCTCAGCATTAGGCGTTTTCCAGCTTACTGTAGGCTACTATCCAGTAGGCTACCTGATGCATGTTCGGTTTAGAAGACGCCTCATTTTTTTTCTCCAAAAGCTCTCGTAGCTATAAATATGTTAATGAAACCAAATATCTTACCTGTAGGCTATATGCAGCTACCACTGTGTTATGTCTATTTGTGCGCTATCAAAATAGCCTAAATGGTGTAATATTCAAATATTCAAAAAGCTTCAAGGACCTTTGATTTCTAAAACCTAACTACTAAACACAACCCAGTACTGGTAGCCTACTTTACAACCAAAGCATACATGGGCTCTTTGTACTCAGAAAACTGTATTTATGGTCAGATTAATGCAAAACAATTTGCTGCTCATGCATAGGTACCGCCAAAACCCATTTATGTGCCAGGAAAAACCCTGGAGGCTAAGCAATCCATCAAAACATAAAAAGTACAATTTAAAAAATCAACAGCTTGTTAAAATTCAGGGATTGCAATTGCGGTTGGAAGGAAAACCAGCATACACAGTGGGGCTGAACTTGAGAATCACTGCTGTAGAGAAACACAGGCTGAGAAGGAAAAACTGCCCCAGCTGTCAGCCACGAGGGTCAAGCTCATACCACACAGCCTGTGGAGAAGACTACAGGGATCACCTCATGCTGACCACTGTTTGTCCACTCTGCCTGCACTCTGACACACAACGGCTCCCTGCTCTTTGACACACAATGGCTCCCTGCTCTTTGACACACAATGGCTCCCTGCCCACTGACACGCAATGGTTCCAGGCCCTGTGAAATGCGATGAATCACTGCCCATGGACACACAATGGCTCGATTGCCCCTTTGACACACAATGGCTCCCTGCCAGTCCCGTTTCTGTGCACAGCGCTCCCCTGCAGCTGAGGGCCTGGTCCACTCCGTCAGTATGACAGACTACGAGAGTCAGGGGGAAGTACAGCACCACACGCTCAGATATTAATTAACACCACTGGGACTCACCAGCCTACAGAACCGAAATAGGAAATGACACTCAGCAAAAAAAAGTCCTGCGAGTACATTACACGTCACTAATGTAACTCTAAACTAAGGGTTCACACTATTCAGGAAGGTGGTGATGTTAACACTGTGCTTTAACACTAGAAATGAATGCCAATACAATAAACAATAAAGAGCATATCGTAAGGTCATTTTCAAAAGAAATCCAGTTAATCCAAGGGCATTAAAGTACCGGAGCAAATACAGAGTACCACTCTAGATGGAAGACACTTATTTTAAAAAATGCTTTCAAAAACCTTCACTTTCTGTATCTTACACAAATGCAAAGACTAAAATTCACCACATTGGCCTCTCCTCTTTAAAACTGTACACGGTCAACCTAACCCAAGGCGTGACCCATTTTTTCATTCGTAGCCTTAAAGGTCAGTATACAGAACCCACAGAGGACATCCCATTTCCACGGCAACAGTGCCACCATCGCGATCACAACCAGAGTTTTGTTGATTGAGGGATGTTCCGGAATTCCCTTAACACTGGCTTTAAGGTGTAAGATCACAAATATGATTAGAATGTTCTTAACTGAACTGTACACTGTACTCCCAACCCGAGGTGCCATGTAGTGCAGAAAACCTGGCAACACAGATATCACCTTCAATGACGTGCCCTGCAGGCACAATCCTTTCCACACAAACCTACAGTGGAGGAAAAGTCGTGAGTGAAAGTAAAAGTCAATATTATGTTGCCCGAGGCAACTAGGTGAACAGGAAGGGGGCTGGTGTGGAGGGGTAAAACACTAAGATACTGTATGAGACTAGGCCTAGGGGAATCCCATGCACAGAAATAAAAGGTTAATACTGCATGAGACAGAAGGGGAATCTTATGTACAGAAACAAGCCTTGTTCCTACAGTGTGTTTCACAAGGTAGCCCAATCGTGGCTGTCCATCACACAGAACAGAGGCAGCGCTGTGCGCGCCCGTCTACTGCTGCCGGAACCAGCACCACACAGTCTCTCAGTGTTCTCCTGTTTCACATCCTGGTTCTTCTAGAAGCTTCTCGGCCTACGTCTGGTTCAGCGGTGACAATTCTATTTCAAAGCCTCTCTTCTCCCCCCGTCTTCAGAGAGGTGTGTAATGGTGGAGCCGTCTTCAGAGAGGTGTGTGAGTAATGGTGGAGCCGTCTTCAGAGAGGTGTGTGAGTAATGGTGGAGCCGTCTTCAGAGAGGTGTGTGAGTAATGGTGGAGCCGTCTTCAGAGAGGTGTGTGAGTAATGGTGGAGCCGTCTTCAGAGAGGTGTGTGAGTAATGGTGGAGCCGTCTTCAGAGAGGTGTGTGAGTAATGGTGGAGCCGTCTTCAGAGAGGTGTGTGAGTAATGGTGGAGCCGTCTTCAGAGAGGTGTGTGAGTAATGGTGGAGCCGTCTTCAGAGAGGTGTGTGAGTAATGGTGGAGCCGTCTTCAGAGAGGTGTGTGAGTAATGGTGGAGCCGTCTTCAGAGAGGTGTGTGAGTAATGGTGGAGCCGTCTTCAGAGAGGTGTGTGAGTAATGGTGGAGCCGTCTTCAGAGAGGTGTGTGAGTAATGGTGGAGCCGTCTTCAGAGAGGTGTGTGAGTAATGGTGGAGCCGTCTTCAGAGAGGTGTGTGAGTAATGGTGGAGCCTACTTCAGTTCACCTCTATGATGCTTTGTATGGGATAAGAGACCATTTGTGTGTTCCTTCTTACGGTCTATGAAACCCTGGGGAATGAGTTTCACACCCACGGTATCCTTACTACCCAAGGCCTGATAATGAGCAATGAGCCAAAAACATTGAAAATATTTTGCACGTTAGATGAATACGTTCAAAGTCAAAACATAAAAGGGATTAGCAAAGTGAACAGCAAAAAGATTATTCAGATTGATTTCTGTCAGCTGAACTAAGAGGACTAAAGAAATGAAAGGTTGAACTCCACACTTCAGGAAGCGTGTTATTGATGCATGTTGTGCTGTGAATGTGTGGAACAGCTTTGCCAGGTCATGTAGTACAGGGCAAAGTCTCTGGGGGTGTTCATAACCCTGCCTTGTACAGACTGTTGTGAAATAATGAGCCTGTTCTCCTCACCATGGTTTCTTATCAGCTTACATTTGCTTCTAAAGCAAATTCCAACACATCACAGGGAAAACATTTGCCCAATGACCCAAGAGGACTTCCATTTTAGTTTTTTTCGTTTTTAAAATTTATTTCTCATTTTCCCCCATTTTCTCCCAATTTGGTAGCCAATTGTACCCTATCTAATTCAATTTCCCGTTTAGCAACCGCTTGAGAATTTGCCGCTGCAACCCTGTCAACCGGTAGTTGGAAAGAGGCCCTCTTCAGGCCATCACGCCCTCTTCAGGCCATGATCCTGACCGTGATTCCAGCTCGCGCGAGGCCATTTTGTACGCAACGATTCTCCCCCACCGAGTCCTCCCAATTGACGCTCCCTCAAGGCACCGGCCACATGCGGATCTGGCAGGACCGGGTATCGAACTGAAAGCCTGCACCTTAGACTGCCGCGCCGCCACGGCGCCTAAGAGGACTTTCCTTTGCATGTGTTGTATATGCCATAGCAACGGGAATCATGCTGAGGGGCACTAGGTATGGGAGGCCATTCTGAATGCAACAATACCAGATGGTTACATGGTCACATCAACTGGTCTTCCCTCGCTCTAGGTCTCATTACTACAAACTGAAGTTCAACCTGGAGCGTGTAAAATCTCATCTCGGACACATTTGTGTGCAGTAAGGCTTCTCTTCCTAGCCCGGCGCCCAAACCCTTCAATGACTTAAAGGTCAATACAATCTTGTATTGTATTTTACTATAAGCATAAGTCATTAGAAACATTTCACATTTTTCAAGAAACTGCGGCAGCGTATTCAATTTCACCAGCAACTAAAGAGTTAAAGTATTTCGATTACGAACGTGACCCAGGTCTGGCAATGCCGTTTCCTGTCCCCCCCAAACCTGTGTTTGAGAGCGGGGGAGTGGCTTGTGGCCAGAACTGCTCACCTCGGTCTCCTAGCAACCGCCACTCACCAATCAGCTCATACATTCCCCAGCGGCCTGCGGACAACCGGTTCACACTTCCTGCGGACATTCCTCTGATGACGCACACCAGTGCACGACCCGTCGCCAAGTGTGCTCATCCTCGCAAAGCATTTCCCGGGGAACAGCAGGACGCCGCTCCCAGATGGATCAAAAACACTGCGCCTGCTTTGCACTCTGCAATCGTCAAAGCCAACTGATGCTCGTTCAGGCTCGTTTTTTAATGAGAGGCGGATGACAGAAAAAGTTACTCGCTCACAAACTGGGTCACGGGTTCCAAAAGTATAGGAACCCCCTGCAGCATGGATCTTAAAAAAGAAATTAAATTATAGAGAAGGCAAAACCAGGGAATTGTGCTGAAAAGGCACACGTGCTCATCACATTCTCTATAGCCGATGTCCTGACTGTATGGTCTTCTGAATGCTGACTGGTTAAGATGCTTCCTGTATGAGCTTCTGCATGCTGATTGGTTAGTCTCCTTGTTGTGTGAGCTTCCTGTGATTTCCAGCCTCATATCAACACTCATGGCCAGCGAATACTATTATGTTTAAATAAAAATAAATAAATAAGAACCCTTTCCCACCAAGACATTTTTCAAATAATCTTGAGGAATCGACAGCAAAATGCCTCCCCATACAAAGGAAATGACAGCAAGAGAATGCGCAGCAGTATCACACGACATAATGGTCTTTGCATGTTAAATGACCCGGATCATTTCATTTTCAAACCTGTTCTGCATGAACATGCTTAACTGAGCAGCATCTGTTAATCCGCAAAGTGGTAATGCACAAATCACAGTGTCTTCCATTCTTAAAAAGCCTCTAACAAACCACGGGACCATAAAGTTTGTACATGTTTGTGCAGCCACATCAAAATGCAATCAACACAACACAGCAAACGTCTTTTTTTCTCGCAATGCATTTTTCACTGCTACACAGAAAAATGACACCGTGTCACAAATTGCATTTGTTTCAGCTGTATCCGACAAGCCTGACAGAAAGTCAATTCAAACTCACATCATCTTTTTGATCTTATAGTACACTTTTAAATTAATGAGAATAGACATAATTTCCGATTAAATAAAATATTATGGTGTACATATAGATTTTCTACATTTACACATTATGTATAAATTATGTATAAGCTATATTGTCAGCATGCATCAAAAGAACATTTCATAAAATTGGAAGCTTTAATAAAAATAGGTTTCCGTATGCAATATACATGTCACCCTTAAAAGTACACATGTATGACATCACAAAGCCCTGACAGATGAGTATGAATGTGTAGTGACATGACAATGGAATATGTGTGCATGTTGGCGCTCAACAAAGGGACGGAACCTGTAGAATGCGTTTTAACTGGAGTTCCGGAACCTTCCTGCCTGTGTGACGCAGGGACGGAACCTATGCTCTGTGCCCTGTGAAGCTAAAGTGCCGTACTGCGAGACATATGGAGAGGGGGCGGGGCCATGAGTGAACACACCCGCTGTTCTAAACCACGAGCCATCGCAGGGCCCCCTCTCCAATGATCACGGCGGAAACAAGGCAGGCCAGGAGAAGAGAGGAGAGGAGCTTTCTGATGTCACGTGGCGCTGTAATGTAGTCCAGCTGTCTCTCGTGTTCGTGTTTGTTCATTTTAATGTGTTTTGTTGTGTCGGGCTTTTGTCTTTAGTTTTTTTCATGCGCTGTTGTGGAACGGGAAATCGGGCTGGAGATTGTTCAGGGAGTTTGTGTGTTGGACTGGTTGATGTCATTGGACATCTCGGGACAGCGGGGGCTATTTTTAATCATGACGTTTGGCTGTATTATTTGATATGTTTGTTTGTGTGTTGTGGGTCTGCCCCACTGTCTATGTATTTTTTGTTGTTGCTGGTGGTTACAACTGAAGTTCCCTATCGGGAAAATAAAAGTTATTTATTCTATTCTCTGAGAGAGCGTCTGAAACTGGGTTCTATGTGCTCTCATTTCTCTTGTCTTCTTTTCATCTTTCTTCCTCCCTTTCTACTCCTCTGTTTCTATGTCCCCTACCCTCTCTCATTCCTCGTCTCTACCTCTCACTCTCTCTCTCATTCCTCATCTCTACCTCTCACACCCTCTCATTCCTCGTCTCTACCTCACTCTCTCTCATTCCTCGTCTCTACCTCACTCTCTCATTCCTCGTCTCTACCTCTCACACTCTCTCATTCCTCGTCTCTACCTCACTCTCTCATTCCTCGTCTCTACCTCTCACTCTCTCTCATTCCTCGTCTCTACCTCTCACACTCTCTCTCTCATTCCTCGTCTCTACCTCTCACTCTCTCTCTCATTCCTCGTCTCTACCTCTCACACCCTCTCATTCCTCGTCTCTACCTCACTCTCTCTCATTCCTCGTCTCTACCTCTCTCTCATTCCTCGTCTCTACCTCTCACTCTCTCTCATTCCTCGTCTCTACCTCTCACACTCTCTCTCATTCCTCATCTCTACCTCTCACACTCTCTCTCATTCCTCATCTCTACCTCTCATTCCTCGTCTCTACCTCTCACTCTATCTCTCATTCCTCATCTCTACCTCTCACACTCTCTCTCATTCCTCATCTCTACCTCTCATTCCTCATCTCTACCTCTCACACTCTCTCTCATTCCTCGTCTCTACCTCACTCTCTCTCATTCCTCGTCTCTACCTCTCACACTCTCTCTCATTCCTCGTCTCTACCTCACACTCTCTCTCTCATTCCTCGTCTCTACCTCACTCTCTCTCATTCCTCGTCTCTACCTCACTCTCTCTCATTCCTCGTCTCTACCTCTCACACTCTCTCATGTAAATGTTCCTCTCCCCCTGTCTGACTGTCTCCTTTTCTCTCTCCCGCATTCCGTTTTATCCCCTGCCCTTATATCATTGCTTAAACGCAGGATAATTCTGGGGTAATCGAGGCCAGCTCCACGCTGGACTGCTCTCTCACATGGGCCTGAGGTTCATTCAATCAACTTACAAATGTCGCACATAACATATTATCACTCAATAATGAACTACTTAAACTGTGCAAGAGAAACATGATCAGAAAAGCTACTAAAAACAGCCAGTCCTGCTATCCAAATGTGACCCGCAAGCGCATTAAAATTAAAAAAGCATAAAAAGCATGTTAACCCATCAGCATGCACCGTACATTTTTGCCCAAATATTTTAATGTAAAATGTATTTCAACAGCAGCACAGAAAAAGCGCTTTAGTAGACACAGCTTGTAATTCTCACTGCCAATGTAACAGGTCAGGTTCTGGGGCTATTCCTGCTAAACCAGAAGCAACTGCTCATCTCTAAGGGGCTTATCAGAGGAAATGGTAATAACTGATATGCAAGAGGGGCCAATGGAAAAATGGGAGGGGGGGGCATCTTTACACACATTTCCTGAACTGTAAATACCCTAAGACTTTTTTATTATCTAGGGCTACACACCCTGCTGTGAAGATGCGATTTAGAAGAATGCATTTCTGTTCTGCCAATCATGGGATTATTAGCATCTCATTATTAGTACAGCTCATTAGGGAGTCAATGGGAGCAGAGGGGCCCCACCCATCCAGGCTTAGTTCATATCTGGTTAACCCTTGGAAGAGTAGGTTTTATGTTTTTGTTTTTTTCAAAATTCTAAGTTATTGTTCTAGAACTCCATTGCTTCCAATTACCAATGCTGATTATTACATCACCATTAGAATGTTCATTTATAAGAACACTATAATCACATATTTGTGAGCCCCTATTGGACTAACACTGCCAGAGATCGTTTTGTACTAGTAATTCTGCTGTGTACACTGCTTCATTTATTATTTATTTAGGCCCATTTATTTTGACATACTATATATATACATATATATACATATACACATATATATACATATATATAATAAATCCAGGCTTGCTGAAGGGTACAATGACAGTACCTCATCTGGGAATTGAACCAGCAACCTCTGAGTTACAGAACCAGTTCACTAACAGTTACATCACACTATGCATATTGTAATACTGACCTTAGATTGTATTACGTGTGCAGCTCGAGAAGCCAGTTCAGAAAATACCTCTATGTTTTATTACCAACACCGGCAAATAAACTTCAACTTGAAAAATTGGGGGAAAGTGCCCTTGATTCTCCTAAATATGCACCTCATTTCCCCACTGCAGAGAGTGAGGCAGGGCATGAGGTAAAGCCAGCGGTGCATTATCAGTGATCGTTTAAGCTTGTCTTCTCCGGGAGACCTTGCATTTGTCATTGGAACAAATAAGGCGCGATGTGGAAGCTACATTAATGGACTGGGTGCGGTTGAGAGCCGGGCTGAAGTTCCTCAGTGCAGGGGTATATACAGACTCCTCACTGCTAAAAAGAATTGATGTAAAATTGATGTGTAAAAAAAGAAAAGATTTTATTAAAAATGTTCAAGTCAAATCAATGCAATGCAAATGTTTTGATAAGCCTCCAAATTTTGAGGCAAGGACAACAGGAGGACACCCCTCCAAATAACCTGCTACCCCATTTCAAGCCACGTGTTCCAAACCAGGATTCCAAATTGGCACAAATATTTTGGCACCCCTATTATCTTGTGTGACATGTGCAAAATAAGCTTCCATGAAGGCTAGGGGGGATTTGTTTGAAAGCCAACCGATGTAGCGACAGTTCACAACTCACTGCAGAGAGGATTTTCACAACAAGCTACTGCAGCCTTCTTGGTCCAAATATCCAAAGAGTAAGTCTTAAAAGTCTCTCCACAGTGAGAGCTGCATGTGTTGGAGAAGGCTGGCGCAAAAATATGCTCTGGCATTGCATGACTGTTGGGGACACGCATATCGGAACTGTCTAAATAGTCGCCTGTTTCGGTACCAACAGGGAAAGTTGCAGTTTAATCAGTTTTTTTCATGTGCAATAACTACTAGCTCCTACTGTCATGTACCAGCTTCCATGCTAGAGATTAATGATGCAAATTTTATTTAGTACCAATGTACTATTGGTTAGTTCATAGAGTGAGTCAATGAATAAAAAAGAAAATAAATGAACAGCAATGATATGGTCGGCATTGTGCAGCAAGTAACGATGCCTCACTGGTCTCAGGTCATCCTTAAAAAGCGATGTGCCATTGTGCTTGGACTATGGGTCTCCAGCTGTAGCCAGGCACATTACTACACTGACGATGCTGCTGACCAGTTACAGTGCACGCTGTATGCAATACTTTCCCCCAGGTAATAATAGCGGAGGCGCTACACCTCCTCTGAATTCACGAGCGCCTCTGCAAACACAGAAAAATTTTACCTCAGACTCCGATCTCCATAGGAAAAAAGGCACGGCGGCGCTATTTAACAAATTTGGCATGGTGTAGTCATGTTTTCACCAGGTCAGGCGTAGGCCGTACCATGCGTATACCACAACTCACCCCCGCTGCTTACCCTCTGAAGCACTTCCACCCCTCCACTAACGATCTTCCTGGGGGAAACCCTGGTGTGGACACCTTTAACTGGAGCAACAGAGTCAACCTGCAGAGAGAACCACTGTGCCTCCGAGCTCTACTTCTTCCACAGCTGAGCACAGCACAGCCCGTCCACAGAGAACAGATTTAGTTTGAATTGCTATGAATATATATGCGCGGAGACAATAGGTAGGTTTAATTTAGTTATTTTTCTTTTTTAAAGACTGTCCTGAAAGTAACTTCAGGGGTCAGTGGCTGCAGTCATGCCCAGCATTCTGGACCCATGACTAGCTGTTTGGAGGGCCATGGCCTGAAGGTAGTCTACAGTTCACTGCCCCCCATATTACAATTAGCATATGTGCTAATTAGCAGCCCCCCCAGCAGATTAATATGATTGCTATGCTTTGGTGTTTGATAAGTAGTAATGAGCATGTTTTAATAAGATATATATATCTATATAAGAATTATAATCTGTGGACTAGAGAGGCTATAAGACAATGATACTGTAGGTAGCACAGCACTACAGTATAACAGATAAGTGACAGGTGTGAAACATCTATTGTTTGCAGCATATCGAACATCACGGATGTAGAAATATTCCCTAAGGAGCCTGGGTTTGAAATCAATGAGCCAAACGCACATAAGGAATTCTTCAGCAGACAGGGAGATATTATTTAACTCTGCCAGAAAAACACACCAAGGGGATAACAGATCTTTAATTTTCTCTCCCTCTTGCTCTGTTCCCGTAACCCTCCTTCCCTCGCTCTCTCTCTCTCACTGCTCATATCTTTCTCCCTCTCTGCCTTTCTCCATGTCACTCTCTCACTCCCTCTGCTAATCTCTCTCTCTCCCCTCCTTTTCTCTCTCTCTTTCTAATGACATGCAGCTCTTTATATTAGACACAAGCCAGAAGATTTAGAGTTTCCTCTTCCTTCTATGAGTCATAATGTGTAGTATAATGGTTAAGAAACTGGACTTGTAACCGAAAGGTTTCAGGTTCGATTCCCAGGTAGGACACTGCCGTTGTACCCTTGAGCAAAGTACTTAACGTGAATTGCTTCAGTATACAGTATATCCAGCTGTATGAATGGATACATGTAATAAGAAGTTGTGTAAGACGCTCTGGATAAGAGCGTCTGCTAAATGCCTGTAATGTAATAATGGTCATCTCTTACCTCAGCATTATCACTATAATGTTGTGCTTCTGATGTATAAATCTTTAGAATCTTAAAATAGACATCGATTTCCCTGCAGACAGAGGAAGTAAGAATATTTACAAAACAGTGCCCTCATTTCCAGTGCTCAAGCTTTTAAAAATAATAACCAAACGCATGCAGTACAATGTGTAATCGTCTCTCTTTAGTCCTCTTAAAATACAATCTACTTCAAAGCGAGAGCAATCTTGAAGTGCGACTGTCAAGAGTAATCTCTAGGTTGGAGCATTCTCTCCTGCAGCTGCTGGGATCCCCTGCGTTATTACCCTACATCCCGTGAGATGTAGAACCCCCCCCACTCACGCCCCATGGCCACAGGGGGGCATTTCTCTGACCCCATAACACCCATAACATCCCTGGGTGCTCAAACAGAGAAGCCATGATCCACAGCAGTGATGAGCAGCAGGGGAGTAAAGGGGACAGGCCTGTGGCCTCACCACCCGAGCTGGGGACCCTATGTGCCTGTGTGGTCTCCGGGGATGGACAGACGGGGTGGACAAAAAGGTGGCATTGTGGACTATTTGTGTCACAACACACCCTCATGGCATCCCTGCTTCAAGCCTGCCAGGACGTACGTGTGTGTGTGTGTGTGTGTGTGTGTGTGTGTGTGTGTGTGTGTGTGTGTGTGTGTGTGTGTGTGTGCGCGTGCGTGCGTGCGCACTAATAAATATCTCTACTATCAAGTGTAATAACTTCAATCAGGAAAATAATCTGCTACTTACAGCACTTTTAACCTCAAACTCTCTGTGGAGTTCATTACTGCACTCAGCGTTACGCTGTAGGTTAGCATAGTGACACTTGCCATTGCGCGTGACACTAATAACACACAATCGGACTGTTCTTCACCCAACCTTTCTGTGCGCACAGTCAATCGCTGTGCATAACAACTAAATGACTAAATCTAAACGTAATGCACGTCGAACCGCTCTCCGATTAAACCTGAAACAAGAAACACTGTCACGCAGATGAACGTAAACAGAAGCAAATCCTTAAGAAGTTGACAGATTAAATGCATCTCTACACTGCATCAGTGGCACGGCGTTTCAGCAGCTCCAGCCCATCACATGACCGCATATTTAGGGAGATTAAGACGCCACATGCAGAGCTACAGTTACTGTTGCACTGGACCGCATGAAATCAGCTGAACAGAGCTGTATGCATACCACAGAAGAAGAAACATACCAGGATACTTCAGCACACAAAAATACAACACAGCACAGTGTTTATAAAAGCACACACATGCTCTTACAGGGGATGCATCTAGCATCCTGCAACAACTTTAAAAAATTTACATTGCATTTTTCGGTTTAAGTGAGTTAAAAAGAGAATAAAAATGAGAATTGCAACAACAACAAAAAAAAATATATATATATTTTAATTCCAGAAAACAAACGCTTGATATAGATGACAACCGGCCCTGTGTCACCAAAGATACAGCCAGTAGCCATTTGGGCTCGGACCCGCTTTTGACTTCCGAACCAGGTTGAGCCTCAAACTGCTCGATTGGGCTCAGATGTTAGTTTTCAGGCCCAAAGATCCAACCCGTGTGGAAGAGCATCCAGACACCCCTGTCCTGACTACATAGGGAACGGCAGGTTGGACACCCCGGTCCTGACTGCACAGGGGACGGCAGGTTGGACACCCCCGTCCTGCACAGGGGACAGTGGCTCGGAGACGGCGTAGTATTTATAATCTCCCAAAACAACGTGAACCATGAAAAGGGTGCTTTCGCTCTGATCCCAAAACTGGACACAGCGCATTCAGGCCAATAATCCACACACCAGTATGTTACGTAACACACAGCAATTTGCCATTTCCCGAGGGGGCTGTTATTTCCAGTAGACAACACACATAGACACACACGCACACAGGCACAGGCACACACACTTTTTTAGAAGGGGTTGAACCTGGGGCTGCAGGGAATTGAAAGCAGGACAGCTCACGAGAAGCAGCTCTGCTTTGAGATTCAGCCCCTTTACATAGGATAAAAACCAGAGAGCTGAGAATCACACACAGGAGCCACACAATACAAGACTCCGGGTTTGGCTCGTACGCAGAGCACTCCTAAGGTAGCACCCGAACGCTAACCGCCCCCCACGCTGAGCCTGCAATGCCGAGCCCCGCAATGCCGAGCCCCCCAATGCTGCTGCCATGAACCCGTCAGAAATCATCTCCGGCCTCTCGCTTCAAGACAAAAAAAAAAATATCTAACGGCTAACAGGAGCTGTGAGTCCAGGCGCGTGGGCTAACGATTCAGCGCGGGGTTATTTAAACGCAGATCAAGACGGCGGCGGAGGGGGGAGGGACTCTTGCATCTAACCGCGAACGAGACGGTCTGTCCATCATACGGGCTAAACTAGGCTAACAATCGCCTATGCTGCTGTGTTTCTGAGCCGGGACAGAGCCCGCGTTCGGAGAGAGGAAAGTTTGGAGAGGAGACGGTGCTCCGCGCTCCCTGCTCATCCCACGGTCCCCCGTCACACGCGAGGTAAACGCATCGGCTCTTTGGCTCGCGCAGATTCCCCGGGCGGGAGGGGGCTGTAAACAGAGCGCGGGGCTGTCACCCACCTTGCATCCGAATAGGAGCGACACAGTGTTGCTGGTGCACGCGACTTTGCAGTGGCACAACATGGGAGAAAAGCAATCCAGACTCTTGATCCTGGGGCTCATTCTCTGAGATTCCCGGTGTTCCGACCGAGCGGTGGCGGCCGGGAGATTCCGTGCGCTCTGCCTCCTGCTGGCTCTCTGCATTCGCCCTCATTCCCGAGCCCAGGCCATCACCGAGGAGCAAGAGGAGGAACGAGAGGAGGAGGAGGAGAAGGAGGAGGGGGAGATGGGCTCAGAGCGGCGTGCTTCCCTCATCCAGTGCTCCGTCCCCCCCGTCTCCGGCTGGGTTCCCACTTCCGAGGTGCTTTCCAGGCTTTTCTGCTACGCTGACCGGATGCTGGGATCAGTGCAGTCCCTGTGGGAGGGGGGGAGGAGCCACGGTGTCCGTCCGGCTCTTGGGTCGAAAAAGGGGGGGCAGGAGTGTCTGTGCAACCCGGGAGCTGTGTGTATGCGTACTATGTGTGTGTGTGTTATGTGCGTGTGCATGTGTGTGTGTGTGTGTGTGTGTGTGTGTGTGCGCACGTGAGCGAGGAGGGCAGTGGTGGGGGGTTCACTGCTTCTCCACCTGCTGCAGCAAAGGGACTCTCCTACCATCATCTTTCTGTACAGAAGGAGGCTCCAGCTGTGCAACAATGGGATATCGTGACAACCCTAACACGCACACACACACACACACACACACACACATATATATATACACATACACAAACACAAACACACACACACACACACACACACACCTCCCAGGCTGTGAGCAGAGCAGGGAGGGAGAGGGGCGATGTGTGGCAGTGAAGGAGCTCATTACACGGCCCACCGGAGACAGAACGAACAGATTCCCTCAGCGCCAGCTCTACTCCACATCACTGGAGACGCAGAAGAAGAGCGAACAGAAGGAAGAGGACGACGGCGGGTTTCAGGGGAGCGCTCTGGAGTTGGGGGGGGGTCACTCACAGAGATGGGTGGATGAGCGTTAGCACGCCCTTGCGGGGGGTCAATATGCGTCTTATCTGACCTGTACCGTTTCCCCATCAGAGCACAAGCCTCACATTGCAGTGAGTGACAGGCACGGGCTGCTGTGACTGGCTGAAGAGAGATGCTCTTAGCGTGTTCACCGACTGTGAGGTAACACCAGCAGGGCCGGCCGGGAGAGCAGTCAGTAGGTAACACCACTCTTTACACTCACAGGGTACTGAGTGACCTTCCTCCTCTCTGCTCCTTAACTACAGAAAGTTCTGGTTCATAACAGGGCTTCTTTTACACGGCCCTATATTATAGTACGGAATGGCTTTTACACGGCCCTATATTATAGTATGGAATGGCTTTTACTCAGCGCTGTATTATAGTACGGAATGGCCTTTACACGGCCCTATATTATAGTATGGAATGGCCTTTACACAGCCCTATATTATAGTATGGAATGGCCTTTACACAGCCCTGTATTATAGTACGAAATGGCCTTACATGGTGCTGCATTATAGTATGGAATGGCCTTTTAAGCGGTGCTATATTATAGTATGGAATGGCTTTTACGCGTTGCTGCATTATAATACAGAATGGCCTTTATGCTGTGCTATATTATAGTACGGAATGGCCTTTACGCGGTGCTATATTATAGTACGGAATGGCCTTTATGCTGTGCTATATTATAGTACGGAATGGCCTTTACGCGGTGCTATATTATAGTACGGAATGGCCTTTATGCTGTGCTATATTATAGTACGGAATGGCCTTTACGCGGTGCTATATTATAGTACGGAATGGCCTTTACGCGGTGCTATATTATAATACAGAACGGCCTTTATGCGGTGCTATATTATAGTACGGAATGGCCTTTACGCGGTGCTATATTATAGTACGGAATGGCCTTTACGCGGTGCTATATTATAATACAGAACGGCCTTTATGCGGTGCTATATTATAATGCAGAATGGCCTTTATGCGTTGCGGAATGTCCTTTGCCACACTACAGTACTCGGCCTTAAATGAATATTCAGAAGATTTAATCAAATTGGAAAGTTTCCTTTTCAATAGAAGGAAGACAAATCAGACAATACAGATTACCGGTAAAATAAAAATTTTAAGTGGCCAATGTTTAGTATTATGAATTTTAAACAGTTGATGACAAAATAACAACAAAGCAAAATCACTGTTTAAAAAATCCATAGCATTTATTTTCAGGTTGCAGCAATGACTGAGTGAGCCAATATGACAGAATTCAAAGTCTTTAAAAACAAAAAGAGAGAGAGAGAGACAACACAACAACAAAAGTGCCTGTATTTGTATTTATAAAGCACTTTGAAATTTAAACTGAGAGAGAGAGAGAGAGAGAGCACCACCCCCACCCCACCTCACCTCACAAAAAGTGAGAACCATTTAAATGTGAATCAGTCAGCGTTTAGCAGGAACAACACAGATAATGGATGACGGTAATAACGGTGGTGTAATTTGTCAGGGTGCGGAAACTGCTGCTCGCATTCGCCCCGCCCTCCTCGCACAGCTTTTTACAACAAGTTTAGTTGTGGGAAGTTTCGCGGAGTCAGCAACTTTGCGTTTAAAACAATGAACCCTTTTCCGCGGGACGGGCAGGCGGGCGGGAGATCTGCCGCGTGATCGCTGGGACCGCTCCCCACTTCCCTCGCTAGAACTATCTAGATCACGGAACGCTGAGGCTCAGCGATGTTGGCGGAGATTCGCGCCCCGGTTCCAGAGGCTCCTTCCTGCACTGTATTCATCTCCCCAAAGTTCCATTCCCTTCACTCCAGAAAAAAAACTTTTATCATTTTTTTCTTTTTAGTCAGATCAAATCTACTTTCCTGAGCACAACTTTTAAAAATCCATCGTCTCAAACAATTGTACAACTTTTTCTAAGAAGAGCTGGATGGGGGAAAGAGAAGAGATAATTAAAGGTAATTTGATTGCAGAGGAACGGTGGGGGACGATGGAGAACATAGACGGCGCCACCTCATCTGTGTGTAAAACATCTCTGTACGAAGCACTGACTGCAGCTAAACAATTCCGCAGACTCGTCGGCTAAAGCATTAAATCATTCAAAGCATAAGCACATGTTTATATAGTAGCCTTTTCTTCATAGAAATATTATTTTTCACCCATTATATTACACTCTCTCGGCAGACTCTCTTATCCAGAGATATGAACAGTAGTGGTGTTACTCTCAGAAATACAGAAACGGCTCTCAGGGGATAATGGAGTCTGGAGCCAAAAGACGACCAGAAAAGGGGCCTCCTTAATTAGAAGTGGGTCCCTTTGGGAAGCGAGAGGTCATCTGAGATCAGTGTCATACGAGCCGCGCACTTTTCTAGCAGACGCCGACTCATTACCGCCAATTACACTCTTCTGCAGCATGTCACAGAGAAGCTGCACCTGAACACAGAGCAATGCACCCAGAGAGGGAGAGAGGGGGAGAGAGAGAGAGGGAGAGGGCCTATTCATTTACAGGGAGGGCCCCCCACCCCACAGAAAGTGAGATTTGTTTAAATGTGAATCAGTCAGCGTTTAGCAGGAACAACACTGAAATAATGGATGACTGTAATAATGGCGGTGTAATTTGTCAGGGTGCGGAAACTGCTGCGCACACACACACACACACACACACACACACACACACACACAGAGAGGGGGAATGAGCGAGAGAGAGAAGAAATAACACAAGGTGGAGTGAGATGAGGAGAGTTTGGGGAGTGTGCAAGAGGGTGGGAAGCAAGCCCCATCCGTCTTTATGTAACCACAACCATGATCAGTCAGATCACATGACCTCCATCCGTCCTTACGTTACCACAACCAGGACCAGTCAGATCACATGACCTCAGTCATGTCACCAGAGAAACACTAACATTACATTGCTCTTACACCCAACCTGGACCTCACTGATCGCATTAAAACCAGAGAAACACTAACGTTACAGCGCACATACACCCAACCTGGACCACACTGACCGTAATAAAACCAGAGAAACACTCACGTTACAGCGCACATACACCCAACCTGGACCACACTGACCGTAATAAAACCAGAGAAACACTAACGTTACATCGCACATACACCCAACCTGGACCACACTGACCGTAATAAAACCAGAGAAACACTCACGTTACAGCGCACATACACCCAACCTGGACCACACTGACCGTAATAAAACCAGAGAAACACTCACGTTACAGCGCACATACACTCAACCTGGAGCACACTGACCGTAATAAAACCAGAGAAACACTCACGTTACAGCGCACATACACTCAACCTGGAGCACACTGACCGTAATAAAACCAGAGAAACACTCACGTTACAGCGCACATACACCAAACCTGGAGCACACTGACCGTAATAAAACCAGAGAAACACTCACGTTACAGCGCACATACACCAAACCTGGAGCACACTGACCGTAATAAAACCAGAGAAACACTCACGTTACAGCGCACATACACCAAACCTGGAGCACACTGACCGTAATAAAACCAGAGAAACACTCACGTTACAGAGCACATACACCCAACCTGGAGCACACTGACCGTAATAAAACCAGAGAAACACTCACGTTACAGCGCACATACACCCAACCTGGAGCACACTGACCATAGTACGACCAGATAAACTCCTGCGTTTGTAGTGTGTGGGTCTCTGTGGGTCTTTAGTAATTCAAACGCAAAGGGGGAAAAAAGGCTGCACTGTTCTTCTGCTTTCATAAAAATGACTACAGTACTTTCCTTTTCAGGCACATTTTCCTGGGCCCGTCACATTAAAAAAACGGAGCTTACAATAAAGTGGATTTTAGAAGTTGTGAGAGATTACATGTGACTGTTTTCTATTTCAATCACGGCTCCCGGTGAAAATAATAGAACAGGCTTAATAACACATCATTCAGAGCCTTCTGCTGCTCGGTAGAGATGGCAGAGACGGACACATTTTTTCCCAGAATGCCACTTGATGAGCTTCTCCATGACATTTCACTGTGCAGTAAACACGTGTCTGAGTAAAATGCGCTGTATTCAGAAGAGAAGAGGCTTCAGCAGAAAGGCTCTCTAATGTAACAAGAGCGACTGTCTCAGCCAGAGTCTCCATCACAAATCAGGCTCATTTTCACTGACCGCCCTGCTGGGCCCCGCATTGCGGGTCTCTCCGTCTTTGTGAGGGTGAGCACTCTGTCCTAATGGCCGTACAGTGGCATGGCGGGCATTCCGAACGTGAACCGGAACTCTCCCGTCAAATCCCACTTCATTCCCGAAGGCGGTCACAAAAAGGCCCTTTGCTTAATCGGCGTGCTAACGTGAGACAGGCTACCCTGCGACCCTGTCAATCACAGACCTCTTATCAGATACGGCTGCTGCGCTGCTTACGAGCTTTCGGCCAGTGTTGAATGTGTTTGACGCTAGTGAAGCAGGCAGCCAACATTCAATTAAGATGCAAAAAGGTTTGTTAAAAAGTAAATATATAAAATTTATGTATTTTTCATGAAAGGAAGAGAAGCCGTAGGGAGCGCAATCATTCGATTCTGGTTTCCTCATGCTCCCTTTTTTTAATGCTTACTGAAATATTTCAGTGTTCTCTAAGATATTCACTGACAGTTTCTAGTTTCAGGAAAAGCACATATTCACTGCAGTCATGATAATAATGTCACCAGCAGATGGTGCCGTTTACTACACAAACACTTAATTTCTCTTCCTTTATTTTTTTAAGGGCCGAAAGCGTAGGCTTTGGGCCCAGAGAGCACGTGAGAGCAGCACTGTCGCAGCCTGGAACAGGCTGTGGAAAGGTGCTGCCATGCACCCGCTCTCCCGCCATTATCACAGGTATAAAACTGAGGCTGACAGCATCCAGGTCTCACTCATTACCACAGAGAGAAACCATCCTGCCCTCAATTCTGCATTGTGACATCTCTCTCCATATCATTACCACAGAGATAAACCATCCTGCTCTCAATCCTGCATTGTGAGGTCTCTCTCCATATCATTACCAGAGAGAAACCATCCTGCTCTCAATCCTGCTTTGTGAGGTCTCTCTCCATATCATTACCAGAGAGAAACCATCCTGCTCTCAATCCTGCTTTGTGAGGTCTTATTCCATATCATTACCAGAGGGAAACCATCATTTTCTCAATCCTGCATTGTGAGGTTTCTCTCGGCCAGTCAGACTCCGGGCTGGCCAGGTATTTCCACAAAAGTCTGACAGTTGACAGTAATCACACAAATGCACCCGATTAACACTGAGGCCAGGCTGCGGCTCCTAGTTTTAATGCTTTCGATTTCTGGGACTCCAGAGAGACAAGGCAAAGTCCAGCAGGTATATTTTTAGCAGGCAATTTACTAGCATAATTGCAGAAGCCAGTCTGAATACAAGCAGCCCCTCTATTAGCAGTCAGAGAGAATTACTGAGCCCATACAGAAAGCCAGGCCTATGCTGAGCTGTGCTGTTCTCGATCCTCACTGCGCTCTGGGTTCAAATCGCACCCTGTGATTAACGTAGGCAGATCAGGGAAGGCACAGGCAGTTTATCACTGTGTGTGTGTGTGTGTGTGTGTGTGTGTGTGTGTGTGTGTGTGTGTGTGTTGGCTTGAGGTGAAGTGAACTTGGAAGTGCAGTTATTACACACCGATTTGTCTGAGCTGGACACATACAATCACAATGGCCTACCACCTAATACACAATCCCACAAACCTTTCTCTTACACACACACTCCCACAAACCTCTCATACATATCAGTCGCTCCCTCACACACACTCCCACAAACCTCTCATACATATCACTCGCTCCCTCACACACACACACACACACACACATCCACAGAAGCAGCGCCCAGCTAATTAAGACACACGATATGCAACACATTACTTAGGGGAAGACTGGGAATTGCATTTAAAACAGCCGTGAAGATCAACCCCAATCCCAGCAGTTAACATTTTTTACCATGGGGATAACGAACATCAGGTGTAAATGTAAAAACAAGCATAAGAGCGATCTCTTATCTGTCCAACACCGCTTTAAGAACAAACAAAGTACAGCAAAAAGGAAGGGATATTTGTAACTGCCACGTGTTATTTAAAAAGCGTTGGTTATGCTAAACGCTCCCCACTGTTCTGAAAGATACCCTTCAAACAGCCGTGCTGAAGGTCACACGCTGGAGGCACTGCAGCAGGTCAGAGCCAAAATGGAGTCCTTGCCAGGTCCACAGTCCCACCTTAAAAACCAGAGTAAAATTGGGCTACGAGACCCCCCACAGTGTGAAGACAGCACTGGGGCCATGGAGTGAAGTTGTGAAATGCATCCATGTGATTGATACTAGTTGCTGTGGTAAACCTCTGCGAGAAAAGCCAATTGCGGGAATGTCCCACAATGCCCTGGGAGACTGGGTGCAGAGATGAAGCGCCCCGCTATGAGTTCCAGAGTGACAGCTCACGCAAGCGTCACAATTGCAGTACTATAATTACGGTACAGTAAAAACAAACAGGTTACACACACACACACACACACGCACGCACACGCACACACACGCGCGCGCGCACACACACACGCGCACGCACGCACACGCAGACGCACACACACACAAACATGCGCACACACACACACACACACACACACACTGTGTGCACAGCTGCAGGACACCACCCAGTGGAATAAAGCGGACACTACAGCGCAGGATGCAAGAGGCAGAGATCCTCGTAATCATCCAGGCACGTAGCATTAGCACTTGAGATCCAGATCCATTCACCAGGAGCTGCCCCTTTCAGACACCGGAAAACAAATCCGCTATTTAGCCACTAAAAACCTGCACAATATATTTCAGGTTGAGTTCTGTTGAACAAGAACAGGGGAATAAGGTGGCAATAAGCTAAAAGTAGGCCTAGATTACATACACAGATATCTTGAAGTATTTATTTATTTTCTTAAGGATTATTATAATTATAACATTTTTTATCAGCATGTTTATATATTATTTTGTCAGCATGAAGAATAAGTTGCCAGGTGAAGTAGTAGAGGTAGAGACTCTCAGGCTTGACACAGTGCTGGAGTCTGCAGGTATATGATGAGCTAAGACAGGCTGAATGGCCTGTTCTCCTCATGATGTACTCTGATGTTATATGTCACATACTGAGAAGGACTTAACACTGCCATTAGGTGCAGGTCACACAGCGAGTCGAACGGTAAAAAGAGCGAGGGCCACTTCTCCAGCAGACGTTTCCTGCTCTCCTTCAGAGAGGGTGGGAGGGAGGAAGTGAGCACTTAGAAAAGCAGCTGAGAAAATCAATGCAGCCCTGGGGGAGACGGAGTCCCGCGGGCCGCTTGCGGAACGCTGCTGTAAGTGGGACTGGTAAGACGGGAAAGTGGGACGGGTAAGACAGGTAAGTGGCACGGCTGCGCCGTGGTGTAGCGGCTAGGGAAGTGGGCTTGCAGCTCATAGGTTGCAGGTTTGAATCCCAAGTCAGCCACTTCTACAGCAGGCTACTGAAAAACGCACGGGAAAAAAAGAAAAAGAAAATGCAAGCCATCTAAGTTACTCTGGATAAGTGTCTGCTAATTTAATTTACATGTAAATGCAAACGAGAAACGCATGGAGCTCACGCTCAACTTCAGTCCACTTCCCTCGGTCAAAATAAATCAGTCCTCATGCCTCCTATGTACAGCAGGGGGCAGCGTTGAGTCGTCAATGCACCTTCATTACTTTCGAAACTCTATGCTACACTTTTAGTGATAGAGGAAATTCATTATTAGACGGAACAGGGGAAACGCTTTTAATGCACTCTAAGGTGTTTCTTCTCCATATTTGCAAGGTGTCGTTTTCAGTAATGCACATTAGCACCGCTTCGCAACACTGGGCTCAGTAATTCTCCGCAAATGATTTTGTTTGCAGCTGTTTATTAGCAACATATGTCATAATGAATGCAAAGGCAGGAGAGCGGCTGGTTGCAGTTCAGCAGCAGATATGAAGGTCTCAATAGCAGACACCAACGGTACCTGAATGGCAATTTAGGCCGCACGCAGTTACAAATAACAAAGTGGACAAAATGAAACCCACTGTTTGTCCATGAATTGCTGATGGGATGGAGATCATTTGTTAACCCCAACTTGGGTGGAGCTATAATTTTCCTTAAATGGCGCACTACTTTTAACCAATTATAGTTCTTTGCTATGGAGATTGACAGTACATATGATCTCCACCCATGAGGTTTCCAGCCCATTTCTAGATTTTGGGCATGACTAACTGAACCCTTCAAGACAAAAAACATGAAGATCAGTCTGTGCGTATGTACGTGTGTGTATGTTTACATGTATGCATACGTGCAGTATGCATGCACACTAAGGCATGTATGAATCACTCTTTGATTCATTTAAAATGAATGTGCAAGGGGGAAGCTCAAATCTAATTTCCACTTACAGCTAGACAAAAAGCTACTACTATACTCTATTCCATTCTATTGAGCACAGGCGCTGTGTGGTGTGCCGTTTACGATCCCAGACTAGCAGTGTGTGACAGGAGTGTTGTTTGGGGGAGGGGCCTCATGTCTACAGTGGTACAGGTGGTGATCTATGACAGAGCGGCTGACTCACACCTCAACCGCCCTCTCACGCCCACACACTTGCGTGCAGCACCGTGCATGCACGCGCATGCACGCGCACGCACACACACACACACACACACGAACCCCAGAGATGTAGACAGACAGACATACATGAACCCTAGAAAAACACACAGGATAGTAGTGTGTATTTGCCCCAGCTTTACTTTACTCCTACATAATCCGATATAATAATGAAAGTCCCGGTCACATGACACAAGACATCAGCTGGTGCAATGCCCCCCCACCCCACCCCGCCGCCTTGGGGGAGCGTGCCTTGGGGGAGCGTGGAGATAATGCTGGTTGGGTCTCACACAAAAGAGGAAACGGCTGAAATTACGGTCGCGTGCTGGAATCACCCCAATGTCCAGATGGCAATACCGCCCCTGTTTGGAGACCTACCGTTTCTAATGGCAACAGACCCACTTAACACAACAGAGGGTTTTACACAAACCAACGTACAACTGCCCCGCAACAGCACACTTTTACATAAACCAACCAACCTTTTCCCACAGCCCAAGAAACGGCCAAAACAGCAGCAGCAACAGCGGTTGTATAGGCAGCGGCGCAAGAGTGTCCATTTCTCTGAAACATTTCAGACAAATTTCCCAAAGCAACAGGGCAAACTGGCTTTTAAACAGCCCTGCTGACGTAGCAGTGTGACCACAGAGTAACAAGCGCATGACCACAGCCCACGAGAGCGCTCCATACGGGACAGGACAGGACATCGCCAGGTCTCGAAATATCTCCGCCTGTGTTTGGGCTAAAATAATTATAATTGCTTCCATGATGTGCTGGCCTGGCAGGGCTTCATAGAGTCAGGACCGGCGAGAGTCTTTCTACCTACAGAGGACATCCCAGAATTAAAGGAAACCATTTTACCGCACTTACGTCAGCCTGGAAGTTCTTTTGAAAAAATAAATAAATAAATAAATTTAAAAACAAATTGACATGAAAAAAATAAAATAATTGTGTCATGCGTAGTGGATGCTTTTTCAGGAAGTGGCGTTATACTTTTTTTCCCACGTACACACAGAGAGTTTAATGGAGCTGAGGAGCAGTGACATCATCGCTTCGTTTCACGGCACAGCGGAAGTAAAGCTATAAACCGCACTAATTTCGCCTGAGCCGCTGCGAGACGACAGGGTGCAAACCTTGGAAGAGCCAACTCAATCCATCACTTTATTACTTCTGATAATAAATCTCATTTATTATCAGAGATAACAAAATTACTAAAAAGACGACACAATTTACAAGGCTGCAAGAGGTGCATCTGAGAGACAAAAACCATACAGGAAAATTTTCACTGAACATATAAATGACGTTTATATCCGTTGTAGGCCATTGGTTTCGGAATGAGCTTGATCCATCAGGCTGAACATTTCTCCAGTATTTCCTTTCCCCAATACAGAAAGCTGCAATTTCATTGAATAATATGTCTTCAATTTTGTACAGGTCTTCAGGCATTTCACAAAAGACATTCTTCAGAATTCAGAAAACCCAATTCAATTGAGCCAATTTGGGGGAAAAAACTGAAAAGATTATTCCTTGACCCCTTGTTTCCTCTGTAAAGAGTCATTGTGACATTGTCTCTGTTAAAAGCCCTATACAGACAAAATTTAACTAAAATGCAATAAAACCGAACTTCTGGAAAATGTCAGAAATGCATATTAAATGACTGGCTGGTAATTTGTCAGAGAAGTGCTTGTCCTTTGCCAACCATCAACTGATGCAGTGTTCATGTGCTTGGCTTACCAGTTTCAACTGCAAATCACTGCAAAATAAGCCCACCCACCTTTATGGACACAGCCAATACCTTCTCACTTTACATAAACAAGTCGGGGCTAAAGTGAACCGGCAATTCAAGTGAAAGGTGGCTGAATAGAGAGTCACACTTCCTCAAATCACCCTGTGAGAATGTGACCAGTATCTAAGCTGGTGTCACATCCCTGGCATGGCCCATCACTCCGACAGCGAGGGCTGATCCCAGATGGTAAGGGCAGCGGAACCCCCCAGTACAGAGCTTGGGGGGTGCAGTAAGGTAAGACTGGGGTACCACCAGCCCACCCACTTACATTTCAGAAAGATCCAGCCAATATGTGGTGTTCCGGGCCTCTCTGGGATCCAAGGCGCTGTTTAGAGTGTGTAAATAGTCAGCTATGCAAGCCCCGCGTACGGTTGCACACCGACCTGATTCAGGCCCAACAGGGCCAGAGCGAGGCCCGCCAGCCCGCTTCCCACTGGCTATAAATGTGCAAATATAGACACTGGCAGTTAGGTACAACCTGACCAGCCCACCAACCCCGGGGGGGGCACTACCTGACCTTTGACCTTGAAAGATGTACCAGTACTGTCTCTCAGTGCCAGTGTTGCTGCTCATGGTGCATCTAAGATGACTCTGGGCTGGCATGGTTAGCCTACATTAGCGCTTTAATGTTGAATCGACACCACCTCTGGTATGAAGGTGCCGTTATAGTACAGGTCTACATCACCGCTGCACATACAATGCAGGTGGAAGTCTTTTAACACTGTATGTCACTGGATATAATGAATGAATGAAAGTGAAATGTAATGCATTGTAAAACAAAAAAAAGTATACAGTTAGAGCACGCGTGAGAAGAAGGGAAATTGAGAGAAACAGGAGCGGGAGGTTGTTTGGCACAAGATCTGAAAAGGTTGTGCAATTCATCGAGGCAAAAGCCTGCGATGAGGCGGCTCCTTTGATAGGGTACCGGAGGGAGAGGCAATCTGTTGGCTTCTTCAGCATTAAGCGGATGAGAATAAGACAACGGAGTGGGTGTGCGTTTGTGTATCCTGTCAGTCAGAAAGATTTAATGAGCGGAACAACGGGGAGCGCCAAATCCACACTGCAAGTACGAAAAGGTCAGTGGAGAAGAAGAGACTTGAAGTCATGTTAGATTACAGGAAGTACAAGACTGGGGAGGGGGGGCAGGGGTGATGTCAGCCGGGGGTCAGCAATAATATTGTGAAATCCTGAAAGTCACCCGATATTTAAATGTAATTCAAAATCAAATAAAAATTTTTAAAGAGCTACGTTAAACGTATTGATGCGTCGCCACGTGATGGTGTGTGAGCCTGAAAGGAAAAACTGAGGGAAACCAAGTTTAGCCTTAGAACTGCCTCCCCCCCGTACCCCGTCGAGTTAATGGAAGTTAATGAAAGAGCTGCATCAAGGCTCAGACTCCGATGCAGCTGTGAGTTCAAACGCGGCAGTAATTTCAAACTAAGAGCGTGTTAAGCGCAGCAGTCATGGAAACAGGTAACTACAGAAGCGTTTTTTCTGTTTTCCTTTTCCACTTAGGAAAGCAGTTAACCTCTCGCACAGTTCCCCTGGGAGCTAGCAGTAATGGCGCGGGACTCAGAGGTCCTCTGAGGTGAGCCTGCCGATCGGTCAACCGCCATGTGACAGCCTGTGAGTGGGACCTTTTCTGCAGTAAGTACATTTGCCACCTCGAGACCGCAATCGTCCTGTTTCGGCTACCGTAGTGCAGTCAGTAAACTCTGGCTTTTCTCTCAAAGCCAAAACTGTCCCATTTGAATTACCGCTGTGGCGGTAAACCTAAATTTAAAAAAATTAATAATAAAAAAATTGGTCGTTCCACGATCGCTCCGTTTGGAGTTTATGCTGTAGCACAGTGTGCCCCCACAGTAACGGCTCTGTTCTCCTCCCCCTCAACCCAACCCGCACTTAATCATCAGGGGCAGTAGTGTAGTAAAGTGGTTAGGGAACTGGGCTTGCAACTGGGCTTGCAGATAAGAGCTTCTGCTAAATGCAGGAATGTAAAAATAATTTAAGGAGGAGGAATTCTTCACCGTTTAGGCTGAGCCGGGAATGCCTTTGTGCCCAGATGGACTGTCCACATAGACGGAATGTCCATATAGATGTGCAGATGCCTGTTGAGTGGAGTATTTCAAAAACATGCATTTGAAAAACTGCATGTCTTTGCATGTATACATTTCATGTGCAACATGGGCTGAAGCCTCTGAACTTCATAAGTTTTTTTAAGCCTTCGTTCCACCTGCAAAGCAACCTACGCCTCAAATAGCATTTCAAATGTAGTTCAGAGATAAAGAAACGTCCATACGTTGTTTTTCACCTTGGCCTCCATCGACGGAGCGTGAGAGCGCTGGAATAGTCCATTATACTATTCGAGGGACCGTGACCCTGAAAGGGAGAAATCACTACAATTCCCACAATGCCGTACGTGGGTTGAGCCCTCAACTAAGAGGAGGGATTCAGCGCTTTGCATCGATCAAAGTCCTGCATTTCAAACCCCATGCGGTCTCCAGGCTGGTCAAAGATCGCTCTCTGCTGTGCTGTTCGCCGTGTGAAGAAGAGATGGATGAATGGACACGGACAGCTGCGGAAGGCTGCATCACCTTGGCGGCCGCTGACAGGTAAATTAGTCCCAAAATTCCCCTGACGAGTCTTTGCCCTCACCCAAGACAGTGTTAAAAAGGACACCAGCTGGGTTGCCAAATATGCACCATATTAACGCAGGGGAGTAGAGAGCTGTTGTTTGTGATGTTCTTTTAGGAATTATGTTTATTTTGGTAAATTGGCGCTTTGAAAGATCACGCCCCTGCTGTACAGAACACATCAGTTTGGACACCCCCCCCCTAAACCGCCCCCAGTGTCTTTAAATAGGACACCACAAACTAAACCTTCTCTGCCAGTTGAGCACACTATCTACTCTTCATTATCACCCTGCCCACCCGCCCGCCCGCCCACTCACACACACACACACACACACACACACACACACTACCACACAGGTTTGATGCTAAGCTCAGGTGACGGGCACCTCCGGCAGTCTTGCAGCTCCTTTCCTCCACCCCTTTAATGGGCCAACACTCTCCTCCAGGTCATCAAAGGGTCACACCTGAAGGGTCATGCTGTGCAAATACACTGACGCAGCGGCGTCAGGACAACTGAGCCATCAGGCGTGGGCATGTGACAGTCAGATCTTTAAAAAGGACAAGCAGCCACTAAGTTTGGAATACTCAGACAAACATTTAACTTTTGGGATAAATGGGGCTCATAATCTTGTGATAGAATGAACCCAATTAGGCTGCTCATAACCTTACAGTACTATGAGTCTGACCAGGCTGCTCATAACCTTATGGACCCATGACCTTGACCAGGCTGCTCATAACCTTACCGTACTATGAGTCTGACCAGGCAATTCATAACCTTATGGACCTATGACCCTGACCAGGCTGCTCATTACCTTACATTACGATGAGCCTGACCAGGCTGCTCATAACCTTACAGTACGATGAGCCTGACAAGGCTGCTCATAACCTTATGGACCCATGACCTTGACCAGGCTGCTCATAACCTTACAGTCCTATGACCCTGACCAGGTTGATGTGAGAATGATTATTTTCCCAGCTTTCGGGGATGTTTTTCTAATAAACCAAGTAACCAACGGTCATTTGGAACTTCTGATGAGTCAGGATCTTGCGTAGGTGGGGCTGCAATTGTAAGCAGTCATTCAGGCCAACTCAACAACTGACCTGTAACCTAAGGTTGGCAGTTAAACCACTTGTTAGTCAAACACATGTTAGTATCTTACTTCTTTGGAGACTAAGGCTTATGTTGAGAAGTCAACATTGTTTATGCGCAAGTCCTAAAACAGCAGCCCAAAAACATGCACCTCTATTAAGTAAAGTACATATACTGAGTGTACAGAGACCCGTGAGCAGCAAAAACATGCACCTCTATTAAGTAAAGTACATATACTGCGTGTACAGAGACCCGTGAGCAGCAAAAACATGCACCTCTATTAAGTAAAGTACATATACTGCGTGTACAGAGACCCGTGAGCAGCAAAAACATGCACCTCTATTAAGTAAAGTACATATACTGAGTGTACAGAGACCCGTGAGCAGCAAAAACATGCCACCAAGATAAATAACTACTGTGTTCCACACTGGAAGTAATAATTGCACATCTCTGAGCCAACCTGAAATAGCATCATCAGCCAGCCTCTGCAGAACAGTGCAGACACGCAGCTCAAACGCAGGCCTCTCTAACCTGGGTAACACCTGTGCCAGACAGGCCTCTCTAACCTGGGTAACACCTGGCTGTTCAGCTCAGAACCAAGCCTGGAATAATGTGGAGAAAATGTCTGTGAACACATCAAAGATGTGAAATCCACTCCTGGGAAATCATTAGTCTCATGCATTTCCTCCATCCTCCAGAGAATGTCTTTATGACTTAATTTTGGCTGCTAAATCAAACTGAATGTACATAAAACAGTGGCTCTAACTGAAAACTTTGAGACTGGACAAATTAAAGAACAAATTGGCATCATCTTTCAAATTGGCATTAACATGATACAAAAAACCCAAATGGAGGCACACAAATCACACCTGAAAAAGATTAAGTCACTGTGACCCCTCCACCCTGAGCCACCCAGGGAATGGGCTCCCCTTACCGAGCCTGGTCCCTCCCCAGGGTTATTCCACTGAGCTGCCAGCAGTTCTCCAGAGCGGGGGGGGGGGGGGGCAGCCGAACGAGAAACAAAGAGAAGCCCCGCCTCTTTCCCCCAAAGACCAAACAGCCATCACCACGGCAACCTGACAAACACCAGCACACAACCCGCGCAGCACAGCCCGAATGACCTTTCACTGCCCGCAAAAAGCAACACACAAAAAACGTTTTTTTTTCACCCACGTGTGCTGCGGCTCCTTTTGAAAGCTGCAATTTGAGAAACAGAGGGGGCTGGGTAACTGCCTGACATCATGCAGTAAAGGAGTGTGTCAGCACATTCACATTCTGCATTATAATGATGAGAGGGAGGAAAAAGGGCCACTTTTTAACCGGTGATCTCAGAGCGCTTTGCACTAAGGAGGGAGGTGGAGGAGGCTTACCTAACACCTCCTCCACCCTACTGCGCAGCCCAGCACCCACCTGGGAGGGTTCATTAACACCGCCTCTCTCTCTCCATCCCTCCCTCCCTCTGTCTCTAGTGTCCCCGCGTGAGGGCCTCAGTGCTGAGGTGGAGTGAGTGACGATGGCCGTGTGGAGCGAGGCAGGGAGAGAGTGGGAGGTCAGTGACTCACGAGAAAGAGAGAGAGAGGTGGAGGAGGAAAACAGAAGGAGTAAGAAGGAAGGGGACAGAGTGAAGGGAGCTAGAGGGAGAGAGAGAACAACGGAGGGAAAAGAAGATAGTAATAGAGAAAAAAAGAAAAAAGAGAGAGAGGGAAGGAGTGAAATTAACATGAATCCTGAGTTTTACAGACATTCTGTCTCAGAACACAAACTTAACAGAAAATAATTCCTCTCATTTTACCTGTAGTGTTTTTCTGTTTTTGTTTTTTTATAAGCTCTTTATTGTCCCAATACAGAAAAAATAAAGGCACAACTGGGAGAGAAGCAAACGATGGGCTCAGGTGAGATTGTATTCGAGAGCTGGGGGGGGGGGGGGGTAACACTGACAGAAAGCTATCCCCCTCCACATCAGTCACTCACAGAAAATCGTAATGCTTTAGATTTACACCACAAATAAAATAACTAAATTCAAGAATATCTGGTGATACCAACACTGTTGTTCATAGGTGACAGGATTGATTTTCTCAGTTATTGTTTGGAGAGAGAAAAAGAAGCTGTAATGAGAGGCAATGGGGTCTTTCTCTTTCAATAACAAAGCTCATTCACAAGGATTCCCTTCTTGTAACAAAAACATCTTCAGGTACATTCAGATTTCGAAGATTTATTTGACCCTGTCAGCCTTAATATTGACAAAGTATTTTATTACATGTTTTCTCCAAGTTTTTTATTATTTTATGTATCATAATTAATCACAGATTCACCTACAGTCCATTCTGGAAAAAATTCCAATCAATATTTTTAAGTTTCTACGTGAAAAATTCATATTCTAAAGAAAAAAACTCGTGTGAAAAGCAGAAAAGTCACATCCATAGTACAAGGCAGAAAATAAAAATCAGATCCCTGCTGCAGTAGGGTGATGCAGGCAGGGTCCAAATATGCACATCCCTGCTGCAGTAGGGTGATGCAGGCAGGGTCCAAATATGCACATCCCTGCTGCAGTAGGGTGATGCAGGCAGGGTCCAAATATGCACATCCCTGCTGCAGTAGGGTGATGCAGGCAGGGTCCAAATATGCACATCCCTGCTGCAGTAGGGTGATGCAGGCAGTGTCCAAATATGCACACCTCTGCTACAGTAGTGTGTTAACGCTTTTATTCTTTTTTCCCAGGGGCTTTAACTTGTTTTTTGACTTTTTTTGTTTTTGTTTGTTGGATGGGATAGCAGGAGTAAGCCATAGGATTTTTGTTTTGAACTGATGAATAAAAACGTTTTAAAAGTCAAAAAGTCTCTCTCTCTCTCTCTCTCTCTCTCTCTTTCTTGTCTGGATGTTTATAGACACGAGCACGCTCCTGCCCCGCCATCCTCTGCTGTCTGTAGGTAGTGCTGTGTGATGCAGATGATTCATTTATAAATAGGTTTTTCATATTGAGTTGTGTCAAGCAGGCCCACAGGTGTAAATTAGAGTTACAGGTACACTCTGCACTGATAGGAGGTACTTCTGCATTTCATTTCTTTTTGTAATTTTGTTTCTTTCAGAAAGAGTTGTCATTCTATGGAACAGTTTGCCAAGGCCGTGGATTATTTAATGCGGATGCTCTCAAGGCTCAAGGCCCTCAGGCTGTTCAAGCCCAGGCTTGACACAGTGCCGGATGCAAATTCAAATGTGCGTTGTCAGCATGACGACACATAGTTACAGTGTTGCCATAGGTTACATTACGTGTAAATTAACAACAACGTCAATTAGGGATCCTTACCCACTCAGGTTACTCGCCCGGCTGTACTAGAAGGCCAAATGCCCAATTATCGTCATCAGGGTATATATTGTTGTGCTCCTATGTTGTAAATATAACTATATATATATAATATAAAGTGTCCGCTCCATAACTGACTCCCTAACACATTCCTGTGCATTATCCGGAGAGAGTTGGCAGTGCGTGGGATTGTGGACAGACCCTCATTCCTGTGCATTATCCGGAGAGAGTTGGCAGTGCGTGGGATTGTGGACAGACCCTCATTCCTGTGCATTATCCGGAGAGAGTTGGCAGTGCGTGGGATTGTGGACAGACCCTCATTCCTGTGCATTAGCCGGAGAGAGTTGGCAGTGCGTGGGATTGTGGACAGACCCTCATTCCTGTGCATTATCCGGAGAGAGTTGGCAGTGCGTGGGATTGTGGACAGACCCTCATTCCTGTGCATTATCCGGAGAGAGTTGGCAGTGCGTGGGATTGTGGACAGACCCTCATTCCTGTGCATTATCCGGAGAGAGTTGGCAGTGCGTGGGATTGTGGACAGACCCTCATTCCTGTGCATTATCCGGAGAGAGTTGGCAGTGCGTGGGATTGTGGACAGACCCTCATTCCTGTGCATTATCCGGAGAGAGTTGGCAGTGCGTGGGATTGTGGACAGACCCTCATTCCTGTGCATTAGCCGGAGAGAGTTGGCAGTGCGTGGGATTGTGGACAGACCCTCATTCCTGTGCATTAGCCGGAGAGAGTTGGCAGTGCGTGGGATTGTGGACAGACCCTCATTCCTGTGCATTATCCGGAGAGAGTTGGCAGTGCGTGGGATTGTGGACAGACCCTCATTCCTGTGCATTATCCGGAGAGAGTTGGCAGTGCGTGGGATTGTGGACAGACCCTCATTCCTGTGCATTATCCGGAGAGAGTTGGCAGTGCGTGGGATTGTGGACAGACCCTCATTCCTGTGCATTAGCCGGAGAGAGTTGGCAGTGCGTGGGATTGTGGACAGACCCTCATTCCTGTGCATTAGCCGGAGAGAGTTGGCAGTGCGTGGGATTGTGGACAGACCCTCATTCCTGTGCATTATCCGGAGAGAGTTGGCAGTGCGTGGGATTGTGGACAGACCCTCATTCCTGTGCATTATCCGGAGAGAGTTGGCAGTGCGTGGGATTGTGGACAGACCCTCATTCCTGTGCATTATCCGGAGAGAGTTGGCAGTGCGTGGGATTGTGGACAGACCCTCATTCCTGTGCATTAGCCGGAGAGAGTTGGCAGTGCGTGGGATTGTGGACAGACCCTCATTCCTGTGCATTAGCCGGAGAGAGTTGGCAGTGCGTGGGATTGTGGACAGACCCTCATTCCTGTGCATTATCCGGAGAGAGTTGGCAGTGCGTGGGATTGTGGACAGACCCTCATTCCTGTGCATTATCCGGAGAGAGTTGGCAGTGCGTGGGATTGTGGACAGACCCTCATTCCTGTGCATTATCCGGAGAGAGTTGGCAGTGCGTGGGATTGTGGACAGACCCTCATTCCTGTGCATTAGCCGGAGAGAGTTGGCAGTGCGTGGGATTGTGGACAGACCCTCATTCCTGTGCATTAGCCGGAGAGAGTTGGCAGTGCGTGGGATTGTGGACAGACCCTCATTCCTGTGCATTAGCCGGAGAGAGTTGGCAGTGCGTGGGATTGTGGACAGACCCTCATTCCTGTGCATTAGCCGGAGAGAGTTGGCAGTGCGTGGGATTGTGGACAGACCCTCATTCCTGTGCATTAGCCGGAGAGAGTTGGCAGTGCGTGGGATTGTGGACAGACCCTCATTCCTGTGCATTATCCGGAGAGAGTTGGCAGTGCGTGGGATTGTGGACAGACCCTCCTGTGAGGGGGATCCACACCAGCTGTTGTGGTTCGAAGGTCTGCCTGAACGCATGCGGTGAGTCACACAAGCACAAAGGTTTTACCCACACTTTTAATCAATGTGATCGTGATGCGCTCAGCATCAGTCACAAAGCGTTCTCTCACACGGAAACAACAGACTGTAACACGCTCTAGAGAAAAGAAAACACCACAGACACCGTGCTCCAAATCAATGCACATTTCTTCCAAAGATCAAATGTAATGCTTCATTGTAAACCGCACTCGTTTGTACGGGAATATATTATACTGCTACTCATATATCTAATTCTACTTTGTGATGATTTCAAAATTTTGTTTAGTTTAATCTACTCTGGGACTTTTTTGTGCGCCAGCTCTCCCAAAGCATGCTGGGAATTCTAACGACATGACACAGCCCCATTATCGCAGCGTCTTCAACCAGCGGTCTCCCGAGGGATGATTTGGTATGGAAGGCACAGCAGCTCATGGGGGAAAAACGCAGCGATGAAATCGCCATCATCACAAACGCGCATGAGAGGGGAGTGTGTAGCATGTGCGTGACCATGGCACTGGGCTCCGAGGACAAACTTTCTCTCTGCACGCAATCCGCAAAGGCCATACTTAAATGACTGATGAAAACATACGTGCCGCAGAGCAGCATCGCGGTTATTAGCCGCACAGCAGCATCGCGATTATTAGCCGCACTGCAGCATCGCGGTTATTAGCCGCAGAGCAGCATCGCGGTTATTAGCCGCAGAGCAGCATCGCCGTTATTAGCCGCAGAGCAGCATCGCGGTTATTAGCCGCAGAGCCGCATCGCGGTTATTAGCCGCACAGCAGCATCGCGGTTATTAGCCGCAGAACAGCATCGCGGTTATTAGCCGCAGAACAGCATCGCGGTTATTAGCCGCAGAGTAGCATTGCGGTTATTAGCCACAGAGCAGCATCGCGGTTATTAGCCGCACAGCAGCATCGCGGTTATTAGCCGCAGAACAGCATCGCGGTTATTAGCCGCAGAGTAGCATTGCGGTTATTAGCCACAGAGCAGCATCGCGGTTATTAGCCGCACAGCAGCATCGCGGTTATTAGCTGAACCCTTCAAGGTTAAACTTCCTCCTTCAGGGGGAAAAGCCCTTTTGTTTCCATTTGTTGCATGACAGGTGGACTGATCCCCATGACAGTGTGCTGGAGATACTGAGAGCACACCTGCCTGTACACCTCAGGGCACACCCAAAATCACACCTACCTATACACCTGAGTGCAGGTAGACCTATAACCTGACGTTTACAAATGTTAGACGTTTCTCCTTCCACCTTTTCCTCAGTTCATTCGCTTTTGAGAATCTTAAATTTTTTCCACCACTCACTTGTATAAATGATAATAAAATAAGAAGTACAAAATAAGACTGAACCAGAAAATTCCTGTAACCTGGGCCAGACTCTGAGAAGACTTGCAGAATTCACCGGCAGAGGCAGGGGTGAATTTACATTCCATAAGTGGCCAAAGCTTTTCAGACTACACGTCAATGCTTCTATTAAAAAGAAAAAAACAAGATCCCATCTCTCTCTTTTTTTCACATGATTTGAATCTTGTCTTGGACAAGTGTCAATGCGACATCCTAGTAAAACAAGCATGCAACTACACACACTCAAAACAAGTTTTTCATTTAATTTATATTTTTTTAAAAGGCCACTGCAGCCCTTAGGCCGTACGGATAATTGAGAACAGTGCAGTCGGATGCCTGCAGCCCAAGACCAAGTTTATTCTGCAGAGGACCACAGAATGAACACTGCGCTTGGGTTCCCAGACAGAAAAAAAACACACACACATCACATTTTCTCAATGTCAGCATTCACACTGCCCAGCTGTGCTGGGTTTAAGAACAACATTTTTTATGAGACACTGAAAAAAGGTTTACGAAACAGCGGAGATTATATAGTGGGTTGACATAAATTAGATTTTGTGTCCATCCCAGCATCAGAAAAAAGACCCAGTAATTTCTTATAACCCGTTTTGCAAGACCATCACAGGCAGGGAGAAAAACAGACCTGAGGCTCCTTGCGGCCAAACAGATGAATTGCCGTAATATAGATAATTTCCTAAAAATTATCTGAAAATATTTTTCTTCTCGTTTCTCAACGTATAAAAAGAAAATTGTGATTCGGGAGATCGTGTGGAGCAGTGCATAGAGCGGCCAAACTGTCAAACCCATATACAAATTCCCCCGTGTGGCCCGGGGCTCGGTCCCCCCCCCCCCATGGCACTTTCTGTACTGTGATTCCATCTCTCCGCTTTCTGAATCAAGTGGGGGAGGCGGACTACCTGCTATCCTTGAAAAAATTTATTCTGATGTTGGAAAGCATTTAATATTTTAGCAAATCGCTTTAATATTTTATTCGACAGTTATGTGTAAATAAATAAAAAAGACTCTCTCTCAACAGACATTTAAAATGAAAGCACAGTCATTTATTCAGCTTTCCTAATTTCTTCATTGATGATTAAATAGCAATGAGCCTGCTGTAAAACTTACTCGAGCCTCTGAGACCGACTGCCTTTTGATAAATAGTAATAATCAGAGAAGATTAATTACAACACAATTATACACACAATTCTGATGGCTTCATGAGAGCAGATGAATTGTGGGATTGGGACAGTGACTGATTCAAAGAGAAATAAAACGTGCATGATTCTGGCTCACGGAGGGTACACTCAAGCCCTGTTTTTGATAATTCACTGCAGGGGTGACTCAGCTCGCTTGGCATTTTTCTCCGTTATTAATCATCCACCGGTTAGCTGGCTTTATTAGCAAAAGCAACCAAAATCACAGGAAAATATCAGTCCAAAGAGTGTTTAACAACGAAAAATCCACTCAGCACCAATCATCAAGTTTGCAATTCATCCCCAGCAATAACGTCAGGAATAACGAAAAGGTGGAGGGAAATTAATCGAAGGACGTCAACACCCAAGGGACAGTGCCATAAAAGATTTGCTCTGACAAACACTTGACACTCTTTGATGTGCACTGACCTGTTCCATTTGTAATTAGCACACAATACTGTACAGTTGGCAAGGCTCTGAGCCATAACTCGTATATGTTATTCAGGACATTGACTCAGTTTTACGTGCCAGAAAGACAGCCTTTGTGGGGATGCTGCCAGAGCTAATCTCAAATTCACTTTGGAGTCTTTGATTTTTGTCATTGCTTAATTATACAGAGGACTCAGGGACCGAGAACAATCTCCCTCCTTCATTTTTTTGGTGTTAGAAGGTCAGGAATCGAACAGGAATCAATCAACGCTTTTAATTCTGTGGCCAGTGTTCCCCTGGGGTGGGCCTCAACCAGCAAGCACAAGAGCAAGGCTGCCAGTCATTCCTGCTTGGAAAAGAACAAAATCACCTCCCGATACTGGCGACCCTCAACGGCTGCAAGTAATGCACATTAGCAGTGCTAGTGTAGAGCAGGAGCGCTGATCTAGGATCAGGTTTCCTCTGTCCATGTCTCACCCTTAACCATTATGAGATAGTCTAAACTGATTCTAGATCAAGTCCCTTATGCATAATGCATCTCAGAACACATTATGCACATATTCTCCATGCCCAATTCCTTGTAGCTGGCTAACAGAGTTAGCAGGCTAACGGTGCTGAGTAAAACATGGAACCCGGTGTTTTTTGCTAGTTTGTACGTTCCATATTAAGAGGGTTTCTGGATTTTACTCAGCACAGTTAGCCAGCTAATGGAGTTATCCAGCTACAAGGAAATGGGGCTCAGCTCTTTATCTGAAAGGTGACTCATTTAGCTCCGCCCACCCTAGTACAGCCACACCCCAAAAAGCAACCAATTGAAGTTTTATTTGTGCACTGATCTGTCTGGGTTTGTTATGAGGCTATGTATCTCTGTTAGCTCCCTTATGTACCACCCAAGATGAAGAGGACTAACTATCCGTTTGTATATCATCTGATGTTAAAGTGTAAGTACACCCACCGTCTCCGCCTACTACACACTTTTGAAAAATACTTTGTGGGGTGAGCAAGGGAGAGTGGTGGGGGCGGAGGAGCTGTGTCCATCGTCATTTGCATAGATGAACATACAATGTACAAATAATTTTGTATAACTCGGATCAAACTGTCAAACTAGACGTTGCACATCAAATATGAATCAAGATTCAGCAACTGCATGGCCTATTTCTCACCTCAAATATTTTCAGAAACATATTTTAGTGGACTATTTAGGTGGAATAAGAGAGTATGAACAGGATGCTGCATTGCTCCGGTTTAAAAACGTGGATCCGAAACTAAAGAAGCGTAGTGGGTCTAACCAATCAGGTGCCGGCTGTTTCCTTTGTGGGCGGCAACAACTATCCATATGACGTAGACGTACCTCCAAAGAGAGGGGGGGGGGGGCAGAGCGGGGAGCAGAAAGGGAATTTCAACTGTTAGAGGGCAGCACAAAGATGCTTTTCTACCACTTATGATATACAATATTATTTTAGAATTGTTGAAATAACAGAATGGATGAATAACGTTCATTATAAGGTAGGCATACAAACAAGTTTACAGCGAAAAAAGTGATCTAGGGTGTACTTACCCTTTAAAGCACATAACATCATGACTCAAAGACTAAACAGCCAAATCTGTAATATGTGACAAATATGAAATGCAGACATTTTTTTCTCTTTTCCTTTATTTTTTTATTTAATTTTTAAAAATTATTATTATTTTCTATTTTTAAACACAGCTACTATAACCAAAACAGTGTCGACATGAAATCCAGCAAAACTAGGCAAAAACAGGCTTTCCAACTTTTTAGCATTGCAGATTTATCACCATGTTACACTTCATAAATAATCTGTTGGGTTTGCCAAAATTGGTCTGTGCGCTGGCAGAATGGGGATTTCCCCAAATCCCAGTTTGGCCCAAATGCAGCGCTTTAATCTGGAACTTAAAGCAAGAGAGCAGAATTTGCACAAAGCTAAATATATTCAATCAGATTTTATTTTTTTAAACAATAATGATTGGCACGAGGTCAGAAGAACAGAAGTTGAGCAGTGTGCAGCAGGGCTCCAGTATGACGGCCTCTTTCTCCTGCGTACAGAACAGCTGCCCTGCTTTTTCATGTCAATGCCCCCAGATCAGGGCATCTTCACATGCCATTTTTGGACCACAAGAAAAGGTCGCGGAAAGAACCAGTTTGAAGCGGTCACTTTCATGGCATGCCCGCCCACCCGCCCGCACATACACATTTTTATTTGGTTTCCAATTCCTTTTGCATAGCAGGGGAATAAAACATTTCTTCTGCTAGTGTAAAGATAAGACCTACAGTCTGGTATTAGATCCTGCCTGTCCTCGTGTTTATACAGCTGCTTAGTTTACTGAAGCAATGCAGGTTGAGTACTTTACTCAAGGGTACAACAGCAGTGTCCCAGCTGGGAATCGAACACACAAGCAGTGAGCTGGAAGCCCAGTACCCTAAGCACTATGCTACACTGCTGCCCCCGGTTTACTGAACCAATTAGTCACGGTCGTCATAAAAACTCAGCTACGGGGTGATGTGAAAACTTTGGAAAACCGATGGGAAAGGTGTGTGCAACTATAGCACAGCTACTCTAAAACAACAAAAACTGAGCAGGGCTGAATAGCATTAGAATCCATCCAACGGACCCATCTCACAAGCCCGGTTCAATGTGTCACTACTTCCAACGGACCCATCTCACAAGCCCGGTTCAATGTGTCACTACTTCCAACGGACCCATCTCACAAGCCCGGTTCAACGTCAGTACTTCCAACATACCTATCTCACAAGCCCGGTTCAACGTGTCAGTACTTCCAACATACCTATCTCACAAGCCCGGTTCAACGTGTCAGTACTTCCAACATACCTATCTCACAAGCCCGGTTCAATGTGTCAGTACTTCCAAAAGACCCATCTCATAAGCCTGGTTCAATGTGTCAGTACTTCCAAAAGACCTATCTCACAAGCCTGGTTCAATGTGTCAGTACTTCCAACATACCTATCTCACAAGCCCGGTTCGACGTGTCAGTACTTCCAACATACCTATCTCACAAACCCGGTTCAATGAGTCAATACTTCCAAAAGACCCGTCTCACAAGCCTGACTCAATGCGTCAGTAATTCAGCCTGTTTCGCTTGAGGTTCTCCTCCTGAAAGACTGAATATGCTGCCACATACTTTTTCAAATGAAAAGATAAAATTCTCATCAAAGACTCTGCATCACTGTTAAGTTCCGACTGTACTGGCACAACGATCCATTGTCAGCTAAGAGACGTGCCAAAATACCGTCACGCAAGGGGAGAACCAGAGGGATATTATCGGGCTTATTCTTGAACTGCTCGACCCCCCCCCCCCCCCCAACCCAGTCATTTAAAGACTTTTGAATAAAGTAATGACTGAAGCAGATCCAGGTCCCAGGCAGTCTTGAATCCAGCCTATAGAGGGTCTAAATTTCAGCCTCTTGTACTTACAACTAGCAGATGAAGAGTCAATACTCATGGTCAGGAATTTAGCTAGAAAATTGTTTAACCCTTTGAAGATTGTTTTTGGAATGTGTTTTTTCCCCAGTCAGTTTTCTAGAACTCAATCGCTTTCCAGTGGTGATTGTTACATCAGCAGAAGAATGTTCAGTTGAAAACATTCTAATCGCATAATTTGTGATCTTACACCCAAAATGGTCCACCCTTGATGGTTAGATATGAGACGTGGCGGTCAAACCTGAGGAAGGTCGAGGTGCTGGGGGACTGAATGAGAGTGGGGGACGCTTTCTCCCTGGGGGGAAGGGGGGTTGCTGGGCGGAGATCAGAAAGACAGCACAGATGTCGTCCTTTCCCCCCTCCTGTGCAAAAAGATGAGTTCTCACGCTGCGAGCTGCATTAGCCCCTGCGGCTTCGCTCCGTACATGTGGAAACACTGCAATGCATTAAGGTATATATATATATAGTAATTTTTTTAAAACAACTCTGTGGGCTTTAAGTTTTACAATAGCAAATGATTACTTTCACGATTCAAAGTTTCAATGTAATGCAAAGTCAAAACAATCCACTTGGTAGAAGAAATTTGCATGCGAGCAGACACACACACACACACACACACACACACACACACACACACACACACACACACACACACACACACACACACACACACACACACACACACACAACCATACATGCACTTACTCAAGAACGACTTATAAAGTGCGCACAAAAAGGTCGGGCAAGGAGCAGTAAAATAGCGAGTTATTACCATCACCACCGATAGCAAGTGTAATTAAAACATCATGTTAAGTGTGTGCTTGGCATAAGAGGGAGTTTACAGCACAATACAGTGCTATATGTAGCATAAGGATCAACCCAGGCTACATTCTCAGAGTTAAGGAAAGATAAGACTCAGTTTTATGAGCTAAGATACACACACACACACACACAACCCAAAAATTATGTCACATAACTTTATGTGAGTTCCCAGCCACATGCAGTTGTACTCCAATGTTCAGGCAGAAATAAGGACGTAACCATGTTACACAAAATACGTAGAATATAGGCTACTGCATGTGACATTCAGTTAAAAACAATATCATGGGTGCTGATATGGTCCCCCATGATAACTACTGAACACGTATCCCATGATTCACGAGTTCTCCTCTCAGGGACTGGTTGCGTATCTAACAAAGACATGGAATGAGTCAGACCTCCTACTGAAACACCTTTCTGTTCAACTTACAGCCAACATAGAACAATCCTACCAATTTATCCAGAGCAAAACTCAGCAAAAGGTGCCTGTATCATTTCATCAACCATAACCCTTTCAATAACCACTGCCACTAAAAGCTGAACCGGAAAATGGCTTTTGTTAAAAGTTCGGCTCTAAAACTCACACGGTTCTTGCGCTTTATTAAAACTAACAGGTTATGTAAGAAGCTTAAAGTTGCTCTGAATAAATACTCTAAAGAGATGTGAAGGCTCTCTGACTGAAGTAAGGCGACTTGCCATCCGCTCTTAAGCTGAGGGAGCATGTCTCAATACTCCGAAAATGGCTGCCTTCTGAAGTGTCCATCTCTGGACACAACCCAATTTCAACTCCCCATAGAAAGATCTAGTTATTTGCATCTGTAGTGCATTTCTGAAGGCCTTCTCTATAAAGCGGGACGGAAACAAACATTTAAAATGCTGAATTTGTGTGTGTGTGTGTGTGTGTGTGTGTGTGGGTGTGGGTGGTTGAGAGGGACACTTTGCCCACATTAACCTCTCCCACGCCGTGCACATTTCAAAATGACTCACGGAAGATCGCTCCACTCACGGGTGAATAGCAAAACACCAAAAGGTGCAAACTACTGGACCAAACCTCAGACATATTCCTTTCCCTCTGTTTACGAGAGATGGTGAGCGAGGACAAAGATACACAACGCACACTCAACTCCACTACAGCAAGCTAAATCCTTCTAGTTTTTGGAAAGCACAGCCATCATTGAACATGAAACCAAATAGTCAGAAAAGTACAGAATAATCCACAATAAAGAACTGATTAACTATACAAACTAATGATGAGGCTGCAATGTGCCAATGATCATACCAGATTCCCTAACATGCAGGAAGCAACAAATCAAATAATAAAAGCCATTAATACATAATAAGCTTTTAATACATCAATAAACCGTGACATTTGGGTTGGTTTTCATTGCGGTGTATACATTTTTTTTTTTTTTTTTTACAACTTAACTATGTTCTATATTCAGACCTGCTGTAAAATCTGGTTTGCACGGCTGTGTCCAACTTCAGTAAAGCCACCATCACTTTGGGCTACTCGGATTTAAAAAAGCAGTTTTCTGTGAGCGATGCCTGGGGGTACTTTGATAAATTATGCAGTACCAGTGTTAGAACAGTCTATTGACCCGTGAGCATCAAATGCATTACAATTCATTACAGCGTTGCACGTTTTTTTAGTCTACATTTCAAGTTACAACACAAAGAGAAGAATGATTTGATTAATTCAGGGAATACTTTATCTGTACTACTAAATTATTTAACAACTTCACTTAAGATAAAAATCCGTATAGGGGAAAAAACGGCAACTCTTAATCTAGGTTTGGCAGCATATAGAATTATTCTGATCTATAAAAATAAAAAATAAAAATAAAATAAAAAGGGGGCAAGTTCCTCCCAATGTACTTGCTACCGCGTTTGGCAAGGCGAGCCGCGCGTCAGTTAAGACTGCGAGAGGGATACTCCAGCTTACCTTTGTGGTAACAATGCATAAGCAGTCCATCCTCGCAAGCAATGCAGCAGCCTGCTACTCCTCAGCCTTTCATCGCGATCCCTTAGCACCGATTTCCATCGCACTTCGAGTCGGAACGGTTCAAATTGATGTGGCATAAAAAAAATTGTTTTCGCGCGCACTGGAGGGTCAAAGCTGGTCTTATCGCTGTGCTATCCAGAGGTGTGAAGTCTACATTCTTTACTTTCGCTGTCCTGTCAGCGGTGCGAGTGAACTCCGAATGGTTTTGCACGGGAGAAGGATGCTCTCACCTCCTCCTCTTTCAAATGCTCTAAGCGCGCGGGCAGGGTTAAAACGCGCTCGTGAACACACGGTTCCAGACCTTGCCAGTTCCTATTGCGCGACGTGCGAATATGCTTGCTCCGTTTCATTAACCCCAGAATTCCCGCTTCTCGGCAAAACTAGAGAAAGACCAAGCCTATAGGTTCTAGCGCCAGTGTTTCATTAGACTTGTCCCAAACTCCCAATCACTCTCAGCTAAAGAACATGCAATTCAGAAAACGTTACTGTCGCCAGCATGCTCCAAATTCGAGATAAACACTAGGCTTCTTCGGGCTTTCACTGCGCTTACGGATTTTATATTCAACACCTGCCACAAAAGCGCTGTATAATTGACTCTTGTTGTCAATCAGTTGTAATGAGTGAAATACACATTTTTAGATGAAGTGGAAGAAGGCAAGGACCGGAGATAAATACTTTCCACGGTTCCCACGTGCCACGCAGAAGACTGCAATTTTATTAATTCACCTTGGTTAGATTGATGATGTTGCATTGTTCCCTAACGCAACAAAACATCTCCAAGCAACTCGCGAATTACAGTACAATTGTACCGAAGTATATAAACCACTTCCAATCAAAGAACATAGGCTACAGTTTAAATCGGTGTAAATCACAAGTGTGCATTAACGCCTCCAGGGATTAGGTCCCCACTTGTGTGTATGACAGATCGTTTAAATGCTGTTCGTTTTCTCATTACTGTTGACAAGACATGATTCAACCAAAGCTTTGACTAAGTACGTGTTCGAATTTCGCTTACCAAACAAATTTGCATTGGACCCACCATTAAGTGTTATTTGCTTGTACGAGACGTGTCATTTTGGTGTTGTTTGAGGGTTATTTCCCGGAAAGAAATGAATAAAGAAATACATCAAACGTTTTGTTCTTGTTCCTCGCAGTGTCGAGTCCTTTGTACTCGTTATACATAAGTTTAAAGTAATACAATTTTAAAAAAATAAGTTTCCTTTTTTCTCAAAATAAATGAACTAGCCTACTCTTCCCATGAAACCTCCATAGACACTAGACATGTACAGCTTACACACATAGATCATCAATTTACAGTGGCCAATACATTTGTTCAACTTACCTCAAAAATTTTCCAGTGGAATAATTCTAAAAAATATGGTGAACCAGATTAAATGTAAATTTACAGCAATATAGGCCTATTGGTCAGAAATAAATAAAAGAAGGGGGTAAGCTCTTACCACATGGGGTCTCATCTTAACCTACTGCAACACGTGGATGCACTTAATCAAGTTGTATTGTATGTGTAACTGTGTAACTGTATTATGTCGCGTGCATATGTTTGCACGGATGGTTTCTTCAGTTTTGAAGGCTCCGTCGTCGTGGTGTGCCCAGTGCCCACCCACTGCACTCTAACGCGGCTATCAATCGACATCTTAAGACGCGGTCAGACCGGAACTTAATCGATCAAGAAGTGTGGCAGAAAAATACAAACTTAAGCAGGCCCCGTTAGATCCACAGTTAAGCAGGAATTCCCAGCAGCTTGGTCACAAGATATGGGGGCTGTTGACTGCCAAATGGAAGTGGGACGATATGAACAAAAACAGTCTAATTTGCCTTCCATATATAGCTTATATTTCATCCACCCAAGGCTTGTTTTTGACATTTACACAGTCGGAAAGTGCACAGACATAACTGACATAAAATGTGCACATGTAGCCTAATTAAAAATGATCAAGGGAGAATACACAAACGGACTTAAAATATTGCTTCTCCCTTTTCAACAGTTAAACAACTATGCTTTGTGAGAGCTTCCCAAACACAAGTAGATTGATTATTTGTGCTGGTACTTCAAAATACAGTTTGGCAATTCTGATTTATGTTTAGGAGTTTAACAGAATAATGTAATAGCTCAGCCACGCCAAAAATACAAAAAAGAAAAAATATGTTCCACTCAGCAAAATACTACTGGAAGCTCCAGAGATGGATTTTTTATGTTGATTTTTGCTAAGAAAAAAAAACTGAAAACTTCAATCTAACACGGGTGGGCCTTTGGGAATTCAGCTACATGATCATGTAATGAGAACTGAAAATCCATTTAAATCTCAATTGACTAGAATGCAAAGGCACCCGTCAGCAAAACATAGACCAACAGTAATGCGTTTTACACAAGTGGCGTAGCCAGGAATTCATTTTGAATTTATGAACCAAATGGACGAACTTCGCAACGGAACGGGAAATTTTTTTGGGGGGGAAAGGGTGTGATTTGTTTTCCCGTTTTCTGGTAATCCCCTTCTGTGTATCGTTGCACAGTTGGAAGGGGGGGGGGCATATTTCACGCCACACCTGCGAGACTACACAAGACTATACGAGCCTTCTCAGTATGGTAACTGAGACCAATTAAGATATAAATCCTAACATCTGTAGACTGCTTTGCATTACGTAATAAATGCAAGACAGATGTTTCTCACCGTTTTGTCACATGGTAGCCGCTTCTACTCATCTCCAACGACTCGCTCATTATAAGTGGCGGCAGGGCCACGAATGGCAGACATAAATCCTCTCAACGCGTCATTCACAGCATGGAAGTAGTGATTAGTTGAATGTTACCATCACACCCCGCCCCCATACAATTACAGGCCATGTTCTTATTCTCCACCATGCCATGCGCTTGACGACACGCCTTCCGCAGTAACAACAGATACAAGCAGACCAACTTTAGTCTTGCACTTTTGTCAACTAAACTTTGACGGCCACTGAATTACAGCCGACACACATGCAATTGACTTTTTCTTTTGGCAGAACCGGTTAGCTTAATTAGGCACTACTCACTCCATTAAGGCATTTGTTTGATGAGCACAACTGCCACCGAGGCACGTGCATGCCTGTAGAAAATCAAAATGGGATAAGGTCATATCAGGGTCAGTTAAATGCATCTTCATTTAAACAGCGCAGGGGTCTGCAAGCCTGGTCCCGGAGGGCCCAAGCGGTATGCACACACTTCTGGAAAACCATAGTTTTGAGGAGAAAAAAATACCATAGAAAGGGACATCCCAACATTCCTGAGAATTAAATAATTTCTCGGATGCACCGAGCCATCATGCAAATAGGGGACATTTACAACAGCCATGTCCTGTACCAGGGAACCATGGCGTAATAAGATTATATACAGTATACACACGCGCACACACGCACACGCACGCGCACGCGCACACACACGCACGCACACACGCACGCACACACGCACACACACGCACGCACACACAAAAATAATGAATGACATTAATGCATTTAATGAGATTAAAAGGGGGAGATTTCAGGTAAAGCCATTTCCATTAATGCCACTGACCTCTGAATGTGACAACCTGTCGCACCACGTCGTTTCTAAATAGCCCGACAAGTAGCAATTACATCAAATAATGTAGGGCAGACCAGAACGGTGTCGGTAATGTGGGTATAAAAAAATATATTTAAAAAAAGGCATCTGGGTCGTTGTCGCATTGCGTTTGGAAAAGAGTGAGATTGAACAAACTCCTCGTCGATCAGCGGTTGATTAGCAGTAATGGAATCGGTGGGGTGGGGAGAAAAGGCCGGAGGGCTTCTGCCCAGGCAGAAAGCGTTTGGGCTCCTCTGAGAAATACAGCCAGCTCTTTGCTGCAGTCACACATTGGATCAATTTTACACTGAAGACCTTTTTCTTCGTGTCACTCCCTTCCCCGTCTCCAGCAGGACGGGCCTTGCCAAAAATCACGGAGGTTTCGCTGCCCCTCTTCCTCCTCCCCCCCACCCCCACCAGATGATGCAGATGGACAAAATGTGCCGTCCAGACTAATGCCGATAATCTGAAATAAAATCCACTAAAAACCCTTACAGTTAATTCATATCTATCTTCCATTCAGAGACCAGAAAACCAGGATCATGGCCTTGATTTATGAACTACTCTTTAAAACAACGTCACATTTAGGCTACATTAAGTGGCATTAAAACTGACACTCTTATCCAGAGTGACTTACATACTTACATTTTTTACACACCTACAATCAATCAATTTATACAGCTGGGTTTTTACTGAAGCAATTCAGGTTAAGCACCTGGCTCGAGGGTACAACGGTTGTGCCCCGCCTGACAATCGTTCAAACCTGCAACCTCTGCGCTACAAGTCATGTTCCCTAGCCATTGCACTACACCACCACCAGCAGTAGACCATATATCTGATTAATTGGTTTGCCCAATGTTCACCTGGCCAATCCAAATCTCTCCACCGTGTTGTATGACTTTGTTGTGGTCCTGACTCCACATTAGCCTGGACAGTTCCCAACAGCAGCCCGTAGCAGATGAATGGGGTCCCATGATGGCGCGCGCTCCAACAATACTGCTAAAATGACTCAGGAACGAAATCTGGACTTCTCTCACACACCATGAGGCGAAAGGGAATGAGTTCAGAAAGCATGCAGCCGTGGAAACCGCTCCGCCCGCCGGGCTTGGTACTTACTTGCCGGACCTTAGAAGAGAAAGCTTTTCCTAGGACATGCAGAATTTCGTTTAGGAGAGGAGAGTCCTCCAGAAGCCGCGTTATTCGCAAAGAGAAAGAAGGGGGGAAAAAACAAAGAATTCAATTCATTCAGAACTGAGTAGAGCATCTCTACATTACACTGAGATTCTTATTTTATCCCATTCTTATTTTATAGCTTCTTTCACACAGTTCTTCTGAAAATTTAATCTGGAACAAAACAATCGAAACCTTCACCATACATCAATGTGGAGGTTGCACTACTGAGACGGATAACGGCAATTCAGCTTGATAGAATATTTAAGCGACTGCGAGTCATTTTATGTTCCTGTCCGACTTCACACTGTACTGCGGTACAGTAAAAGCCAAGGTATGCATTTTCTTATCGACTTGAAGCTGAATGAATCTTTTCACAATTAAATGCAAGTAAAAACAGAAATGTTCCAGCTTCAGGAGAAAGTTCTTATGCGATCCCCTTGCTTTCGTTTTGAGAACTTTGTGTTAATTCACATTTTTTTGAAACGCCCAATTGCAACACTCTGCCCATTCAATCTGTGTATGATAATCCAACAGGTCAGGGAAGTAGAGCCTGTACAGTCAGCTTCTTTATCCCTTTTTACAGTCAGCTTCTTTATCCTTTTTTACAGTCCACTAGCTGAGCCACGCTATAACACTGAAGCTCACTTTCTTAGTTTATACTGACGTTTGATGGGGGAAACGGAGAAAAGGAACATTGATTGTGTTTTGATGCCTGAAAACCCCATGAGCTCTGATTTTATCTATCCAACACGGAGATGATCAGGCAATAAAAATGTCCCAGTTCTGGTTCAACTGGTTAGAAAAGAGCCAAACACAGAGGGTTCTTAACATTCTCAAAAAGCTAATGCCACTGATTCCCCTATTTTAAATTATTATAATTTTTTTTTCATTTAAAAAATGCATGGATTACTGCTATTCAATTCTCCATAGAGACCGATTACAACAGGAGTCACAAACGGAAGTGCTGGGGGCCTGCAGTCTGCTGTTTTTTGCGATTCCCTTTCAATCGGCAGCCAATTTATACCTCGGAAACAAGGTGTGCAGGCTCTTTAGCCAATCAATGACTTAAATTAGGCACATCAAAAACCAGCAGACACAGCGACTTTCCATTTGAGTTTGAGATCCCTCACTTATAAGATGAGCATTATGTGTTGGGCCTGCATGCACACAGACAGGTGAATGGGCGGACATTAGAGCTGCAGACCGGTGAACGCATTCGCAATGCCATGGTTACGAATGGAACCGCATGCAAACGAAAAATGTATTCTATTGAACCCTTTGCCCTGACCAGTGTGATTCTCATGGTGTCACACAGTGAGATTATTTGAGGTGTGCGTATGTCTATATGCATACGTGAGTCTGTGTGTCTACGTGCGTGCGCGTCAGCGCACAAGTACCTCTCTATACCAGCAAATCTGCCATTTGTGCAGTAATCAAATCAAATGGCACTAATCTCATTTGGTTCTCCTCACGATCAAAACAAGACTCCCTCACGTATCCCTAACACCTCTGTGCCGGTTCGTTTGTTCATTATCAGGTGCTTGTCAACAAAAAAAACAAATAATAAGAGGCGTAAAATATGCTGTACCATTCTTAGCTCCAGGCAGAGGACAACTATAATTCATCTACATTTATTAACAGATTCAATTTGGCGCTCCTAAAAAGGCAGAGTACTGCATACATGGTTATATCTCACAAAGCCAACACCAGCTACGTTATCTTCCTCAAACAGAGAGAGCCCTGAATAACAATTACCGTTTCGGTGAGAGACGTACAGTATTTACAGAGATATGCTCATCTGATATTAAGCAAAAAAATAGAGGCTTGAGAAATATGAGTTTGGTCCAAAATGACCTTGCTCGCCTGCCGGCCAGACTGACTGACTGCCCTCCCGAGCATTTTGGAAGATAGCTCATGTTTCACGTTCTATTATTTTATGAATGTCATGATATTGAATGTCACTGATATTCCGCAAAGGTGTGACCCCAAATGAGAAATGGCGTCATGAGCGTGAGGTCACCATTTCTTTCTCTCCCTCATAATAATCGCACATGGCATGACGTCACTGAAGAGGGACAGACACTTGATAAATTCAAAAGGTCAAAGTATCCCTGTGCATCATAAACTACAAGCCTGTGACAGACAATTGGTTATATTTAAAGCAGATCCAGCCTGACCATTAAGGTCACAAAAGGCTGACTACAGTCAGGCCCTTAGAAAATGACCTTATTTACAGACAGCAAGTGAACTCTAGAACTTAAGCTTCCAGTCTTGCCGTTTGCACAGGAAGTCTGTGATTTAGGCTTAGGTAACTTCCTGCAGCCTTCTATTTGAAGGGAGATCCTTGATTTTCTTTAATAACAATGACAATTTATAATAAATTACAAATCCTAAAACCTCACCCCGAGCCTTCCAATTCCCGAAGCAATTAGCCAAAGGTTTATGGAATGTCAGCATATCCTTACTCTGCTGCAAACCAGCACACAAATAAACAGGAGGGAACTAGAGACTCCAATACAGGCAACTTCACCAGGTGCAGAGACTCGACTATAACGCCTCATAGACTCGACTATAAAGCCTCAGAGACTCGACTATAACGCCTCATAGACACAACTATAAAGCCTCAGAGACTCGACAGCACAGACTCTTCACGGCTGTGCGTGTTTATGACGCCCATGAAATGGGGCCCATAAAAAAAGTCATCTCTGCTTCGGTCTTTAGATAACTAATCATTCCCTCAACCCCACCCACATGGCACCCAGCTCTGCAAGACACACCTGGGAAACTAAATGAGAAAATAATGAGTACGGCCACCTTACCTAATCATCGCTGCCTGCACACATTACTCCAAGCTTTTAATTCTGGCGTCTACTGCTTCCATGGGGGTGGGAGGGTCCCACGGATGAGATGTCCTGATGCAGTGCAAGTCATTTTTAAGCTATTAAGAGCCCTGTTTATTACATTACATTAAATGAAACCTCAGGAATGAAAAATCATCCTGCATCAGCAATGGGTTTAAATGTTCATTTCCCAACTTCCCTCCGTTTTCTGGGAGAAATTGTGCTCCCTAAATCGCCTCAACACGTGTACGTGCAACATGGAAGCAGCAGGGAAACATCTAATCTGCCAACAGACTCGTGCTCTGCTGAGTATTTAAACATGATACAGAATACTGACAGCTGCATTTCAACACAGCGCTGGTGCTACACAGGCCTGGAATTCCCATCTAAAAACCAGATTTGTGCCGTGACAATTTTCACCCCTGTGAGAACACCTAGCGAGACCAAAAAAATTTGAGATGTTCTTTCATGATACAATGAACTTCCATTTTCTCAATGGAATTCATAGGCTGAGGTTGTGATCGGCATGGACGTACAAGAACAGTGAGTGGGGCGTATTTCTAATACAAAAATGTAAAGCAATTCTCATTCAAAACTACTGTGTAGAGCACCTTATTGTAGCAATACATGTGTGACATTTACTTGCATTGAGTCATTCTTGAGTACGTCCCAAAAATTTTCCACATGTAAATATCCTCAAACAAAGCTTGTGTTCTGATGATGCCCTCAGCAGAGCTGAGGTCGTATATCAAATGAAAATAACCCTGAACAAATGACAGCAAATCAAAAGCATGCAAAAAAAAAGTACAAATAAACAAACATAAATAAACCCCTCCTTTGTTATTCTGAAGCAGAAGTTCGATGGACATTCCAGCAGGAGAAGTGCTTGACTGCTTGGAAAAACTAAAACCAATAACGCCATTTCAGTATAGACCATCCCTCCAACCGGGCCATTTCACAATACCCATACTGCTGACGTTCAGAAGATTTAAGTGTCAGACTAAATTCAAAACCACACACTTTCTCAGGCTAACTTTCGATGATGGATTGCAGCTTGTCTTGAGGGGGCATGGGAGGGGTCAGGACATTTTTATTACTGTCCGACAGCAACCTATATGACTAATTTCTAGAAAGAAAGCAAAGCAAATCGAATGATCCCAAGAAACTTGAACCGATGCCTCAGTGAGGCCAGAAAGTGTTTCATGCCGCAGTGCCAGATTACAACACCGCATTGAAAAAGCCTCACATCCACATCACCTCATAAAACGCATTACCGGCCATTCGCGAGAGGACAGAGCAAAGGCTGCTGGGTAAAGACAGGGGTACATCTCTTCTTACCTCGACGCTAGGGCTAAGGCTGCTGGGAAGAGTTTCTGAGGTCACGGTCGTGGAAGGCAGGCTGGAGAAGTCCCACAGGTTGACCGGGGGTACGGGTTCGGTCGGCGCGACCGGCTCCACACATTTCTGATTGTCCTGCAAGGTCACTTCGTAAAATTCCTGGATATCTGGAAGAAAAGTGAGGGGGGGGGGGACTTGGTGTAAATGTAGAAGAAGGATGAACATCAACGCCACGTTTAGTGAGTGGATTCAAGAGACAATAAAACAGATTAAATAAAACCTAGTCTCTCAACCAAAGACGTACACTCTCTGTAGTGTTTTCCAGCACTAAAAAATTTTCAAATTGAATGAACGTGTGACATTTTGCAACGTTTTAGTGGTCAATGAGGTAGAGGTGTGCCGTGGAATTTTTTTATTTTAAAAAGTTTGCCATCGAAGAATAAAGACAAACACTGCTGCTCAACAAATGACTTATTTTTCCATAGAGTTCAAGGTGAGTCAGGAGAAACAACCCTTAAACTGATCCATCCATATCTACTGCATATCTGGTAGCAAAGAGATGGTTTGAGGCTTGTTTGATACCTCAGACCCTTGATGACTTGCAGCCATTAAGCCATGTGTTCCATACTATATTATGCAAATTATACTATGTGTATCTGAAAATAATATATCAAAAACAACATGATGTTGTTGGGTCACAGACATCAAGAAGTCATGGCATGCAAAGGATATGCAACTAAATATTAAAAATGATGAGTTTATTTAAGTTATGTTAATTTGTCCAATTACTTTTGGTGCCCTAAAATGGGGGGGGGGGGGGGGGCACTGTGTGTAAAAATGGCTAGAATTGCTACATGGTTTACCCGATGTGGATGTAAAAGCCCTCAAATTAAAGCTGAAAATTTGCACTTTAACCACATAGTCACTGTTCCATTTCAAATCCAATGTGCTGGAGTACAGAGCCAAAACAACCAAAAATGTGTCACTGTCCAAACACTTTGAGTGTACTGCATTTCCAGAAACATCTGCCCACTCCAAGGCCACGTCTATGATATTCCCAATTAGGAGAAGTGGACAACCATGTCTGGTAAATTTCCGGACAAGCATACCTCCATACACGAGATTATGTCAGTTTTTGGATTTCTGCACTGCAGTGTGCAGCCCGTAAAACACAACTTCTCATGCAGCAAATGTTGCTTCAGACGGCATTAGAAAATGAAGACCTTGAGTGTATAAAACTGTCCTTTATTTATCCAAAATAATCATCAAGCCAATGACCGTGACGGCAAAAATACACTTCTTTTCTCAACAAACAAAACAAACGAAATAAAATTAGCAATGACTAATTAACTACTTGCCCGCAAACAACCCTGCCGCTCAAACATGACAGGACCTTTTCCATGTACGCGAGAAGAGTGCTATAAAAACCAAACCATTCACACCTCTTTCCCCCGGGATATTTAGTCTCACAGTGAGAGTCAGCGTGTTTGAAAAACAGGGACGTGTTACAAGCTTGCCCAGAGGGACTTTCAAGGTCAGTTTCAGCTTAAGGTTGATCAGATTACAATCACACAAGTGTAACATGGTGACGGTCATAAACAGACTGCAGTCGGGCGTACATTATTATTTGGACGCCGAGCGAATGTCCCCTTTGCCTTTTGAATGAGAATTTATAAAAGGAGTTTTGAACCGCACGTCTAGTGCATTATGCTGTGAGATGTGACATATTTTAAAATGGTACTACCCCACCCAGCCAAACAGTGCTAAAACACTGTAAAGCAGGCATATTGCAGAAGACCAGTTTAACGGGAGTTTATTACTTGCCGACATGCAAAACTCCAATGTACTGCTTGCTATCACACTTTATTTTTATTGCTGGCTTCCTAAAGTTGAAAGCAAAACTCTTGTTAAATTGACAGAAACTGTCGACGGGGCCGAAGAATGTGTTCTTCACTCAAGTCTTTGTTTCCCCTCGACTCAAAACTGTCTCAATATTTCCCAGCGTAAAACATCCTGAAACACATTCTCAGATGGCGAGGAAAATGTTTACTGTGACCTGCGCTCGAGACATTAAAGGGCAACTCCACTAACTTTTGTTTAGCTGTAAACGTGTTTGTATGCCTACCTTATAATGAAACGTATTCATCTGGACCTGAGAGCCTCAGTCTCAGTGGAGATTTTTAAGGGGCAGCTGAAGACTCACCTTTTTCGACAAGCTTTTGGGTGAGTTTTTAGCTGTCCTACATTGGCGTTTCGTCAAACTGTACTGATGTGTTACATGCCTTTTTTAAATTTATTTTATTTATTTATTTTATTTATTTATTTTTTGTACATGTTATAGTTGTATTGTATAGTGTATTGTGTAATGTCTGTAAAGCACTCTGTACATTCGTGTTGAGAAGGGCGCTATATAAATAAAGTTTTACTTACTTATCTATTCCGTTATTTCAACAATAATTATAATAATATTGTACAGTAGCTTTCAGCAGAAACTAGTAGAAAAGCGTCTTTGTGCTGCGCTCTAATGGTTTTTCGTCTTTCTTCTCCCGCCCCAATCGTGATGTCAGAGTACCTCCTTTGGAGGTACAGTACCTCTACATCATACGGATAATTTTTGCCGCCCACAACAGAAATAGCCGGCACCTGACTGGTTAGACCCACTACGGTCCTTTGGTTTCGGCTCCACATTTTTAAACCGGAACAACATGGCGTCCTGTTCATAAACTCTCTTATTCTACCTAAATAGTCCACTAAAATAGGTTTCTGAAAACTGCATGGTGAGAAATAGGCTGTGCAATTGCTGAATCTTTATTCATATTTGATCTGCAACGTCTAGTTTGATTAGAGTTATACGAAATAATTCGTACATTGTACGTTAATTTATGCAAATGAGGATGGACATACCTCCTCCGCCCCCACCGCTCTCCCTCACTCACCCCAGAAAGTATTTTTCTAAATTGTGTAGAAGGCAGAGACAGGCTTAGACAGTGGGTGCACTTACTCTTTAAGGAACCACTTCCAACATCTCTAGTACAACAGGCCACCATTAGCCAATAATCTCAATTGCAAAGAACAGGCTGTCGCGCTCTGGCTGACCCACAGTTCTCTTTTCTGTGAAATGTGGTGTACTCATTATCACATCGCACATTTACATTCCAGCTAGTTTTTCTTTTCTTCTTTAACACTTTTCACTTTGTCATTGTTGCATGAAACACTTCCTATAACACTAATAGTAGACTGAATTTCAACACAATCTTAATCTTAACATCTGTACAGGCCTTAATAAAGAACTAAATAAACAGCATTGTCACCGCCATGAGACATAGCATATCAGTCTTTCAGTCTAAAACATTAGTTTCATCCGTGAAATTTAAAACTAAAAATGCAGTTTCAATTAAAGAATACACAGCAGTTTTTTTCAGACAAATGCTTTGCTCAGCAACAGACACTGGATAGCAACTGTAGTGTGGTTTAATGTAGTGTAAAGCAACTGTAGTGTAGTTTAATGTAGTGTAAAGCAACTGTAGTGTAGTTTAATGCAGTAAAAACAGTGATTGTAGTTTAATGAAGCATAAAACTGTAGTGTAGTTCAATGTAGTGTAAAATATTGCATTTAAGAGGTTATTGCGCGAAATTGGCATTTCAATGCTGTACTCTCCAGAACTGGCCTTTACATTGGAGAGACCATCAAGTAAAACAAAAAATATATATTTTTATTTTTTTAATGCTTTCGCCTCCTTTTCTCTGCAATTTGGAATGCACATTCACTACATATTCTGAGAGCAATGTAGTACAGTGGTTAGAGACCTGGGCTTGTTGTTCCAAGCTGGGGTGCTGCTGTACCCTTGAGCAAGGTACTTAACAAAATGTAACAATGTATATTCCAGTGTTCACTGCTGCGACCTCCACTATTTATTCAGGGGAGTGCAGGCAAGCATGAGCTCTCTTTACCGAAGCAGCTGATGTCAGTCACCGCAGTCCATAAGCTGGACGCGATCGTAGAGACACGAGCCGGACCGAGACCCTCCCGTCCCTGGGCAACACCAGAGACACGAGCACGTCACAGCAGACCGCCAGACGGCACGGGCACAGCCTGGGTTCGATCCCAGACTGTGGGGCTCGTCCGTGCACCGGAGCAGAGTCTCAACAGGACGAGCCTCCCAGCAGCAGGAATGTTGCCTTTCATACCATTCCACCAATCCACGTGTGAGATACCCAGAAACTGTAATCCAACTCCCCAACAGTGCACTTGCAAACACATTTACCCAAGTGAACTTTAACAAAGCACCAACAAAGACCCATCATCTCAAAACGATATTAAAATGCTAATGGTATCATCATTACATAACCACTCAAAAACTCACAAACCCTAAGTGCTGCTATTCAGAAGTCATACAGAAAAATGGGGCACTTCTGTCATCCATCACTGCGAGTTCCACCGTTCAAGAGGCACAGGTCTTTGAAAATTAGTCTTCCTTGAACAAAAACTGTTTGAATGCAGGCAGGCAAAAAAAAAAACTCACCAGATAATCATGCACAAAAGAAGCGGACATCCCCACGTGAAGGGCCATCATCATTGCATATTTACATGTGTCATTATTTTAAACATCATGTTAAATGCATAGCCCTGTTAACAGTGAATAACTCAAATAAATAGACTGGGTTCAGTCCTGTTGGCTGCACATGCATGCATTACAGGGAACCAGAGCACTAAACTAAACTCACACAAGTAGTGAATAAAATGGAAATATTTATGGGAAAGGAGAAGTGACAATGTGGGTGTGGTTCATGCATTGATTATGCAAATAACATCCCAGCACACACAGGGCTCATTGCAAAAAATGGCTAGCCTGTCTACAAGAGAGAACCTGAGTGGTTTTTAAAAAAAGGCTGAATGTTGGGATACGTTTGTTAGGAGCTTCAGTGACGAAGGCTCAACGCGGTTGAACGGCACGGTGGCACAGTGGTTAGCACGGTTTGCCTCGCGAGAAGGAGGTTCCGGGTTTGAGTCCCAGCCAGCCCGGATCCTCTCTGTGTGAAGTTTGGACATTCTCTCCCCGTGTTCGCTTGGGTTTCATCCAGGTACTCCGGTTCCCTCCCAGAGTACAAAAACATGCAGGTTAGGGACTACGCAGGTCGTCATAGTAAATGTGGATTTGTTCTCAACAGACCATTTTGGTTAAATAAAAGTCTAGCCTACATGCTTCACAAGACAGCAGGGAGGAGAAAGTGGGAGTGGAATTGAAGACTCCAGGATCGTGGTGTTTACACAATTTTAAAGTTCAAGGCAAAAACAACTACACATCGGCCAACAGCAAATTTAACCCGGCAAGGGCAGCCTGATCTTTCCTCCCATTAAAATAATTCATACTGGCGCTACCTTTTTTTTTTATTCACAGATTGGCTGATAGATACGTCATAAAATAAGTCATGTATTGCCACTTTAAAGCTCCATGCTTTATAGACACCCCTTTAAGAGAGTCCAGTGAGGGAGATTTCTGAACAGGAACATCAGTGGAGACATTAAGTTAGAGCACATCTCTTTAACAACATCCTGGGGGCCAGATTCATTTTTAAAATAGTGCCCGTGGGCCAAATGACTTCCATGGACTATTTATAAAACAAATGACTTGTACATGTGTGGACAAAGCAGGTGCCGTCTCAAAATATGCAGGTCTATCAATCTCACGCAACAAATAAAATAATAAAAAAATGTATTCTCCTGACTCCTGAGTTCAACAGGAAGATTTGTCAGGAGAAACAAGTGATCCATCCATATCTACTGCATATCTGGCAGCAGAGTGATGGTTTGAGGCTCGTTTGATACCTCAGATCCTTGATGGTGCAGAAAAGTTATAGTATCGTTTGTAAGAGTACCAGAAAATAAGATATAAAGAGTCTTTTGATATTGTTGGGTCACAGACATAAGGAAGTCATGGCATGCAAAGGATATGCGACCAAATATTAAAAATGATTACTTTATTCTACACTGTCCAATATTTTTTGACGCCCGAAAATGGGGGGAGACCATGTACAAAAAGTTCTATAATTTCTAAACTGTTCATCCGATATGGATGAAAATATCCTCCTTGAAAGGAGCTGACAGTCTCCTTTCAAACCTCTCCTTGTATCCTTTCAAACTCAAAGTGCTAGAGTACAGAATCAAAATAACAAAAAATGTGTCACTGTCCAATGAATTATGCGTGCTGCTTACTGTATATATTATATACACACACTTTAAAAAAAAAAAAAACAGTTCAGTGTGTCACCCATGCACAAGAGAAACCTGAAGAGTCAGAAGAGTCTATGGCACTCTGGCCTACAGCTTCAAGATCTACAAACAGCGCCCCCTGTCTCGTACAGCCGCACAGATTTGCACGTCTGCCCGGAAAAAAGCTGGGTTTGTCCTGGCTGCCGCACTGGCTGGGAAACAGGCTCAGAATAACTGCTGGACCGTGCGGATGACAGAGTTATTACAGTGAATGCTTCTGCAGCACATCTTTGATTGGGTATTTCCTTCCGCTCTCCTGGCAGAGCTGCGACAGACACACGGACAGAACCTGGGCCACCTGACCCAGTTTAGTCCATCTGTCTGTCTGTACTTCTGCCCGGTCTCAGTCTCTCAGCACACTTGTCTGGGTTTGTTTGTCTGTCTGTTTGTTTCAAGGTCATCACTGTATAAAATTCCCACTCGCTTTCTAAGAGCCAAGCAGACAGGCACCAATCGCAATGCGTACAAGCCGCAATATAACATCAGGCACTTTCTGCAATCTTATTTTGTTCTTAATGAAAATGTATCATGAGGTCATCTGACCATCTGTTATGTTACAGACAGGTGTTGTCCCTTAGCAACAGCCAGGGGGGGGGGGGGGTTGGAACACTTGAAAAACACGACTTTAAACAGAGGGTCTCCACAGAGCTGTTAGACTAGAACAGACCTGTGAAATGTTTTTTTATTTCCCCCATCCCTGCTACTTAGCAGACAGGAAGCTGTGCAGTGTCCCTGTCACACAGAGACGTTCCACAGCACCCCCGCCGATCTCCCCTGCTTCCCAAAGCAGAAACCCTAACTGGCGCAGTGGTGGCAGTCCTACCCTCGCGCAGTGGAACCAGGCCCTAAAAATGCAGAGTCAACCCGCCGGAACAGCTGGTCCTGCACACACACACACACACACACACACACACACTGAGAATGAGCACAACACGCTCAGTGCTGGCAGAGTTTGCACAAAGCACATTTTCCCTTGATTATTTATCACAGGAAACTGATATTACCATAAATCTACTGACCATCTACTGCACGTTAGCATATATCTACAGCAGATGGCAGCAATGCACCTACACTGTACCCTGGCTTCCAACCAATACAAAATTGCAGGAGTAACTGGAAGATTGCAGGTAGTAATAGTAGCAGTAGTAGTGGAGTAGTAGTAATAACAGTAGTTGTAATAGTAGCAGTAGTAGTAATAATATTACTAGTAAACTAGTAGCAGAGGCAGTAGTAGTAATAGCAGTAGCAATAATTGCAGTAGCAGTAGTAGTAGCGCAAGTAGTAGTAACAGCAGCAGTAGCAGCGCTAGTAGTAGTACCAGCAGCAGTAGCAGTAGTAGTAGCACTAGTAGTAGTAACAGCAGCAGTGGCACTAGTAGTAGTAACAGCAGCAGTAGCAGTAGTAGCGCTAGTAGTAGTAACAGCAGCAGTAACAGTAGCAGTAGCACTAGTAGTAGTAACAGTAGCAGTAGTAGTAACAGTAGTAGTAGTAGTAGCACTAGTAGTAACACTAGTAGTAGTAACAGCAGCAGTAGTAGTAACAGCAGCAGTAGTAGTAGTAGCGCTAGTAGTAGTAACAGCAGCAGGAGCACTAGTAGTAGTAACAGCAGCAGTAGTAGTAGCACGAGTAGTAGTAACAGCAGCAGTAGCACTAGTAGTAGTAGCAGTAGTAGCACTAGTAGTAGTAACAGTAGCAGTAGTAGTAGCAGCAGCAGTAGTAGCAGTACTAGTAACAGTAGTAGTAGTAGTAACAGTAGTAGTAGCACTAGTAGCAGTAGTAGCACTAGTAGTAGTAGTAGCACTAGTAGTAGTAACAGCAGCAGTAGTAGTGGTAGTAGTAGTAGTAGTAGTAGTAGTAGCACTAGTAGTAGTAACAGCAGCAGTAGTAGTAGTAGTAGCACTAGTAGTAGTAACAGCAGCAGTAGCAGTAGTAGTAGTAGCACTAGTAGTAGTAACAGCAGCAGTAGTAGTAGTAGTATTAGTAGAGGGTGACAGTGGCTGAGCAGTGATAGGAGATGTTTTGCATGTCTCGCAGTATTTCATGCCTTCTTGCAGAGAAAAGCAGAATATCCAGGATTCCAGCTGCTCTGTGTTTTAATGAACAAGACTTAACAACATGCAAATATCCTGACAAACATCCACATTTTTTTGGAGATGCAATTCAACAAATCTCACGCCAAATGAATTTTATTTAAACCAGATTTCTTTGAGCCGATATTCTATGAGCGCAGATTAACATCCAGACCACTTTAAAATGCCAGCTCACAACTTGTATTTAACGGCAAACACGCACACTCGTAAATAGACCAAATCTATTTCATCCTGTGATAATCCTGTTTTCAGTTGCATGCAGCCTATTATTACGGAACCCTCCCCCACCCCTCCCACCCCCAAACAATCCGACGGCGTATCGGAAATACTTGATCCCGTATATGTGAGCATGTTGGGTGACATAATGACCAAGCCAGGCAGCTTTGCCAATTCCTTCGTTAATCTCGTTTCCAAATCTGCACAGCATCAGACAGGCATTATGATGGAGGCACCACGGACATTCAGACACAAGTATCTATGCCAACGGTGCATAAATAACCAACGGCGATCAATGCCTCTCTCCAGAGGTGAGAGTCCCACAGACATGGATTTCCATCATTCCCATTCAAACACAAAATAAAGGGGGCACACTGCACCTGCAACATGCAAATTTACACAGAGATTAGCGAGTACTGAATCACATCACACGCTACAAAACCAGCGCTGCTTAACTGCAGGCACAACACACACAGCTATCAACAAAATGTTACCAGCCCCAAGTAAAAATGAATGCACCACAGCCTTAATTAGATCATACTGCATTTTAGCTGTGAGCAGAAGGTCTTATCCACAGATATTGTACATACCATTCCTCTATACAGCTGGATATTTGTTGAACCGATTCAGGTTAAGTACCCTGTTTAAGTGTACAAACACAGTGCCACAGCAGAGAGTCAAACCCGCAGCCATCGTGTTACAAGGCCAGTTCTCTAACCACTATGCTGCTATGCTGTGACCCTACAGATTATACTCCACCTATTTAAGAGGTGTGCACTCACAATCACAGGTTAAACCACAACCAGCACATCCAAACAGTAAAACAAGGGTCAACATAAAGTTTGCATTTTAATCATCTACACAGTTGTCGGTTAAAATTATGGCAGGATGTAGCCAGCAATGCACTTAAGATTCACACATTACCCTTATTTTAGAGCCAAAAGGCAGGACTGCTGCTACATACTGTCTCAGTGTGTGGATGAGCCCCATAACATAGTGACAACATGTAATACATTTATGAATACACAGGTATATACAGACTTAAATGTCCTCACCACAGAAAGCATTTGAACCTTTGCACATTATTCTGCTTTTAATTCAATGTTGCTATGGTGATAATTAGTGTTTTATTTTTTCAGTGAAGAACAGGGGGACGGGGGTTGTTTGTCCAAGCTGTGAGGGTAGAATTACATCAATTTGGGTCCTTAAACCCCGCCGCCCCAAACACCCTGATCCACTCCCTCATCTCCTTCCCTCACAAACAAAAGCCATCTCAATATTACATGGAGGATGAAAGCACTTTGAGGGGAGCCTGTGGACCCCTTCAGTGAAATGAAAAGGACCCACTGTATTCACAGATTCTCTCGCGCCTTTGAAGAACAAAGCCTCTATATCCTCCTGTCCCCAACACTACGAGTCCTTGTTTCAACGGACACTTTGATATTACGCACCCATACACAGCAAACCGATCCTTCCGCTGTTCAGCGACATTAAATCAGACCATGTTTCATGCAACCGTCATAGCCAATGTTTTAGTGAACTGTAATTCTGGCAGTTTAAGTGAACAGTAGATTTCAGCCTTACTTTGGTATGGACTGATTTAGTGAACTTGATGACTGAGCAATTTCGAAAACTGTATTACCGACTGGTTTAGGAAATTGTTGTTTTGAGTAATGTAGCAACAAAGTCCTGAGTGAATGACTGAATTGTAGTCCTGACCTGAGGGACTCTATGAATTGTAGTACTGGGTTATTTGGTAAATTGTATCCCTGTCCGATTTAGGAAACTGTTGTGTTGTATTCAGTGACGTGGTAAACTGTCACCATGTGATTTAGTGAACTGTAGTACTATGTGATTTAGTGAATTGTATTACTAACCGATTTAGAAAATTGTGTATTGAGTGATGTAGTAAACTGGAGTACTAAAGGGATTTACTGAATTGTAGTCCTGAGCGACTTCATGAATTGTACTTCAGTTATTTTGTCGTTTTATCTACAGAGTGATTTAGTCAATTGTATTGAGTGACTTGCTAAACTGTATTACCATGAACTGTCGTACTGAGTGACTTGGCAAACAAGTACTGAGAAATTAAGTGAATTGGATTTTTGAGTATTTAGCTTTTCTGGACTGATTTAACATTCTTGATACAGATTCTTACTATTATTATAATTTTTTGTAGTTGGCCACACAGGGCTTATTGACACCAGCCAGCTACGTTAAGCAGGCACAGCCCAGCTCACCACAGCAAACTGCTTTGCAAACATGATCCAAGGGTGTTACCAAGATGAGCAAATACAAGATAAATGGGGACATGCCCACTTTAAAGCAGCGGCAGGGCAAAGAAAAAGGCGATTCTGGAGTGACTATAAAAGTCTCTACGCTCAAACCAGCGGCTAAGCCCCCCACCTCACCGGTGCATTGGCCCCCCGCAGACCCAACATTAGCCTCTCTGCGTGCTGCCAAAGGCACAGACGCCAGGCGAGATTGTTGTCGCTAGTCTCCCGTAGAGTTGCGGGGCAGGGGGGGGTCTCTGACAAGCCTTTTCTCCAGCGGACCTGTTTCCACTGGGCCTGAGTCAAAAGGCCGTGTTCATTACGCTATCGCTAACTGTGCCCCTGAGAAACACTGGGTTTCAGCGGCGATCTTCTGCAGTCCGTAAGACCCAAATCAGTGGCAGAACAGCAGGAGCTTGTGTGCTACTTCACAGCAACTGTGATATTCCTTCAGAACTTGTTATATACTCAAAGAAGAAGGGATGTGAAAATACTACACCTTCAACTAAATGTTTTTTTACATGTTTAACAGGTGACTAGAGCATTTCATATTAAGATTTATATGACGTGGTGGTTTTGTGTGGTGTTGGGCTCATTATGAGCCCTAACTAATCCCCAGTCACTCACCATACATGAGCCCTAAATAATCCCAGTCACTCAGCATACATGACCCTTAAACCAATCCCAGTCACCCAGCATACATGACCCTTAAACCAATCCCAGTCACCCAGCATACATGAGCCCTAAATAATCCCAGTCACTCAGCATACATGACCCCTAAACCAATCCCAGTCACTCAGCATACATGACCCCTAAACCAATCCCAGTCACTCAGAATACATGAGCCCTAACTAACCCCAGTCACTCCGCATACATGAGCCCCCAACTAATCCCAGTCATTCAGCATACATGAGCCCCCAACTAATCCCAGTCACTCATCATACATGAGCCCTAACTAATCCCAGTCACTCCGCATACATGAGCCCCCAACTAATCCCAGTCACTCAGCATACATGAGCCGCCAACTAATCCCAGTCACTCAGCATGCATGAGCCCTAACTAATCCCAGTCACTCAGCATGTATGAGCCCCAACTAATCCCAGTCACTCCGCATACATGAGCCCTAACTAATCCCAGTCACTCCGCATACATGAGCCCCCAACTAATCCCAGTCACTCAGCATACATGAGCCCTAACTAATCCCAGTCACTCATCATACATGACCGCTAAAACAATGCCAATCACTCAGCATACATGAGCCCTAACTAATCCCAGTCACTCAGCATACATGAGCCCTAACTAATCCCAGTCACTCAGCATACATGAGCCCTAACTAATCCCAGTCACTCAGCATGTATGAGCCCCAACTAATCCCAGTCACACAGCATACATGAGCCCCTAACTAATCCCAGTCACTCGGTTTGCATGAGCCCTAACTAATCCCAGTCGCTCGCCTTGCATGAGCCCCAACTAATCCCAGTCAATCGGCTTGCACGAGCCCTAACTAATCCCAGTCACTCCGCTTGCATGAGCCTTAACTAATCCCAGTCATTCGGCTTGCATGAGCCCTAACTAATCCCAGTCACTCCGCTTGCATGAGCCCTAACTAATCCCAGTCACTCCGCTTGCATGAGCCTTAACTAATCCCAGTCATTCGGCTTGCATGAGCCCTAACTAATCCCAGTCACTCCGGTTGCATGAGCCTTAACTAATCCCAGTCATTCGGCTTGCATGAGCCCTAACTAATCCCAGTCACTCCGCTTGCATGAGCCCTAACTAATCCCAGTCACTCCGCTTGCATGAGCCCTAACTAATCCCAGTCACTCCGCTTGCATGAGCCCTAACTAATCCCAGTCACTCAGCTTGCATGAGCCCTAACTAATCCAAGGCACTAATGAAGTACAGCTCATAGCATAGAAGTTAAATTACATGAAAGCAGACGCTTGTGGAGATTATTTTAATCAGGGAAATGCACTTGCGGTCACTCTGGATAAGACAACTATATGAATGCAATGTAATGTAGAAGAGACAACAGCATGTTTAAAAGGTGGACAAAATTGGTACAAAAATTACAATAGTAAAAAGTGTCTATGGGGTATCTCGGTGGCGTGGCAGCCTGTAAGAGCACCATCCATATGCTCATTGGAGCAAAGTCAGCGGTTCAAATTCGGCCACGCGACCTTTGTCGTATTTCCAATAAAGCAGAAAAAAAGTATCTATTATCCAAAAAAAATTATAATAAATAAATAAAATAAAGTATTTAAACTCTGAAAAACATTTCCAGAAAAGCTGAAGCTACAGCCACCATTTACGAGAAATTTCAAAACAGTGTTAACAATGCCTCTGAACTAACTCCCTGACCTGTAAAATAACATTTTCCCAATCTAAATTTGAGTTAAACAGGAGGTAGTTTGAGTTGGAATCTAATCCTAGTCTAATTCAGTCAAACGGACTATGGGACAGAAGATCTTCACATCCCAGAATAGTGACTGAAGAATTGCACTTTACATTACATAGCCAGAAAGTCAAATTAGTCACAGCAGCACACCAATGAATAAAACTAATATTGAGAGAAGCACTTGTTGCAAGGCTATTTTAACTGTCGCCAAAACTGGTCCACCCTGAAAACGCAACTTCAGGTCAAGAAACATTGAGGCTAACCGACACGTTGACCCTGGCCTTAGACTGGGGTCGGAAGCCACAAGCCTTGAAACGTAGGTTAAGCCATTACAGCCAAAACCAGGACATATCAAAACACACAAGTCTGTCATTACATGGCATGGACAAAACACGCAAAATTACTCAATTATCACTCCATCAATCACCCATCAATTATAAAAGAACTTACTGGAACAATGGCCAAATAAAGAAGATGTTTAATCCATACAAAGTCATTCTGTTTACCTTTCCTTCGGCAACAGATAAGAACGCTGCTTTCAGCCCACCAGAGGGGCTTTTCGGATCATCCCATACTTTAAATAGCTTGGGGGAACTATTTCCACTTTGCACTGTTCAAGATTTCCTAAATATAGTCTGAGGTGATGTAAGATCTAAGCAGCGTGAGGTGAAGCTAGGCTTGGTTCACAAGCTATCGGCATCTCAAGGTTACTGCCCTCCCTGTGAAATTAAAACATACACGAACACCGGCATCATGGGATTTCTCCTGCGTCAGATTTGGGTGCAAAGCCATAGGTACTAAATGAATGTAAAGTCTTCAGGGAATGGCAGGAAGACACTGCAGACAGGATGATAACTGATGAAACCTACTACTACTGAAAAATAAATATTACATTATACACTGATAATTACTACCAGAGAGTACTCTATATATGACCAAATGCATCTTCCTGATGATAAAATGAAGGCAAATTGATTTGTTATGAGCTAGCATACACCCCACCCCCCTTTTTTAGTTTTTTTTGTTATTGCCATCTGTGAATCTGTGAGCAGCTCACAAGCCTACCTGAGGAAACAAGACCTTAGCAATATCCACACAGGACTTTTGTGAATATTTGGGACTTTCAGAATTTGGCAGATTAAACAGCTCCACAGAAATGCAAAACATTATTTTCCATCCCCGACGGCTTGCCCGTTTACCCCTCCACACGAGACCGTGAACAAACAGGAACATGGCAGTCTGGTGTTTGACTACGTCAATATATTACCTGCTGAACATGCACCCTTCGCTTCTCTAGTTTAAATTTCAGCTTATTCCCTGAATATCGATCAATAACTTTAGCATCCCAGACAGAAATACCTGCTTTGCAGACAGGTAAAGTAGCCTCACAGTACACTTAATACAACACCCACTGACAAATGCATGCATGCATACATACATACTTGAAATTAAGAAACAAAGTATCATACATAGTCCTCCCAGTATGGATATCTTTCATTCGTGTGGTCTATAAACAATACCGTAAAACAAAGTAATGTATGAATATGGGTATTTCTGCACTGCACAGGAGTTACACGTTGGCCACATATGACCCAAAATTCCCATCTGTTAAGACTTTTAGTCCCACAAATAGTAAGCAACATCTGTGTTGAGGATTTAAGCTCAAAGCAAGGAATGAAATTATCCAACAACAACAGCACAGAGCTTATATCATATGTATCGCGCTTAAAAGTAAAAACTAGAAAAACTACTGCAGCAAGTGATTGCACTTTAAATTCATGGTAAATACAAAAGTGAAAAAGTAGACATCATTTCAAATCACTTACAAAATTGCATTTAACATGGTAAGCAAATACAACTGGAGCTAGTGATATACAATCAACGAAATGTCACTGAAGTTATTTGCCTCAAGTCCTAAAGAATAAAAGGAGAGAATGGTGCCTTAGTTTAGTTTCTTTGATATAAGCATGGAGGTGTAATCTGAAAAGTTGGATTTTGAGCTGGGTTTTGACCACTTATGGAATGTGGAATTCATCCCTGACTCTGCCTGTGAATTCTGCAAGTCCTTTCAGAGTCTGGCCGGGGTCAGAGGAATTTGCTGGGTCAGTCTTATTTTTATACTACTTATATTATTTAAATTTCTTTTGCAGAAAAAAAATCAAGTGACAAAACTGAGGAAAAGGAAGGAGGAGAAACTTCTGTAAAACAACTGAGCTATCTAACAGAGACTATGGTTATAGGCCTACCGGCAATTAGGCGTGCACAAAGCATCTCAACCACAGCCTTCAGGAGCAATCGCACACACCTGACCACAGGTACAAGTCAAATCATCCTTTTCTGTGTTTGCTTAAAAATGCACTTCTTGCGTAACAGGTTTTCCCTCGTTCTTTTCTTGTTTATTTAGTGTTACTGTACCAAACCGACCAGCACAACTACCACATCCCAATAGCAAGAGTGGAGGGAACACAGAGACTCATTACTGCTCACTAGCTAACTACAACCAAATGAGTTGGCTTAGTTGGGACTGTAAAATATTATGGGTTTTCTCAAAGTTAATTTGTTTTATCAAATGCATTTTGTCAGAAAAACAAATTTTCCAAACCACAAATATTGAAAACACAGAGAATGCTAGATCGTGACGGTTGGTCATAAGATTACTTTCATAAATTATGATTGTAAAAAGCAAACACTTTAGACTCATAATGTAAAATATGCTTTAAAACACACATGACTGATGGTAGGCTACATCTCCTGCTAGGCCTTTACTTTACCCGTTCATATGACAATGGTACTGACAATACTAAATCTTTTTTGTTCTTTGAATCCTTGACTGAACATCTGCTAATAAAGATTTGAGTGTCGGAATAATTCTTTCTTTTGCTTTTTCTGGACCGCTTTGACTTCGTATGCCCCTTTAAATGGAATTTGCAACTTCCATATACGGCAATTCAAGTGCCTGGATTTATGCTAATCGTAAAATAACATGAATGCACTTGTCATTTACGGTCAATCAGAATACATGAACACACGCACAGAATACAAACAAATCTGCCTTTCCCACACGGTTTGATGAATCCGGGGTAAATTTTTCATACCGACTTGTTTCGTACATAAACGTATGCGCATATTTAGGAACGTTTCATAAATGAGGCCCAACGTCTCTTTTATACAGAAAACCTGGAACTGAACCAAAAGTGGACACACCCACTAACTACATTTCTAGCTGTATAAGCAGGGGTTTTACATTTTAGAGTGCAAAAAACATGAATAAATTTTATTTTATTATTATTATTTTTTATTTATTTTTTATTTTCACAGCTAAAATTTCCTCCTTGAATAATGGATGTGTCTTGCGACAAAATCCTACTTATTTCATGAAGTATTCCAGTAGTCTTCCACGTGGCAGGCGTGGTCTTACGTAGTCCCACTGTTGAATGATGTGATGAAAAAACTACAGGGCTTGGAGACAGTTCACACACCACCGTCGCGGGTCCCTCCTGCTCGTATGTGGACTGTCTTTAATAGACAAAGCCCGCTCAACACCCAACAGGCAGAGGTACCAGGGGCATACCTGTGGAATATCCGCCTCTCAATATCTGTACTGTATGGCTGAAAAAAACACAATAATCTCCCAACACAGAACTTAAGAACTGCATTTTATTCAATATTATCCAAACAAGTACACTGGACATTTGGGAAAATCTTTCAGGACTGGAGGGCTGATTATTTCCCCAGTGGATTAAATTTGCTTCTTCACATCCAATTCATACAAAGCGGGGGGGGAAAAAAAAGCAAACTGGCCTCGCCCATATTTTGCTTCAAAATAGTATCAACTCAGCAAAGTTTGCGGCTAGACAGTTTCGGAGAATAATCCGAAAGTGCAAAAATGAGTTCCGAGTAGGATCAGTTCAGTTACATAAGGGAGCTGCGCTGAAGCTGACACTCACAGCATGCAACGCAAAAGACTGAAAACTCAAAATCAGTCTGCTGAGTGACTGTTCAACATTGTGTGCAAAGTCTCCAAACAAGAGCCATGGTGCAAATGGCAGCTCTCCCTTTATAGACAACGGTAATGACAAAGGTGCATGACCACGCCTTAATGACTGATGCCAGGTCACAGTCAAATCAAACCACAGCAACCGTGGCAGAAAATGTATTTTAGGGGAAAAGAAAAACGCACAGTGAATGTCAAGGACAGTATTTAAATTAGCAGGGCTGTTAGCCTGAAGTGGGTCATCCGCTCTTTCAAGAGAATTTACACCCGCCGTTCATGGATACAAATAGTACTACCGCCCACTCATGTTCATCAGTCTCAAATATAGTTAGTGGGAAGTCTGACAAGAGACAAAGCAGAGAGAAGCTCGGCGCAACTGGATCCGAGCTGGGATCTACGACTCTGGCCAATGGAAGTGCAGAGTTTCTCACTCGGAGCTGACAACACTGGCCTGCACCTCAATGCTCCTCTGCACTCCCCCCAATACGGCCACCACCCCCTTAGCTGCTGTAGCAAGGGAAAAGCACTAAATCAGCAGAGAGGATTATGGGAGGGTAATCATGTCAGCAGATGGATTACATTTTTGTCTCTAGACCGTACATATCTTAGGGAGGCAGAAATTGGAAACTGACACAAATCCTTTTTTTTTTTTTTTCATTAGCAACATATAAACAGGGGAGAGGGTGTGGGCATGCGCGTGTGCACACACATTTTGCACATATGCAAGAAGCAACATCACAAGCTAAATGAGAAGATGCTAAAGACGCTTGCAAGTCGACAACTCCATGGATCAGTGCCTGATTACCAGAAAAGAGAAAATAATCCCCTGACAAGAAGATATGAACTAGCAATGGAAGCGTGAACGCCAAATTGGGAGGAGCTACAATCACACCCAATCAAAAGGTTAAACTCCCATCAGCAAAAGACAATGTTGAGCAGGAATCAGTAGGTCACAAAGTAGCACTGCCCCAATTTGAAAACGGCACAGCTACGACTAAAACCGTTAATCTAACAGAAATGGGGGTCAGTTTGATGGTCATGTGCTCGGTTGGCGTGGTTAAGCTTCATGAGAAGGACCATGTGAGCGACACGTTTCTACAGTCTTCAAAGCTCCGTGTGACTAAAGACAGAGACATGCATTCCACTCATCTTTTCCCAATAAATGGTAAACGGCCTCAGAAATCTCCCAGGCACACTCAAGACAGATTCCAATCAAAACCACAATGTTTTCTCACAACACCATTTTCTCATACACATATTCACAGAAAGTATGGAAGAGCTGGTGCTCCAACAGTGACTAATCAAAACCTAATGTATGATGTGCAGTGAGTGACTGAAGGGCCAACAGACTGGTAACTGAGGAAAAGCCCATTACTACACACAGGAATGTGCACTACTCCACTTTCAGCTGCCAGCTCCTACCCGCTTGCCCTTACTGTGGTTATGCCGTGAAAATACGTCAAATTTTGTCAACGCAGATCCGTTTCATACGTTCACAAAAGACATATTAAGTCTAGCTTGTTAGCTCGCTATCCTGTACCTTCTGAAAAATGTACCATTTCTGTCTCCTAACTTCTAAACACTTTTTAGACCTCTTCTGAGATCAATTCTCTAAACAGTGGGAAGATGGCTAATAGTCATTACAGTATCACTGCAATTAGAGTTATAGCCTAATTTTATCAGTTTACAGTTTGCACCACCAAAGTTCAGTTTATGTCTGTCCATATCGTAAACTTAAGCATATTCAACTGAGGGTCAAAGCAGCTTGTTAGCTATATTCAAAATCATTTGATACCATTAAATTCACTGCTTATGTAGCCCAATACATGTTCAAATATCTCAGTTGTTTAAAGTGCATTATATAAATATATGCAATATATATTTTTATGGCCTCTTCGGTCGCTCCTACCAACCACGAGTGGATCCAACCAGTTTTGGAAACAACGTTCTTTGGACAAGTCTAACCGTCAGACAACGAGCTTATGGAAATCATTCAAGGCACACTTGTAAAACAACCAAATATGCTGGCAAGCTATAAACGAGTGCTTCCCTGTTTGACATAAACAAACTAGCGAAAGGGAAAGCGTCAGTTAAAATGCACCAATCGATGCGCCACTTTAACAGAGCGGTGGCAACACAGCCTGGCTTTCAGTCTGTGGCTTTGCTCACGACCACTGGGAGAAAAAAACAACAATTAAATTCTGCCAAAAATAAAGGCTTCCACCACAGAACAAACTGTGAAGCGTGTAGTGTGCATTAGAGCAGAGGTGGGCAATGAGGCCGTATCCGTTTCTGGCCATAATTACTTAATTAGTCCTGGCATTTACGCCATCTGACATTTTAGCTACATTTCTTGATAAGCGCATGAATGACAGCCGAAGATTGTTTTTATGTCCCTATGTGAAACGTTTCACTGTGATCTAATCTACGAGTGAACCAGTGTGGGAGTATACAGCCAATTACCTCATTTAGCCAGGGTAACTGGTGGAAACAAAAACCTGCATACACACTGGCCCTCCAGGTCCAGAATTGCCCACCCCTGGATTAGAGACTGGTATAAAACATGTTAGCTGGATGACAAGGTTTTCTTTCAAACTGTATAAAAACAAAATTAAGGAAGTTAAAAAAATAAGTTGGTATGTCATTACAGGCTGGCCTTGCAAGTTCTCACCTCACCATTTTTTTCTGGTGCAACAGTTTGCATGACTGAAATGCAAGGCACACATTCACAAAGCCACAAAAAACAAGGCCAATTCTGTAAATTAGGCTATATAAACCATTTTGGCTTGGTATGAACAAACTTTAGTCTGGCCACAGTGGAACAGCAAGATGTGTGGTCCAAATTTTTCAATTCCCATTTGGATTTAAATCACTATCCAGCCAACAATAAAATAATTTTAAAACATATTGCCCCTACTTCTCTTAAAATGTCTCCTGTGGCTGGTAGATTAACTGTATTATTAGAAGTCAGATTAGCTGAACAAGCATGTTTTCATCACAATGCTAACATATCATGTTCCACTGTGAGAATGTGCAAGAAGGACTTTGTCCAGTCAACATACAACTATGAGCTCAGAACTGAACTTCAGGTCCCCAGCTGCTATTTTTTCAAGTCTGACAGCACCACTTGTTCCTGTGACATTTCACAGGTGGAGTTATTCACTTCAGCTCATTAATACAAAAATAAAACGGCAATTTAAATTAAACATACAGCTGCCAGTGCACAATGAAAGGTTGCAAATGAAGCTGAAACAATCTCTATGTTTCTAGCAGACTGTGTTTGTGGTCGTCTCCAATGGACAAATCTTATAGCCTACCCAAGTGTCATTCTTTACACAAGGTGCACTAGTAACATTTGCTTAAGATGAAAGTCTAAACAAGGCAGAGACCTACTGACCTTCATGTTATTTTAACCGTCTGTTGTCTACTTTGTTATTTAACCATTTCACAAGCCTTTCTAAGCAAAAAATGTTTAATGCTTTAAAAAACATCTATGTACGTCTAGTTTGACGCTGCATGTAAGTTATGCAAAAATGTATACGCGTTAATAACGTACAAATATTTGCAAACACAAGTCCAATACTTCCACAAAACACTTTGTTTGAATGTTCTAGAAGGTTTTACAAAATTTATCTTGTACACCGACAGCTATTCCATCTGCCAAACTCTGAGATTTATACCAAAAGGTCGCAGTGACATGCACTTGTCGCAGAAACTAAAGTCTTTCCATTCCAAATTAAAATAAAACAGAAGGTATCAAACTCCAAACTGTGCTGTTCAGGCAACCCCAATATATCATTTCAAAACAAAAAATGTCTCTGTTGAATTAGGCCCACATGCAGACGGGAACATTCACGATTCCCCTATGTATTGCATTCAAGACTTAATATCATACAATGAAAATAAAATAAATTTCTGTTGTTTCATCTCAAATTTCAGTCCCATTACAAGTCACCTTATTTCCTGGAAGGTCACATTGCGCATCACATTCCCCACACCCTCAATTACAAAACAGCAATGAATGACAAAAAACAGCTCAGATGTAAAAGTAGTGAAAAATAAATAAATAAAAAATACTCCAAACAGAATTTTTTTTTATATAAAATATTAGTCTAAAAAACAGCACGTTTTGTGGGGGGTCATCAAATTAAAAAGGAAATTTCATGCCCTGGCAACTGGACATTCAAGCTAAGCTCTGAACCCTACCACACAGTGAAGCGACAATGTGTGGCGGTAACGAGCAAAGCCTTCGGTTCCCGCTCAAAATATAGATCTGACTACATACAGCAATAGATACATCTGACAATCATCCATTTAAAAAATAAAAAAAGAAGCCTTCTTTGAGAGTAGTTTACAAAAAAACACTAACCGCTTGCCAGTGAAATTTGGAGCAGGTTACAATGAGTGTCATCGTGACGGCTTTCCTGGCAAATTCCCAAATTTATGGGAGGCCCAGTTATGCTCTCCCGAGTCTAGACTCAAAGCAGAGGAGTGGTGGTGGTGGTAGTAGGGGGGGGTTAAATCACACCCGGGCGTTTGGGGATTTTAAAACTTCACAGCCCTCTGCGGTCGCCTGTAGCCTTTATTTGGCACTGTTTGAAATGCCAGGTTACTGTCAAAGACCCCACAATAGACTCAGATAGACCACCAGCCAAAGGATAACAAAAAAAAACTAGTGCCAGACGTGCTTCAGACCAGCTACTACAAAAGATAATATGGTGGCCAGCAAGCATACCAGAAAAATCATATATGAATACAACCCTTCCCTGAGAAACTTAGGAATAACCTGAGAAAAAAAAATAGGAAAAAGAAGAAAAGAGAAGGGCTAGATTACACACAGTTTAAAAGCCATTTCCCTATTCACAGGCCATTCAATCCACAGGCCAGGGGTGACACTTCCACATCTACAATGTGTACAGGAGTTGCTCGAGTTAGTTGTGAACAAGGCTTGCCATTCATGTGTCCACTCCCTCAATTATCCAGTCAGCAGTCAGGAGGGCAAACCAAGTAATCCGCGTACGATGTACTGTACAATTTCTGAATCATTAACAAGAGCGTAACACAGCAAAACATAGACATGAGCCATGTTATCAACTATTACGGGATCAACCCCTGCTGCCCTGTTTTTATAAAGGCTTACAGATAAATGGGCCTGGATACCAGCTACCTGCAGAGAGGTCTCCTTTCCACAACTGAAAGCGGGTATTAGATGCATTGCCACGAGCTCAAAATTGTGTGCAAATTTGCAGAGCAAAGAGAAAGGGCTTTTTAAAACAGACGAACAGGTTTTGTGACACGCAAAATTATATTATCGGAATTGCGACTGTAAACGCTACTTTTTATGATACGGAGGACAATCCAAAAGTTTCTCCAATGACAGCTACATTTACAAACGTTAATGTGTACAATGTAGCCCTAATCTGACGGGTTTGGCATCACGGCAGATTCTCAAAGCGATCAATCTTTTTAAACAGGTCATATTACTTCAATTAAAAAGCCAATGTAGTAGGCTATGAGAAATGCACGCACGATAAACATTTTGGCTCCAAGTAGGCTATATTCAGTTGTTCAAGCACCCGTTTGACATTTTAAAACCTTTTAATGTGATGATAATTAACTCACACTGGAATTTAAAAAAACACATCATTCTCTCTCTCTCTCTCTCACACACACACACACACACACACACACACACACACAGGGTAAACAGAGGAGGATGATGATGAGGAAGACAACAGCCGTTGTTAAATGGTAGATACCTAGAAGAGCCTGGAACAGACTGCTCTGAAAAATGTTGATAACCCTCTCAATCGAGTGTCTCAGCTGTCGGTCCTCGGTTTGACTGAGTTTAGTCCGATATTCCTCCAGCAGTTGCAGTGCACGTTGAGCATCTAAGAGACAACAATCAAAATGAGTTATAGAACTAGCAAACAAAGTTAATGATGTAACATTTATTTCCGAGCGAAAATAATAAGGCAACTCGGTGTAACGTTAAATAACTAGCGTACTCCAAAAGATTTAACGTTACTGACACGTCGCGCTCGATATTGCAAGCGACAGGCACGTCCACTGTTTCAGGGCACAGGCTAACACAGCAGTAGTGCTTCCTTCAAGTGTTAAAACAGTTTATTTAGTTGGCTAACACATGTTTCCATGTCTTATGCTCGCTGTTTATTCTTCCACTAGCCGGCTGCTTAATCATTCGCTGCATGTTCTAGCCAATTTACACAGCCGCCAGCTTGCTATAGCCCACTGATCTAACGCAAACACAACTAAACCATGTCAGTTGATAATCTATACAAAAACGTACAAAAGTGTCACAAAAAGAGACTCACCTTTTTTTCTTACGGGCATTGTTAAAATCCAGGTGTAATTAGCAAGTAAACCAACACAATAACGTTAACGATCTATCCACAGTGTTTAAACCGCTACGCACACCCTTTTATTTCAAACGTCCTCAGCGCGGCAGTACCAGTGGGATAGTTTGTTCCGTTTCGCATTAAAGCCGAATAAGTATTCCCCTGTTAGCGGGCTATGCACCTATCTGTTGTAATATTTTACAGTGTCAGCTAGCTTTTAAACGCTAGCCGCACTACTGGTTACTCGGGTACCAAACGAACACAGAAGCCGATCTGTGCATTGGCGTCCAAATCCCCACCGGTTCACCAGCAAGCAAGCAAGCAAGCCAGCCAGACACACTTCATAAACCTGACAGTGGCGAACAGGATTTCAGCACACGCCGCTCGACATGCACTGGCCGTCTGAGCTCTTTGCTCGCTCCGGGACTTTGTTCAACTTTGACAGAAAATTGAAGCGAACCGGTCATCAAGCAACCAGGGGGAGGGTTGCGCGGTGCATAATTATGTCAGCGAACAATCACTAAACTGCTACAAGTACTAAAACAATCTGAAATAACAAATCCACTTTCAGGTTGACATATGTGAAGTTCAATCCGTGCATTAGCGACGTCCTCCTTCCCTTATACGGGACGTTTTCCTGCCAAATTCCCTTTCTCTTGTGTCTTCTTATTTTTCCTCAAGTCAAACTTCTTTCGCTTTCGCCTCCTGTTTTTTTCTCCTTCCTATATATCCCCGAAATTCCAAACTTTCCTCCAAAATGGCGTCTTGGACCGAGAAACAATGTCACGTGTTCGAGCTCCCTACTCTTGGTTGTCCAATCGCGAGTGGAGTCGGTACTGAGCTACCTTCAAGCAAGGGAGGGGAAAGGTGAGTCTTGGGAGTTTCTTAAAGCACAAATTATAAAAGCACAAATTATACAAGCACAATGTTATCAATCTTAACATAAACGCAATCTATCAAATTCTGAAAAATGCACTACTATTTGTAGTATGAGGTGTCTGAAGACATATTTAAATAAAACAGCCTACACTCAGCACAGAATAACCAAACATAGCTCTAGTAAATTTAAAAATACTAAAATTGATCTTGAGAGAGGGGCAGCCACATAAAGAGTCTGCCTTCTTAAAAAAGAACAAATGAGGTTAAGGAGGACATGAGAGATTTGTGCCAAGGAAAATCTACATTTGGCAAAATTAACATGTGCAGCTTACGATTGGTTTGAATAGCCTACTGGACATACAACTGGGAAATATTGATGCTGACCTTTGTCACTGATTATATTGTGATGTCATTGTGTACTTTCCATACTGCGCCCTTACATAACTTCTAAGGGCACTACGTAATGTCAACAGTATGGAAGTGTGACGGGGTGATGGTCTTATTGTGGAAACAAAGCGGGCAGATACGCACATGCAGGTATGTCACACAGTAACCCTCCCAACTACTTTGAAAATAAAAGGTCTATGAATTTTAGTGTCGCACGACAAACATACAACCAGAGCTTGACACGTGGCAGACAGTCTGGCAGACACAATTATGTTAAATTATTACACTGATTATTTTTGGCAAGCATTGCCCTGGTGGCTTACCCCTTAGTGGCAGCCTCTGAATATGTCATGTGATAAAGGAAGGTTTTGCAAAGAGGAGACGCTGGCTGAGGTGCTATTACACAGCTCTGGGGAAACACACCCAAAAATCCCAGCTCAAGGACATTCTAGGTCAGCGATTCCTAAACTGCGGTCAGGGATCAGCAGGAGTTTTCTTTACCATCAACTAAAGTTATAAATAATTATTTCAAATGCATACTTAACCCAGGTCTGGTGTGCAGGTAATGTGATTCCATGTTACTCTAGCTAAAGTTACTGAGAGACAGAATAATTACATTAATGTGAGAAGGTTATTGGAAAAGGAATGTTCATTTAATGACTGTATACATATGAGATGTGAGTGTTTTAAGGTGTATAAAACATACTGAGTACACACCGCCTTGGCATCTGCAACTTTCAACAGGATAGTGAAGCTATAATTTAATTATAATTTAATATCATTTATAATTTGTCATGGTTCAACCTTATCAAGGTATTCATTCATCATAAAACCCATGTGAGGGACACACACGCCACTCATCAATACCTACCGAGAATAAAGTCTGCCGTTACAGAAACCATTTTATGCACTGTATGGATGCATGTAGCATGAACGCATTCAAAGTAAAGAAACTGCATCAATACGTTTGCGTAACACATTGTTGCGCGCTAAATATTTGACTGCCATGAAACTGAACAAATGCTACATATTGCCATAATATCAGTATGTCAGTATGCCAATTGCCAATATGTTGAGCACTAAATCAGGTGAGTTGTATTTTCTTAAAAGGGAGGGGCTTGGCTCATTTTGTCTCCGTAAGTCCCAGAGGATGAATCCCAGAGTGGATAGCGGACAGCACTTTGTGGCTCTTTTGCAGTGCGTGTTTTACAGAGATGGTGACCACAGCGGGTTTGGATACTGGGACTGATAAAGGCACAGAGCAGTTGATGCAGGTGACGGCCATCTGGCTCCATCTGCCCAAAGACATCGATGCTCACATCTGGCGACCAAACCTCCGCATTCTTCCTGCATGTGTTACTGAGAGAGTTAGGAGAGATCGCAGCCCTGTTGTGACTCTGCATAACCCCTCTACATGGTACAAATAGACAATCTAATACTGTGGATTTTATGTATGTATTTTGTTTTTTGTTTTAAATTTAAATTTACCCTCCATTTTCTGACTAACTTTACAAATTAATTCTGGTCTGAAAGCAAAAACATATACAGTGAGCACCATAATTCATTTGGACAGTGACATATTTTTTGTTATTTTGGTTCTGTACTCTCTCTAGAACTTTGAGTTTGAAAAGATACAATGACAATAAATTATGCTGTACATTATGCTGTAACAGTATGTTCCAGCATAACAGGTGGTTGGCGAAAAGTCATCAAGGGTCTGAGGTATCAAACGAGCCTTAAACCATCACTCTGCTGCCAGATATGCAGTATAGATATTGGATGGAATTTGGCAGGAAAACATGCATTCCATACTGTTCCAGCATAATTTACAGCTAAATCTAGTCCCACCCCCCAATTCCCATAGAGATCTATTCAAATGCAGAAAGGTTATTATAGTATCGCTTGTAAGAGTACCAGAAAATAAGATATCAAGCTTACTTTATTCTACATTATGTTAAACTGTCCAATATTTTTTGATGCCCAAAAATGGGGGGGGGGACTATGTACAAAAGGTTCTATAATTTCTAAACGGTTAATCCGATGTGGATGAAATTACCCTCAAATTAAGGCTGACAGTCTGCACTTCATCTTCATTGTCATTGTATCCTTTCAAACTCAAAGTGCTAGAGTACAGAACTAAAATAACAAAAAATGTGTCACTGTCAAATGAATTATGGTGCTCATGTATATGATATCAAAATAAAAACATAGCATTCTAATACCTCTTAAGGTAGCTTCTTAATCTGTGTTGTGGCTATGTTGTATGGTATGGCATTGCCTATTTAGATAATGCTGTAAGCCTTACCCAAAAAAAAAAAACTTTTCCTGGAGGAAGAGTTTGTGTTGCTGATCAGTGCAAGGCAAGTGGGTGCTTGCTTTGTAGAGGAATAAGAGGCCAGGTCAGGCTATGATGAAGTAAAAGTGCTTCAAGGAAATACTTCTCTCAGAAATCAATTACAGGATTCTCTTCTCTCGGGAGTCTCTTTTTTTTATTATAGTGGCACTCTGCCACTCCTAAAGGAAAAAAAAGAGTTATGGAATTAATTTAATGATTTTTGTGTTCTGTAGCACAGCGATGTATAGGAGCATCTTTACAAAGCCTCGTCTGTATTCTGGGTGGGTTTATTGACATTACGTAGTGCCCTTTAAAATAACCATCTCTCCACAACCACAGCCCTAACAATATTTATACCTCCCTTCAACTGCATTGTCATCTCATGCATTTTTGTCCACAGAGATAGTTCCACCCTTTATTAATGTCCTTGGGTAAAAAGACCAATCCCATTTGAGAAAACAATAGTATCTGCTCCATTCCTAAACAAATTCAGTCCTAGGTCTTGTCGGCTCTCTTGAGACATAAATAACCCCCTCTATTCCAGGGCCACTCTAAGGTTTGCAGGCGAGCAGGCCTGACACTGTGGCCCAGATTAGAAAGCAGCTCGGCAGAAAGAGGATGTTATTTTAAGATCGTTATGTTTTATGAATGCCGTCTTGCTCTGTGAATGGCTGCAAGAGGCGGAAAAGTGTAAAACCAGCTCTCTGTGTTACCCGGACATGTGTCGATAAGCTGACCACTTCATACAGAGGCGCAGGAATCACTCAAGGAGAAAGTTCCATTGTGTGTCTCTCTCTACATAAAACAATCTGGTTCAAATTACTTCTTGATTTGTTGATTTTTTGTTTAGTTTTTTGTTTTTTTTGACAAGGAAACAAGCTGTTAAATAAACAGTTTTTTTTATTCTGTTTTTATAACTGTTTTAGCATGCCTACAATCGAGACTAAACACTGTTTAGTTCTGAGAGGGTGCCTCACATTCACCGTTTGTAACAGCTCATCATTTAATTGAATAAACTCGTGCCAAGCATTTATAACAGTAATCAGTGTTGCAACACTATTTGTTTATTTATGCCGTTTGATGATTTGCAGCACTTTGGCGAATAGAGCAAGATGCCACGGTGGATCCCATGTGAATGAAAGTGCACAGGATCATGTTTTTTTGTGGATATCAGAGGACAATAAACAATTAATTACGGTGTGGTGCCCATTTCTGATTATGAAAAATATTCTAACTCTGGTTTAACTGGTTGTTTTTTGGGGGGAAAACCTTCCCAGTGCTTCACCAAGAGCTGCACTAAACATTAACATGAACATATATATCATTAATTTGCCACAAAATTGCTAAAGCATGAGTGTAGCATTTGTACAAGTGTGACCATATCCACAACCGTGAACTATTCTGGAACGACGCTTTATTGTTCACCTGACAGTGATAAAGCAGGTGTTGTCAGCTAAGAAACTCATTCACCAAAATAGTTGCCTTTTGCCCATAGTTCTGAATTTATTCAAGTGGACAATGTTTAAAGGTTTTACATCTAGCTATACATAATATACGCTGGCTCGTGAGCTAGATTGTTGGCATCGTGACAAGACGGTGCCCTTTAATGTAATGCATTTTAGCGGTAGCCGTATGTTTGACCCAGCGATGAATAAAATGTTCTCCATTGGACATGAACAGCAAGCTAATATTAGGGCACGGTGAAAGAAGCCAGGTGTTTTTCCAAGGTTATCACTTTCTTGTGGTTGCAGAGAATGCCATCAGTCCGGTTCTGCTTGTAAGTGTGTATACCTGAGGTTTTTAAAAAATAAAACCCTAAATCATTGCAAAAGCAATGTTGAGGTAGTCATTCTTTACTTTTTTTAAAGGTTTTTGGGGATCTAATTGTAGTTTATAATATTAGTGGGAGTGCACGGATAAGACTGGCCAGTGGCTACCATGACCCTGCTGTCAGTCAGAGATTTCTTAATTTTGTCTCTGTATTATGTTGATGTACATGTATATTTATGCCAATGTAGTATCACGTTTTCCCTTTCCTTCCAAGCTGCCGACCACTGGCAGCTTGAGAGTTCTTCTCTATAGTAATAGAAATGTTCTTGTAATCTAGTCAAGCCCATCACAGCCTATGAAACAACAGAATAGACTGGGGCTTACAGTATTCTGAATAGCCAGATGGCACCCACCAAATCCTGCCTCACATCATTTAATAAGTATATTAATGCAAACCCCCCAGGAGAATTAAGCAGGCAAACCTGCTATTCTCTTCTTGGTAAGTCGGAGAAAATCTTAGACCGCGCTCTTGTTCTGACACGATCCCATTCTGAGTGAGTAATACCTGGACACCTACCCATAATTCCATGCTCAGATCATACCCCCTCCTCACCCCAGTTCAGAGGTTGCACGCTAAGGCTGAGGGAAGATTTTCTCTTGAAGTATTAATGCGATCTGTGCACCTGGGCTTTTTATCTGGATCTAAGAGCAACCAACGGTATAAAAAAAGAGAACGACATAGAATATGAAAGATAAATACTGAAAAGATAGATAAGTGTAATTCCATCAATACATCATCACCAGCATAATGAATGCTTGGGCATCTGAGCATGGAATGCAATAGTTGCAGGTTTGAATCTCAGCAATTTTCCTGTTTTACCCTTAACCCTTTCAGATGTAAGATCACAAATATGTGATTAGAATTTTCTTTACTGAACATCCTAATGCTGATGTAACAACCACTACTAGTAATATAAATGTTCTAGAACACTGAATTCCAACAAAAAAAACAAATACAAAAAAAACTAAAAACTGACCGTAACCTGCTTCAGTAAATATACAGTAGTATAAATGGGTTATAAGTAAACGATGTGACCATGTCACTCTAAAGAGGTTTAGGTACCTAAAATAGAAAATCATTACTACTTCATGTTTCTCTGTCGAATTAAGCCTATCTAAACCTTATCTAATGAAATAGTTAAATAGTTTCTCATTTCCTAAAAAGTTTGGACCAAAATAAAAAGGGTTTTTATAATGCCAACAAATCGCACGTTCTGTAATGGATGCGAGCTGAATGAATGAATGTGATCACTGTTGGCAAGAACAGCTGGTTTTTGTGGGTGTACAAATACATTAACCAGTCAATACAAAGATCTCCTTCAGCCATTAATCATCTTTGAACAGGCACTTATTTTCCTTGTTCCACAGTGTCACCATGAGTCTTGGCGCGACATCAGAAGGGTAGCGATGGTGACTCAGGGTGACCGTTGCTTGGCGATTTGTTAGTCGCACCCACCCCCCCACCAATTGTTGTCCCCCTCAGAATGGGGCACTTTGTCAGCTGAGCTTGTCTTGTGAGAAGAAAGATGCCAGTCACTGGTTATTACCGCCGTGCATCGCCGCGCTCTGGGTGGGTCTCTCATATCCTGCATTGAAAAACAGCACAGTCTTTCACATTCAAACCGACATACAAAGCGGGGGATTCACAAAGGCAATCAGGCAGCAATCAGGACAATGCCATAGTTTATGTTGGGCAAATATGAGCCATACCACAGCAGTGTAAAGACAAAAGCTTTGTTATAGAAGGAAATGCGACGCTAGAGCACAGAGTCATTTACGTAATTTATAAAGTGTTTTGCAATGATAACAAAACGCATCACTGTTCCTGTAATGTATATTGGCTGTCGCCAGGCCGTTAAGCAGCAAAGCAAGTTTGACAGCAACGTTTCCGGAAACTCCCCAAAACTCCCCACAAGCCGGAACGAGTCTGGTCTGGCCTGAGGTTTGGGGAGCAGTCTAACCAGCTTCCATTTTCCTCCTTTTTATTTTTGTTCCTTCAGTCCTCCCTGATTCTTAACTACAGAAGGGTTTTCTGGTTGCTATTACAGCACAGGACATCCATTGCAGACAATATTGACCTGGCTATGCTCCTTACTTCATTGTCAGATGCACAAACTGGAATATTTTGCCTTCAGTGGTAGAGAAAGAGAACTTCCAACATGGAGAATACAGAGATGAGTATCTGGTTGTCTGTTGATTTTGTGGTAGATCCTAGGCCAACCAGAACTGGACTATTAAAAATCCGAGCCTTCCCTGTTTCTCGTGACGCAGAGATGGAACTCTTATACATATGAGTATATACAGTGCCCAATTACCGGCAAACTCAATTAATATGACAAAAAAGTACAGGATTAAATTCAGTTTATTGTTTCTCAAATGTCTTCTAAGCTAAGTGTAGCCAGACCAAGGGTTGGCAGGAGTAACTTGAGGCAGTTGCGCAATGTCACACGCAAAGAAGAAAGTGGAAGGAAGAAACCAGTTTTATACTAGTATGTTTATTGGGGTACAACCCGCCGTGCGGTTTTAAATAAAATAATAAACAAAACTAACCTTAGCTCTCTCTTGGAGCACATCTAAACATTTTTGGGGCTTTTCCTCTCTACACCTGGACTGCTAAGCAGTTTTCCAGGGCAAACACAAACAGTCCAATACAACAGGCTCGCTCAAAATCCAATGTTCCAGAAAAAGGGCCAATTGCCAGTTTGGGTTCTTCTTCAAAGGTTAGGTCAATAACAAATCAGGTTTTCCTCCAAAAATCTGTCAGTTACAGTTCCTTACAAATAATCACAAATTTTCTAGCTCTCAACACCACTGACTCTTCTTGGTTTTCCGCTCCTTGGTTTTCCGCTCCTTGGTTTTCCCTCCTGGTACTTCCCACTGTGGGTCTGTAACAAAGGGCTTAAATGAGTGTGCCTGATGAGCGAAAGCATTTTCAGGTGTGCTCATTAGGTCTTGTTAGGCACGTGGAAACTTGGTATGGCTCTCCCTGCTGGAGCCATCTTGCACCAACATAGCACCCTTCCCAGACCTGGCCTTTCATTGCATTACATAAGAAAAATGAGAAAATTAAATAGTTTAGTTGTGATACCACTGATCAGAAGAAAAACAAATCTTTAATGCAAAATAACTTTTCAACTATTGACATCTCTGTACTTTCTGCACCCTCCGTTTAAAAAAGATAAAAGCACTGAGTCTTCTCCTATAATGTTTGATGAGGTTGAAGAGCACATAGATAGCTTCTGGCTGCTGCAGACTTTAGTCTAAAATCTCTGGTATTTGATGCCATGTATCCTAACAAGGTTCCCAGGGACAACACAGCACCACAACACAGATCCACCACCATTCTTCACGGTGTGGATAAGGCTTTTTCTGCATATGCTTCTTAAGGCCTTTTGTATTTTTTGTTTTCTGACCATAGCACCCAGTTCCAATCTAACTTCCGGTAACATTTAGCAAACTCCATGCGCTTAAGTTTGTAGTATAAGGACTGCAGAAACTTTCTTCTGGCAAGCCTTATATAAAGAGCTTGTTGGCATAGAGCTGGTGTCTAACTGTACTTTTGAAGACTTGGTGACCCAAGAATGCAACCAAATTCTGCAATTCCAGGCAGGCTCAGCACAGCTCCAGTTGTTTTAAACTTCTTAATTATTTCCCTAATGGTGGAAAGAAGTCGTTTCAGAAATTACCCTATTTTTCTATAGCCATTGCCTGATTCATGAAGGTCAAAAACCATTTGTCTAATTTCATTTGCGTGAACTCGCCAACCATGTATTTCATACTGTTCCAGCATAATTTACAGCTAAATCTAGTCCCACCCCCCAATTCCCATAGAGATCCATTCAAATGCAGAGAAATTATAGTATCGCTTGTAAGAGTACCAGAAAATAAGATATCAAGAGTCTTTTGATATTGTTGGGTCACAGACATCAGGAAGTCATGGCATGCAAAGGATATGCGACCAAATATTTTAAATGATTACTTTATTCTACATTATGTTAAACTGTCCAATATTTGTTTTGATGCCCAAAAACGAGGGGGCTATGTACAAAAAACCCATTCATCCGATATAGATGAAAACACCCTCGAATTAAAGCTGCACTTCAACCTCATTGTCATTGTATCCTTTCAAACTCAAAATGCTAGAGTACAGAACCAAAATAGCAAAAAATGTGTCACTGTCCAATGAATTATGGTGCTCACTGTATATAATCTTTTTTTTTTTACGAATAACTTTTGTTTAAAATTTTAAGATGACATTTTTCTCTTATTTTGAGTGTAAGGTTGTGTTGATAAATGACAAGAACATTTTCTATTGCCTTTTTTGCTCCATGGTTGCCAATAATTCGAGTGGGCACTGTATACAGTACATGCTTGCATACCTGTATGTGGCTCTGTCCTGAGGAAGGCCTGTGGCAGGCCTACCTACCTCTACACTGCTGCCGCTCTATGTGGCTCTGTTCTGAGGAAGGCCTGTGGCAGGCCTACCTACCTCCACACTGCTGCTGCTCTATGTGGCTCTGTTCTGAGGAAGGCCTGTGGCAGGCCTACCTACCTCCACACTGCTGCTGCTCTATGTGGCTCTGTTCTGAGGAAGGCCTGTGGAAGGCCTACCTACCTCCACACTGCTGCTGCTCTATGTGGCTCTGTTCTGAGGAAGGCCTGTGGCAGGCCTACCTACCTCCACACTGCTGCTGCTCTATGTGGCTCTGTTCTGAGGAAGGCCTGTGGCAGGCCTACCTACCTCCACACTGCTGCTGCTCTATGTGGCTCTGTTCTGAGGAAGGCCTGTGGAAGGCCTACCTAATTCCACACTGCTGCTGCTCTATGTGGCTCTGTTCTGAGGAAGGCCTGTGGAAGGCCTACCTACCTCCACACTGCTGCCACTCTATGTGGCTCTGTCCTGAGGAAGGCCTGTGGAAGGCCTACCTAATTCCACACTGCTGCTGCTCTATGTGGCTCTGTTCTGAGGAAGGCCTGTGGAAGGCCTACCTACCTCCACACTGCTGCTGCTCTATGTGGCTCTGTTCTGAGGAAGGGGTGCCTACCTCCACACTACCACTGCACTGCTGGCTCTCTATGTGGGCTCTGTTCTGAGGGAGGCCCCTGGCCTACCCCTACTACACACTGCTCTGCTGCTATGTGTGGTCTGAGGAAGAGAAGGCCTGTGGGCCTACCTACTCCACACTGCTGCTGCTCTATGTGGGCTCTGTTCTGAGGAAGGCCTGTGGCAGGCCTACCTACCTCCACACTGCTGCTGCTCTATGTGGCTCTGTTCTGAGGAAGGCCTGTGGCAGGCCTACCTACCTCCACACTGCTGTCACTCTAGGAATGCAGACCTCTTAAACTCTGTGAATTGTAAAAGATATATTCCGTTTATTAAAAAACTGAACCCTTCGCCCACGTTCCTGATTGGGAACAGGATTCATAGTGATCGAAGACACGGTTAATCATGGAACTGTCAAATGCTCCATTACCGTGAACATCGGGAGGTACATGTTCATTGTGTTCGTTCGGATTTATCTTGTGAGAGAGAGATGCTGAAGTGGACTCTTTTATTGGCCCTTCATGAGGAACAAAAAAAGATTTAGAGGGATTAGGGCGTCGGAGGTCCCAGACAATTAGAAAACACAAATGCCCATGTGACCTTTTGGGCTTTTAGATTTTGTTATGTAAGATCGTTTTTTTGTCACACTGCCCAGTTCATTTCATTTCATAAAATACACTTTCACAGGCATTGTCTGAGCCTTCTCGCTCACCGAATAGATTATGAAAACGGTCAAACAGATATCTTTCATGTTTCCCACCCCCACCCTCCCAATGGCTTAATCAAACAGTGAGGTTAAGAACCAATGTAAAAAATTAAATAAAATCTTTGCCACTGCACAGATGTAACCATCAAACACAGAGACATAAGTGATATTTCAACTGACGTTTTTATCGTGGACATCGTTGGTTTAAGCAAATGTATGTATCCATCAATTGTCACAGCCTTATAAAATACTCACACAGGATGAAAATCTCTTTAGACATTCAACTTATTTCTGTCCGTTACCATGACACATACCTAGATATGCATTCATGACTAGCCATGGCTGTTGCCGGCGCGGAGGCATTAAAACATTGTATTTATCATGGTTTATCATGGTTCTGGAACAAGAGACAGTAAAAAAAGAAAATCTGTATCATTCTGAAGACTGAGTGGGGAGGAAGGGGGGCATTGGTACACCCCAATTCTACGCAGTGACCCCGTTACTATTGCCCCCTCTATGGAATTAGCAAGGAATTAGCAAGGAATTAGCAAGCAAGGCCTACCGAGGGTGAGAACAGTTTGACTGCTGCTGCAGGGATCACTCTCTGCTCTTAAAACACTCCCGTTCAGCTGCTTATAGGATCACAGGGGGCCTGAAGGCCCTTCTTCTCTCCCAAGGTCAGGCTAAAGCCGGGGGCCCCTGCACATCCTGTGCGCTGCTGGGATCACCTGAGAACGGCTTAGCGGCTCCCAGGGTGGACAAAGATAAGCAGCCGCTGCTCCGAGGTCTGACCCACGCAGCGCGCTGGAGCCCGAGGTGACCATACCACGCTCAAAAATAAACCCTGTCGACTGCCTGCTTATGTCACCCCCGTCCAACACAGCCCAGGCCCCGCTGCCGTCCACCAGCTAACCTCCATATAAACGTATCACAGCCCTGCTGCTGTCCATCAGCTAGACTCCATATAACTCCAAACTCCAACAAATCACAGGGATACGTAGCATCTGCCCCCCAGGAGTGAAATATATTAACATTTTTGCAGAGCAGGGGTGCAACGTCCATGGAATAAAACAATATTTTTCTTTTTTTTAAAAAGGTGATAAATTTTGGCCTGTGACTCCCCACGGGTTTGAAATAGTTCACTGAACTGAAAAGATGTGTATCAGACACCAAGTCTTAACTGATCCATTTATCAGTGTAACGCAAGTCCCTCTGCCCTGACATTTAAACAAGTGACAAAGTGCACAAGCGCGTGACCGCTATGATGACGCTCGACCCCATAATTTGGCATGAGCCAGCATAAATAGAACACTGATATTCAGCCTTGATCCTGAGCTTCGATGCACACATATTTAACGGACATTTATTTAACCACAGCTCTGTATTCTCCATTAGAGGAGCCAAACGTACGAAGAATACACAAGGATATTCAACTTTGTCGGATAGGATGATTCCGTCATCAGGGAGGAGCTCCACCAAACACGGAGTCTGTTGGTAAGAAGAAACAGAATAACCCTGACAGTGATTGGTTGATATTTTCAGGCTATACTTCCAGGAGGCCTTCATGGATTAAGAGAGTATAGCCAGATGGTATACACCAATCACCACTGGCTTTGTTCTATTTGTTGTTACCAACATGCTCTGTGATTGGTGGAGAGCTCCTCACTGGTTTCTACGTGAAAAGTGATGAAACAACGTCCCTATTCTCTAGTTGTCTCTAGTTTGTTAGTCATGACATTCCAATACTCAGCTCTCTTGAGGCCTACCCTGTCCTCCTGAGACTTGGCAGAAAAATTTGACATAATACAAGTGTCTTTGATGACAAAAACATGTTGCAGTGAAAAACATTGCCCTTTGTAGTGTAGGTTTAAGCATATTCAGTAGAATATACGGTATGGTTCTTGAGATGAAGACCAGAGACTAATGTCCCCTACAGGGGACAGAAAATGAATTGCCAGGTCTCAGAAGGATATGCAATAAAGATACTGAAAGCTTTTCCAGACCTATAAACATCTGTAACTGCCAAATTCATCACAGGCTAAACTCTGTTACAGAGTTGTGCCTCTCCGGTTCCACATCTGTGCAGTGAACATGCCTCTTCTTTCTTAGCTTGGCACACTGTAATCCTATTGGACATGTCCAATTCAGGCATGTCCAGTCAGAGGAATATTCAGCTAATGGGCAATGTGGTGATAAAATCTTTCCAGGTTATGGTATATTTGTCCAACAGCCCAACAGCCAATAGGCCTGCAGAAGAAAGCTAATGTTTTATGACCATGCCGAGCACCTCGGTTACAGATGGAAAGATTGTCATCGACTGGGACTTTAACCCCCCCCCCACAGAATATTCAAAAAATAATATTTCAGTTATTCTTTCCTCAAATGGCAGTACTTACTCAAAGCATACTGACGTTATACCAAACATGCAAGTGGGCACTGAGGGAATATGTGTAAACTTCCCCTGTGCTGCCAGAGAGAACATTTCTTTCTAAGCCATGTTGACATTCCAGCCGGGCCGAATAAATGGCCGTTTATTCCTGTTGTATGTAGGCTTGTAGGGATAGACTTAGGGCCCTTTTACAGAACCCCCTTCTCAACAGTGAGCAAGCTGTTCGGCCAAATGCCTCGGAAAATTTCTGACATAATTTACCATTGTGAACGTGAACCAATCCTCCCCTCCATTATTATAGAGCCAGCTTTGTTTACAGATTAAATTTAATCCCATGCAAGCGCGCTGCCAAGCGCCGATAATCTAACATAATACATTCAATTAGCCATTGACACCACCAAGGAATTCTACTTTATCACGATCATTAAAACGATTAAAATGTGTGAAACAGAAAGATTGGTTTAAACGTCAATAATTGACCAGAAAGATTTCCCCTTCCCCGGTGCTGCCAAAACTGGTGTAATTAAAGTTTTAAGAATGTATTTTCAAGTAAAATGGCAGAGGTCTTAGTAAGTATCTTAATCCCCAGCAAATCACTGAACAATCTACAGTACCACTATACTCAGTTACAGTTCAATACACTACATCGTACATCGTCATCTGGTCGTCAACCAGACTATTCAATTATGGGATGCAGGATTTGATGAAAGATGGAATCAAAAACTTCTTTGCACAAGAGAATGCGAAATTAGGTGGCATACACAAATCAATTTCCAGAATAACCACCGCTGTCATTAAAGAAAAAACAGAGAGAGGGGATAGAGAGAAAAAGAGAGAGAGAGTGAGTGTGTATGTGCAGAGAAGGGTACTTATATCAATATAACCTTATCTACACACTCCCAGTGGGTCAGCCCATATGAGGCTTTCACGGCCAGTGTTAAAATAAGGCATTTAAGATCTCATTTGTCAGAGGCGTCAACATTGAAAAATTTGACTTATTTGCTGATTGTCCCCTCCCCCTCAGCCTTGTGCATGTGCTGCCACGACAACCAAACCCCACCCCACCCTCCCAGGCCCCTTTAATCTAATCACTGTCAGCCCCATGAAATCACACACGTGGATTATTCTGGTCAATCTGGGAAAGAACAAGAGGCGGTGATTCTATGGAGGGGTGGTGGGGGGAACCATGTTGCTACAGACCACACACTGGCGGGGGGAGGGGGGGGGACCATGTTGCTACAGACCACACACTGGCGGGGGGAGGGGGTGGGGGGAACCATGTTGCTACAGACCACACACTGGCGGGGGGAGGGGGTGCGGGCGCCCATGTTGCTCCAGACCACACACTGCTGGGGGGAGGGGGAGGGGGGGGACCATGTTGCTACAGACCACACACTGCTGGGGGGAGGGGGAGGGGGGGGACCATGTTGATACAGAACACACACTGTCGGGGGGAGGGGGGGGACCATGTTGATACAGAACACACACTGTCGGGGGGAGGGGGGGGAACCATGTTGATACAGACCACAAACTGTCGGGGGGAGGGGGGGGAACCATGTTGATACAGACCACACACTGGCGGGGGGAGGGGGGGGAACCATGTTCATACAGACCACAAACTGTCGGGGGGAGGGGGGGAACCATGTTGATACAGAACACAAACTGTCTGGGGGAGGGGGGGAACCATGTTGATACAGACCACAAACTGTCGGGGGGAGGGGGGGAACCATGTTGATACAGACCACAAACTGTCGGGGGGAGGGGGTGGGTAGGGGGGGAGGGGGTGGGTGGAACCATGTTGCTACAGAACACAAACTGGCGGGGGTGGGAACCATGTTGATACAGAACACACACTGGTGGGGGTAGGGGGGGAGGGGGTGGGTGGAACCATGTTGCTACAGACCACAAACTGGTGGGGGGAGGGGGAGGGGGAGGGGGGGATGCACTGGGACTGACAGCCCCAACAGGAAATAGCGACGCCTAATACATGCTGCTGTTTCTGATGTGTAGGAATGCTCATATAGTTCCAACACTGACCTCTTATTCACCATCTGGAGTCAGCGTCGAGTCATTTCACCCCCCCACCTCCTCCACCCCCATACAGAAATGGACAGAAGGCTTGTGTACAGATTCCCAAACGTTCTGGCATGTGTGTGTGTACATGCCCGTATGTGCATGTGTGTGCCTGGATGCATGTATGCACCTGTGTGTGTATGTGCGTGAGTGTGTGTGTGTGCGTGTGTGCTTGCATACGTGCGTGTACTATACATGCCTGTGTGTGCCTGGATGCATGTATGCGTGTGTGTGCGTCTACATGCCTTTGTGTTCACGTGTGCCTGGATGCATGTTTGTGCCTGTGTGTGTGTGTGTGTGTGTGCTTGCATACATCTGTGTCCACACCTGTATGTGTACACGTGTGCCTGGATGCATGTATGTGTTTGTGTATTTGTATTTTTCCAAATGTGCATGAATCTGAAATATTTATGGTTTCTATATTTTACCAATCAAACAGAGAGAGAATGGGGGTTTCTGCTTTGGAGGGTATATTGGGGATCAGTTGATTAAACTGATTGTCTTTGAAACTTTCCATGGCAGGGTATTCCAAGTCCTACAGTTCACAAATTTAAATAAAATAAAATGAATATAATGTTCAATATGTTTCACAACAATACATATTTTTCAAAACAATAATTTGTATATATGCCCATAATGGATATTGTTAATTGCTGTCATAACTTATTCTGATCTTGACAATACATTTTACACAGGATTTTACGTAGGACTTTACCAGAATCCAGCTACTATATGTTTATGACCCTTCGAGAAAGTAAAATCACTGGGAATTCCCATAACCGTCTGGTGTTTCTCGACCCACTAGGTCACACGTGTTTGGCAAACGGGGCATGTAGACTGAATCGTCATGTGACTCCAAGTGTCTTCAGTAAGAATTATTTCACCAATTTGATGGATGGCCCATGATGCCCTTCTGTGGATTCAGATGCGGCCTTTCCTTCTGAACGGCATTGAAAGGAGTGTCCATTCCACGCCTTGTGCTTCTTAAAGCTTTTTTCACCCGCCCCGTCTAATTTTGCATTCTGTAAACCCCCCTCCGCCCCACACCCCATTCATCACTTTCTGTTTATGCTGCGGATCTGCACCGAGTCCAGATGAAAGGGGCCCGTTCCCTGGTGCTTTGAGGATCTGGAATAGCGGCGGTGAATGCCGTTCCTCCACCGAGGTGCGCTGGAAGTGCTGGTGTCTGCTGGCCTCTGAGATGTGTGAATGAGTGCAGGGAAATGAACATAAAGAGCAGGCTGGCGTTGGAGCCTCTGCTTGGCAGTCAGGCACCATCAATCAGTACAACAGTGCTCTATTTCCCCCTCAACTGGCTCTGGGGAAACAGTTATTCAGAGTGAGATACAACTACCCTGCTCAGCTCAATGACAGCTTATTGTACCATAGAGCTCTGTGTAAATGTACACACACACACACACACACACACATGTATGCATGCACACACTCACACATGCACATTCACACACAATCACATACACCCATGTACTCTCAAACCTAAAAAAATGGATTTGAATGTTCCATTTTTTTGAGAGGAAGGCCTATAAAATGCACAGGGAGAGTGTGTGTGTGTGTGTGTGTGTGTGTCCCTTCTACACAATATCTGAAATTTACAAAGCCTCACCATACCTGTCAGATTCACTCTGGAATTATGGGTAATCTCTGAGGCCAGATGTTGAAAATTTGCAGCAGAGAGAACCACAAAGTCACATTTGCTAATGCTAAATTCAGAGGTATGTTGCCTTAATGAAGTTTGAGGGGTGATAAGAATAAGAGAGAAAAAACTCCTTTTCAGCGAGGAGATTAACACCTGTCGATTTAAGCAATTTCATAAATGTTTAATAAACTATTCAAACGAATTAAAAAATGTTTTGGCTCAATCGCAAGTACCCTTCCTGATGATATTTTCATAAAAGATTTCTGACATTTCCTGTCAGAAAATGATCACCTCCATGGAATTCACTTTGACAGCTTGGAAAAGGGGGCATCCAGTGGAATCAATTTCACCTGCAGGCGGCGTGCGTCTGGGGTCCCTCTCACCTCATCTTCATTTCCAAAATGTGGCTACGAAATTAAAGAGGAAGTTATTGCTCCCAGTTTCATTAAGCTGTTAGTGCTTGTAAAAACAGAAAAACAAAGCATTCTAATGAAAAGAACATCACATTGGGATTTTTATTTGGTGCACAAACATTACAAGTCGTAGCATAGTGCCATTGTGAACAGGTAAGAATACTAAAGTAGGGTCAGGACAGATTGTGATGAATCCACATATTGGTGCCAAATTGGACGTAAACTCACTGTGTAAAGCAAATATTTATTGCTTAGAGATGGGGACCAATGTGTGAAAACATCACTGTCTGTCTTAACTGCATTGCAGTACCGCCGACTCCCGGCAATATGGAGGGAGGTATTCAGAACAGACCTGCATCACATGTATATCTTTTAGATCAGTGAGCTGCATTCCTGGTCCTGGAGAGCCACAGAGTCTGCTGGTTTATGTTATTACTCTGCACTTAGTTGATCAGTTAAAACAGTCGATTACACCGTTTACTCACCTCACCTGGTTTCTGGGGTCTGAATTGGTTGCTGATATTAAGGCGAATTCAAAAGCCGGCAGACCCAGTGGCTCTCTCCAGCACCAGGAATGAAGTTCACTGTTTTAGATGATGATCAAATTTGAACAAAAAGAAAAAACTTGCAGATTCTTGAGAATTTTAAAGAAAGAATCTTGTTACTTACTATCCAAAATATAGTAAGCAACTTATTTCTTATATTTTAATAATTCTATTCAGCATTTTTATTTTAATTGTATTAATATCGTGATCAACAGGATCATTTAACCGGTATATAAAGGGTTAAAATATTTCCAGTAATTATTCGACTCAGGTCTGACTGACAGCAGTCTTGCTTCTCTGGTGGACTCAGGTCCCTGTTAACCCAGAACTGAGCTGATTACAGAGGCTGCACAGATCCTACAGCAAAGATAAGCCATTCCTTATGAGACAACAGACACATCCCCTCACCTGACTGGCCTCCACAGAGGGAGGGGGCAGGGCTAACTCCACTCACATTGTGCATGCGTGTATCAGTTAGCTGTGATGGCGACTCGGGCCTGGTTCTAAAAGGGGGGCGCTTGAAATTTAGTTTTTTAATGACAATTCATCTAGTGTAAATTTTATATTTAAATAAAATTAAAAAATTAAAAAATTAAAAAATTAAAAAATTAAAAATAAAAAAATTTAAAAAAATACAATAATTTCATCATTTTAATTAATACCTAACTGTTAACAAAAATATGTAGGTCATTTTCACATGTTCATTTTTAGAGTGCATTAGTTTTTTTTTTCTCATCATCACTACTAACTTCTACTGAACCGTCGTGCGTTTGTGTAACATGTTTTCACAACCATCAATTCCGCTTTGAGTAGCGTGTCACTAATGATGTCATTCATCACTAGTGACGTCATCACACTTGTCCTTCGCGCACGTGTACACCTCACTTCCTGGAATTAGAGCCAATACTCATAGAGCCATACTTTCTCACCAGCAGCGAAGCAGACCGAAGTTAATTTGCAAGTGACCTGAAACCAACTTGCACAAACAAATCCCAGTTTTTGGTGACCTCTTGGGAAAATCTATCAAATAACCGAATTTGGAGGGCAAACGTGCTTGTGGTTCCAGAATAAATCTTTCAAACGAACCAGGTGTGCGTGAAAGCCACCTCACGCCGTCTGTAAATAATCATCGTTTAAAAACTCGAGAAGCGCCAAATCGTGTCAGCTCACATGATGCTACGTCTCAACTGGGAGGGCTATTTAAATCACTAACCTTACCTGTTCATGCATTTGTCATCGTGTTGCTGCTGCTGCTGCTGCCTCCTGCTATGTGCTCTGTGCTACGTTGCTACCATAACATGCTTGGCTTTATCTGCATATCTCTGCATGTATGCCTCTCAGGGATGTTTTTGCGCTTGCCCACCACCCCAGCATCCACCTGTGGGCTCTGAGTCTCTTATGATCCCCATGGGGGGAGGGGTCAGTGGTTTACTCCCTATTATGTTACATTTACTCAAGAGATGCTTTTATCCAGAGCGATCCTTACCACATATGAAAACATAAGCACATCCACTTGATTTATATGAGCAAAAGTGTCAGACCTGGCTTCAACATTTCCTGACTATAGAGTGTATATGCAACCTCACTAAAAGCACTATATGTATGTTAACTGTGCTAAATAATAACTAAAATACAAATTAATCTATAACGCACTATAAAAAAAATATCCATAATATGGCATCACTCAAACAGACAGACAGCAAGAGAGAGAATGACATGCACAAAAAAAGGGTCACATTCTATTCTATTTACAGTGCAATTATACTAGAGCCTGACTAACTCACAGGAATCTGTTGCAGTTCACTTAAACAAGCCGGCACACATCGCTCAGCAGAGGTTGCTCACGGCACACATACATCAGCCTTTCTTAATTGATTTTTACACTGATCTTATTGGCCGATGACCAGCAGGGAGCACACTGAGACCACAAAGGACCTCCCCTGCTCATGGTGTAGAGTACACAGACACCGCATTAACAGACAGGCTCTACAGTAGTGCTCAGGGCAAACTCAGTGGGGCAGCGGTGCGGCATGAAAATGATCGGTACCCGATTGACCAGATGGGGTCGTTGGTGAGCGATGATACGTTGTGATCCTGGCCAATCGTAACCCTCCCGTCCCTGGGTGATGCTCGCCAGCCACGGCAGACACTGCCACAGTCCGGATTTGATACAAAACCATGGTACCTGACCTATCCACGCACTAGAACAGCACCTTAACAGGATAAGCCACCCAACAGCCCTACACGGTGATCTCGAAGACTTTGCGGCCTCTTAGACACAAGAGACACCTCATGTGTACAAAACTGGTACACCATATTGAAGATACTGTATATGGCAAAGGTAAGATGAACATTTTTCAATCAGTATTCTACATACAGTACTTGTTCTGCATCTATTGAATGTTGCTGCAGGAGTACACCATCATTATAGTGAATAGTATCATGCTACATGCTATCATGCTATCATGCTATTGCATTTAAATTATTTATCATCATAGACTGTGTTGTGACAATCAAAGAGCCCTGCACACAGCGTCCAGACCAGACGTAGATATACTCATTTATCACAGGGGTTTCTGTGACCAATATTTTCAGAAAAAGCACTTTCATCAATATCTGGCTCGCATCCCAGCTCTGACAGATATCCTTCAAAGCTTCAGTTGCAGATACTTTTTAACACTTGAATTTCAGGATAATCTGAAAGATTATAAAAGTCCACCTCCCCATGTTCACCAAACGCCACTCACAAGATGCATTAAAAGTGTTTATTTACCTCTACCTCATTAAATTCAAGTATAATTGTACAGGCCACAGCGAGCCAAACATACTGAGCAAACCAAACTTCCTTAAAACAAATGACTGTTCTTCATTTTAACTGCCAGCTACTGGTATTCTAGTACATTCAGTACATTATTTTTGTTAATGAGGAGAGCCAGCCAGGAGGTCGGGACACACACACACACACACACACACACACACACACACACACACACACACACACTTTCTGAAATCTGGAACAGAAAATGCTGATCTTGCATCGCTCAACTGCCAAGGCCCCAAACGAGGCTGGGTACAAAGCGCTTTTTAGCGACCTGACGTTACCTCGCCTGACAGGTGCAGTTGCCACCTCGTCCCTCGCTGCGGTTTGTTGTCACGTTCTCTCCTGACTCACCATCCTCACCTCCCAACACACACACAACGTTTCTACCTATAAGTCAAAGGAGAACTTCACTGCGGGTACGTTTTTTTCTCTTTTACGCCACTTTTTCTTTTACACACTCGCCCACGCTAATAACACCGCAGGTCAATTATTCCCCTTGTTTTTGCACTCCTGCTGACGTATTGAACAGCCCACGGCGACCCATTTATATACAAACAACCAGAGGACACGGGTAAGGTAGTGTGGTAGTCACTATTATCTAACCTACACGCAAATGCAGGTAACAAGGCTAGAAGTAAATGTACAAAAATATAAAGTCACATTGTCAATTTTAGAGGTTGACACTGACAGAGATGAATTAATAATTATCAAAAGTTCACCTTAAGAATACAATTTATTATGCATTTCAACATGAACTAGATGTAGCCTATTCTGTAGAACTCTGAAAAATATTTGTGGTAGCCTATGCGTGGACCACTGTACACACATTCCCAAATTATCCCCACAGATGTGTTGCGTTAAAACAGCTGTGAAACTGGCTTTCAGAGTAGTTAGGCATGTGTGCTGCGGTGGACGTAGAGGTGTATGGTTTTAAATTAACCAGTAAGCGTACTTTTTCAGCTCCTGACTTTATACTGACACCTGGTGGTAAAGTGGACATATTGCACAGCATAGTCAAAAGAAAACATTAACAATACTCAAGGGTACAATACTTTGCTTTCCCAAATCTATGCAAAAGATAAATTATTTTTGAACCGAATATGGCAAGGTTAAACTGGGGGGCATTGTTAGTTTTCAGTTCAAAATAATTTCTAGTCTTAAATTTATTGCGAAATTCCAGTTATTCAAAAACGTGTTTTCATTTAGAATTTTCCCTGAGAGGAATTAAACTTGACTTTTTCCCGTACTGTTTGGATGGACAAAAGTAGGAAATATTGTTTAGTTTGCTTAATACCAGTAATAAAAACAGTCTAATTTAGGTACGATCCTAAATTGTCCTGTCTAGTGGGCTGAACGGAACCCAGAGGTGTCTGTTGTAAATCAAATCCTCATTCATTCCCATGTCATTGTTATAATTTTTTTTCAGGGGATCTGTTAATGCAACTTGCAATATTGATGATGAATACTGTAAGGCATTGATCCCAAACCGGAGCTCCGTGTCACAAGCCGCGGTGATTCCATCTATTCCCTCATCGAGAAGAAGAAAATAATTATATTTATTAGATGGATAATAAATTCTGACTAGGCAGTAGGCAAGTCTCCATCTGCACAGTGTCACCGTACCTCTCTATGCTAGAATAATGAGCACTAACTGTACATATAATTAAGAGGGCATCTGTTTAGTTCCTCTTTGTTTATAATACACTTTATTCATACATTGTTTCCATAAATATTTTGTGCAAAATGTTTGGCCAATATCCTCCTGATACCTGGCAGAAAAAAATGCATTTTAATATTAGTGACATAATACAAGTGTATTGGATGACAAAAACACGTTGCAGTGAAAATATTTTCAAAAACATTATTTTATTTCTATTGAATATAGGTTTCAGAATATATGATTCTTGAGCTTCAGACCAGAGACTCATGTCCCCAACAGGGGATACAAATTAATTGCTGGGTCTTAGGAGGATATACACCATTTTAAAACAGAAACTGCTCCCCAAGAAGAAATAGCTTTTGGTAAAGAGTCCTGCTCTACAAAGAGAGACCCGCTGTAATGGCAGTACTGAAGGTCAAGTAAAAGCAGAGGCCGCAAAGCAACAGGTAACACTTGTCAGGGGAGCGAGGATTAAGTAAAAATGCTTATAATTCTGAATCCAGCAGTCCCAGCACTCAATGCCCTCGTTAAATTGCCCAGCACTCTGAACACAAGCGGTATCGCGTGCTGAAACCCCTCACTGAACTGTACATTTAATTATATTTAAGGGATTTAAATGATTAATTATTATAAAAAATGACAATCATCAATTAAATCGCTGAATTCGTTGATAGGTAAGTCGAACAGTAACCTGGTGGATCAACCAACAAGTCAAAACACAGTCCAAATCAGGTTTTAAGATTGAGTAGTTTTATTACAGGAAAAGGGTCAATTGGAATAATGAGTTGTAATCATACATTCATAGATGAACGTAGGCTCACTGCTTATTTTTTACAAAAGAAAAAAGACATTTGAACATTAAATTAGAATTACCAGAAAACAGAGAGAGATCAATTGCCAGTAATTACCCTCCTCCAGCGCAAAATAAACAAAGTTATAAGAATTCCAATGACCAGGGAAAAACTTGTCTCTGTCTGTAGACTCCACTCCGCAGCGTGACCCTCACAGAACTTCACGGCGCCAAAAACTCCACAGCCCCAGCTAACTCCCAACAACTGACTGCAAAAACCCCCTCCTCCTCCTCCCTAAGTACCTGATAAGGTATGAAGGGGGAAGGCATATTTTATGGCAAGACTAGCTCATATGAAATCTGAAATCTGAATCTGAACATTTTTATTAAGAAATAGACTGTCTCAGGTTGTTCACATCCCCATGATAGTATTATTAAAAGATCGAGGGTTTTAACCTCTTTATAACAATCCAAACATCGGCATTCTAGCTGGTGATTTCTCTCAACTATTGAGTACTTCATCAGAAAGGGACATTTGCTCCTTCTTTTAACAACAGAAGTTTCATGTTTTTAGTGTAATCATTAGATCTGTGCAGTTGTGTGATTTTCAAATGAAGGCAAAATATTACCTCCATGTGAGAAGACCAGTGGTAACACCCTGGCCTATGCTTGAACCTGGAGTTGGGCCAAAAATGTAAATCACAAACTGGCAGGCCTAACAACCATTACCTACATCAACCTTAAGACTTTCAATTGATGATTTCAATTGAAAGTAACAGATTCGCATTCAAAATTTCAAATGGAAAAGGAGACCATGTGGCCATGTGGTATTCTCTGGCCACGCTGAGCTTAGATCTCAGCAGGAATACTTCTGTGTCCTGGTCTTCCTCATCCACAGGGGGGAAGACATCCTGGCCAATCTAAAATGTATATCATAGATAAGCCAGCGCCTCAGCGTGACTTAATTGCCTTTGTGCCTGTGGACTAGGGGCAGAGAGGAATGCAGATCCGAGGTCCGGTCAGCAGAGCAGGCCTCTTGATACTGAACTATTGAATGGACTATGAGCAAGTTTGCCATATCACATTGTACATTCTCTATCGAAGGCCGTATTCAAAGCTATATACCCCACACACTCGTCAGATATTCAGCTTCCCCCATCATTCCAGTGTTATATTACAGTACAAATAATCCATTGACACAGTATAATTACTCAGCTTCAAGAGACTTGCAGAAGTGTATTCAAATTTTACCCATATCTAAAGAGTTTCGCTGTTTCAGATACGAGTTTTCAATACAGATCTTGGTTCTATATTAGACCAGTCCTTCACTGAACCAGGTATTCAAGCATGTAAAAATACATTTTCTTTAAAGACACAGTACAAGTGCGCCCTCTGCAGGCGTCAGGTGGTACAGCACAAGCACTGAACCGCCTTTGAAAGCTACATATATAATCAAAATGATAGTCTGGCGCAATGGAGACAGCTTCTGACACTGGGAAAAGCCTTAACTGCTCAGCAAAGTGGGTCAGTCTGCCGTGTGTCAGTGGCAGGTTACCAAATAAACACCCCGCCTGCACCACAGGCCGCTTGCATAAATTACCAATTCAGGCCAGGCCATCAACGCTGTCCTCAATTATACATGTTCAACATAGTAATACTGAGAGTCACACCCACCAAAAACTAAACATAAATAAATGATCAAACAAGGCCTGTATTCATAAAGCATTATCCTGCTTGTAGTTTTTTCATCAAGCATTTCAGAGCGGAAGTGCAGATCTAGGATCCCTCTTTTATTTTATTCATAATGCATTCTGGCGTTTTAGCTCCCAAAGGTTAGAATCTGTAGAGGGGGAAACCGGATCCAAGATCAGCACTCTTATTCTGAGATGCTTTGTGAATACAGACTCGGATCTTAATTTACTGGCTGTTCAGTTTGGGTTTCCTTTCCAGATGTTCTGTTTTTTGCTTTTTCAAAAACAAATAATGTCGGACACTGCCAGCATTTTCCATTGAATTCATTTTCCATTGAGACCTGGCTGCTTTCTGTGTTTTTGTAAGTAGGTCTCTTTTTTGCCAGTTTTCCTTAAATGCAACAGGAAGCTCCTGTGATAAAGTAGCTTGCCACATTTTCTATCCCCCTGAACCTTTTTTTTAGGGTATGAAACGTCAGTGTTATGAACTGACATCTGTGACATGTGTCTGCACTACAGAAGTCTGACAGCGGCCTCACAGGCAGGCTGAGGGCCGTATGTCCAGCTGTAGCACTGACATGTCGAGCTGTAGAGCGTGTTTCACACGCCAAACACTGCCCCTCGAGCAGAGCTGGGCCATCTGCTTCAGACGCACAGACAAAGAGAGAGCGAATGTGTGAGAGAAAGAGAGAGAGAGGGGGGGGGGGGGTAAACATGGACATAGCCCTTATTCAGGTGGTGAGGGGAGAGGGGTAAGAGAGAATAGACGCATGAAACGATAGCTCTCGCAGGGCTCTGACCCGATAAATATTAGCTCGAAGTGAAACGGTTGGGCCGGCCGCCGACATGGTCACGATTTGATACCAGACCACAGGGCACATCACTAAACTGAAAACCTTTTTTTTTTTTTTTTAGCAAGAGAGTTTTACAAAAGTCCACCGCTCTGGTCATTTCTCTGAGAAGTGACTTAAAGCCCAGTCTAGAGGAACGGAGATTTGGAAACATGCTGTCATTTCTCAACACTGAAAACTCTTTCATTCAAAACTGGAGCACCCTTGCTCGCACTTGCGGTCAAAACATGGCCCTGTGTTCTCCAGGGAAATTAATCTGCCAGGCGAGGCAGGAATTTTTCAAGCACAGAGCATTCTGTCTTGGCAAAGTTATGGCCAGTGCAGCTGTGTGCCAACGGCTGGCGTAGTTTTAATGTCCATGAGTACCTCCAATAAAAAAAACAACCATTTCTACAGGCCCCTTTTAGTACTGTGCCAGGATGCCACACTGACTTCATTACAACTCCCTGCCTGTCCACACATTTTATGTTCAAGGCTGAATTTTCCAAGGGCAGGTACAAATAGTCCACAAAGTGGTGATCTTTACTTCCAGTGCAGTGAAATTTAATGTCCAATAAATATAGAAAATGTAGGAAGACTTGCGTGAATGGAAAAAAAATATATATAACTTTCCCTGTCAACCACTTAACAGGGAGTTTATTAAAAATCACATAAGAAATATTCCATCCTCCGAGCAGGGCCATTTTTCAAGATGGTGCTCATAATTCACTTTTTAAGATTTTAGCTTGTATTTCATCAGGTAGGTCAACTGAGAACTCAATTCTCCTTTGCAGTGCTGACCTGAGTAATCTAAATGGGTAGAGAATCCAAGAGACTGAGCAACCAATCAGAAGACTGCAGCCAATCAGAAGAATGCAAAGGGCTGTGCAGCCAATCAGAAGAATGCCAAGAGAATGTGCAGCCAATCAGAATAATGAATGAGACAGTGCAGCCAATCAAAAGAAGGAGATAATTAGGTGGGTCTGTGTAGAATTTGCCTTGGACATCAAGGATAACAGCTCTACTGCATTGAAATGTGCCATGGGTGCCAACAGTGAGCCAGGACTTCAGTTTAATGTCTCATTCGAGGGACAGCCTCTCCAACAGCATAGCTTCCCCTCACTGTGTTGGGACATTAGAATACTGGTCAAGAGGGAAGGGTCCCCCCTACTGTACTGGTCCACCAACCTCTCTTCCAGCTTCTATTTAATTTTCCAAGGAGGTCCTCTATCCTAAATCTAACCAGGACCAACCCTACTTAAACATCTGCCGTTTTACATGAGAAGGGTACAGGAAACCACAGCTGACCTAAATAACAGTGACTATTACACTCATGGTTATAAAATCTGATTTGTAAAAGTGCTTCAGAGTTTATAGTCGGTCTCAGTAATCACTATCCCTGTCGCATGTGAAGTTTTATTGTGGATCATATGAAGGCCACTTATTTTTAGAAAAACCAATCCCCATTTTTTTCAAACCAATATCTATCTGAGGAAAATATGCACAGTATACACTATTGGAACATTAACTCTTCAGATGCTTGTAAATAAAAAAACACACCCTGCAGATCCCTGAGAAGATTCAGAGACAATTTTCACTTTTCTAACTAAAACGTATCATCACATGAATGAGGGTATTTTGTTGTGCATAATATAAAAAAATACATTTCTTTTCAAATAGTAATATGCAGGTGTTTAAACGTTAAATAATTTCAAATAAATAATTTGGGATCTGATCATTTATTGCCTTAAATGACATATATCAATTTTATTCTCTAATTTAAAAATAATAATTAAATAATAATAATATTGAGAAGAAGAGGTATATAAAGACAATAAAAAAAATTTAATTCTATACTTTATTATGAATAAATTAAATATTATGATTATTATTTTCTCCTGCCATTGTTAAAAGCTGTACAATAACAAAGGTACTTTAATTCCAGTGCTATATCCATCTGAGCACAGAAAACAAGGCCCCTTTTTCACCGCAGAAACTTTTTGCAGAACTCAGAAACTAAGCCCCTTTTCCACCAGAACTAGGGCCGATTTTGGTACATGGTTCATATCCCCCCTTTTTAGTCCCTGCTCGTATTTTTTTAGAACATTGCTAATTGGTCAAATACAATATTTGTGAGAATAGCCAAGCAGACCACAAGTGCCATTTTTAAATACCGGCAACAAAAAAATATTTAGCAGCAGCCAGAAAAACATTTAGCAGCAGCTACACTGCAAGCAGCCATCAAACAAAGGAACAATGGAAACACAAAACCAAACAATACAGACCAACGACGAGGTGTACGTTGACAACATTCGCGCATCTGACACGCACCGCAGGCGGAACTTGCAGCGATTGCCTGCTACCACTGATTCTGATACCACTAGTCTATTTCATGTGAAACTAGTTTGATTGTATTCATGATTATGCTATTCTCACTTGTGAAAGACTTTGTGTGCATGGAATTTTGTGTAGTAGGAAAATACGGAACAAATGGTGTCCCGCATTGATTCAATAAGGAACGCAACATTTTATTCTTCATATGGGAGGATTCCATATTATAGTCTAAGGAATGACTGAAAACCCTAAACAAAAAGGTGTACTGAAATATTTATATGTGTTTAGCTGAACTGGACATAGACCACTCAGTTAAATAGTACCAGAAAAAAAAGAGGATTGCAAAAAAATAAATAAAGACCACAATAGTTTCCTTCTTAAATGTAACCGTGGCTTTTTTCCCTGTCACTTCCTCCTACTTTGCCTAATCTTCACAGCTCTCAAGGTGCAGCGGGAAAGCAAACACGAACACACTCCAGGAACCATTTTAGTCCCTGTTGTGGATAGTTCCTGCCCTCTTAGTTCCTACAACCCGGTGGAAAAGGGGCTATAGAGTAGCTGGATAGACAGTCCCCCTGGCGCCCATCAAACACAAGCTGGGGTCAGAGGTCAGGCAGGCTGTGGCCCTGACAGTCTGCCATGGAGAAAGCAGCCTTCTGCTCAGAGCTTTGATGGAGGTCTTCTATCATCCTGACACCGATGGGATTGCTCCAAACAGAGCCACTCCGACGCCATGGAAACGCAACAGAAAAACATCTCTGAGGAGCCTTTAGCAGCTGACGCTAACAAGTGTGCAGCCCGCTCATATTCCGCTGCTAAAATTGCATGTACTTTGCTTTTATTGCTGTAACATAATGGTAACAATAATCAGGACCCCACCTCTCCTACAATGGAATGGATACAACAGAACACAGTGGACTGCTGGCAGCCATTTTGGTTTTTTGCTTCATTACATGCAGTTATGAGGTGTTTTTGAGGAGCACAAAACCTCAACAACAAATTCCACAAATTACAGATCCCTGCAATAAACAAACAGAAAATGTCTTCTCCTGACTTAGAGTCAGGAGAGTTCAATAGAAAGATTTGTCAGGAGAAACAACCCTTAAAGTGATCCATCCATATCTACTGCATATATGGCAGCAGAGTGATGGTTTGAGGCTCGTTTTATACCTCAGACCCTTGGTGACTTAGAGCCATTTCGTCAACCATGTATTCCATAATGTTCCAGCATAATTTACAGCTAAATCTAGTCTCACCCCCCAATTCCCATAGAGATCCATAGAAATGCAGAGAGGTTATAGTATCCCTTGTAAGAGTACCACAAAAAAAGTATTTTGATACTGTTGGGTCACAGAATCAGGAAGTAATGGCATGCAAAGGATATGTGACCAAATATAAAAAATGATTACTTTTTATTCTACATTATGTTAAACTGTCCAATATTTTTTGATGCCCGAAAATGGGGGGGGGGGGACTATGTACAAAAGGTTCTATAATTTCTAAACGGTTCATCCGATGTGGATGAAAACACCCTCAACAGTCTGCACTTCAACCTCACTGTCATTGTATCCTTTCATACTCAAAGTGCTAAAGTACAGAACCAAAATAACAAAAAATGTGTCACTGTCCAATGAATTATGGCGCTCACTGTAGGTAGGGAGGGTGTTTTAAGGGGCTGGGGATTAAGATCACAGGCAGCAGATGGTCTGAGAGTTTTCCTAATGCCACTCCTCATTATTTGTTAAGAGGCTGATGCAGTATTGGAGAGCTGCAGGCATCCGCCGCTCATCTGCTGAATGCACTCCGGAATAAGCGTACTCTTACTCTGAGCTTTAAGCCCTTTGAAGAGTAGATTTATTGGATTTTTTTTCAAATAATTATTTTTCAAGAATTACTGTATTAGTGTAGTAGTGATTGTTACAATCATCAGTAAAGAACATTCTAATCACATCTTATATTTGTGACACCTTAAAGGGTTAAATATAACACATTCCATGTATTCTCAGAGCAGGAGTGCTGATCTAGGATCAGTTTCCCTCCCTGTCCATATCCCAACCTTGTCCATTATGAGGTGAAAAGCTAAACTGATCCTAGATCAAGGCCTGTGTTCTTCAAGAATCTCAGAGTAGATCTGATCGCTGATTGAGGCAGAAAACCTGATAGCAGATGCTTTGTGAATATGAGTTCTGATCTTGTATCATTGTAACTTTTAGCTTGTGGTGGAATATTAGGATACAGACATGGAGAAGACAAGAAACTCTATCAATAATGGCGCCTCTTATGAATACAGGCATAGCTTTGTGAATATAGGTGACTCATACTTTTCATGAAGTGAATATGATGCACTCACGTCATAAAAACAACAAAGGGTAAAGCAATTCATTTAGAAGAAATCCTGCCCCAAATACACACAAAATAATTAGTAACCAGGAGAGCAAATGTGATGTTTTAACCAAGAAAGATCAAATGCTCAAAATCTTCTCTGTCAACACTGAACTTTTTTACTGTTCAGGGATCTGAGCTCCACAAATAGGCTTGGTGCACCCCAGCAGGCCACATAACTTAGAAATAAATAAAGAAACTTAAATGAGAAAACATCTGCTCAGCATATCACACTTCTGTCTTCAGCATCTAGACCTGCTCTGGTTCCAAGAACCGATGTGGGGGAATGAATATTTTCAGCAGTGATAATGAAGTGTTAGGTTGAAAATAGCAGATAGCTACATACCTTATTTGACTGCAAATTAGAATCTCAACAAAAACAACGTACAAAAATGGCTAATTACTCACGCATAGCCTTTCGCTGTCTGTAAGTCATTAATTAAAACTAACAAAAACTAGGCCTGCCATTAAAAGTACTGATATAAAAATGAAGCCAAGTTATAACAAAGAATATTGCCTATCGTAGCTCAGACTAATTAAACAAGCTCTATTCCAAAGCAATGCAACCCAATCTTTCCTAAATTATTTAATGTAAGTTGGCTCTGTATTTTTTCATCCAGCCTGGTAGTCTGTTGCTGTAACCACCAAACTAATGGTGCTTTCGCATTTTGTGGGGAAGTTAGACAGCCTCTTAAGCTGTGTACTTTGAGATGATAGTACTTTGATCAGATCAGATGTTGTTGTCTAATGGGGAGAGTTTATCTTTGAGGGTATGGAGCATTTCTGATGATGAACTGAGAAGAAAAAAGAAGAAGAAGAAAAATGTCATAAATAATGTAAGTTTGGGGCTTTATTGTGTGGATGTGTGAAGTGTACCTGAAGTCTGTGTGAGGTCAGAATGTACAGAAATGAATGTTTTGTTTGACAAACTCTCTGTGCTGTATAGGTATGAGGCATTCCCCACCAAAGCGTAACTTAGCAGATGGCATACCTGCCATCACAATTTATTTTTGAGGCAAAGGTTCCTCTCCCAACAATTTGTGACTGTAAAACAACAACTTCCCCAGGCTCAGACATGTCACTCCCAGTCTCATCTCCCGCTAGTCAGGCCCCCCTTCTGTAATAAGACATTTTAAAGCCCCAACCCCCCCCCACACACACACGGCTTTAATCAATCACTAAAGTTCACAGATTAAAGAGAAACCTCTGGTCCTTGTGGCGCTCCAGAACCAGACTGCTCTGGTCTAACAGAACCTCCCGGGTCTCCAGCTGCAGCACATTTGTATTCTGAGAAGGTTTTACTGGATCCCTGGAGGCTCTGAGCTACACAACAAACACAGTTTATTACAACCCCACTGATTTATTGTAATGGAACAGTGTTGTAATGTTTCACCTTCACATGCACACATACACACGCACACAACCATACACACACAACAGCGCACAAACATGAATACACACACACACACACACACAACCATGCACACACAACAGCGCACAAACACAAATGCACACACACACACGCACACAACCATGCACACACAACAGTGCACAAACATGAATACACACACACACACAACCATGCACACACAACAGTGCACAAACATGAATACACACACACACACACAACCATGCACACACAACAGTGCACAAACATGAATACACACACACACAACCATGCACACACAACAATGCACAAACATGAATACACACACACACACACAACCATGCACACACAACAGTGCACAAACATGAATACACACACACACACAACCATGCACACACAACAGTGCACAAACATGAATACACACACACACAACCATGCACACACAACAGTGCACAAACATGAATACACACACACACAAAACCATGCACACACAACAGTGCACAAACATGAATACACACACACACAACCATACACACACACAGACAATAGCGCACAAACACAAAAGCACACACACACACATAACCATGCACACATAACAGCGCATAAACACGAATACACACACACACAACAGTGCACAAACATGAATACACACACAACCATGCACACACAACAGTGCACAAACATGAATACACACACACACACAACCATGCACACACAACAGTGCACAAACATGAATACACACACACACAACCATACACACACACAGACAATAGCGCACAAACACAAAAGCACACACAACACACACACACATAACCATGCACACATAACAGCGCATAAACACGAATACACACACACACAACAGTGCACAAACACGAATACACACACAACCATGCACACACAATAGTGCACAAACATGAATACACACACACACACACAAACAACCATGTGCACACAACAGTGCTCAAACACAAATACATACACACACACACAAACACATTGTGCATTGTGACAACTAGTTGTGAAATGCGCAATATAAATACATATTGATTTGATTTGATACACAAACACACACACACAACCATGCTGCACACAACAGCACACAACACAAATGCAAGCACACACACAACCATGCACACACAACTGCACACAAACGAAAGTGCACACACAAACAAAAGTGCACACACACACACAACGAACCACACACACGTACACACACATGGCATATGCACACAGTCACACACACACACAATGTGAGCCGTAACCATGCCCACACACACACAGATGCAGTTTAAAGAGTGAAACACTTCATTCACCCACACATTTATGACCTTCTCTTGTCAATCAAACTTTATTGTCCAATCAATAACAGTAATAACCCTGCTCCTTCAGCAATGACAGCAGTAACCCTGCTAGTTCTACAGTAATAACCCTGCTCCTTCAGCAATGACAGCAGTAACCCTGCTAGTTCTACAGTGATAGGAAGGCAGTACAGGGAGGTGAAATCACCAAAGGACATTTAAAACCTTCTGCTATTGCTCAGAAAAACTGCAAAAACAAGAAAATGTCAACTAGAACTCAAATGTATTGACTGAACTGCAGTTTTACTCAAACTGTTCATGCACTATTCCTGAAACAATAATACATTTACTTAACAGAAAACTCAATCAGTCAATTGCTTTAGCAAAACTCAAATTTCTTTCAAAATTAAATAATGCATTCCAATTTATGTCATTCTTCTGAGAAAAAACTACAGTTAAGTAGTTGTGAAACTGTTTTTCTCAATTGCTTACACGTAAAAATTGGTACTATTGACAGAATTATAAAATCTTGTGAAGCATATGTATCAAAAACACTTTCTGCAAAACTATAAGCACATTTAGGCCTAAGTTGTTTTCACTAAAACTGCATTCACAAGCTACCCTATTGAAAAAAACTAAAAATATAGTTATCCTGATTAATCTGCCATATTTCTCTCATTGTTCCATATTGCTCTAGCAGATGGATAGTTCTATATTTCTCTAGCAGATGGATAGTTTCATATTTTTCTAGCAGATGGATAATTCCATATTTCTCTAGCAGGTGAATAGTTCCATGTTTTTCTAGCAGGTGGATAATTCCATATTTCTCTAGCAGATGGATAGTTCCATATTTCTCTAGCAGATGGATAATTCCATATTTCTCTAGCACGTGGATAGTTCCATATTTTTCTAGCAGGTGGATAGTTCTATATTTCTCTGAGAGGTGGGTAGTTTCATATTTTCTCTAGCAGGTGGATAGTTCCATATTTCTCTAGCAGATGGATAGTTCCATATTTCTCTAGCAGGTGGATAGTTCCATATTTCTCTAGCAGGTGGATAGTTCCATATTTCTCTAGCAGGTGGATAGTTCCATATTTCTCTAGCAGGTGGATAGTTCCATATTTCTCTAGCAGGTGGATAGTTCCATATTGCTCTAGCAGGTGGATAGTTCCATATTTCTCTAGCAGGTGGATAGTTCCATATTTCTCTAGCAGGTGGATAGTTTCATATTTCTCTAGCAGGTGGATAATTCCATATTTCTCTAGCAGATGGATAGTTCCATATTTCTCTAGCAGATGGATAGTTCCATATTTCTCTAGCAGGTGGATAGTTCCATATTTCTCTAGCAGATGGATAGTTCCATATTTCTCTAGCAGATGCATAGTTCCATATTTCTCTAGCAGGTGGATAGTTCCATATTTCTCTAGCAGGTGGATAGTTCCATATTTCTCTAGCAGGTGGATAGTTCCATATTTCTCTAGCAGGTGGATAGTTCCATATTTCTCTAGCAGATGGATAGTTCCATATTTCTCTAGCAGGTGGATAGTTCCATATTTCTCTAGCAGGTGGATAGTTCCATATTTTTTTAGCAGGTGGATAGTTCCATATTTCTCTAGCAGATGGATAGTTCCATATTTCTCTAGCAGATGGATAGTTTTATATTTTTTTAGCAGGTGGATAGTTCCATATTTCTCTAGCAGATGGATAGTTCCATATTTATCTAGCAGATGGATAGTTCCGTTGCAGCTGGACCTAGTCTGCCAACCTTCCTTAATTATGTCAGGATAAGACAGTGTGACGTGTAGTGATCACAAGTATAGTGATGTGATCTAAATATCGATCATTATATTTAATATGAGCAAATTGGGCATGTTTGAAGAAAATGATCTAGATTGAGAACATGAAACACACCTTGAAAACACACATTATTAAGAAACACAGGCAAAGCTAAAAAATAAATGAACAGCGCACTCGTAAGCTCTGTATATTCATCCTTTTATTAGCAACGTTTGGAGTTTGAAGTCTTCATCAGGGCATTCAAGACCTGAAAGTTGAAAAGTTGCTAATAAAGTAATGAATATATGTGGAGCATAAGTGTGTGGAGTTCTTTTTTTTGTTGTTGGTATAATTACCACGATCACTAGCACCTTATATAAAATTATGTTGTGCATTTATTAAAATGTTTTTTAACAATGCCAAGCTATCAATATGTTCAGTAGGCCAAAGAGAGGCAGCTAATGTCACACAGACACTACAGTGAGTGGTGTATCTAAGCGCACTCATTGTGAATGTGTTCAGAGCAGCAAACAATAAAAAATGTATTCCTTCAGAATGGCGTTCAGAGAGATTTCCAGTTGTAGAACACCATTCCTTTTTGTTTTCATGTATGATGTCACATGCAGTATATTACTGCCAAAGGTGTGACCACCTGTTCTGGTGAACAGCTCGGACTGTGAACCACGTCCTCAAGATCAGTGTTCGACTATTCCTTCCTAGGGGCCAGATTCGATTAAAAAAATGGTGCAATGAGCAGACGTGCCAACCATTTCCCACACATGATATGAAACAAAAGATTAATTATATGTATTGTACGTGTGCACAATCAAACAATATTTGTTCTTAAATGACACACAGCTATTGCTTTCTGTTCTCTCATAAGTGGGAGATATGTTGACTTTGTTGGGAAAGACCTGGACAAAGTCATAATTTTGATTCATCTAAATAAAAGCCTTCAGATTTAAAGAATGATAAGAGTTCACTTCGTTTGCCCCCCCCCCCCCCCCCCCCAGACCAGCAGTTGAATAGCCCTGTTTAAGGATAAGGATGGGCGGTATTGGGGAAATGTAGCATATCCATGTCCTATGCTGAGGCGTGACTGCTGAGCATAGGAACATATCCGCCCTGGCGAATCCTTTATCTCCCTCCCAGCCAACTAATATTTCTTCCTGTCTCTCTGAGGAACCTTGCCTGGTAAATTGCCTCCGTGGCGAGGCGTGGGCGATTGAGATGAAATGTCTCGCTGTCTCCAGACGGCTTGGCTGAGCGTGTCCCTCGCGTGATGTTTGGTCGTTCGGAGCAAATGCGATACTTTATTTCCAGTTATTACCGACCCTGGCAGGAATTACGTTTTGACATATGCAAACTTATATACGGATCAGAGAATAGTAGAGATTCCAAATGCAATATTAAAACACAATGCGAAGTCCTGGGAGGATTGAATTACCTGCAGCAGAAAAATTTGTGGGCGGCACGTCGGTGCACTGGCGCCTCACAGCAAGAAGGTTCCGGGTTTGAATGGCGGCCAGGGGCCTTTCTGTGTGGAGTTCGCATGTTGTCCTCGTGTCCTTGTGGGTTTCCTTCGGGGGACTCCCACCGTCCAAAGACATGTAGGCTAGGCTAATTGGCGGGAGGGGGTGTGCTAACAGGGCTGTAAAAGAGCATGCATGCTCAGTCTACCTTCCCTGTATAAATAAAGGTTCATAAAAATGCTTATGGATGAAGGAAAAGCACACAGGCAGAGCTCCAGGCCTGGCCTTACTGCGAAGAACCTGATTATGAAGGCTGTGTCACATTAAAAAAAAAACCCTGTTAGCACCATAGAAACAGGCACATCTTCGTAGTGGGTGGGGAAAAGTCTAGAACAGGGGGGTCCAATCTTATTCCAAAAGTACTGGTGGGTGAAGGTTTTTGTTTTTGCCCAGCATGATACCTGATTCAACACGTTAACCAATCCTGAGCTCTGTTCCAATCACCTGGCAGGTAAGGTACCTTCTCAGGGCATGAAAGCATTCTAGGTCATATTCAGTGTGATTCCAGTCAGCAGGGTCGCTTTTGATCACTGCTGAGGTGCCTTCAATATGGCCGCTCCCGAAGCGTATCACCCACGGTAACTTCAGAAGAAATGGAAAGAATTATTTGAGGTCTCGTAACAAAAACCCGTGTTTGCTGTTGCATTGCAAAGTAAGGATCACAGCTTGTTAAGAGATACTTGGCCATTTTTCTTTCTTTTTTCTTGCAGACACTGTCATATGCCAGCTTGAAACAGCACCGCCTGACTTACCGTTTGTATATTTCCGCATTGCAGGCTAAGGAGCTGCCAGGGGAGAAAGTAACCTCTAAATTATGTACAGTAAGTTTCTGACAGCTTAGAAAACCTGTCCTGTTACAGCTGCTGATCAGGTTCTAATTCAGCCGGTCTGCATAGAGAACATGAAATGCTTTGCCTGGATGGCTTTAATTAAAGGAGATAGACAGAAATCTCAAAAAAGCACATCTGAAGATAAGAGTAAAAGAACTGTGTGTGTCTTTGTGTGTGTGTGTGTCAGAGAGAGTGTGTATGTAAGAAAGCGAGAAAGACTGAAAGCCTGAGTGTGTGTGTGTGTGTGTGTGTGTGTGTGTGTATGAGAGAGATAGAGAAAGACATGTGAGAAGAAAAAAAACAGTGTGTGTGTGTTTGGAAGCTGGTTTCACATGAAAACACCCCAGATTGCCCTGATAACAATTCCATTTTGATTCATCACATATGAGAGATTTTCTCTTGTTTATCGAAATTGCCCTCTAGAGGTTGCATGTGGAGACACAGGTCTAAATCAAATCGGAAATCCTAAATAAGAGTGCCGCCTCTTGGTGAACTCTCACATATTTCTAGCTTTCTGACTTTGAGCCTAACCTTGGTTTCATGATACCAAGAATGTCAAGTGTTATTCTTGGCTAGCTGCACTTATACATTACAATGCACAAATTCAATTATATACATGTATCTTGTGCAACATAATGATACAGTATTTTTTGCAAAACACGTCAATACATCAGTAACATGTACTTGAACTACAATCATGTTCCGCGCGTCGATATTAGCAAATGTGTGACAACTCTGCCCCCATGTGATCGCGAGAACACACTGCACCCTATAAAATAAGATTTTCTCTGACGGGCAAGAGTTGCCAGTCTCTTTCATAGTCATTGCTACTTACTTAGCTTGTTATTGTACCACAGAATCTGGCAAGCCACACTACGGCTTTTGTCCAAAAGGCATGTTTTAATTTGTTATGAGTTATGTGCCCAGAATGTGGCTTTATAGCACTGTGTGACACAACTAATATGTGTACACTGAGTGGGTAGCATTGATTCCATTGGCAAGCTCATTCTCAAACAAAAACTAGAGTAAAGAATCAGATGTGACATGTACGTAAAATCATTAAATGCAGCCATTCTGCCATCAAACAAAGTGCCCTTGTTCGTCTAGCAAAGAGTTATGTTGATCAAGATGTATTAACAAACTTCCCTACTGTAACCCTATAGAGATGCAGAAAGTGTTTCTTTTTTCTTGGCTCTGTAGTAGACAAAAATTTAAGGCATTCACAGAGACATACATAGCTTATATTTCACATATAATGTTCCATTTACACAGATACTTACTGAAGCAGGGTAAGCCCAGGTGAAAAAAGATTATGCTTGAAATATACTTCTTCAAAGTATACTTTTAGTAGTTTTTGTACTAATTATGTACTTTGTGCTAAATTTGCAGTGCTTTAAGTATACTAAGTGCACTAAAGTTGTTCAAAAGTAAAAAAACTTAAGTCGTACTTAAGTGTACTTCAAGTGCACTATGTCTGTATGTTAAAATTAGCCTATTTTAGTGTACTTAAGTATATTTAAGTGCACTAACAAAAAGTATGATTTGTTGGTATCTTAAATACACTTGCAGTAATATTTCATTATGTCACCAGTACGTTTGAAACAAACTTTAAAAGTATTAAGGTGTGTTTGAGACTATACTTGAAGTACACTTTTTAAAAGTACATTTTAAACATACTTAAAATTAAGTACAAAAAGAAAAAGTATACTTGTAATAACCTTTGTATATTTAAATTATATTTTTATTACACTAAATTATACTACTTTTTCAACTGGGAGTACTTTGCACAAGGCTACAATGACAGTGCCTCACCTGGGAATCAAACCAGCAACCTCTGAGTCAGTTCCCTAAACACTGCACTATACCACCACTGTTCTCATTGTGTCATTTCTAATGGTTTTAAAGGGAATTGCCTAAATGTACAGTATTTGGCCAAGGTCTTCCAAACTGATGTCCAACCAGCATCAAAGGACCCTGGGATATGAGCGATACCTTGAGCCATCTGAAACACTGTCATAGTTTGCTTAATGGATTAATGGCATATGTCATTTAGGATATAATTTATCATTGGCCAAGTTAAATTCCACACAACCGTATTCACATGCGTGTGCCTGCTCGCACACACACACACACACACACACACACACACACAAAAGTTCTGCATTAATATGCCAAGCATTACACCCAAGCTTCTATCAGTGTCTTGTATTTTCTGTGTTTTATTCCGTTAAAAAAAACAAGATTTTAAATGAGTAGAAAACACTTCACTCAGTTTCTGTTTGACAGGAAAAACTGCTCAGGCAGGGATGAGACACCCAAGGGGATAGAAATCTTTGACTTGAAGTGAGCGGGCTGTTTCCTTATTGGTCCTGGGAGTCATACCCTGAGGGGGGAAATTATATATTTTTTTAATTCCTCGGCTACACTGGCTACTGCTCTCCATCCAAGATGGAGCCAATTGCAAATGGTTTTAGCTAGTCCCAGCAAGAATATATGAATAGCCTAGATAATGACAACAAGCCATTCAGCCCACCTAGCCTCAATTTAATGCGTAAAAAATGTATGCTTAGAATCAAGGTAGCCTAAAAAGAGAGAGACTACTGTCCATCACCTTGTTTTGCTAGCCAAATGACTGGTGGTAACAGCAGGAATACAGTTAAAACAAGAACATTTTGCTGCTAAGCTAATTGTCCTCCCATCTCTAGAGTACCTGAAAAACAATGTTGTTATTTTTGTGATTGGTTATTGAGATTGGTCTCCTGCAATCAGTTTGGTTCTTAGTTTTATTTCTTCCCACTGGGGAGTTTCATTCTTTTTTGTACCTTTTTTGGGCATTTAGGCCTGGTTTTTACCCAATTTCCCCTTCTGTTTCTCTGCACAGTGTCTTTGTGACAGTTCTCTGTAAAAAGCACTAAACAAATTTAATTGAATCTTTTTTTTTTTTTTTACCAGTGATGTATTACAAATGGTTGAGTTTGTTTGTTTGAAGCTGGAAGCTGGCCAGGCTTATTCCATATCAGAGTATCAATCTGGTCAGGTTCTTATTACCAAAAGGTTTTGACCCTGATGAGTGAGGTGTCTGTTCTCTCCAACTCCTTTCAACCTCTTTAACACTAAAAGTAAACAACAACCAACAGCTGTTAACATCCAACAAGAAACTGCTCTTAGCAATTTAGTCATCACAAAAGGTCACAGAAAATATTAAATATATAAGTACATTGTTGAATCTTCAACCTTAACTGGCTCTTTCAAGCAAAAATCCATCGAAGCACTTACCCATACTGGCCACACAGGGGCGACAAAAATGAGGTGATTGGGTGGTATAAGGCCAGGGCAAGTGCAGCTGTGCATCGTCTCAAATGTTAGGTGGGGCTGTTTTGGGAGCTGATCGTTATCATTGAATAGTTGGAAGTGAACAGATTTTCAGGCCTGGGGGTGTTTCTACAAGTACAATCCTGAATTCTCTCATGAGAAATATAATGCTGAGTGCTACATTAGTTTAGGGTGATGCTGGATTTCAAAATAAGAGAAGAGGGAAGGGTGGGGGTTATGAAAATAATACTATGTATTTGTTTGTATACGGTCTCCAGTACTAGAAAAACCTAACCGGACATTTTTAGGAATTTAGAAATCCTGCCTGGATGGATATTTTCAGTCCCAAAATGAAGAAATGTCCAGAAAATAAAGGCATCTTGTCAGCCTTGGTTAGTTGAAACAACACAGTTGGACATAATCACAATTTGCCCTTTTCTGTTATTTCAAATGGAAAAGATATACTTGAAGTGAAAAAACCACAAAGTCAATCCTATTTCAGTGTTAATGTAATTTTTCTCCTGATTGTGTGGATGGTCCCGCTGGGAATGTGTGGGAAGATGCAACATGTTTACCCTGAAAATTGTTTGCAATGTTGCATGATGTTTAGGGCGCCTGGCTTGTAACTCAGTGATTCTTGGTTTGTTTCCCAAAATTATTGAATACCTTGAACTGCTTCAGTTTAGATCTAGTTCTAATTAATTGTTTGTGAAATAGTGAACATTTCTATGGATTGGATGGAGTGTCTGCAAAATGCTTAAATGTATGTACTTTTTTTGGATTATTGGGGCATTTATTCAGCTATTTGCGTAATAGGTTAGCGTACAATCCTGCATGACAGATCACAGAGTGCGACAAAGCTGCAGTGCTTATATTTACATATTTACATGTACACTGGCCATGTTTATTTGCATAGACTCATTGCTGTACCCAGTGCCGCCGCATTCTGTACACAAGCTACGCACTGCCTCCTGTGAAACAGGCCCCTTCTTGGCTTATAACCACTGTTTGAAATAAGCCCCCCCAGTCTGCAATCTCACCCACCCACACCACCTCCTCTAACCCAACCCCCCCCCCCCCCCCCCAATGAGGTCCACAATCTCACAAAATGGTGGGTCCCAAATAGAATTTTGCTTAGGGCCCTCGAAAGCTCAGGGGCGACCGAAAGGACTGATCGGCCAAATTGAGCTGATCTGTGACACGTTATACAGTCTCCTTTTGGCCGAGTCTCTCATTTCCATCGCATTGTCTTAACATAGGGTTATGGATTATTTCATTGGAGAAGGAGCGACGATGTTCCAACGGCTTATGGCTGATGTCACCGTAAGCATCACCGGAGCCTTGTGGACGAGCCTGTACTGCCTTTATGACGCCGCGAACAATCACCCGCAGACAATGAGGGGGTTTATCACAACACTAGCTCTTCCTCAGGGTCCGTAGAGCCATTAACTGATGTATCGATATGTCTGTTCGTAAGCACTGTAGGTATTACATTACATTACATTACAGGCATTTAGCAGACGCTCTTATCCAGAGCGACTTACACAACTTTTTAGCATTTTTTACATATTATCCATTTATACAGCTGGATATATACTGAAGCAATTCAGGTTAAGTACCTTGCTCAAGGGTACAACGGCAGTGTCCTACCTGGGAATCGAACCTGCAACCTTTCGGTCACAAGGCCAGTTCCTTAACCATTATACTACACTGCCGCCCTTATTAAAGTCCACACAGTATGCACATTATCCTCACGGGAGTGTTGGATGTCAGTAGAATGTAGTTCTTTTGTTCAAACTCTGCCGCTGTCAAAGTCAACATAGATTTGAGTTCCAGAGGGGACATTTCACCAATGCCTTTGTAATATCACTACTTCACTATTGTACATAGTTGTAGACATAGACACTAACATCTTCAAGTTGTTAGTCTAACTTTTATTACCGTACCAATAATATCACAAGGCAAATTAAATCCAAGTATCCTTTTCAGTGATTGGTTTTTAACAAAAAAGTATTTTCAAGGATCACACTAATATTTAAGATGTCTAATGTTTAAAGGATGGAGGCTTTGATTATGCCGTTACAGAAACATGCAACCGCTCAGCAACCGCTGACGCAGATTTAGAGCACAGGCCACACGCATGCGCACACACCACACATAATGTACACACGTGTGTGCACACCACACGTATACGTGTGTGCAGCCCCTGTGTGCTTTTTAAACTAAGAATACTGTTCAAACCATCATTGTGTTGTGTTTTTTTCAAGCACACCGTGAGTCTCTAGCTCATGGATACTCAACTCTGGCCCTCGAATCTAAGTCCAGCCCTGGTTTTCTTTTCTTCCAGTTATTGACTGAACAATTAGTGCTACTGATTGGCCAGAATGTCTTCACACCTGACTCCCAGGTAAAGGGAGAGTGGAAAACCAGCAGTATTCAGCCCTCAAGGACCGTGACTTGAGTAGCACTGCTCTAGCTAATGAAAACCTCTAATATACAGACTGGGTCTTAGATAATAGAACAGGCTCAGTATATAACCACTGAGATCTCCCTTGTTCTGTCATGGCAACCAGCTCTCTGTTATGATAAGCTGGTGAAGTACATTGTGTTCATCACTCAATATTGTTCCATTTTTAAAGATATTTTTCTCCCCCCTATTTGAACTCTCAGTCCCAGTTAGGAATGAGCAATCGTCTTTGTGGGCCCATATACCACCATCTGCAACGTCCTCTGTTGGATTTCTGGAAAACACACACAAGCATGGGTGCCCTCTGAGGCTCTCCTTTCACCCTGTAGTTATAAATACTTTTAAAAATAGCTCACCAGGCTTGTGGGTTTGAAAATGTTTTAAATGGCGCATAAGAAAGAATGGTTTAATTGTCTGAGTGGTTCGTAGATGGATAGTGCTGAAACATAAACTCTCTCATATTAATTTCTACTCTCCCGTGACGAATGTGATCTTCTCAAAACCACTGAAGGCTGAACATTCTGTCTGCACCATTTTGTTTGCCATTGCAGTGTCCAGGTACAGTGTCCACGGTTATAAAATATTTGGCAGTATATTCAGTTTTGGTAAGAGTACATATGCCATGAGAAATATAATCCGGAAGGATGAGCTTAGCACACCCTAAAAGTCAAACACACACTTGCAAGAAAGATTGATAATGCCTCATTTTACAGTCCCTTGCACTAGGTATTCACCTGGTAACATGGTAAAATAGCAAATGATTGGTTTATTCAGCACCTGTCAAAAAGGTAGTACTCCTCTATTGCCCATCAATTCAAGTGACTAAGTACCGCCTTCATTCATAGAAAGTACATCATTAAACAGACTTTTCCCAGCCTAAATCTATGATAATGAGACATAGTTGAATTGATTGTAAGAAAGCATTGTCTCATTTCTTAGAATTGTCTAATTTCCAATTACACTCAGGCTATAACCAACCTAAACTTTGTATAACTACAAGGTGGACACTTAAATTGATAGGTAATAGAGGTGGTGATTCTAAGCATTTCAGATTTCCTTTCTAAGTATTTACCTATATGTTTACCAGTGGTAAACAAATAGGTAAATCGCTGATAGGCATATTGGTCAGGAAAAATAATACCGATTTCAGTGCCCACGCTTAGAAGCTTTATTTTGCCTTCATTAGAGCTCATTCAAAAACAATTATACACACAGTATATCCTCCTGGGACCTGGCAGGATTTTGTTTAAAATTTAAGTATTTAAATGTTTTACACAATACAAGTGTCGTGGATGACAAAACATGTTGCAGCGAAAATATATATTATTTTTATTGAATGAATGTCCACTACAGGGCACAAAAATGAACGTCCGGGTCTTAGGTGGATATTATTTTTTGCTACCGACTAAAAAACAGACTATCAAAATAGAGGTGTCGACACTAACCTAAGCAAGGCTGGCATCTGTCCATTGGCTGTATTTCCTAGGCAAATAACGTAACTGACTCTCACAAATCAGGCGTTTGCATATTTACACATCTTCACAAGAGAGGTTAAAACCTTTTCACACATGAACGAACATCTGACTGATGCAGAGCATTACAAAGTATTATTTAAATGAGAAGTTAAAACTGCAAGTTTATTAGGCAGAGAGATGCCATTGTGTGGAGTAGCTTTGCCAGGTCATGTACTAGAACTGAGGTAGAGGCAGAGACCCTCTGGATGTTGTAGTCCATGCTTGACACAGCTGGGCATTCTCTAGCTGTAGGTAAATGATCCTAGACAGGCTGAATTACCTGTTTTCTTATTATGTATTTGTATGTTCTTCTATTCTAGATGGGCTGAAATACCTGTTCACCTTATTATGTATTCTTATGTTTTTTCTGTTCTAGACGGGCTGAAAGGCCTGTTCTCCTCATCATATATAATTAGGTTCTTATGTTCTAGATGGGCTGAAAGGCCTGTTCTCCTCATCATATATAATTAGGTTCTTATGTTCTAGATGGGCTGAAAGGCCTGTTCTTCTCATTATATATAATTAGGTTCTTATGTTCTAGATGGGCTGAAAGGCTTGTTCTCCTCATTATATATAATTAGGTTCTTATGTTCTAGATCGGCTGAAAGGCCTGTTCTCCTCATTATATATAATTAGGTTCTTATGTTCTAGATGGGCTGAAAGGCCTGTTCTTCTCATTATATATAATTAGGTTCTTATGTTCTAGATGGGCTGAAAGGCTTGTTCTCCTCATTATATATAATTAGGTTCTTATGTTCTAGATCGGCTGAAAGGCCTGTTCTCCTCATTATATATAATTAGGTTCTTATGTTCTAGATGGGCTGAAAGGCTTGTTCTTCTCATTATATATAATTAGGTTCTTATGTTCTAGATGGGCTGAAAGGCTTGTTCTCCTCATCATATATAATTAGGTTCTTATGTTCTAGATGGGCTGAAAGGCTTGTTCTTCTCATTATATATAATTAGGTTCTTATGTTCTAGATGGGCTGAAAGGCCTGTTCTTCTCATTATATATAATTAGGTTCTTATGTTCTAGATGGGCTGAAAGGCTTGTTCTCCTCATTATATATAATTAGGTTCTTATGTTCTAGATCGGCTGAAAGGCCTGTTCTCCTCATTATATATAATTAGGTTCTTATGTTCTAGATGGGCTGAAAGGCCTGTTCTTCTCATTATATATAATTAGGTTCTTATGTTCTAGATGGGCTGAAAGGCTTGTTCTCCTCATTATATATAATTAGGTTCTTATGTTCTAGATCGGCTGAAAGGCCTGTTCTCCTCATTATATATAATTAGGTTCTTATGTTCTAGATGGGCTGAAAGGCTTGTTCTCCTCATTATATATAATTAGGTTCTTATGTTCTAGATGGGCTGAAAGGCCTGTTCTTCTCATTATATATAATTAGGTTCTTATGTTCTAGATGGGCTGAAAGGCTTGTTCTCCTCATTATATATAATTAGGTTCTTATGTTCTAGATCGGCTGAAAGGCCTGTTCTCCTCATTATATATAATTAGGTTCTTATGTTCTAGATGGGCTGAAAGGCTTGTTCTTCTCATTATATATAATTAGGTTCTTATGTTCTAGATGGGCTGAAAGGCTTGTTCTCCTCATCATATATAATTAGGTTCTTATGTTCTAGATGGGCTGAAAGGCTTGTTCTTCTCATTATATATAATTAGGTTCTTATGTTCTAGATCGGCTGAAAGGCCTGTTCTCCTCATTATATATAATTAGGTTCTTATGTTCTAGATGGGCTGAAAGGCTTGTTCTCCTCATTATATATAATTAGGTTCTTATGTTCTAGATGGGCTGAAAGGCCTGTTCTTCTCATTATATATAATTAGGTTCTTATGTTCTAGATGGGCTGAAAGGCTTGTTCTCCTTATTATATATAATTAGGTTCTTATGTTCTAGATGGGCTGAAAGGCCTGTTCTTCTCATTATATATAATTAGGTTCTTATGTTCTAGATGGGCTGAAAGGCTTGTTCTTCTCATTATATATAATTAGGTTCTTATGTTCTAGATCGGCTGAAAGGCCTGTTCTCCTCATTATATATAATTAGGTTCTTATGTTCTAGATGGGCTGAAAGGCTTGTTCTCCTCATTATATATAATTAGGTTCTTATGTTCTAGATGGGCTGAAAGGCCTGTTCTTCTCATTATATATAATTAGGTTCTTATGTTCTAGATGGGCTGAAAGGCTTGTTCTCCTTATTATATATAATTAGGTTCTTATGTTCTAGATGGGCTGAAAGGCCTGTTCTTCTCATTATATATAATTAGGTTCTTATGTTCTAGATGGGCTGAAAGGCTTGTTCTCCTCATTATATATAATTAGGTTCTTATGTTCTAGATGGGCTGAAAGGCTTGTTCTCCTTATTATATATAATTAGGTTCTTATGTTCTAGATCGGCTGAAAGGCCTGTTCTCCTCATTATATATAATTAGGTTCTTATGTTCTAGATGGGCTGAAAGGCTTGTTCTCCTCATTATATATAATTAGGTTCTTATGTTCTAGATCGGCTGAAAGGCCTGTTCTCCTCATTATATATAATTAGGTTCTTATGTTCTAGATGGGCTGAAAGGCCTGTTCTTCTCATTATATATAATTAGGTTCTTATGTTCTAGATGGGCTGAAAGGCTTGTTCTCCTCATTATATATAATTAGGTTCTTATGTTCTAGATCGGCTGAAAGGCCTGTTCTCCTTATTATATATAATTAGGTTCTTATGTTCTAGATGGGCTGAATGGCCTGTTCTCCTCATTATATATAATTAGGTTCTTATGTTCTAGATCGGCTGAAAGGCCTGTTCTCCTTATTATATATAATTAGGTTCTTATGTTCTAGATCGGCTGAAAGGCCTGTTCTCCTCATTATATATAATTAGGTTCTTATGTTCTAGATGGGCTGAAAGGCTTGTTCTCCTCATTATATATAATTAGGTTCTTATGTTCTAGATCGGCTGAAAGGCCTGTTCTCCTCATTATATATAATTAGGTTCTTATGTTCTAGATCGGCTGAAAGGCCTGTTCTCCTCATTATATATAATTAGGTTCTTATGTTCTAGATGGGCTGAAAGGCTTGTTCTCCTCATTATATATAATTAGGTTCTTATGTTCTAGATCGGCTGAAAGGCCTGTTCTCCTTATTATATATAATTAGGTTCTTATGTTCTAGATGGGCTGAAAGGCCTGTTCTTCTCATTATATATAATTAGGTTCTTATGTTCTAGATGGGCTGAAAGGCTTGTTCTCCTCATTATATATAATTAGGTTCTTATGTTCTAGATGGGCTGAAAGGCCTGTTCTTCTCATTATATATAATTAGGTTCTTATGTTCTAGATGGGCTGAAAGGCCTGTTCTTCTCATTATATATAATTAGGTTTTTCTGTTCTAGATGGGCTGAATGGCCTGTTCTTCTCATTATATATAATTAGGTTCTTATGTTCTAGATGGGCTGAAAGGCCTGTTCTTCTCATTATATATAATTAGGTTCTTATGTTCTAGATGGGCTGAAAGGCCTGTTCTCATTATATATAATTAGGTTATTATGTTCTAGATGGGCTGAATGGCCTGTTCTTCTCATTATATATAATTAGGTTATTATGTTCTAGATGGGCTGAATGGCCTGTTCTTCTCATTATATATAATTAGGTTCTTATGTTCTAGATGGGCTGAAAGGCCTGTTCTTCTCATTATATATAATTAGGTTCTTATGTTCTAGATGGGCTGAAAGGCCTGTTCTTCTCATTATATATAATTAGGTTCTTATGTTCTAGATGGGCTGAAAGGCCTGTTCTCCTCATTATATATAATTAGGTTCTTATGTTCTAGACGGGCTGAAAGGCCTGTTCTTCTCATTATATATAATTAGGTTCTTATGTTCTAGATGGGCTGAATGGCGTGTTCTTCTCATTATATATAATTAGGTTCTTATGTTCTAGATGGGCTGAATGGCCTGTTCTTCTCATTATATATAATTAGGTTCTTATGTTCTAGACGGGCTGAAAGGCCTGTTCTTCTCATTATATATAATTAGGTTCTTATGTTCTAGATGGGCTGAAAGGCTTGTTCTCCTCATTATATATAATTAGGTTCTTATGTTCTAGACGGGCTGAATGGCCTGTTCTTCTCATTATATATAATTAGGTTCTTATGTTCTAGATGGGCTGAAAGGCCTGTTCTCCTCATTATATATAATTAGGTTCTTATGTTCTAGATGGGCTGAAAGGCCTGTTCTTCTCATTATATATAATTAGGTTATTATGTTCTAGATGGGCTGAATGGCCTGTTCTTCTCATTATATATAATTAGGTTCTTATGTTCTAGATGGGCTGAAAGGCCTGTTCTCATTATATATAATTAGGTTCTTATGTTCTAGATGGGCTGAAAGGCCTGTTCTCCTCATTATATATAATTAGGTTCTTATGTTCTAGATGGGCTGAAAGGCCTGTTCTCCTCATTATATATAATTAGGTTATTATGTTCTCGATGGGCTGAAAGGCTTGTTCTTCTCATTATATATAATTAGGTTCTTATGTTCTAGATGGGCTGAAAGGCTTGTTCTCCTCATTATATATAATTAGGTTCTTATGTTCTAGATGGGCTGAAAGGCCTGTTCTTCTCATTATATATAATTAGGTTCTTATGTTCTAGATGGGCTGAAAGGCCTGTTCTTCTCATTATATATAATTAGGTCTTATGTTCTAGACGGGCTGAAAGGTATGTATTCTCATTACATACAGTATAAGGTTGTGGTCGTGGTGGTGCTGGTGTATTTTTATTTTCGTACCGTGTGTTTTTATAAGCTCCTCTTCGACACATCACTGGTAGCCTCGCCTCTTTACTTGATCCCACTTGTCACACAGTATTATAATATATTTTCTTTGCAAAACAGCAGAGGCTACGAGTAGAAATATCGTTGGGGCACTGAAGGTAAGACAGACTCATGGCTGGAGTAAGCAGTGATATCTTCCATCAACTAATGTAGCTTGTGAGAAATTGGTTGCTTAGTGTATCTGAAATTCAGTGGAGAGTGACACGTGTTTCTAGCACTCAAATTAGGACAGTTACACAGATTACATAAAGACAGGGTCGGTCTTTTTATTTTATTTTTTTACATTTTTGCAACAAATTATCTAATGCTTACTGTATTCTTTCCATCAATGCTATGCTGAGCATGGCAAGTAAAAGGAGCACCCGGATGTGTGCTAGATCATTTTGAATATATACACCAGTTATCTTTACTAGGTATGTTTTTGAATCATCAAATAAAGGAACAAGCAATCAAGTGGCTACTGCCTCATACTTGAAAAATCGAATGATTTCCCAGCCATCCGGCATTTGTAATTACATGTATGTTTCCAACATTAGTTATATAGCGTTGAGTGGCATTCCCCAGTAAAGTTTATAATAGCAATTTACATGCAAGGGTTCTAATAATTGGGGAGGGGCTAATGCTCATGATGGTTGCCAGGAGAAACCAACGGCAGTGTTGATTTGACAACTTTTATTTTTTAGTCTAGCCATTATGATTTTAGTTCTGTAAAATTAAATTCAAATAAAAAATCAGCCAGTGATTGAGAATATTACAATAAAGAAGGGTATACCCCCAACAGCTTCAGATAAATAACTGTTTAAGTAAACAACCATCACATTAAAGACTCTCAGGGGAAAACGTTCAACAGGAGATTCATATGAAGCCTATAGAGAATCTGCCACCCAGAATGTCTGTGTGTGTGTGTGTGTGTGTGTGTGTGTGTGTGAGGGAGCAGGGAGAGTTGCTGGGTCAGGTTGACATCATACTTAACTTATAATAGCTTTAAAATTGCATCATATTGTTACTGGCGGTTATCAGAGCAACAAAAATGTATTTGACCACAGGTTCACGTAGCGTCCGCGTGCTCGGCCGTTTATTTATTTTAGATTTAAAGTGGTTTCCCAGGGCAACTGTGCTCCCTTTCACCTCCCCATGAGGACTCAGCAACACACGCGTCACCAACTGGGTTTGAGAATTAGAACTACATCTGTCCCAAAAGATTAATTTGGCAGCGGTTTTCCCATCCCCATACAGACACCATCTGAAATATATCTTATGTTACAGGCCACAAAAGCACCATCGAATATGGGCAATCACTGTATGTCTGCATACGCATGATGGCTACAACATAAACTGACCAAGACTTTTTGTCCAGAGACGATATGCAATCACAGTATTTGAGAGTAATATCAGATAATATTTACTTGTAGTTTGCAGATTATATTCCAGATTTCAGAATGCAGTTTGGTGTAGCACACAACCTTGCCACATAAAAAGCCTAAAATCCATTTTTTGACATTTCAAAACAAGCCATGTAAACTAGCCCTAGACAACGAGATTGAAGGTTAGGGCACTCACTTGGCCAGGGAAGGTCAACTCTGGCCCTTGAGGCCAGTAGTACTACTGGCCTTCATTCTACCCCTCAAATCAGGACTGATTTAAACATGGGACACCAGGTGAGTATAATCACTCAATCAATTAACTATCAGATGTAAAAAATAACCAGCAGTACTACTGGCCTTGAGGACCAGATTTGAGTATCTCTTGAGTATCAAGTAGCTCTTGATTTGCACCCCTCCAATGATAGGCTACTGTGTCATAAGAGAGCAATCAATTCACACAGGTTTTGGCCAACAGAAAAGCCCTCAGAACAATCAGGTTTAAACAGGTGTGGACAGTACATTATGTAGTTGAGTATTCTTCAAAAAAACACAATTCTTCCATGTTACAATATACTAACACGCTAAGTAATTTAGGTAAATCCGCCTCTAAACTATTTTGTCCCACAGCATTCTGGGCTAGCATCATCATATATAAATTAGTCCTTGATAGAGCATTGCTGCATATTTCTACACATGCCAGAAATAGAGGGAATGGTTCAGTTTGAACAGAAGGAGATGGAACTTGTCATAAAACCACAACGACTCTCCACAAAACGCACTTTGTGAGGGGGTGTTCTCGCACTACGCCTCATTTTGGAGGGAGTAAAGTGGGTTCTGGTGTGTTTTAAAAAGCATCACCGTGGAGACCGAGCCTGGTTATGTAACATCTGGAAAGTACAGGTCACACTGAACACCATAACTATCAAGGAAAGTACATGTGAACCGCAGTGGGGCCCTCTCTTCCCTACTAATGGCACTGTGTACTTTGTAATCCACACAGCGAAGAAAGCATGCCCCATAATATAATACCTATGGCCCATAATATAATACCTTTGATTATTTGGGGAAAGCCTCCTGTGTCAACATTGTTGGTATAAGCATACTGTAGATTTGCTCCCCTGTGGTGTTTCCATTGTAAATTATGTGTCTGTTGCACCCGGCAGGTTACTGGAGATGTAGTCTTTGGAGAGCATCCAATATAAACACAGTGACACATACACACACACCAGAGGTCGCGCTAGGATTTTAAACTGCCGGCCAGAATGTCCGGAATGATTACAGCTTCGCCTTGCACAAGCGGATGAATTACATTAAAATCGCGCATTTGGGGTGCGTGACTGCGTGCGTAATGTTTTCTCAACAAAAGAAGTTGTCTTGATTTTGCATCATTAGTTTATTAGAACTGATTTTCTTCAGAATAACGAGCAATAACCTCATTTTGAATAACAATTTTACTTTTTTTTTTTATTCCAAGGCAAATTGCAGCGTTGCGGAAGATGCTAAGGAAAAGAGCCAGCAACGACACGTGACAATTGGGATCCGACCTAACGTTAAGGAACAAAGCTTTCGGGAAAGTCAGACCAAAACAGTGTAGGCTAGAAAAAATGCTGATTATAGCTTACAGCATATTAAGTTCAAGTAGCCTATGCCTACTGACAGTTACAAACTGCCTTTTTATAACTGGCAAAAAAATAAATAACGAGCAATCCATATAGGCTTCTTTCATTTGCGACGATGCTTCATTTCATGGAAGTGAGCAGCTGCTGATTTGAAATCGAATGTCTTGTAAGTTTTAGCGCAGCTTGAGATACGCATGAGTCGCGTAACCTTCTCCTCATGCAGGCGGCTTCTGAGTGCGGTTTTGATCCGGTTTTGGAGCGAGAATCCCCGCTCTGCTGGCACACTTGACACAGGAATGACACATGCCATCTTTGCCACCTTCGCCCAGTCGGGATAAATGTTGGGAGATTCTCGGATCAAAACTTCACAGGCTGACGATTTGAAATTGCGGATTTCGTGAGAGTAGCGTTGTCTGATTTGCGGTGATTATAGGCCTAATGGTAAATTGCCGTGGTTTTGTTATGTTAAATTACTATATTGCAAAGTTAAATATTTTTTTACCGGCCCGAATGTCCGGAGGGAATTCCATTTTCTGGCCTTTGTCATGAAAAAAAACGGTCAAAACCGGCAATTTCCGGCCTAACGCGACCTCTGACACACACACACACACACACACACACACACACATGCACTGATGCACAAATTCACAACCACACACGCATGTAAAAATGCAAAACTGAGTATAAAAAGGCACACAAACAAATGTACACACGCACACAGACACACACATTAAAAAACAAAACTGTACTCACACACAGGACAACACACACACACATAGAGTCACACACATACGCACACACACCAGGTGTAAAATGGCGCTCCTACTACAGAGCATACAGTGCAGGCTCATGTGAACCCATCATAAAAAATAAATTATTAATTTGTCATAACTTACATTCATGTACATGTCATATCATGTGCATTATGCATGCAGGCATGTAGTCAGGTTAAAATTTGATGGGAAGGTGCTCACTACAATAAATATTTTTTTTATGAGAGCCTGCCTGTTGAAATGAACCTAACAACAAGCCTGTGGACAATGTTTGGCTTTCGAATTTGCATTATGCGATTAAGGAAAGAAATCCAAACAGATGACCTGTGGCAATATCCCTATGTCCCTATGCTGTCAATACTAGGGATATTAAATTCCCACTGAATTTGGCATGGCTTATTGAATACTGTATACAACAACTGAACAAGTTTGTTTTCGTTTTTATGACATAAACTACTGTCTGATGAGACAGCAACTGGATAATCAACCACGTTCATCTGCAAAAAAGAATAAAAACATTTCTACTGCAAGGCACAATAAGGCACAATGCTCCCGCGGTTCCCCCGCCTGTGTGCGTTGCTAGGTGAGGCGGCAATCACCCGGGGGAAGCGTTCACGGTCTCCTGGGGTTGCCAGGGTGAATACCAGCAGGAGCTTGTCTAGACCGCAACGCGGGCTCAACTCTCCCTTCAGATAACATGAGTGAACCCTAATCCCTGGACGCCTCCTCCGAGGGAGGACCGGTCCCTCTTTGCGACCGCATTCAAAAAGCCAGCTGCCACCTGCGCGCATATACGGTTTCAGGAAAAACGCACTTCAGGGGCTTCGCGAACAAAAGACTAAAGTCAAAGGCATGTCTGGGATAGGTAGAGAGGAAACAACTATGAAATAAGAGAGTACGGCGCAAAATAATAATCCATATAACAAGGATAAAAGAGCGTCATTCTCTTCCTGAATCCCTGAGTCGCGTATTCGGAATGAGAATTTCCACGATAATATTGGATATTGCCCCGCAGCCCCAAACTCGCAACCTCAAAAGAAAGAGCTCTCGGACTCGGACTGACGAGCGGAAGAACAGACGGGTCTGTCTGCCTGTCATCAACCGAGCCAGGTTTCTGAGTGACAGAAATTGGGTCATTAAATATTCATTTTCTTTCACCAAAACTACGATTACCAGCTTCCTCTTTGCTAGCAATCTCTTGTAGGCTATGTCAAGACATTTCACTGTGTCTCTTCTGAGCAGCCTACTACAACCTGGGTAGAAAATGGACGGATGTGCCCATAGCCATCCGACGTTAATTTTATATTCTCTTCAGCAAATTCAAATACAGGTAGCTGCCTTGTTGGCTGAAGTGGTACCGCATTTGCTTTCATGCAAAGCTATGCAAAAGTATGCATATCTGTTCAGTTAGTCAAGGAAACTTTCAAAACAAAACAAAAAAAATGGCAGCCAATGGGCCACTCCAGTATGGCTTCCAAAAAAGTTGTGGAAGTTCACCCTTTACTCAACGGCAGGGATGTCCAATCTTATCCGAAAAGGGCCGATGTGGGTGCAGGTTTTTGTTTTAGCCCAGCGCTGAGACACCCACACCCTTTTTGGAAAGAAATTGGACACCCTAGGTCTAGAGTGTCTAAAGGTTTGAGTTTTGTCTATTGATAGCACCTTTGTGCCATAAAATTTCCAAGTTACGTGTAGTTATTATGCAGATACCTTTAGCCAAATTGACTTGTAAAATCACATATCACGTGGTAAGTAACACCACTAGTGTAGAAACAGGCAAAGTTACAAGTCATATAAGTGCCACTACCAAGGTGCATGCCTCAATACCTGAAATAAAGTGAGAAAAGGGATAGTTTATTATTTTAGAAATATCGAGGTGTAGTCTGTAAATATTTCCTTTTAGATATTTGTGGAAAACAGGCAGTGAATCCTCCACCTTGACTGATTGGGGAAGGTCGTTCCACTGTCGGGGCATGAGGGCAGAGCCGGCCGGGGGCCTTGAGGAGTGACTGCTGGGGGAGCTCAAAGTAACAGGACAGCCAGCTGACGAGAGGATGCTGAATAGAAAGGTCTGGTTTGACTGTACGGTGTGATCATTGTCTGAAGATAGGAAGGGGTAGTACCATTTGCAGCTTGGTATGCCAGTGTGAGAGATTTGAAATCACTGGTACAGATCCCTCAAAATTTTCTATGAAAAATGTTACTAACCATAATGCACTGCCAAATGACTGAATAATTACTGAATAAATTTTTTTTGACATGTTGACAAAAACATGTTGCAGCGAAAATATTTTCAAAAATATGATTGTAGTGGACATCAGCATATATGGTTCTAGAATCGTGTCCCCTTTAATTGCCAGGTCTTCGGAGGATAATGGTAGACAGAAATTTTTCTTTTTAAATGATCAATAATCTGCAGGAATTGTACTGCAGGAACTGTGTGTCTGAAGGGTTCAATGTATTTCAGTATTTGACCCAATTGTATGCCAACAGAGAAAAGGTAGCCTACTTTAATGTAATACATCAGAGAACCACTGCGAGGGTGCATCCAGAATTCAGATCCCGAGCCATATTACAGAGCCTTACTGCAAAACCAGACCTGTGCGATGATTCAATAAACCGTGTGATCGCTGATTTATTGCTCTTCAAATGAACTCAAGGGCTGCCACTCCTTGGACTGCATCTTAAGCCAATGTTCTGTAACTGACCCAATTCTTATTGGCACTGGTTGCAAAAGCACTTACCGTGTGACTACTAAACCTATAAATAGAGCCAAGCACACTAATCTAAAACGTTTCTGTTGTGCCAGATGTTATGTAAATCCTTCTGTTTGGGATTACATTCGAAAACGTTCTCATGGTGGTTGCACTTTGGAAAACCTGAAGTATTTTCCAAATACACTGAACAGAACGGCCATCCCACTTACTCCCACTAGGTGGCAGTAGAGGTTTAGGGGAAAATATGTACTTGTGCGTTTTTTCCCCCCCAGTGGGAGGGTGGTCTGTTGCATCTGGTTGGAAAGTACAGCCCAGTTTCAAACTGAGCAATTCCACATTCTGCTGTTCCGCTCACACACAGAGAAGAGCCCGTAACTGCTGTGTGCGCGCGTGTGTGTGTTTGTATGTGTGTGTGCGTGCATGCGTGTATGTGGGCACGTGTGTGCAAGAGAGAGTGAGTCTCTAAATGACTGGACTACTGAATTCTACATTGCAAATCAACAGACGCACTGCTATGTTTAGTAATGGCATGCAGGTAAGATGCAAGGTGATTTTATTTAAATTTTTTTTTAAAGTTTTATTATTTTTTCCAGTTTTCATTCATGTGCATCCAGAGTTAGATAACCGTTGATTGGCATGGATGCTCTTGGTCAGTTTTTTATTAACTAAGCAAAAAAATGTGAAGAGTCCCCCTCTCTCCCCCACCGTGGACATAGACACAGACCATTGACTCGTTTGAAGATGCTTTCAACCATGAACAGAAAACATTGGCGGGGGGGGCGGAAAAAAAAATTTCACACAAGAAGAAAGAAGTAGAAGGACTTTGACACAGGGGCGTGTGTGCAGTCACATGCAAGACTCAATAACTGCTGCTGTGAGGTAAAAACAGAAGGATGCTACCGTTTTTGAGCTCCAACACGCCACACACTTTTTCTGCGACCAGCTTGCCTCTCTGTTTGGAAACTTGTTGATCACGGTACCAGAGAAAGATAGAAAGAAACAGACAGTCAGACAGACGTGCCTGTACAGCATGGTCACCAGCACAAGCAGCGAGATTCAGGAGCTTTTAAAGATGCAACAAAAAAAAGGAGGGGAAAAAAAGGAAGAGGTCATCTTAACTCCATGGAGGAGAGGAGAAAACAACAGCAATGTTGGTGTGTTGTGTTGGGTAAGACTGCTGGACGGAAGCCCACACTATATCTCTCACAGCAATGCAATTACACTAAACTGCTCTTCAGGAACCAACGGAAGATAATGAAACTGGAGATAAAGGAAAGTTATACATTATACTCAAGGAGTGACTAGCCAGGAGACGCTTTTCACAGAAAAACACAGTGGATCATACTGAGCAGGGGTGTGTGTGTGTGTGTGTGTGTGTGTGTGTGGGGGGCGGGGGGGTGTAGCAGCAAGTGTAGTTGTGAAATGCTGAGGTTTGTTTCAGAGTCTCTCATTGCTGAGTGATTATGTGATTCAGTGCTATTCTGTCTGAGCTCAAGTCGTACTGTGCCAATCCATGTAAGTGTTGGTTATCTTGTGCAAGTTTAGGGGTGTCATTCTGTGTGCTTGTGTGTATAAGTCATAGTGTGTCATTCTGTGAAAGTGTAGGCTATCGTGTGTGAGTTTAGGGGTGTCATTCTGTGTGCTTGTGTGTGCAGGTTTTAGTGTGTCATTCTGTGTGAATGTAATTTTCATACTGTGTCATACTGTGTTAGTTTAGGACACACTGCATGATTCACAGTGCAAGTGTAGATCATAACGGTTGTAATATTGGGAGATTCTGGTTGAGTATAGGTCATTACTCTTAACATATCCTGCCAACCTGACAATATTAGGCTTTCGAAGAGCATGTGTGTGTGCATGTGAGGGAGGGGGGGGGGGGGGTGAGAGAGTGAGAAAGAGAGAGAGAGGTTAAATGAGAGTGAGATTTAACTCGTAACAGAAGAGGGAGTGTAAGTGTGCACAGATTAAATATTGCAGTCAGATGAACTGCACGCCTATTCGGAACAAGATAACAACCCAACAAAACAAAAGAAAGATTGACTCAGTGGTTTGAGGCTTTACAGTAAACCAATATTTCTACAAAAAGAGCTATCCCAGTAAACCGTGGAAGGTGCAGTCCAAAATACAACGGCTCAGTGTGTCCTCATATATAAGTGGTAGGTCCAAGATCCAAGATATTAGTGAGAATGATGTCATGGTGACGATGATGTCACGATGACATCACTCACAGGCAGCGAACACAGTGAACCCCCCTCCCTCCCAGACAGTCTCCAGGGATGTGATTTTTCCTGATTAATCAGTAAATACTGATTTTCAGACCCTCACGGTCTTAAGCAGAGGCAGGGGACTATGTCAGGGTACAACACAATGACGTGTTGTGGTTTTTAACAGCTGACAACAAGAAAAAATAGTTTGGCAATAAAGCCAAATACTAGTGGGCTCCAGAGATATTTTCAGATGCACGGTTTGAAAATAAAAATTTCCTGATAATAATCAGAGAATTAAATTAGAGGGGAAATAAAATAACATTCCTGGTATTCCAAGAATCTGGATAACTTGCCACTGGAGTGGTTTTCTGGTGAGGGAAGCACAACACGCATGTTGACTGCAACCCGTAAGCCTGTAAACATGGGAAGCGCTTTGGAACAGGCATGTTTAAATCCATCACTAAGCTGACTTATGACAAACTGGGACCCCGTTGACCTTCATGCAGTGACCACCAACCTACGCCCCCCCCCCCCCCCCCCCCCTTGTTTCCCGCGCCCCGCAAGTTGCCGCCACCCAGAAAATGCTCCCTAACCTGACTGCACTCGTTAAAATCGGGCCCCCGGGGCAGCCGGTGCACACGCGTGTACTGACACGCACGAGAGGCTGAAGAAGCCTAATGTATGCACGTCGTGCAAGCGCGGACGTGCCCCCCCCTGTCATCCCACAATGAAGACAAAAGTTATTTTTCTCCTGCTGTGCAGTATTCTGTCAACAGCCTGGAGGAACCATCAGGGACTTTGGAGGTGAGAAGAAGATGGAAAAAAAAGAAATGTGACAAAAGTTAGCTTTATAACAGCATCAGAGACAATCCCTTGGGGGAACTTCTAATGTTAAGTCGGATTTAAGGCTTTGCAGACAAGACACAGATTCTAATTCTTAAAGCAGCGGCACAGTTATTCTGCCCAGCACTGAATGAAAGAAACGGACTCAAACGTAGCACAAGCCTGGCTGAAGGGCTCATAATATATATAATTTTAAAGATCTACAAAACATGTGACCTCTCAGGAAAAAAAACAAAAGCAAAAAAACTAAAGGTTTCTTTAAAGAAAACAAAACATGCAGTTAGGCTACAGACAGAGTGTTAGCCTTCTACGATTCCATGGCCATTTATACACCAGTCACTGAAAAAATCTATGCAAATCCCACCTTTGAAGGTAATCTTATCAAACACCTTACATCAATTCATAATTTCACCCATGACCTAATACTCTCGTCAAACACATATTGCGGTGGCTGCATGCTTCTTGCCCAATGGAAATGGCCTACTTTATTCCACTAATCTCTGAAGTATTGATTTCTCGACACTGCGATTTTACTACTCTGCGTGAAAAATCAATAACTGCTCATAAACCAGCAGTGTGAGGACGATGACACACGTGGAGCCGTCTGATGATCAACAAATAGCGGCCATATTAAATGTTGTGCACTTTCCTGCTGCAATGAGTCAGTGTCCGATGAGTGTAATACTCCACTTGTCAGACATGGCTCATTGCATCATTAAAAAAACGAAACAAAAAAAACTTCACCATTATCAGCACTCTGACCTCACATTGACAGCGATCAGTAATGTCAACACTCATCTGAGGTCAAGGGAGGGCACGGTCACTTTACTTTGAACGTTCTCATAGGAGAGTTCAAGCACCCTCTGGCCAATCAGAAAGCTGTTATGGGAGCAGCAGCTGTGATTTGAAGTTCTTCTGATCACAGCGTTATGGTTTGACAAAACTAACACCCCCCCCCCAGTCCCCTTTGTTGTTAGCATAGTTCAACGAAAGCCTATGATTATGAAGAGACCGAATCTTGTTACCGCTAATGAAAATCCTATTTCTCCCATACTTTTTAGTGTAAACCGCCTCAAACCTGATTAGATCGCCGTGGAGCTGCTGCTGTCAATCGTGGGACTGTGTCAGAGGTGAGTGTTCAGGAGCCATGCTCTCTGCCGCTAAAATACGCAGGTTGTCAACTAGGAAGACAAAATCTGAGGAATGAAAAATCCACCATCTGCACTGTTGTAGATGGGCTGGGTTTGGTGGGGGTGGGGTGGTTCACCATCTGTGCCTCTGACCGAGCTAGTGGAGAGGAGGGGAAAAAAGAGTGTTTGGCTCCCCTCATTGTAATCTGTGTTGCCCTGGAGGGACCAAGTCAGTATGGTCTTCCAGAAAAAGCCTTTTCTGCTCCAGGCCTGCGCTCTCCGAAAAAAGGGTTCTAGTTTCTACCAAAATAGCAACCCTTTTTTGTGCCAAAATACAACCCCCTATAACAGATTCTAAGGAGAACCCTAAGTATAAATTTCCAAGCACAACACTCTAGGTTCTAAAAGGTTCTACCTTTTAACCCAAAGACATTCTCCATGGAACCGTTAATAGAGAGGTCTTCATGGAACCGTTGACAGAGTGCCTTTTTTCTAATGGCAAAGAGTTCTTCAAGTAGACAAGGTTCAACATACAAAAAACCAATTCAGAACCTTTTCTTCTTTAACCGTGAAACATATTTATTTATTTAAAAATGCATTACTTTAACTCTTTTAAATGGCAGTAATGTGTGAAAACACTACTGCAGATCCCTGATCATTTTCAAGAAAACACATTGCTATCCAATATATATATATATATATATTCTGCTAAAAGCATTTCTATCTGAATAATGAATATCAGCAAAAAACAGATGCTTCTTTTAAAACGGATCAGTAACAGTCATCTCCTGGAATTTGTAATTGTGTCTAAAGGATTAAAGCATTTAAATTATAGTATTTTAGCCAAGTCTGTTCTGCTGTTCTGCTCACCCAACTCCACCGTCCCGACCCCTCCCACCCCTACTTTCACCCCAACATACTTTGCCCCTCGCTTTGACCGTGCGTGTTCTCTGTGAGCCAACTGGAAGTCCCGCCTCTATCATGCCTGTGAAGTGATAGCTTTCATACACATCAAAAAGATCTATTCCGGTAATATTTCTGCACCATACTGAAAATACCACACATGCTCAGTTGAAATACTGAGTGGGGGGGGTACATTAACCTCGAAAAAAATAAAGCGGCCCCCCCCCCCTCTCTCTCTCTCTCTCTCTGTCTCTCTTCATCAAGACACTCCCAAAGGATGTTGGGATGGAGCGAGCGGAATTGCAATGGAGCGGCAGGGGGATTCTGGGATTCCAGAGCCCCTAGATGGAAAAGAAAGTGGGGAATTGCATCCCTTTCTCCAGGGCTGGTTGATCTTGGAGTTTTCTATTCTCCAGACTTGGGGTCAGGTTATTATCTGAAATACTTTGAACCTTGTAAAGATTCTTGCAGATTACTGAAATTTTGACAGAAAACATCTATTTTCACAAATATTCAGAAGAACAGAATCCTATTATATGATTGTATGTTTATTTTTTTCTCATAACATGAAAACTCTATGAACATTTTCAGGAAAACTGTTAGAGTGTTTGCAAATCACACCAGCATCTTATATGTCAAATACATACCTGACCGTGGTCTACTTTTCTCCTGTTCTACAGATAAGTAAAATTGTGACTTGATTCTCAGTCCAAAGGTTACAGGCATAAATGGGGTCCCAAAACTGTAAAATTGTTTTCACTGCCAACAAACCCGAGACTGTTCTGATTGTCTATCCAGGAGCACTACCAGAACTTTTGGGCCCCACCAGGGATTTTGGGACCCATGAAAAGCTGTCAAATTGGGCCCGCCACCCCATCTATGCACAATTACAGCAACTACATCTCCAGAACCTATTAATCAACCCAGTCAATACTTTAAATAAATCTACCTTAGCAGGGTTTTGCAGAAATACGTTATTCATCCTAATATTTCTAATATTTTAATATTTCTATTCGGCCCCCTGTTAGTCAAAGCCTTTGAATCTTTTCAACGGCATAGTAAACTTTGTTGGAACATAATGTTGTATAGCTACCTGACCCCAATATGAGTCGTAATATTCACGCTCATCTTCATAACTTGCTCCAGTGGTCAGCAACTGGCCAACAAAGAATGACGTTTTTTCCTCTCTCCATTCACTCCCATTGCATGGAGAAACAGGTCTCAAAAGCACACTTTTAGCACATAAATGACTGCAAACAACCTGGAACATCACAACATCCGGAATCCGGAAGTACATTTTGAGCCATTTTGGACACAACCCTGGTCTTCAATCAAGACCATGTTAAGTAGAATCAGGTGTCTTAGTGCTGGACTAGAACAAAAACTTGCACCCACACCAGCCCTTTTCAGATAAGACTGGACACCCCTGCTTTGCAGGATGAGCCGCCAATCAGTTCCTACGCCTACAGGCCTACAGCTCCTACGCTAAAGTGCTCAGCAGCTCCTACGCCTACACGCATTTTATCTACCAACGCTTTCTCCCCCCTCCCACGACTGGCCAGGGCTTTTTCTCCTCCAGTTCTTCTCTGTGTTTAGATAGCAAATGGCACAGTCATACATACAACAAGCTTTAGTCCATTCAAACTAGCACACAGTCATGTATACGTCCATTCAACCCCTTGACTACACAGATGCCTAGTGACCAGGACGCCAGCTCCAATATTTTGCTCAACTGAGACATTCATTGCTCCTGCAGCTAAACTATGAGTGGAAACAACAAACTCCATATTGTAACTTTATTAGTACACAATTCATGACAACTCTTCCGAACTTTCTAAGTGTCATACTGTCGCGTAGCTAGTCCATTTAACAAGCAACCCCCACCCAGTCTCACCTGCAACTATACCTACCCATGCGTGACACAGTGGACAATAGCGTCTATGTGTGAGTTCATAAAAATATTTTTTCTACTACCAATAATTGGTATTCCATCATAGCAACAAGAAAAAGCCAACAATAGCCTGATTGTTTGCCAAAATAGGCATGAAAAACCCTGCTCACTCAAATGCAAAATAAACGTGAAATTACTGTCATCATACCAAGTCATTTTACTATCAATATCTGCTACTAAATATGAAATAAATATACAATCCCACCATTGTTTTTACACATGGAGATGTTGGTCAAAATTCAGTGGTCATTTATTGTCTTGGACAATCTGTTTGAGAAATACACACCAGTTTAGAACTATCTGTACCTGCAGCTGTGAAGTATTTCACGTCATTCCGGTTTTATTCACAACTGTTTTACCCAGTAGAAGACAGTATATCCTTCTCAACGGTATTTGCAATTTCTTACTGGATGCTTTGAACAATAAATTACAGCCCATCGTAACAGCATTTTTAATAGTTTCAGTTTAGTATGATAACACATTTGCTGACGGGAGTTTTTCGTCCTCGATATGAAAGTGGTACTGCTTGTTATTGTGGTTGTTCTCGCTGGCTACATATGTACGTTAGTTTTTCCACTCGATCACTGTCTTTTCGAATAGGCTATGTTTGATATTGTTATTTTTGAATTTTGCGTGCATTTCACATACTGTAGTGTAAGCATTCATTGGTGGCTCAGTCATGTTTTATGTACCAATTTTTATTGAAGCTAGAACATTTGGCAGCATTTTCCTGTTGGTGGAATATAATTTTATTGTAATCGTACATAATATAGGATATAGGCTTAATATCTTCCTGGGCTATACTTATACTTACTGTGCGCTGATATGTGCTAGATGAATGTAAAAAAGATGTGATCCAAGGGCATAAAGAATACTATAGAGTACAGGACAAGGTAATTTTTATTGAGGTGCAAATGTGAATGATTAAGCTACATATTTAGGTATGTAACAGTGTGATATCAATGTTTTCATCTTAGACTATCAGAAGGGGCAAATGTATATGCTTTATAATGCTTTGGATGTGGTTTTGGACCATACCCCCTATACTGATGAAAAGGTAGTGATTCCCACTTGAAAATGATGCAAAACAGTTGATTTGTAGTTAAATATATCATTATTATATATGATTAAGAGCAGTGCACAATTCAGTATTTCATTGCGAACTAAAAAAAAACATTTGTTTTGCATTTTACCAAAGTTTCTTTGCATTTTTGGCACTTTATTTTGACCTAAATTATGAAAATAGACTAATCTAAGTTAGTAGTGTAATCCAAGTTTATGTGATGCTCACACCTGGAGTTATAAAGCCTTAAACAGAACTCACCCTAAATAGGGGAGGATTTATGAAATTTGGCATCTGCGCAAAGGGGTTAAGAGTCGTCTCTTATAATTCCATACCAGGCCAGGGTCATATTTACTTACCTAGAACACAGTTAAAAGCTCTACTAGTACAACAGTAAAGAAGAAAGACATAACTGTCCAGTAGTGAGAATAAAACCAAGGCTGATTATGTTATATATGCCAGCTATTTACTGTGTTAACAGTGAGTAATAAGTAAGGTTTTTTATATCTACATTTTTTGATAGCATGTTTTGATGCATATGTAAGAATAAGGTACTAGAAGCATTTGTGTGCACTTTTTGAAATATTATCTTATCAGAAGAGTATGGCATCTGTTTACAAGCAGCTTCAACCGCACTGGATATATAGAGTGGATATAGTGGGCCACCATTTCTTCTGCCAGTCTCTGGCATGATAACCTATAACATCCTGGATCCATTAAGATAAATCTAATCAAATGGATAAAAATATCTACAAATAAAGTACAGTTTAATGCTCTGGATCACATCTGCTCATTGTAACAAAGCCAGTCATTTAGTCCAGGCTCGTTCACCACTGGAACCCATGAAAACCGTGTGTGTGGGCACGCGCGAGTGAGTTTTGTGGTGGGTTAATTGGTATTGGCGCTAACTTGCTTTATTAAAACTCATTTTAAAATATCGTTATTTCCTGTCTTTAACAAGAAGTTTCCATGGGGGACGTGCATGGAAAAAAGAAGCAGCGCTTGAGACTCAGTTTTTACCAAAGAGTTCCATCGGGCAAAGTAGCTACAGAGAAGATACCGGAGGAGGGTGGAGTTGGCGGTCCTGGGGGAGTGGGGGGTGTTCAGCGGGGGCTTGAACAGCATCAACCGTTTCTTTATGCTTTGGAGTCCTGAAAGGCCACAAGAAAATCACAGCCGTCGGCCAGGTTACCTTTTCCGTTTGAACCAGGTCAATAAACGCCGCCCTGCAGCAAGCTCGGCTCTCAGCAGCTCCCGGGTCTCCGCGGTGACAGGAAGGCGTTGGCGTTTGTTTGGAACCCAGTTTAAACACAATCGGCGAGTGCCTAACCACATGACAGAGAGAGAGAAACACAACTGGATTTTGGCATCTGGGACATGGAAGAATATGTAGCCAGCGCGGAAGAACTCATAGAGTGAACCTGGCACGGCGGGACAAAGTCGCACAAACGAACACCTGCCAACAAACAAATGTGATAACTGAAGTAACCACCAGTTGAATGTTCTGGAAATTTGGAATGATTTGGATAATGGTGGTTATGTACTACTATGTAAAACCAACAGCACTCAGTTTCCAAAGTTATTGTCACAAGGGGTTAATACACAGGTGTCACGGGCCGAACTTCTAGCATGTACATCTGCAGCCAAAGTATGTACATCTGTGGCCAGATTTTTAAGGATTAAAGGCAAACGCTATGGCACACTTCCACAAAAATTAACAATTCGAATCCTTACATGTTTTTATGTGAAAGCAGGACGCCCGTCTGAAGAAATATAAACACTCACGTGGTGTAGATGTAGCTACAATACAGATTGTACTGAAGAAAAATGCTGTCGAATGATTACTGCAAAAAGCCAATGCAAAGTGGGCGAGTTTGGAGCAGCCACATCACATAGCCTACAGATTATGCAAAAGGATAGCTCTTCTAAAAGAAATATTGCCATTCAAGCACCAGGAAGTAGTTGTCACTCGTGTTAAAACTGAAAAGAGTAATCAGTACCGCTCGCGCACGCGCACAAAAACTATATCAAAGGATAATGGACAAATCGCCCATGGACTAACAGAAGTTGCTGCATTTAAATTTTTGTAAATAAAATTATTTGTTATAGAAGTGTTGCAAATATTCAATCTTCAAGCATTTTTACAATGTATTTATGGCACAAAAGTTTACATTTTCTAAGAGTTTATGGATACATTTGACACTAGCCTTCGATTCATTATCCATGATTTTCTCATTTCTATATATAGCTCATCGAAAAGAAAAAGAAAACATGGACATTCAAATTATGTCGTTGAAAATTGAATTTTAACCGCATTTTATGAATATGAATAGCTCAATCATATTCCCATCATAGTATTGCGTTTCGTCGCCAATTTGGTCTCGAACATTTTCCGGTAGCCCAGAATTCTAAATTTAAAAATCGTAGCTTTCGAGCTCATAACGACACTGCACGGAAACGGTATGGGCCGCATCGTTGTCGTACAATGTAAAGTAGATTTTTCTTATTGGTGCACATGGGGGAGTTAGCGACACTTGTGGACCAATTTGACCTCAAACTAAATGTAACATGGATCGTATCGACAAACATGTGGTGTAGGCTACATAGCGGACAGGATATAACCGTTGCAGTACAATCTTGCCAGTTTAGTATATTACAAATCTCCCGTGTCGGCTATACTCAAACACCTGTGGACTGTTCAAGGTAGGTGGCATCCGAACACCCAGAGCGCGTTTCAGCGCCATCAATTGGTGTATCAATTGTACTACCATATGTGTATCAATTCTTCTATCAAATCTCTTACCAATTTTACTCCGAGGAATTTGTTCCCCTAACTGCCAATGACCACGTACTGCACTAACTCTCCTTGGACAAAATGAGCTGCGTATTAAAATGAAAGAATACACCCAAAGTAAATTTGTTAAATGCAATATAATTTACCAGATATGAAATCTTAAGGCATGAATAATTTACATTGATGTACATTTCTAACAGGCCAATAAAATACATTAACAGCATATCTGAAAAGGATACTTTCCATAGATTATAGAGGCTAGTTGCATGATTTAATGGACGAGATTGTTTAAACATTTAAAATTCTATCTATGACATGTCAAAAGGATACAACAAAAGGAGGAAAAAATTTAAGAACTCACAAAATAAAATTCCGGTTTATTGTCGTACAACAAACTTCACACATACATCAAACAGGCCACAATAAACAGCAATTTCATGGACAAAAAAAGAAAGAAAAAAAAAGAAAGAAATCCTTTTCTTTGGCCTTGTCATCTCATACAAACCAACTACTTATGGTACAACTAAAGTACATACACAAAGTTACTGGAATGCTCTGAATTTAATCGGTTTTGATTTTTTTGTTGTAATTTTTACAAGATTTCTGTTGAGATAACATGACATGGTCAAACCACAAGTAAAGTCTATTTTATAGAGAAGCATCAACTTCAAAGCACCGTTTGGTCACCAGAGATCACTGTCAAAAATGGCTGACCTCCTAACAATATGTACAAAAATATAAAATGTAAATAAAAATACAAACAAATTATCCTTTTTAAAGTATTTCATTAAGAAGGTAGAGCCTTGAAGTCTTGGTTGATTTCTAAAAAATTTGCAGTTGGGTGTGTGTGTGCGCACTGATGCTGGGACTCTACTTGACTATGACCACATTTTCTCTCGACTCCTCCCCGACACCCCAACAGACAGGTGTGGGAGAGGAGGGTTTAGAAAGGATTCAGCTGGGAGGAAACGCTTCTAATCATCAGTTTTCTGCTTCTTTGTTCCAACATCCTCCTAAAAATAAGAAAATGGTTATAGTTTTTTTTTTTTAAACAAGTTTAAAACAAAAACGAAAATTTGTTCAAATCATTACGCAATTTAAAGACAAACCATGGAGTCCATACCTCATCTTCGTCATCATCATCTTCAGCTGCCCTTTTCCCAGTGCCTCCTTCGCCGCCTTCATCATCATCATCATCATCATCCCCTAGAGACAGAATAGCCCAATGGGATTAGTTTTTAACCATTCAACATAAAACTAATTCAGTTACAAGTTGGTTACATAGGGAGGTGGCATGAAACATGCTTAAGACTTACCTTCTCCATCATCCTCTTCATCATCCTCCTCACCGACATCATCATCATCGTCATCATCTACTTCATTGTCTGGTTCCCCATTTTCCTCGTTCTCCTGTGGATGTGCGAGTGACAGATGTGAAATTTTGGGTTTGGGCATCAAAAGGCTGATGCAATGAATCAAAACACCCAACATGTGTGGACAAAATCTAAATCTGAACTGACATGCCCCACTGCGCCTCCAAGGAAGATTGTCTGTATCCTGAACATTGTGGTGTTCAATAAAATAATATCAGCTGCAATTGCTTAGTGTCAACTGTAGGGGCACCGGCACTGAAACTTACTGTATTTCCATTAGCAGCTGCATCCTTTCCATTTTCTGTTTCCTCAACCAGTTTCTTTTCTTTAAGATCCTGAAAGAATTTAAAAAATGTTTTACATTTGTATTGTGCAATTTACGAAAGGGCATTAAATGCAATTCAAATATATGTGTGAAGCAATGCATGCCCCCTCCCCCCCCTCAATTACAAAATGAAGAACCATCATTGGGAGGGAGGGGGGGATCAAACATCCTCAATTTTAATATCAATCTGTTGGGGGGGAAAGGGAATTGTAGGCCTTTGTTCAGACCGATAATTCCTGTGTTCCATTAATTAATATGAGATAAAATTGAGGGAACTATGGTTTCCTTATGCCATTATGTTCAGGCCCCTTCTGCTTTCACCCCCCTCTAAACCCGCAAAAGCATGCTTTCATTTTACATTTGAAACGCGACACTTCCATCCTGCGCTTCCTATTGGTTGTTCCCCTTTCCTTCTTCCCGCCTACTTTAATAGCGCTAATATAAGTGTTGTAATCTGATACGTTGAGCGCTCCGAGTTGTGTAGTTCAGTAAATATCGCTTACTATAGGGTACTAGGAAGACACGCCCGGGGAAAAGACTGCAACTCCCAGAGTGCATTGACCGATTATTTTAATACAGCAATGAGGACGTCGGAACGATGCAGACGACGAGAAAGAGGCTGGCTAATTTAGTTCGAGCGAGGAGACAATAGCGACTTGAAAGCGCGTTTCCCTCTCAATCGAAATATCAAAGCTGTTCAATAATCGGTAGGTTAAATGATCGGATTCGGAGATTAAAAATGTAATGGACTATCCCGCTTTAAAAAACTAGCCTTTTTATCTCCCATTAAAATATTAAATTTATATTTTATAAAACATCACTGGTTTCTCAAAATCGTTACACTTTTCGTTTGACCATCTCTGGAAGAGGGAAATCGCTTTTATTAATTAGTTTCAGTAATCTTTAGCCTTTAAGCCGGTTACCAGCTACATCACGCTAGCACCGCCTCCTCAAACCATTACTACTGCATTTCCAGCACTATCTTCTATAAATAAAGCATTCGTCCTACAAAAATTCAGTCCCATTCAATAGCCTATTTAAATTAATCCCGCAAAGAATAGCAAAAGAAATATTAACATAGGCTACAGCCCAGCTGAACGGTTAGTTCAAAGAGCAAATCAGGTAGCTTCGGAGAGGGGGTAAACTGGGTTAATCACGTCTTCAGTTAAACGGGTGGTCACGGTGCAAAGTGTCTTGGCAAAAGAACGTGACAGGTCCGCAGCCGTTTGCCTACTATAGGTAGGCTACAGAATTTGTGTTTTCGACAAGCGCCAACCTCCGTCGGTGAAAGTAGGTTAGCATACAGAGGTGCAAGGCACCGGCGAAGGGGAGGGGGTGGAGAAGATGACGTTCCAACTCATACGCTTAGACTTTTACAATTAAACTTTCCGCTCATGCCGTACTATTAGGCTATTTAAGCAAAAGCCTGCGTATGACGTAGGCTACCAGCACTACCAGCACTGAGTTGAGTTCACTTTAAGTCCAACAACGCAATGATCTCTTGCATTGAAAATAGTCTCAACCAATACACAAACTGAGCATCCATTGTGCGCCGTATTACACTTGCATTCGGAAACGTACGGGAAAATCGAGCGGAACAACTGCAACAGTTCTTTCCCGATAGCCTACCGCACAGCCGTTCGGAATTGCGCTTCTAATTATTCTAGCCAGCGACGGGGAATAGGTTGTGGAGACCGACGCTGACAGTAGCTAGTTCCGAAACTACATAGCCTAGTAAATTCCAAGACGGTGCGATCAAACTATTCATCTTCATTAGCTTCCATAACGACTCACGTAGCTACGGTTCATAGCCTACAGCTTGTAGGCTGAGGTTAAACAAATCTTAAAACCAACAAAATCGCACTTTCTGGTGTCGCTCAGCTTTGTGGAAATGGGCTAGTACTCCCGCAATTCATACCTTCGTCATATCAGACCAAAGCAAACGGACTAAAGCGGGACATCAAAGTTTATTTCCAGTTTTAATTAATATATCAATGATTTCAAGCGAAGACTTTCTCTCAAACATAAGCATTCACAATGTTATCCAGCCTACACTGGCGCCGCAAATAGAGGCTAGAGAATGTCAAAATAATTCAATGCACAAAACATTCCGTTTGGAAATCATTCCAGTTTCATGAAGAAAAGTGAGGAATCTTTTGAATAGTTCCAGGTATCCAACCAACTTATGACAGAAGAATGAAAGACGAGTCTGGCAAATATCAGTAAAATGATGCGTCCGCTAAATTGCCTACATGAAAGATAGGCTACACTGCAACTAGATAATGGAAAAATAATGTAGATTTACTAGCTCGACGGAGTATGGATCTGTTGTTTAACCCCAAGATTCAGTCTCCATTCTCCGTTGTTGGTGTTCAAAGAGGAACCAACACACTTGTATAAACAAAGAACCCGCGCAGACTTGCACTCCGAACAATAAGGCAACGCTTGCCCTTGTTTCTGTTCGGAGACCAAGTTGAGACCGCTTGTTAAATTTTATTCCCTATAGCCTCCAAGTAGCAATACCCATACGATACACTTTCATCCATTTCATAACCTATATAAAAAGGAGACAATACTGGACTCACTGGTTCAAATGGATATTTCTGCAAATACAATTTACTTCAAAATCCCTTTACACATTAAATATCAATATGAAAGAAAGGTATGCAAATTAATATATAATTCTGACAGAACTTTCTCCTCTTACCTTAGTGGTGACCTCCGAACTGGTATCTACTTTTGTGTCTGCCATTTTCTGTCCAAACGTTTGATATCTTGTGCGAGACGGGGGAAAAAAATAATAAAAGCAATCCACTTGCAGCAACAATAATACAAAAATGGCTATTAAGTGCCAGTGGCGAACTCACGCGGTGGTAGAGCCTTTAATATAGAGTTCTGGGCGGAGTCAGGGGGCGGTCAGTATAACACGATTGGCCAGTGATTATAGATATGTGCGTTTCGGATTCGTCAGAATGGAACAATGGATAGTATTTCTAAACCAAGAAGACACGCCCCTGAACCAGGCTCTGACTCATTCGTGTAACGAGTTCTCAGCTGCTTGCTATACTTTGACGGATTAGTAAACCCCCAATCCTGAAACAAACGAAAGCTTTTTGAAAGTAACGCAAGCATCAACTTGTCAAACTTTACATAATAATAATAACAACAATAATAATAAATACGTTTCTGACATTTAGCCTAATTTCATTATTTATAACACTCATAATTGTGGCAGTAAACAAAAATATTAGGCTACATCCTAAGCATGTCTTGTAGTGCCGGTTTAATAGGCCAATCTATATGTCTATATTTACAATCTATAATAAATGTTCTTTTTCCAGATTTTGGCCAAGTAAATTCAGGTAAATGTTTTTTTACGATGTAGCTACTTGCCCGGGAAACTAAATGTTCATTGGTTTATCCACACTCGTGGTTTTCCCCAGAGTTTGTAGCTAAACTTTCGACTGACATATTCACGTACGTTTCATTTTTGTCACTTCTTATTATACATGCTTGTATTTCTACTCCTTTAACATAATTTCTAATGTCATCTCAGTAGATATCCATGTGACTATTTTCTCGATTTTCAATGATCAGAAAACATTGCGGCATCCAGAAAGTGTTACTCTCACACCCCCAACCCCGCCCCCCTCTCCCCCTCCCCCAAACTGATTGACAGGTACAGCCCCTCCTCCGTTTCTCCGTCTGAAATGTTAGTGCGCTGAGAAATGCGCATGTCGCGTTCAAGTACATTAGTTTGTAGACTCAGCCCTCGAAAAAAAAAGTGAAGGTCGATGGCACTCGTACACCTAAACATGAATGCAAATGGGCTAACGCCGATATTAAACTCAGTTTATTTTTGGTGCCCATAAATATGAGATCAAAGCAATTAAGTTTTAACTAAAAATAACGTAGGCTATATTCCGACAGATCTGATAGCCTCGCTATATAAATGCGTTTATTTGAAAAATAGCTGTAAGCCACAACAAAGATGGAAGTTCGGAAACCTAGCGATGATGCACTTGAACACTCGGTTAAAACCATACACACGGTAGGCCTACTCTCGGACAAGAATCTCACCTGATAATTAAACATGAATAATAAAACCACACATATTCTCTGAGGATTAAAAAATGTACATATTTGGATGGGCTGGGAACATAATTTACACTACCAGTATGGCCCATTCGGAGAACAAAATTTGCCTTGGTTGTAAATGCATCTGATAAAGAACCTTTGTCATTGGTCGAGTAACTGGAGCAAACACATACTTGACGCTTTGCGGCCATTGATTGGATAATTTAAAAGTCTATCAATTTAACCTCTTTCTGGGCACACCGAAAACCTGGAAAAATGTTAGCGTGTACGGATCAGGAAAATACTGGTCTAAAAGCCTATAATAAGACTCACTTTTTAACCATACTCTATATGAGTAATACTCCAAGGTATTTTAAAACAAGAAAATACAGGATACGTTGAGAATTATGAATTTAAATAAATGTAGGCTAAACCATTTTAAACAAAAGCTTTTATTTTTTGTTTTTGTTTGGCTAGGTTAGTCTATCAACGTTAGAAATATGAACAGTACAATAAGAAAACCCACACATCTGCCTGTTTTTTTTATTCTTAATGATATCGTTTAGCCTACTTTGGTGTTCCATTTGATTTAAATATACAATTGAACAATTACAGCCGTGACAATTTAATGTAACTAAATGTGTAGACTAACGTGGATCTGTGTTTTTCGTCATTTTTAAACTGCCGTGTTTTAATTTTTATTACCCATAGTTTATCTTCTATTTGCGCGCGTGCTCCACCTGCCGCATTCGGGCTTTTACATCAAATGGAGGCGCAAGAGAACGCGTGAGGTGCTCCATTCAATTTTACTTAACTTGCGTCTGTACGAATATTTACGCATGTAATTGGAAATTATTTAATATGTGAAAGAGAAAACATTATTTTTATTATAAACAACAATAATAAAATCACTATCGTTATAACCATAGCCTAATACATACGATGTAAAATATCCACTAAATGAAAATATTACATTTACATAATTAATAGCCTAGGTTATGTAGAATACTCCAATACATGTTTAAACGTTTAAAACTACAAAGTGCTGTATAGGGTATTCATCACGTAGCCTATTCAGGAATCTTTAGGAATGAACTCCTTTACTTTACACTATGCAATTTTCTATTTATTATTGATATAAAGGAAAATTTAAATTGACTCTGATGCTAAAGTCAGTTTTATGTTAAATTGATATCTGGAGTGGTGGACTAAAGTTTTGAACTTAAATTGGTTCCGCATAATGTGATGTACTTTCAGCTGAAAAAATACACAAACACACACACACACACACACACACACACACACACACACACACACACACACACACACACACACACACACACACACACACACACACACAGTGGCCACTTTATTAGGTACACCCATCTTTTACAAGGTAGGACCCCAGAGAAACTTGAGTTCTTAGTGGCATGGATTCAACAAGGTGCTGGAAACATTCCTTGGGGATATTAGTCCATGCTGACTCGATAGCATTACCCAGTTCCTGCAGATATTTCAGCCACACATTCGTAAACTGATGTCACCGTCATGTCCATGGAACCAACTTGAGATGATGCGTGCTTCGTGACATGGTGCATTATTCTGCCGGAAGTATCCATTTTGAAAAAGGGTAGACTGTGCCGATAAAGGCATGGACATAGTCAGCAACAATGATTAGGCATGCTGTGGCATTCAAATGATAGGTTGTTAAGAGGTCTACTGTGTCACAAGAGAACATTCCCCACACCATTACACCACCACTAGCCTGCACAAGAGATACAAGGCATGAATGGATCCATGGATTCATGCTGTTTGTGCCAAATTCTGACCCTACCATCTGCATGTCACAGCAGAAATCGAGATTTGTAATCGTCCAGTTTTTCTGATCATGTGCCCCCTGTAGCCTCTTCTTCCTGTTCTTAGCTGACAAGAGCGGGACTCGGCACGGTGTTCTTCTGCTGTAACCAATCCGCTTCAAGGTTTGAGGTGTTGTGCATTCAAAGATGCTCTTCTGCACACCACAGTTGTAAACAGCTGTTATTTGAGCATTTGTGGCCTTTCTTTCCGTTTGTTTGAACAAGTCTGCCCATTCTCCTCTGACCTCTCCCATTAACAAGGCGTTTTCGCCCACAAAACTGCCACTCTCTGGATGTTTTTTTTCGCACCCTCTACCCGCACTTTCTGCAAGTCCGCATCAATGCAGACTTACCTGCCCACGGAAATATGCCATTAAAGTCTGCAAGTCCACAGTCCATGGCTGCGTTCGGATCCAAAATGTATCCTTTCTTCCTGTCATTCCTTTTCCTTGCTTCTAGGGAGGAATCCCCAAAATGCCAGGATGAAATATGGCAGCCACACCAAGTGTGATTCGGTTCCAATTTAAAAAAGGGGAGGGAGTAATTATAGTCCCTCGCTCCCTCTTTTATTCTCCCTTCCACCAAGGGTATAAAATGCAAGCTTCTAGCAAGAAGGGAATCCCGCAATGCAATGCTCCACATGGAAAAAGTGGCCGGTCACCACAGAACTATCTGGCAGGCTGCGTCCCAATATTCTTCACTTCCCACCTCTCTTCCTCCACTCCCCCACTACTACTCCTCTCCTACCCGGAAGTATGCAAAACTGTCTGAACGTTTTGAGTACAAGTATTTGCTTGTACAGTATACATTGCGGTTTGCGTTGAAACATTAGTTAATATGTAACCATTAATACGTAATTAAGATGTAATCAGCGACATTAGATTAAAACACAAAGATCCGTTTCCGGGGCACGGAGTAGAGGAGGTGGTAGTGGAGGAAGGGAGGGTGCATTTTTCGAGTATTGGGACGCACTTTCACATTTCAACTTTATGGTGTTACACTTTCAAAATGTTGCGAGGGCGGTTCAGTTCCGTTTGTTTCTCGTCAATCCTCCCTTGCAGAGCACCTTTTAGGCTTGCTGCATGTAGCAAATTGCCTCAAAAGATAGCTCTCTCGAGGGAAGTTAGCAAGGGAAGGGAGTGTGTTAATCCGAATTCAGCCCATCAGTCCGTGAGGGCTCAGTTTGGGATTCAGCCATAGTCAATGGCAGGGTTCCTAAGCCCCGGGGCAATTCATTTTTGTCCCGTATAGGGGACACAATGCTCTGGTGATAGAAATGTGCTTTGTCGGATCTGCTTTGTAGTCGCTTCAATGACCTTTAGTATGCACTTATTCTACGTCGCTTTGGTGTCTGCCAAATGAATGTAATGTATTCATCTCAATAACCACATATTCTGCTATGCTATAATGGACTTTTAATATCAATAAAACAAAAAAAACTGAAACATGTTTTGTCATTCATTACACTTGTATTATGCCAAAAAAATTTCAATACTTAAACTTTTTTTCTGCCGGGTCTCAGGAGGATGGCATCAAAATTCAGAAAGTAGTGGTCATCATTCAATGGGATTATAACATTATCACCAAGTATGGAGTATAGCATCGTATGGAGGTGATTTAAGAGGAGGGCTACTCTGGAAGCAATCCGCCCTGCTTTATCACTAGTGTACTGTAAGACTGTAAAGCAGTTCTAGCTCTTCTTTTAGACTTAATCTTATTTTAGGATGGCCAGATTCAAACTCCATAAATATGTGAAAAGCATAAAGGGAATATATTTGTATATAATTTTAAATGTGAAGTGTAAAGACACAGGGCTCGTCCTGTTAATGCATTGTTTTAGTAGTGTATGGACAGGGTCCCAATGGTCTGGTATCTAATCCATAACCCTGTGGGCGTCGACTGGCCAGCAGCCCCACAGGTTGATGCACAATTAGCATTAGCCAGGGAGGCATTTAGTTAGACAATGTCGGTGCCTCATGCACTAGTGCCTCCCGCTGGTCAGTGCCTGCTAAGTCACACATGAAGCGTCTTCCTCTGACTCAGCTGGGGTGTGATGACGTTACGGGTGGCGTCACGTGCGTTGGAGGAGGGTGCATGCTTTTCTGCGCTCTCCTGGAATCGATGGTGGAAGTTGCAGCAAAGAGTGCCAAGATGGGCGTACAAAATGGTGGAGAACAGGAAGATAGTCTATTTTGTCATTATATTTTCATGTCTGAAAGCTGCAGTAATTTGCACATGTGGAAAATATATTGTGAAGTGTTGCAATATATTTTATTCCAATACATTCTCAGAATGCGTGAGGAAAAAACCAAAAGTGAGGTGTGTTGACTGGTGAGGCGATTACTAATTATACGACGCATGCAATGTTTTGCATTTTAGTTAAAATGCGGGACACAGTCTGTCATTGCAGGACACTGTTCAAGATGCGGGACTGTCCCGTGCAGTGTGGAACCTTTAGTCACCCTATCCCGCCTCACTGACAGAAATGTACATTGCTGGCATCAATCATTTGTATGGAAGTTTTTAATAAATACCCATGTCCTGTTCTAAACATCATTATTCACTAGGATCTCCCATAGGAGAGTAAAGACAGATACAATTAAAACACGTCCACCTGAGTATGCAGTCCGAGGTTATATCCACCTGAGACCCGGCAGAAAAAAAGTTTACATATTTAACATTTTTGACATAATACAAGTACCTTGGGTGACAAAAACATGTTGCAGTGAAAATATTTTCAAAAATATTATCAATTTAATCTAAATTATCAAAATGTCTCTTGTAGTGTAGGTTGCGTCAAGTTCAACACCATGGCAAAGAATGTTCTTTGCTGTAACGTTGTAACGTTGTAACATAGCAACGGAAACTCCGGTTACCAACCGGAATCTTCTCTAGTAAAGTGAAAAGGGAGTACTGAAGGAGCAGAGTGTCTGCTGAGACCAGAATCTGTGGTAGGGCTCCTGAAATATTCTGCACAGTGCACTGCTGTAGACCTGTGCTACAGACAGGGGGCATTGCCAGTGATTTTGGCCCCCATGAAAATATGTCACATTGGGCCCCACCCCACCATTGAATTAAGTTATACATGTATACTGTATAACACCATCTCACCACCTGCCTGGTCGGGCCAACCGAAAACTCCATTCTCTTCTGGATTGATGACCTGGGGGATCAATATGGCCAGGGAATGCAAGGGATTGGACAGCCAATTAGTCTTAACCTCCTAAGACCTCGCGTCCACATGCATGGACATCACAACCCAAAATGTGGCATGATTAGGTGGCCAGATGTAGAGACAGTTTTTGTGGGAACACCAGGGTATACAGTATAAACAGTGCTGAGCACAAAAATTCCTTCACAAAGCCGCTTAAGGAGAGTTTCCATGCAGAAATTCAGATGTATAATATAACACGTGCTGTGAGAATCTGCGTACCTCTGCACACGATGGACACCATACATACGCAATGTTTGGTGTCAGCGTGATATGGCGACATAGTGACCGAAAGGCAGAGGTTTAAAATGAAAAACTTTTTTAAAGCAGATTTCCGACTTTCACCCCGAGCGTTCTTTTACGCATTCTTTTACTCAGTTTTATACATGTGGCCCCAGGGCTAGGCTAGCCCCTCTATGGGATCTTTAATAACCACAAAAATATATATAAAAATGCATTGCCAATGAGTTTCAGCCAGTTAATGAGGCGACAGTAGATACACAAATCTATAATGTGAAAGAATGATCATTCTATCAATAGTCACTCAGCTATCCTTCTCCCATTTACAAAATGTTATACTATCGCCCTCTAGTGGCACAGCAAGAGTGTGACAACTTTCCCTGGCATACGGAGGCACTGTGGGCTAGATTTTCTTCCAAAGATAGGCCAATGAAGAAAAAGGCAGGTACGCCTGTGCGCCTCAAGGGCTGTTTTCTGGCCGTTCTCCTCACTGTAGCAGACGTCCACGTAACGTCATTACGCAAATACACTGCAATTATTCACTAGTTTTCCAGATGAATACATGTTTCAAGATAGATATTGACTTTGTGCAAAATATGCAATTTGGGATACAATAATTGTATGTAGGGGTTTATAAACAAAACGTATTATTTACATCATGTACATAAAATAACAAATGTATGGCTTATTTTGAATTTCATTGCATGTATTTAGTCCATGTTCCCTTTAGAATATTTGATTTCCTGCGATTACGTCAGAATCTCTATGTTGTGCTGAAATATTTTTCGGATTTGCACTAAACCAATTTTATACAGAAGCATGCACTCTGTTACATTAAACTCAGCCGCAGATTCTCTTTCCCATAATTATAGCGGCATCACATGACTGATTCTCTGTTTCGACCAGAGAATACCTGAAACGATATGGACATATAGCCTAATCCGGAAAGTGTAGGCCAAGTGTCCAAACGAGGTAGACTGTGGCTGAATTTCAAATGGAGTATTCTGGACTCGTGGACTGCGGATTTGTGAACTTTAATGTCGTATTTCCGGGGGCAGGAAAGTCTGTATTGATGCAAACTTGCAAAAAGGGCGAGTAGAGGGTGCGAAAAGTCCGCATAAGAGCACTTGTCAAAAACGCAACTTTTGACAATGGGTCAGCCCTTGGCACTTGGATTTGACGAGAACGCGATTTGAGACCAGAGAATGGGATTCACGCCAGGAGTGACAGCAATCAGGAAATTCTCATCGTTCCCGCGCACTGTTTGTTATCCAATTTGAAACACACACGTAAAAATTTTCACATCAGCGACCGGCACGGCATACGATCAGGCCTACGCATCATATTTCAGTTTTCAGTAGCCCATAATCCAATAAATTACTGATGCAACAGAGGGAAGAAAATTAATACGGTCTGTGAATGAACACCTCCGAGTAAACGTGACGCTACTTTTCAGCTAACAGTTAAACAATAAATAATCTATTTTAAAACAAGTCGATGGACATAGCGCATGCGCACAATGCACGTGCTTTTTCAATTGTAATCTACGTTCAACTTCAAGGGGCAGGTTGGCTACAGGTTATAAAGTTATCGGAGACAACACAGCACTGCTGAGGAATCACAATACACCGATGAATAACGTTACAAGCGAAGGAAGAAGAGGAACATCTAATTTGAATGGCTCTTCTGATTAAATAACTGGCGGTTCAGGAATAAATACATTTTTAAATGCTCAATTGTGCCCCCTCCCCCCCAATCAATTACTGTGGGGCTTTTCATTTTGCTATGTATTGCTTTGTGTTGCTGAATCACCGGTCCAACACTGCGCTCTTTGTCTCCCATTGTAATTTGTAGTAAAAAAAAATGGAATACACGTTATTGAAGGGGGTAAATAGAATGCGTAATCCGCCTCGCGCACACAAACACCTCCCCCAACCCCCTCTTTTCCGTGCTCTCATCTCATTTTTCCGCTCTCGCGACCAGCTCCTCTTTTCTAAATATTCCCCGACACTTACACCTACAGTGCCTGCCACCCCCCAAACGCTATTATGATGCATATTACTTCCATCACCACGATTTCACCAGAGATTAATTAAATTCCAAGAGGAAGTCCCGTGTTGCCAGGTTCATTGGATTCAAGCTGTTTTACAGATTCTAAATGCAATGAGTAGGCTACATACTAACTGCTGTACCAGGGAGAACGAATAACAGAGATTTACTTGGCATTGAGAGAAAAGTGGCTTTATTCTACACATTCAAATGATCACCATCTACTCCGTCATCCTGACATGCTATTCCTTTGACAACCATCTCAGATGTTTTCTTTTATGGGACGTTATTGAAGACGGTATTTAAAGAAAACTATCATCAATATACCAGATCTCACCGAATGAGATTCACTATGCATTGCTATATACCGGAACAAAAGAAACATTGTGACACATACCACATGCAACTAACTGTTACAATACAAACCCACCAGCGTGCGGCGCAACAGATAAAGTAATGGAGTTTACCTTGCATTATCAAGTGTAAGTAAAATCAAACGTATGATATCACAACTTTAATTAAACTTAAATAAGGCGTTAAATATTTAGTAAGCAAGCTTCGTTCGCTTAAAAATGACCCACAGAAAGTAAATCCGTTCACGTCGAAGAAAAAAAAGCTAGGCTACTGCGGTATCCTACGGTGTGTGCTGAAATTGTTTGGCAGGTTCATCACTTTGTCCTAAAACTCAAAGAAACCTTTGCAATTTCCGTTCTTTGTGGTATAAAGTAAATTTGTCTTTGAATGTAGGGTTTTATGAATCAGAAATAATTATGTATTGGTTGGGGAATACATAATTATTTTTTATTCATAAAACCCTACATTCAAAGACAAATTAACTTTATACCACAAAGAACGGAAATTCTCCCCCCCGCCCCCTCTTCTCTCTGAACGTAGACAGTGGGGGGGAAATAGAAGGTTAACGGGACAATGCCGACGTTCATATTTAAAAGATGCCATCATATTGTGGCATGATACAAGTCATTAAATCAAAAGAATAGAAATGTAATACATGAAAGTCAAATGAAATTAACATTAATACAAAATATTATATGAAGTATACTTATCAATGGAATTAAATGTAAATTCAATTTAGCATGATATAAACATATAACTTCACTGGAGTAGTTGTGTATTATGTTTTAGGCACAAGGATTGTAACTCAGAGGTTGCAGGCTCAATTCCTCAGTTTAGCACAGCCATATACCCTTGAGCAAGGCACTAAAACTGAATTGCTTCAGTACATATTGTGCTGTATAAATACATTGCATGTATTAAAATGTAAGCTGTGTATGTTCCTCGAAAAATAATAGCATCTGCTAAATACCTCAGTGTAAATGTATGTAACCTGAGCTAAGCGCAAGCATACTGGGTGTACATATTGGGGTGTAAATATCTTTCCGCAGGGGATGAAGCTGCATCATCAAGACAGAGCACTGTAGTGTACTCTAATCTTAACTGGCGCAAACCACAGCTCCACTTCCTCTTCCTCACTATCAGCAGCGAGAGGGGAAGCAGCGACATGCACAAAAGTCGCCAATCAAAACTTGCCGTTGCGAGAAAGGGATTCACAAGCGCCGTGTTACGTGTAGACTGTGCGCATAATCCATGGAACCTGCCGGAAAGGTGAGGGAGACCCGTTCAATCTGCTGTACCGAAAGACCCAGGTCTGTCTCAGGCTTGGGAAATTAAGTCATCTCTCATCAGCAGGAGAGCCTAAGCAGCCAATCATACACACAGCATAACTGGGAACAGGGAAATTGAAAGCAATATAAGTAACTTCCATATCATTCTGCTGAGCTCCTTTTTTTATTTATTTACCGTTTTCATTTCATTAATAAAGTTTTAAAAAGAGAGATAAAAAAGCAGGGTGGCAGGATTGTGGCTAAAACGGACCACACCCCTGAGTTGGCAAAGAGAGCTGGTCTGAAAGGACAGACCCTGCCCCTGGGGCCAAGGCCTGTTTGCAGCCGGCCCACTTCCTGTCTACCTCATGTCATGGCTGCTCTGGAAATCCCCCGGCCTTTGCTGTAGTCTGGAGGTCACATGACCACACCACTTCCTGCTGCTGCTGCTCCAAGCCAGGCTCTGTCGTCTGTCCACCTCCAGACACTGTCCGTACCCACAGCACTCTCCACTGCTTGTGTGTGTGTGTGTGTGTGTATACAGTATGCACATGTGTGTATGCGTGTTTGTGTGTATGCGTTTGTGTGTATGCGTGTGTGTGCGCGTATCTGTGTACAGGTGTGTGTGTTTGTGCATGTGCGTGTATGTGTGTTTATGTGCATGTGTGCGTGTGTGTATCTGAGTATGTGTATTTGTGTACAGGTGTGTGTGTGTGTGTGTGTGTTTGTGTATGTGCATGTATTTGTAAATGTGCGTGTGTGTGTGCATATATGTGTACGTGTGTGTGTGTGTATGTGTGTTTGTGTATGTGCATGCATGTGTGTGTATCTGTGTACATCTGTGTGTGTGCATGTGCGTTTGTGTATATGCACGTGTGTGTATCTGTGTATGTGTGTGTGTACACAAGAACCTCTGCTTCAGTTAAAAAAAATGGGGGCCTTATAAAGTGAAATCTACGATTCAACATTGACTGCTTTTAAAACAATCAGACAAACGAAAACAAAAAAACAAAACATCAGTAATTAGTACCGTTTCCTCACATCTGGTTGTGATTGTGAGAGATGCAGATGGCTAAAGAGAAGGAAATTCTGGACAGAACAATAAATAATTTTACTGGATTTTGCCCACATTTTTAAAAGTCAGGTCTTTAAAGGAGTGTGCACACACCGGAGGCTTCCAGGTTCTGGTGTGCAGCGGATTTCTCTGACTAGGAAAAAGATTTGGGAAAGGCAGTCCAGGCCCTGCCTGCTTCCCGTCAGAATGCCCGCCGGCTATTTCTGGGAAACGGTCATGGTTTTTATTTTATTTTTGGGGGGGGGGGGGGGGTTACGTCCAGTTCCAACCCGTTCGTTCTTCATTAAAGGGGTCCCTCTTGGCGGCACCCCCTGACTGGGACGAGAAGAGGCACCTGGGGGAGAGGCATTTGAGAGCAGAATCCTCACACAGTGCTGTACCCCCTTCCCTCCCTCCCTCCCTCCCTCCCTCCCATTCTCAAACGGCACAGTGGAGGTTCTACCAGGCCCCAGCCCTTTTCCCGCTCTCATTTTTCATCTTTATTTAAATATAGCTTTCTCTCGCTCTCGCCCTCCCTCCCTCCTCCTCTCCCTCCACCCCCTCCAGCTGCTAGTTGAGCTTTTCCCACAGTCTTGACTGGAAACCAGCGCTCGGATTTGACAGAATACTATATTGCAGCTGTTTTTTGTTCTCCCCCACCCCAAAATAGCTTGTGAAATCACAGGTTATTCCAGGAATATCGCTGCTGATCACAAATTCGCAAGGACAACAACAATTTTATGTCTTTCAAACTGTGTGGATAGATATCAGCGGCAATGTATTTACTCCTTATTTAATCAGGAAGTCTTAGAGAGATAAAAATCTCTTTATATAAAACTTGGCAAAGACAGCAGCAGTACATGCAGAGGGTTCTAGTTAAAAAAATAAAATAAAATAAAAGCAATGGAGCCTCACTGCAGTACATGAAAATACACAGGAAGTACAGTGATGTGGTGATGGTGGGGAGAGAGTGGAGTGGACATAGAGCAGGGAATTATGGGAAGGTGACTGGATAGGATGTGTGACAGACAGCGTATAAACTGCACCTCCTCCTGTCCTCTCCCCGCCTCCCCATCAGCTCCTGCCCTGTGACGCAGCGTCATAAATTAGGCATGCTGGTCCTCCAGGGCCGATCGATGAGGGAAATCAATGGAGCTGATGCGTGCAGGACTTGACCCTTTAACCTTAAAATATGTGTGTGTGTGCGTTTTTGACTTGTAACAGCAGAATAAAAGCTTGATATGTGTGTGTGTGTGTGTCACTTGTAACAGCAGACTAAAAGCTTAATCTGTGTGTGTGTGCACACATTAATGTGTCAATAGGTTTGTGCGGTTTGCTTGTAATAGTGCAGACTAAAAGCTCAATCAGAGCTTCCTCTTTCTAGCAGGTTCCACTGAGTACAGCTCAACGGTAATAAGGAGCCTTCATCTGCTAATGGCTAATGGCTTCCAAAAGCAATCAGTGCAGGGAGGGGTCTCGGATGAATTCTCTGGAGGAACCGTGCAAGGAGGTTTTAAAAAAAAAAAAAAAAAAAAAAAAAGAGATGGGTATGTCCAGATTTCTCTCAGGATGGCTTGCTTCATGTTGACATGCTGATATTATTACATCCTGATATTATTACACGGTGTTGCCGGTTCAAAGGGTTAAAGGCCAAGCATTTTTAGCTCCAAGCACCGTTTGAAGAACAAAACGAAAATAGCTGCATTAGGGTCGATGTGACAGAAGAACCGCTTCCTTCCCGTCTGAGGAGCCGTGTTTTTTTTTTTAAAACTTAGGCTGCCTTCTGCTTGCCATTTGCAGATTGCTTATCTGAAGGCCTGGAGAGCTAAACAGGAGACAATCTCGCGCCCCCGTGGGCGTGGCTTCGTGGAGTCACCGCTCCCTTTACATTCTGAAAAGCGTGACGGGGCAAGTCTATTCCCAAAACTCAGCATGGGTTAGTTACTGCAGAACGTCAAGAGAAGATGGTCCACTGGCCCCCCCTGTTATTTTCTTATTCACGTACAGGATCCAGACACAAAGACTGCACCGTGGCTATTGTCATACACCAGCCCGCAAGGCTTAAAGGGCAACATCAAACCATTGACTTCATTTAAATGTTAAAGATTGAGCCCTGTTTTTAGATTAATCTGCTACTCGGTTCAACTTGCGATGTATACAGAGCACTCAAGAGATGTTTTGTCTTTCTAATTTAGCTTTTAAAATGGAGAGCTATCGGTTACTGCAACAAAGTCCTATTAGTATTCCTCACATCAGTGATTATTTAAATATTAAATATGCGAACCACAAGAGCAGTAACCAGTACAGTCCAAAATGTTTTTTTTTATACAAAACCATATCAATGATATAACTTACTTTGTACATTTAATGCATTGTTATTCAGTAACAGTAACAACTACACTGAAGTTTTCAGACAACCCCTTTCTTTACATTTAGAGGACACACAGTTTAAGCAAAACATTCAGTTTAAAGATTACTCTGAATCCAGCACACACATTTTGTTTGGACACGCTATGCAAAATGGAGCCATGTCCAGAAAAAAAAGTGAACTAAAATTTGGTGCAATACCTACTCTGGTATCTAGGTGGCAGTAATATGCAAAAAGTCTCAGAAGACCAGCGCCTCAGTGCCAGAACAAAATTGTAGCCCAGGGAAAGGCTGGCTCACTCGACACTGTCGTACAGGTAAGTACAGACTTCTCAAAAGAAAAACGTGCACTGGACTGAAAGGACTATTTTAATTGAGGAAAGCATACAGTCTACGTGGTTACTCCATTACCAGGTAAGTCCTGATTTTCCAGTTATCCAGATAGAACCATATAGACTCAAACAATGGTTTCTTGGGACTGCAGTATTAAGAAATATTGTAACTATTGTCCAAGAGCGACTTACTGCTCTGATATTGAAAGCGTAGACCTTACATTTCTTTGGTGGTACAGGTTCATACAGTAATTCATTTGGAAGCCTTATTCCCTCTAGTTAATCATTTAACAATTAAAAAGAAAAAACTACTGAATTCATGTGCATGGGTTGCTGTTAAATGCCTCTTGTTCCGTCTTCTGTATCAATCCAGCAATGGCTGGACAGACATGATACAATAAATTTTTCTTCTGAATGCAACACAATATCAATTATATGCATCTGTTATTTTCACCTGCCTATACCAAGATTATTGTAAATAGCCTAATATAAGCACATGCCCTGTTGTTTCTCAGATGAAGTGTTCTTTTTCTCTGGACAGATTCAGGCCTCGCTGACGCAGAAAACTGTAGAACAGCAAGCCAAACGTGTACTTTGACCAGAGATTAGACAGAGCTTCAGAAAAGCAAAAAATAAAACAAAAATATGTCCACACTAAAGACTAAGAGGAAAATGTGTATTTAGTCCAAAAATGTTGCCACCACAGTGGAATGTCCCATTTTCTTTTTCACGCCTAAAAGCGCTGGACGACGGGTCAATTCTCCGCTTTACAAAACACAAAGGCTGCGGACATTTAAATGCACTTGGCAACGTCAGGTGTGCGTGCAGCGTGTGTCATTATAATTTTTTTAACCGTCAGCATTTCCTCTGAATGAATGGAGCGGTTATCTTAATTCCTTTCACAGGTGAGTGCTTCTGAGCATTGTAAACAGCGAGCCGAAAGAACAGAGGCTCTCTCTCGCACAGCTGTATACTAACAGGCTAAACTATTCACACACTGGGACTACAGACACACAGCAGGGACCATCGACTTTCGGCAGACTGGCAGGAAGAATCTCACCGCACTAAAAAGCCCGGCTGAATGGACCTTTTACCATCACGTCTCATCACCTAATAACCCACATCCTCAACAATCTCTATAAACCAACTCCCGTATGTGTGTGATGGAGGAGGCGCACACGTTCATAATGGGAAATAAACTCATTATCCAATAAAATCATTTCCTGAGACATTACACAATTGGAACCGATTCCAGTCAGTGGTCAAGAGGCAAGTGTTGTAGCGCTTGCACTAAAAAGGGGGTTGAACAATCTGTTCTCATTTCACAATCTTCTTCAAGTCCCAGAAATCAAGAATTAGCTCCATATACCTCAGATATTGATCTGCTGTGTTTAACACTAAACAGTGCACATTGTGTAAAAGCTTGTCTAATGCAGCCTGATTACAGCAAGTCTGTGGGGACAGCTTTGCTGAAAGCCAACAGAAAAAACACAGATGTTTGAGATTTGCTTGAAGAAATTCTAAACTGCTGAAATGTGCCAAGTTAAAGTGTGTGTGTGTGTGTGTACGCATGTGCGCATGTGTACATGACTGTGCGCACGCACGTGGCGTGTGTGTTTACGTGCCTGCATGTTTGAGTGCTGGTCGGGGGCGAGAGTTCAGTTTGTGAGGGTGTGTGTGTGTGTGTTTGTGTGCTCTTGTACATACAAGAGTGCATGTAGGGGGCAAGTGTCCATTTTGTGTGTGTGAATGTGTATACGCATTTCTATGTGCACACACGTGTGTTTTTGTGTGTACGTGAGGGCATGTAGGGGGCGATAGTTGGGTTTGTTTGCGTTACGCCATGCCAAGAGTTCTGTACAAAGTAATTACAAAGAAGAAAACTTGGGACGAGAGTAATGACAGATCAAAGCCTGCCGTTCTCTCCTCCCCACAGAGACTCAGAGGTCCTGACAGGAGGTCCTCAAAAGATGTCAAATCAATCTTTCATGCGCGCGCAGCCTGGCCGCTAATGCCCGGCGCTCATTGTGATCGCTTGAAACAGAAATTCATTAGGTCAGGAGGACGGGGAATGGTGCCAGCATTTCGGCCCTCTCTTTCTGCTGTGGGGAGTGAGGCGATGGTGACACGTTTGGGTAAGAGACAAGCCTCCTCTGGCTACAGACTGCTTCCATTCCTGGCGACAAAACTCGACAAAAATAAAACAACCATCACTCAGCAGGCCGTCTGTCACAGCTGCATCAAAGACGCACGCACACACACACACACACAGCAGAGTTCAAACGATGCCTTCAGCCCATAAAAACAGTCTTGTGGTTTACTCCCTTAAAACTCCTACAAAGAACACACACACACACTCATATACATATGCAATTCCAGACACAGAGACACACCCAACCACAGCCTCAGAAATATTTTCCCCCTCTGTCATGTGTGTTTATTCTGGTTACCTGCGTGGAGTCCTGGATGAGTCAGGTGTGTGTGTGTGTGTGTCTGTATATACAGTATGTGCATGTGTGTGTGGTTATATGTGCGTGTATAGGCTATGTGTGAGTGTGTATTTTATACTGTGCCATCATATGACACTCTGACATTCCTCACATAGGCTCTACAGTTGAAAGCCGGGCTTGGAAGCGCTGGGCCTGATGGACCTGACTGTGGGGGATAAACCAGCGTTGGTTGTGACGTAAACCATAAATGGACCCTGGCTGGGGCGACACCAGCACTGGTTTGAACACATTAGACGTTAGTTGGGGGGTAAACAGGCTTTGGTGAAAAAAAACAAAAAAACAACAGACAGGCCTTAGTCTGGGCATAAACAGACATTGCTTTGGGTGTAAAAAGGCTTTCATTTAGGCTGTAAACACAGGCCTTAGTTTGAGTGTAAACAGGCCCTGGTTTGGCCATAAACATGTCTCAGCTGGGGTTTATGCAGGCCTTGGTTTGGGTTGTTTAAACTTTTTTTTTTTTTTTTTTGGCATAAACCAGCACTAGTTTGGGCCTGAACAGGCGATGGTTTGGACTGTAAAAACAGGTCTTAATTTTGGCATAAACTAGCCGTGGTTTGGACCTAAACAGGCACTGGTTTCAACTGTAAAAACAGGCCTTAATTTTAGCATAAACCGGCCCTGGTTTGAATCTGAACAGGCAATGGTTTGGACTGTAAAAACAGGCCTTAATTTTGGCACAAACAGGTGCTGGTTTGGGCCTGAACAGGCCTCAGTTTGGGTGGTAAAAACAGGCCTTCATTTTGGCATAAACCAGCCCTGGTTTGGACCTGAACTGGTGCTGGTTTGGACTGTAAAAACAGGCCTTAATTTTGGCATAAACAGGCAATGGTTTGGACTGTAAAAACAGGCCTTCATTTTGGCATAAACAGGCCGCCTGTTTATGCACCCCCTCCCAGCTCCATCTAGGCAGCCTGGCTGGGCTCCAAACCCTCAGCTCTCACACACAGTAAACAGAAACTTTCTCCGTCTATTCTGACCAATGGGGCCCAACCTGTTTTACAGACAGCAGTGTGCGTGTGACGGACAACGTGTGGGGGAAATAAAAACCCATAACTTTACATAAGTGAGGTCACCCTACACACTCCATACTCCTAATTATCAACATACAAACACTTTCTCTCCTTTACAGTATAAAATCTTCTGTAGAGAGAATATTATGAAAACAGACATTTACAGCATGAAAATATTGATTCAATGCAACAATGTCAAGCTGCAATGGGTTTATCTTTATTGAAAACATTTTTACCCGCATGTATTCTCTTCCAAAAAAAACTTTCTAATGCTGATGTAACAATCGCTACTGGTAATAGAGAGCAATGGAGTTCTAGATTAGAACACCTACTTTAATTTTGAAAAAAACAAAACAAAAAAAACATTCCAAACAAAAAAAAAACATTCCAAACAAAAAAACCTACTCGTCAAAGGGTTCAAAGACCTGGGAATCTGTGCAAGAATCTATTTACCTGCAGTCTACAGCACCCTGAGGGTCTCTGCCTCTACTACATAACCTGAAAAAGCTGTTATGTCCTGTCCGGTGGGTGGACAGACAGAGGCTCTGCCCCACCCACCGCGCCCCCCCCCCCCCCCTTGCTCCCTCCAGGCTTCCCAGGCCTCTCATAGCTTGTTTGCCTGAAAAACATCAGCCCACCAATTACCTCTCATCTGCCCATCAACCCTGTTCTCTCTCTCTCTCTCTGAACCCCTTCACTCATTCCTCAACCCTTCCCCCACACCCACCCATCCATCCCCCTACTCTCCCCTCCCTTTCCCCTTTCTCTGTCCCATTCACTCTTTTCAAGAGCAGCAGCTCTCTATTAAATAACCACCACTGTTTTTAAATGATGAATACAAAGTTCGGAGGGGTGGGGGCAAAGGGGATTCTGGGATGTTGGATCAAACGCCATTTTGCAAAAACCATGTCTCAGGTTCTGGCCTGAAGCTGCCTTTGGTGAGTAAATTCTTAGGACCTTTTTTTCCGCTTTTCTTTATAAATGAACCCTATTCATGTGCTGTGTTATCTCTTCTGTAGGCAGGAAACATGAGCCACACCATATCATTACTCTAATGATGTCGCTATTCCCCATGTAGTGCCCGTGTAGTCATTAGCATATGCTAAAGCAATGAGATGACCCATTAATACAGCGTATGCTGAGCCAACCCATGTGAACAGACGCTGTATCCTGACAGAAATGGCTATGCAACGTCACCTTTTTACATCCATCTCGAACGGAAAGCTGAAAGCTTCCTGACATCCATCAAACACAAAGCTCCCGGTATGTTTCTGAGACAAGCTCTGAATCAAAAAAGGACCTGTGACCTTTAAACCCGCCCATGTTCCATACTCTCCCGCAAGGGACATCTGGTCTGATTTCAGCCATTTTGTGTGATGATTGGAGCGCAGTTCTCTTTCTGCATAAGAAAATGGAGAAAAAAACCAGTAGTTCAAAGGAAGTGATGGACCAGCCCAACCCCCCACCAATATGGCCTTTTGTTATACAGTTGAGAAAAAGGAACCCCCACCCTGCAGCCTAAACACACACACACACACACACACACACACAAAGAAACACACATACACACTCAAACACATGCATGCACGCGCACATAAACATATGTAAATGCGCACACACACTCTTTTTGACCATCTGGAAAGGAGGTTCATTTGGACTATGCCTCATAAAAGCACCAGAGTGCGCGCCCTGTGGTAGCAAAAAGGAAAAGCAGCCTTTCGCCCTGTACTCATGTCATTTACAACACAATCATAGCTGCCGCCACTCAAATCCACAAGTCACTTTTCAGCCACTGCCTCTAGTGTGTTCAAGCCTTGTTCTCTTATCATCAACAGCAACAACATACATTTTTCACCCTTCACTGAAGTATGGTAACAGAAAAAATTGAAATAATCACGTCAAACATGCAGTGCAGCACAGAAAGTCAAACACGTTCATGGAGACGTACTTTTATAGATGCAGAAAACCTCTGTTCTTTAGTCTTTTGTCTTGCGGTAGTCATTCAGATTGTGTAAATGTCTTGGTGGGGGGAGCATACAGTACATTGCACAGAAGAAATTTGTTTACCATAATCAAAATCTAGACCCGGGGTCAAATAATTAATAACCAGTAGAATTCCTGCTGACATTAAACAAAAACCTCTATTTTCATCAATATTCTGAACAAAATTATTCTTTCATACAATTGTACTGTATGCTCAGATTGGTGTGTCTCCTCGGAAATTCTGAGGGATCTACAGGAGCATTTCTCCTAATTCTCACCAGCATCTAAAGAGTTAAAATTATTTAACATTTGTTGTTGATGTAATTTTCCTGGTTGACTCGTACAGGGCACACATGCTGACTAACTGAAACACTCCCACATAGAGCTCAATCGCCTACGGCAGCAGTGGGTGAGCAGTGAACCGCCACCCATTTCTGCGCTGACACATGGTTGAATATGCGAGCTCCGCTACATGCGCGACGGAGACAGTAGGCTACGTGGAATGACCCCCCCACCCCACCCCTTTCCAGGTACGTGGAACGACAGCCCCCCCGACAGGGAAATGCACTTTATATAGCCATGTTTATTCAGGATGACTGCCTTACGAAGACGATGATTCATTTATTCATATTACCTTTATTTAACCAGCTAAGTCAACTGAATACTCTATACCAGGGGTGGGCAACTCCAGGCCTCGCGATATGAAAAGCAGCTGATGAATGTTCTTGTGCCGGTATGCGTGTATTGTAGCGTTCTATCATTCTGTAATTTACGAGTGAATCGGTGATTGTGTGTATGACTAATTAGCTGATTGAGCCGTGGTAACTGGTAGTAAAAAAACACATACACACCCGGGCGCGAGGCCTGGAGAGTTGCCGACCTCTTATATTTTTGCAGTGAGAGCCTGGTAGTCCGATTGGTTAAGGAATATCAGGGATTGTGTAGCCAATGAGTCGTAGGGGGATATACAGGGTGGCCTGATGTAGAGGGCCAGATATTGGGAATGTGACCAGGATACTGTGGTTAACAAGTCTTGCTCTTTCGTAAAAATGCCAACGGATATTTAATGACTGGAGGGAGTCAACACCCTCAGTTTAACATATTATCCCAAGGACAGACAACTGCAGACTTTTATATAAACTGATCTTTAATATTAACCAATAGGCCCTAGTCTCAGCTTTGTTTTCCAGAGGTTGACGGAGGACCAGAATTCTGCAGCCGTCGCTCTGGCTCAGCTGTTGGCGAGGAGAGCTGTCGAGCGCTGCCGCGGTAACCGCGCTCAATAGCCGTGTTCCACGTCGTCGCCTCTTGTGAAAGCCGCTGTTCTCCGGCGCAGTTGTTTTCCGAGCGTGAAATTTATGCTCAATCAATATTTTGATATGAAAGGGCAGGAGGACTATCGCAGCCGTTCAGCAGCAGAGAGCCAGTGAGACCATTCCCCTCGCGGCGGCACATGCTACCCTGGCAGGAATTCAGGCCCAAATCGATATTTAACGCACAGGAGGCCACAGGGTTATCAAACCAGTTTCAAGGCTGAGGCGAGTGAACGTGGGAGTAGGAAGCCCATCCCCTCTCCACATCTTACTCACCCCCACCCAAGCCTGCCCACTGCACTTCATGTGTTCATTAATCCCTCTCTCTCCCCTTCCCTCCTTCTCTCACCCTGCATCAATTGTTCTTTGTAAACCCTCTTCCACCATCCCTCCCTCTCCAAGTCCCTCCTCCCTCCCCCCCCCCCCTGAACACAGGGCGAACGATGCGATTGGCCACACCTCCCCCAAAGCGAGAGACCGTGGGCGTTCCTGGTTATATATTTGGAGAGCACTGTGACCCTGCAGGCTGCAGGAGGGTAGTGGTGGATTTCTAGAAGCGATTAGCCTTTATCCGCATTAGCGGCGGCAGCTCTTCTCCTGTGTTGATGGCTAAATATTATGCAGAGTGATGACCGTCATCGATTTTCCTTCAAAAGGGACACGTAACAGCCACAGAATACTCAATGCAAATGTGGGGAGGAGCATCAGGAATCTGCAGACCAGAGACAGGGGAGAGGGAGAGAGGGGGAGAGAGGGAGAGAGAAAGGGAAAGAGGGTGAAAGCAAATATAGGCAACATGTGAGAGAGAGGGGACGAAGAGAAAACTGAAAAAAAGAGATAGAGAAAGACAGAGCAAGAGAGAGAAAGAAAGCAAGTGAGTGTGAGAGAGAAACGGAGGGCAGTATTGTTCAAGCATAGTCTTAGAGGAACTCGGTCTTGGACGATTCATGTATATCAAGATTCTATATCAAGATTGTTTTACTACTTTCATGCAAATAAAACTTTTTGAATTGAACTTATTCAAGCTGGTCAACTGACCCATAACAACATGGGACACAACTTAGTGGAGCCAATCAGAATGCAGGAAATGAAGCTCACTTTTCAGAGACTGTAGAGATTGTTGAAACTACATTTATCTAGACCGTTTACCTTCTCCATACCATAATTACAAACAATAAAACTTTGTGCTTTCTCAATATGAGAACATGTACATGTATCTACAAGTGCTTTACAGTAACCCTAGCAACAAGCCCAAATGAGAAGGCTCAAGTGCAGGTGTGATGTCACAGGGCACAATAAATTAAACTCAGGCATTTTTAAGAGCGCTGCAAAGGTTCAGTCTGGGGCAGCAGACCTTTCATTCTGCTGGTGTTAGACTCAATAGTGCCTCCAGCAGTACGCCAAGGCAGCCAGGGCCCCTGAAACACTCACTTTCACATTTCTGTCACATCAATGCAGGCTCATTTTTTGTTGTTGGTACACTTCAGCAGTTAAAGCCATTCATTTAAAGCTAAACTCTATTACGGGGAGAAAAAAGAACCAAGTATTCAAAATGCAGAAAAAGGTTCATTTAGAACCCCTCATTTGATCTATTACTTACAAAAAATAATAATAATTGTGTTTAAAAAGATGAGGTATTCAATTTACTATTCTCTGTCCTCACTACCACCCAACCACCCTGACTGGCTAAATAATCCACAAAAGATACTACACTCCAAAAATGTGCACAAAGGCCTATATTGGATGCTGACTGAAAGGAAATGACAGACAGAAACTTGGGGGGCCCGGGACCACAGGAGTAGGAGTCCCCTGGAGTAGTGGATCCTCAACATCATGGAAACAAGTCTCTCTTTTTTCCATTGGTTGTTTGACCCATCTACAGCTACAGGTGAAGAACATTTAATCAGCAATGAAAAAAAGATTTGTTAAAATTCAATTTTAATTGTCTAGGAACAGTATCCTTTTAAACTGCATCTTTAAAATCTCATGGCTCACATCTCCTCTCATTAAATATTACACTGCACGCTTTCTAAACCATCCAAAAATGTGTCAATACTAAAACAAACTACACCATGATTCAAATAGATGGTCAGCTACCATGTGGCTAATGTGCAGTGCACTGCTTTTGCGAGTGGCAGATGTAACTTTGACTGTCGATAAAGCTGGCAGAGTAAATAAGCAGACACGTTGTGCATCGCACTCATGTTACAGCAGGCCTCGTTTTCAGGAATGCGCAACAAAGAAACTTTTCTGCTCCAGCAAAACAGAAGAAAATCTTACAAAAAAAATTGGGGAAAGGGCCTTTTGTTTTGGGCAGGGGAGGGGAAGGGTCACAGAATGATTTCTGTTTCCACAGTAAGACCTTTATGACATCACAATGGATTTTGCAAATTGACCATAAATAACAATGAATGAGCTGGCAGAGGGCTCAGGGCCTATACGGGATTAACACAGTTATCATACTGTTTACATTTATGAATGGAGCCATTGTGGTGCTGAGCAAACAAGGGGCCCAGCGTAGAAGTATGTGCGTTGAACCTGCGCTCTGGAAGAGCCCAGAGGCCTCACATTCACACTCATTATTTTTTCTTTCTGCCATAAAAGCACTTGACTCGGCGGGCTCGGAGCTCTGTGCTCCATTGGCCCTGACTTTACATCAGAGAGATGTTCATTGCATTCTAAATCCGTCTGGGTCAGCAGGGTCAATCGGCAGCTCACGCAGATTTGTGTGGATTGCAGGTTCAGTGGAAGCTCTGTATCAAGACCCAGCAAAGAGGGGCCTCAACCCAGACACACTTCCTCCAGAACTTCAGGAAAAGGAAGTTACCGTTTGTGACCATTTTTGGAAATATTAATGGAAACCAACCTGATTGGTTCGAGCAAGGTGTAGCCAGCCTTGCGTTATTTATTAACACATTTACTGACCAATTATTTACTGGTTAGAATTACTGCCAACAGCTGGAGCACTGCCCACACAAGATCATGATTAATCAGAGCTGCCACTGGCTTATTAGCAAAACGCATCCCCAGGTTGAGCTCATTTCTCTCACACCAGAATGTGCACCTAGCCAGGCTCATAGATCCACAAAGGGAAGAGCCTGACAAGTGAAGCCATCACATAAATTTTCCCCTCCTACAAAACAAGGCTCAGTTTGTGTAACTTGCACTTAAATCTCATTCCATTTTCCTTCTTTTCTTCCACAGACATAAAGTGATTACATGTGGATGGATATTATAAACCTGACAAGTGAGACTATGAACAGATTCAAGCTGGGGAGAGGCATAACAGAATATGCATATTAAAATATTAAATAGTAGTTGAATAGTTCATGATGGTAATACATTCATGTGAAAATGGAATCGGAAAATGTTTAATGGACAATTTTTAGTTTGTTTACTTAAAAATAAAAAAAAATAAAAAACTATCTGGCCCCCAAAACGACGTAGTTCAAAACCCTGGTGAAAGCGATCGAAGCAGAAGTGTGAGAGATTCCGGCCGCATCGATAAATTTCCACCACTGTCTGGTTCAGACGAGTCACTGAAATCAATAAAGAAGGTGAATAACAGTTGCAGCGAGAACACTTTTCGGCACTTGGCGTAACCGTTTGCACAATGCGTACCATTCTGGAACACAAACACAAATCCATATCTGTGACAAATCACAGTCTAAATACAGACCGTAAGTGCAAAGACCACAGAAGGCAGAACAGTCTAACGGGTGTGTTAGATATGGAGATATTTCATCATTGTAAATTTGGTTGAGAGAAAGAAAAAAAAAGCCGCTTGGTTTCTCCACAATCAGGCCTGTTATGATGCCCCAGCTAAGGTGGATTCCTACAAAGCCTTTTCAACAACCATTTCAAAATAATGCTGCATAGTTCCCAACAGGAAGCCAGCACACATCACCCCTGTTCCACTGGCTGCCAGTGGGAATAGTTACACTTTTAGTACTTAAATTACTGTAATTAGCTCTGGCCTTTCCTGTCCAGAAAAGTTCCTCTCAGCTCAGAAATGACCAGAGCCTTTGAAGTCACATTGTTCCAGACTTTTCCGTGTCCTTCGGTGCGGGAATTGCACTCGGCTCCTTCCTTGTTCTTGCTCAATTGCTCTCCGCCTCTACTTGTAACGCTCAGTTTTTACATTACCTGTGTATTCAAACCTTCTTAACCATATTTTATCTGTCTGTTTTTTTTTTTTTTTTAACTCTTCCTATGTGATTCTGCCACAATCTACCCATCTGAATTGCTTTCAGATAAACTGGATTTATTTTACTTGCCTGTAAACCACTTTGAGATTTTGACGACACTACACAAATAAAATGAATTATTATTACTCCAACAAAATTGGCTCTGTGCCTCTGGCTTTTTGATTTATTTTAATGTTTCCAAACAAATATTCTCCTTTTACCAACAAAGAAATTCAGAGAGCGCACTATTGACTAGAAACCAAGCTGACAGTTCATTCTGAAAAGTGTCCTCTGTTCTCAGTTTTAGATGGTTAGAGAAAACGGTTGTGAACCTGTTAAAAGCTACATAACAATAACAAGTTTCAGCTTCGAGTTTCATGTTGAGCTCTGTAGCATTAGCACACTCCATGTTGCGCTCTGTAGCATTAGCACACTCCATGTTGCGCTCTGTAGCATTAGCACACTCCATGTTGCGCTCTGTAGCATTAGCACACTCCATGTTGCGCTCTGTAGCATTAGCACACTCCATGTTGCGCTCTGTCGCATTAGCACACGCCATGTTGCGCTCTGTAGCATTAGCACACTCCATGTTGAGCTCTGTAGCATTAGCACACTCCATGTTGCGCTCTGTAGCATTACCCATGTTGAGCTCTGCAGTATGATGAGTATGAAATAAAGGGGCAAAAAGCAGGCAATGCAATTTCTACTTTGTATAACTACATCCCCTTTATTGCATCTTCTTCAAACATGCCGATTTGACAAGAGCAACAGCCTCCTGAAGTATGAATTATGACAGTTTTAGAGTGCCTAGATGTTAACCCTTAAACTAAAACAGGCTACTGAATGTAGTATTTCTGTACTAAAATTTCCTAAACTACCTGCAGTAAACAGTGGTGTTGATATGGTTTAGCAGGATCCAAGCAAGTGAGTGGATGTGAGAGAACTTGGCATGTTTTTGATATTGACTTCAATGGACTGAAAAAATGGGAGTCCGAAAACCTTTTTTAAACCTAAAATGTAAAAAGGCAGATAGTACTCCCTGTCGAGGTGATGATATTTCTACCAAATCAAACACTGAAAAAACAGAAAATCTGAAACTCTCTGTGCAGTTTAACACTAGATACCAAATAAAGGCACCACCTAAAACCTCACAATTCAGAAACGACAAAAGAACCACGGAAGAACAGACTAGTCTGTTAGAACACCAAGTGCACTAGAGTGCATGTAGTTTTCACACAGTACACTACAGTGTGAGCTTGTGCACACTCACGCCGAGTGCACTACAGTGTGAGCTTGTGCACACTCACGCCGAGTGCACTACAGTGTGAGCTTGTGCACACTCACGCCGAGTGCACTACAGTGTGAGCTTGTGCACACTCACGCCGAGTGCACTACAGTGTGAGCTTGTGCACACTCACGCCGAGTACACTACAGTGTGAGTTTGTGCACACTCACGCCGAGTACACTACAGTGTGAGTTTGTGCACACTGAAAAATGGGGGGGAAAGTCCAGATGCTGATGAAAAAAACATAGGTCAGGCACTGCAAGATCACAAGAAAGCACTGTCGTCAGACTACAGCAGTGAGCATATTGCCACTTCTTAAATCCGGACAAACGTATTCAAAACATATTCCTTGCTTGCACAATTTGTCAACTTGTTAGTTACAATCAAACAGAAACAACATGGGGTAACTTTTCAAGTTCTAACTAGAAAAAGATTCCAGCAAAGCATATGGCGAGATAGTTAGGCCCTCAAAAAAAGTGACCTCATCACAGTGCACTGTTGACCTTTGACACCGGCAGGCAGAAAGGGGGAGAAAGCAGCAGTCGGTGAGATCTGCAGCTGGAGGATTGAGTGCCAAAGATTCCGGGCTCGCTGCTTTGATAATGAAGGGCACTGAAGAGGGTCCACGGAATCGGACCTGAATAATAATTTATTCCAGGAATGTCAGACACCAGTCGAGGGGGAGGTGCAGTGTGTGCTGGTTTTCAGTGTGTTTCAGCACTTAAGACTAGTGATTAATGGAAGTCATTATGGCTAAAGAATCCACACACCTTGTTTCCGAGGCTTAAATTGGCTGCTGATCGGGAAAAAACCCCCCACAAAAAGTCCCACAGACATTGTGGCCTTCCATGACTTGAATTACATAAAACCTTCCTTTTTTTTTGCCTAGTCAAATAAGTGTTTCATACTGTTCAACCAGTCACGCCGACATAAGCAAGTATGCAGCGAGTGATTATATCAACGTTTGACACAAAAAAAACAAGCTGTGACACTCGTAATTCCACCAGTGAACCATGATTCACACACCTTTCTCTGAGGTATTTGTCATGCAGAGTGAGAAGATTCTCTTCTGTCGCTACCAGGAATATGCACTGAAATATTCACGGGACTGGGTGTTGCAGTTTTCGTCTTTGACAGCTGTTCGCTCTGTTCCATGTGCAATTATCAAGCTGCTTCGCACAATTACGGTGATCATTTAGGCCGACTGATTTATTGTTTGGATACAGCCCGGAATGGTGGCTGTGTGTTGCTCCGTTGCGTTTCTCCATTGGTTTTAGCTGGTTGTGATATTAATTCAATGCCGCTGAAGACTGTTTATTCGTGGAAGCGGTAATCATTAAGCATGTCAAGCGTTAAAACGATGATTTATCATTAAACGTCATTAAAAATGAGCCCTTCACCCGTATGTGACTACCTTTTTCAGTGCAGGCTAGTTTAATTGGAGGAGCGACAGAAATAATTGGATCGATGGCGAAAGTGTTCTTAACGTGCGGCACCGCTAATATGCGGAAACCAATAAAAAAACAGGCACAAAAGATGTTTTTGATCTCAAAGACCGTAGCGCGGAAAGGCTGCTTTTAGCTAATGAATCACACTGCAGCATTTGCCGTGTCAAAACCTGATATGTGCTTTCCCCCAGCCGGGCAATCTATTCCCGGCTGGTCGATAGCTCTGCGGCGATTCGTAATGGCGCGAGGTCTGCCTCTTCAGGACCCTACCCTGTGGATCACCCCCTTTTTTGCTGTGTGTTGTCTGGCAGTTACACTAATCACCCCAAAACCTAGCAACCCCATTACAGAAGGGGTGGATGGTGGACGCAGGCGCATTTTGCCTACGCGCACACCCCCGAGTTACCCTAGCTGACCTCAGCCAACTGTGCCAGGTTTTTTTAAAGGCCCCCAGTGTCCTCAACCCATCAGATCTGTTTAAATATTAATCTCTTCAGTTTGACTGTGAGGATCCAACAGACGGGCTGCACTCCGCCCGTTTTAAACCACATAAAAACATCAGACAGGCCGTCCTCCCAACGCACACAGTACTAATGGTACCAGATCAATTTTATTACCAATGCAATGCATATTGCACCAGAGGAAAGAAGCTTAATGTGCTTAGTGTCTAAAGAATGCCATTAAATGTTCTGTAATCATTTAAATCCTTAAGTCACGTTGCTCTAAGTGAGATTCATCCGAAACCTTTCTACCAAACATTTTCCACTAAACTTTGGCAACTTTAGATAATCTACCAATCAAATTTTATAATAAACATGACAGCAATGTATTTGTGATTTTATTTAGCTGAATTCAGGTTCAGTCCTTCATTTTCAGCCAGACCTGAAACTTCAACCTGTTGTGTGCATATTCAATTTTTCCAAATCCTAGTTGGAATACATCTATAAATTGAAACATCATAAACCACCATCTGATTACAGTATCCCATCGCTAATAACATTTTAAGTGCATTCATCTAAGTGTGTGAATAGTAGCAGTTAAAAGACGTAGATTAGATTCTCCGTAACTCCAGATAAATACTATGAAATTGGCCTATTTTATAGTGTATTTTTTAAGGCTAGGTTATTACATTTAGATTTCAAGAGATGACATTCAAACGAGTCAGTTTTTTTTTTTTAACAACAGAGAGAAAGGACTGAATTGAACCACATGTGAGATCATATCAAATGGAGATCTTTATCATGGCCTATGGCAGGGGTAGGCAACCCTGGTCCTGGAGAGCCGCAGGGTCTGCTGGTTTTTGTTGTTACTCGCCATTTAATTGATCAATTAAAGCAGTTGATTACACAGTTAACTCACCTCACCTGGTTTCTTTGGTCAAAGTAGTTGCTGTATTTAAGGTGAAAACAAAAACCAGCAGACCCTGCGGCTCTCCAGGACCAGGGTTGCCTACCTCTGGCCTATGGGAATCACACTACATGGGAACCCATCAGACAACATGTTAAATTTAATTCTGAATTCCTGCTAGAGTGAGGCCGGCCTTAGACATGCCCAGGGGCGCCGTAGTGGGGGGAATAGTGGAACTCACTACCCAGGGCCCCAAGGCAGGGGAGGGGCCCTCAGAAGGCCTGGACTAAAGAGTTTGCATTGGGAAGGGGGCCCACAGAGCCTGCATTTGCACAGGGCCGAGAATTTTGTGCTACACCCCTGGACATGCCTACAGTAGTCAGACTGATTGTTGCAATACTTGGCCAGCATAGGTCAGCCACTCCTCACAGCCCCGGCTCTTCTCTGCCCTCGCCCATCCCAAGAGAACAGATTCAGGGACTACACCTCAATGCTTCCATTTACAAAATAAATACCTCTCCCTTTATTTCACAGGTGTGCCAGGCAAGCACCCTGATAGTTGCAGTCTAGTTTGATTGAGCTAGATGTGAACTCTGCCCATCTCTAGTGCCGTTTGTGTGTCATGGGAAACATGCATTCGTAAGCTGCTTAGGCTATAGTCATTTGGCTTTAGTGTTTGCCAAGTGACTAAACTAAGAATTGTAAACAGCTTGCCAAAAACAACTGCTTGAAACGACATTGTCTTGGGCACTCCTCATGGTCTCAGCTTGTTGACAACCAGCAAGGGAAGCATTTCTGGATAAAATTCCAGACTTAAGAGAAAAGATACATTAGTGCCTCCAGCAGTCCCATCCCACATTTCACCCATTTAGAATGCTTTTAGCACAGTGTAGTATGACGGTTAGGAAACCTGCCTTTTAGCTCAGATGTTGCAGGTTCAATTCCAAGGTGGTGCACTGGCGTTAAGGTACTCGCCTAAATTGCTTCAGTAACGACCCAGTTGTGTAAATGGATTGTACGAAATAAAAACATGTGAAGCTGTGCAGGTTGCTCTGGATAAGAGAAAAAAAAGCATCCGCCAAATACCCCAAAAAATGGAAATTAAAGTTAAATAACCATTGATTTAGTCCCAGCATGCGTTTAGTACAAGATGCCCCTTGTTGCACACATCTTTTCCTTTTGGACGTTGATGCCTTTGTTAAGAAAAGAGGCCTGGCTGCAGATGAAACCGAGCGGTATTAAAGTAGGCACTCTCAGATGCATCAAAAGACAACAGGTGCTGTGTAGACATAACTTTATTGATTCTGAGGTGTATGCTTGTGTGTGAAGGGTAGTGAACAAAATAACCATACAAAAAGAACTCAGAATTATTCAATCTCAACCTGAAAAAAAAAGATCGGTAAATCAGCGGACCGCTTTGATTCTTCTCGTCTTTTACCAATAATGGAAGAAATTAATTTGTGTTTTAACCGTGATGTGTAATGACTGTTTTAACCGCGATGTGGAATGACTGTGTGTGACTGTTTTAACAGTGACCCCAAACGTCGGCGCTTTCATTCTCAACCTGTAAATAATAAGCATTGGCAAGCAGATGAATAATTTGATCCTTGAACTTTAAGTGGAAGCGCTCGCAAGCCAGAGAAGTGTTGTAATGCAGGCTGGATTGAACTGGAACAACCGCGCTCAGGCGCTTCACTGCCATGTTTCAGCCGCGCTCAGGCGCTTCACTGCCATGTTTCAGCCGCGCTCAGGCGCTTCACTGCCATGTTTCAGCCGCGCTCAGGCGCTTCACTGCCATGTTTCAGCCGCGCTCAGGCGTTTCACTGCCATGTTTCAGCCACGCTCAGGCGCTTCACTGCCATGTTTCAGCCGCGCTCAGGCGTTTCACTGCCATGTTTCAGCCGCGCTCAGGCGTTTCACTGCCATGTTTCAGCCACGCTCAGGCCTTTCACTGCCATGTTTCAGCCACGCTCAGGCCTTTCACTGCCATGTTTCAGCCACGCTCAGGCGTTTCACTGCCATGTTTCAGCCACGCTCAGGCCTTTCACTGCCATGCTTCAGCCACGCTCAGGCGCTTCACTGCCATGCTTCAGCTGCGCTCAGGTGCTTCACTGCCATGCTTCAGCCACGCTCAGGCCTTTCACTGCCATGCTTCAGCCACGCTCAGGCCTTTCACTGCCATGATTCAGCTGCTAAATAAACTGAGAGGACTTTAACCTTGGTGCTATTTTATTTATTTATTTTTTTAAACAGCAATTAAACAAAAACTTTTGGGTGTTTTAATGCAAGTGAGCTCTCTAGAAAGACCTTTTCATTGTCCTTGACATATTGAAATAAGCCAGACAGTGAACACAAATAGCAGTTTACTTTAAAATACCCTGAACATTAAATACAGTTGCTGTGAGCAGCTGAACGAGGTTTCTGTGATGTGCATTTTCTAGAAGCCCCTCTCCTGTTCAAACACACTTAATCATTTCTCCCGTTTGTTTCTGACGTGAAATCACTATATTTAGCCACACTTTGAAAAAACACAATCATGTCCATGTTTCATTTCAGTATTTACCCATGTGTGTTGCCAAAATGCACATCAAGCTTAAGCAGCAACATGTTAACAAATAAATCCTGCACTTGGACATAATCCTCACTTACATTTGAGTCATTTAGTTGACCATCTTATCCAGAGGGACCTACAGCACACAGCGTACATTATATCACACTGCCACCTCATTCAAATTCTGTAAGAAACGGAGACGAGTTCAAGGACATGGAGGAATAGTACGAGTCACACTGAAGGGTTATTAGCACGCTCAGCATGTGTATCCCAGCATGCATCTGTCCCAGGTAGTATGCGCCTTCAAGACAACAACAACAGTGCAATGTAACCATGAAGGGACACGAGGTCGTTTAAATGTTTTCTTTTCACCATTATTTTTTTCTTATAAGCATCATTCACGAGTGAGCAAGCATCTCTGCAGTTCAAAAACTGGAACATGGAGGACAGGTCAACAAAACCCATGCCAGCCACCCCTTTATGCCAGAATGGCCCACAGGCCAATGAAAGTGCACGACAGCCAGCAGATTGAAACGCTTTACGCCGATATCCTTTGTGAAGGCAAAATTTAACTTGCCATTTCAGGCTTGTTTTGTCTCCCTTCAAGCAATCAGAGGATGAGTCTCCTCACCCAGCCCACATACACCCAACCTTAGAGATGTGTGTGGGAGGTCTCGGACTGCCCTACAGATGAGAGAGAGAACAGAGAGAAGGGGGCAGGTGAAAGGTTTGAAAGGTGTAGGGGCATGGATAATGGCAATTCCGCTCTGATTGGTGTGTGCTGGCAGTGGGATCCTGGCAGGTGCGCGCGTTAGCTTTCCTGAGCGTTCCGAGCTCAGACACGCCATGTAATTACACGCTGCCTGCCAGACACACGCGAGAGAGCGAGTTCCACAATTCAGCGGCTTAACGTGCCAAACCTAAAAGAACCGAAGTTACCACTGGGGTTTTTAGAATTGCATGACTTTTTGCGGCCACGGATCAAACCCCGGACTGTGCCAGAGCACACTGTGGCCGGTAACCCCGCGCGGGACGGGGGGGCAGTGTGCATTTTGTCACCTAGGGACGGGAGGTTTCAATCACTCTCTAGCGACCCCTGCTGGTCGATGAGGTGCATCAGGAACTGCTTCGCAAAGTGTCTTCTTTTGACTCACCAATGTGCAAGTTTGGCTGTGGTGTGAAAAGAAGCAGGCAGGCGACGCCACGTTTTTCATAGAAGAACCACTTAATCTACACATACATCTACACGCTCCAGAATCGGGCAGGGGGGGAAATCGCCGCATGAATGCAGCAGCAAATGGCTAAATTGGACATTCCAAATTCGGGAGGGAATTGGGTGTGCCAAATGAATATTACAAAACAAAAAACAAATTTTTTTTTAGTATGCCATATTTTTTATAATTCCCCTGGCGCTGTTGTCCTGAATATATGAACCGTTACTGTAACCATGACAGCAGCAAAGAGCGGAGACCTCTGTGGTAGTGGTTATAACGTAGGTCTCTGAGAGTGGTTGTGGGCATGGTAACGCAGGGCTCTGTGAGAGTGGTTGTGGGCATGGTAACGCAGGGCTCTGTGAGAGTGGTTGTGGGCATGGTAACGCAGGGCTCTGTGAGAGTGGTTGTGGGCATGGTAACGCAGGGCTCTGTGAGAGTGGTTGTGGGCATGGTAACGCAGGGCTCTGTGAGAGTGGTTGTGGGCATGGTAACGCAGGGCTCTGTGAGAGTGGTTGAGGGCATGGTAACGCAGGGCTCTGTGAGAGTGGTTGTGGTTGAGGGCATGGTAACGCAGGGCTCTGTGAGAGTGGTTGTGGTTGTGGGCATGGTAACGCAGGGCTCTGTGAGAGTGGTTGTGGTTGTGGGCATGGTAACGCAGGGCTCTGTGAGAGTGGTTGTGGTTGTGGGCATGGTAACGCAGGGCTCTGTGAGAGTGGTTGTGGTTGTGGGCATGGTAACGCAGGGCTCTGTGAGAGTGGTTGTGGGCATGGTAACGCAGGGCTCTGTGAGAGTGGTTGTGGGCATGGTAACGCAGGGCTCTGTGAGAGTGGTTGTGGGCATGGTAACGCAGGGCTCTGTGAGAGTGGTTGTGGGCATGGTAACGCAGGGCTCTGTGAGAGTGGTTGTGGGCATGGTAACGCAGGGCTCTGTGAGAGTGGTTGTGGGCATGGTAACGCAGGGCTCTGTGAGAGTGGTTGTGGGCATGGTAACGCAGGGCTCTGTGAGAGTGGTTGAGGGCATGGTAACGCAGGGCTCTGTGAGAGTGGTTGTGGTTGAGGGCATGGTAACGCAGGGCTCTGTGAGAGTGGTTGTGGTTGTGGGCATGGTAACGCAGGGCTCTGTGAGAGTGGTTGTGGTTGTGGGCATGGTAACGCAGGGCTCTGTGAGAGTGGTTGTGGTTGTGGGCATGGTAACGCAGGGCTCTGTGAGAGTGGTTGTGGTTGTGGGCATGGTAACGCAGGGCTCTGTGAGAGTGGTTGTGGGCATGGTAACGCAGGGCTCTGTGAGAGTGGTTGTGGTTGTGGGCATGGGTGCAGATCTCTGAGTGGTTGTGGTTACTTTTGCGTGGGGCTACATACGAGCGCAGCCAGTTGACCACTTTGTCAGATTGATTGCGCTTGTGGTAAAACAGGGTTCTACGAGACTGCTGTACCAGGCCCTAGTCACATGACCTCACATTCCCAACCTGGCCCCATTCACATTACTTCAGATTCCCAACACTCTGACATCCTCTAGTGGTGAGAGCAGCATGGCAGCATGGCAGCATGACAGCTCCCCCCCCCCCCCCAGTAACCACAGGCCCGCCTCAGCCAACCATGGAGCCGTACGGATCTGCGAGTCATGGCACCACAAAGTCAAGTGACTCGCTCTAATGGGGGAGGAAGAATATCATCCGCTAATGCAGAAACTTGGGAGAAATGGATACCCGAGCTGTGATTACGCAGGCACTAAAGATATACTGTGTGTTTGTGTGCGTGAGAGGGAGAGAGAGTGTGAGAGCATGGGAGATTGTGTGCGTGTGTGTACACATCACGATGATATACTACAACAAAAATGGATGACACGACACATGCCTGCGTTTCAAAGTAAAACAATTTATAATTTAAGCATATGACCATTTAGCCCCTGTAAGACACTACATGGCTAACAGTCTAGCCACAGGTTGACTGAACAATTTTCAAAGTTATAAGATCACAAATATGTGATTAGAATGTTCTAAACTGAAAATTCTAGTGCTGATGTAACTATCACTTCTGGTAATTGAAAGCAATGAAATTCTAGAAAACTGACTTAGAATTTAGAAAAAACAATCCAAAAAACCTACTGTTTAAAGGGTTTAAAAAAAACAGCGATGGTACCACCCTGCATCGATCACTCCAATGAACAGCTTTTTTCCATCAATACCCTTCTTGCTGAATTCTAAATTGATCAGTTAAATTAAACATTTTACAACAGATGAAAGGTCAACTTAAGATGCAAGTGTCCCTTAAACAGCATAAGCAACTGAGTCAGTCTGTTTGAATACATTGACATTGTTACTTCGAAAGAACCATATAACATACAAACTGACCAAGTTTCACCCTGGCAGAGACTGGATAGTCTTATTGCTAAAACACCAATCCTTAAATCTATAAAGTAAACTCATTCACTTGTAGTGACAATCATGATCCACAAAGAAACTTTAACTCTCAAAGTTGAATAAAGAACAATCTAAAATAGCATTTTGAGAAAGGCCCATGTCAACAGGTTGCGACTCATATGGGAGTTTCACAAAAGTCCAAAATACCAGAAATCACAAATCGACCCCTCAACAACATTCAAGGGTATGAGAAGGACATACAACAATGTTCTGGAATGTTCTGGATAAGCAGTTATTCTTTAGGTAAAGAATAAAGAAGTTAAGAAGTTATTCTTTAATGCTTAAATAACCATTTCCAATATGGCAGCTCATCCATGTTGCCTAAATGAACACACAGTATGCCTATCCATGTATTGCAGTGTTAGATTAAGTCGAACACAACATATAAGTCCAATAGGGACCACGTATACAAGTCAGATTTTACGATTTGTAACAGGATTACACCATATGTCTCTGAACCATATAATACTGGTAGGAATAGATAGAAACAGGTTAGATAAGCCTCCCAGGAACTATATTTTATAGGAATATCATTACATCTTTGATTAAAAGGCTAATTGATGGCATACGAATTTGAAAATAACCATCCCCATACTTTCAGGGAATGTATTAGAAAGGCTGAAGAAGCTATGCTCCAAAATGCATCTCCCTAAAACCTCTGGAGCATAGAGAACTTGTGCTACATAGTGGTTGTGCAGGTGGACCTGCAGTAGGGTCTGGGTGGTCCCTGGATGGATTTTAAATATTTATTTGGATTCCCCATGTTTGAATCTGTACTTGGGAAAGGCTTGGTACACATAGGATGTTGGAAGCAATATTGACTCATTTGAATCCTACCCAGTGAACATGGCAAATTTGGATGCCATCAATTAGTATTTTACTCAGAGGTAATGATATTCCTATAAAATAAAGTTCCTGGGATGCTTATCTAACCTGTTTCTACCTATTATTACCAGTGTTATAAGGTTCTAACCTATATGGTGTAATACTGTTACAAATGATAAAATCTGACTCATACTTTAAAACCATCAGAACCAAAAGTGCTCTCAGAGTTCAATTTACACTAAGATGTTTTCTATATGCAACATTTGCTGAACGTATGGGTCGTTAAAATGGATAGGAAAGCTGGCTGCACAGAAAACCCAGAGTGAGCGATTGTCCCTCCGGTGCAAATTATCTGTGAAATGCCCCAGAGCCCTCTGACCTACCTGGTAATTACAACATAAATATAAATGTTATATGAACAGGCACACGAAATCTCTGGAGAAGTGCATTGCGTCAACCGAAGCCTAAACTCTATTCAGACAAACAGATGAGAATTTAAACACTCTCAATGGAATCAGTGCTTGTGACTGATACTTGTTCTCTCCGAGTAAAATGATTACCGTCTCAATGACTACATGAATTTGACTGCCGCAAAAGTGCTGCCAATATGCTGGGCCGTTAGACATACATCAGATGCTGGTGCTTTTAAGTTCTATTTGAAAATGCTTTTGCTTACAACTGATAGGCTCCCACATAATACTCACTTTTTTCTGAATGTTAGCAGCCATTATGTCATGTCCTTTCTTTTATATAATTTGCAAATATATTGCAAAGTTTAAAAATGTTTATTTTCTTTGTCGGAAATGCTGCTGCATGCCAAACAATTCAACCAAGCCACAGTTTACGAATATTCAACGAGAGCTATAATAAAAACACAGCATTTCATAGACTGACAGCGTTTTTTATTTTATTTTATAGTCTGCATTCTAGAATGCGCTCAATAAATGAAGAGCCATCATACAAATACTCCATGAGTAACACTCGGTGAATATTCTGAAAGGCCATTGGTCGTAACATGCCGTGAAATAAAAGGAAACGACGACAGGACTAATTCCCCGTTAGTCAGGCCGCTGTACTGTAATGATCAGATTACTCACAGTGTCTGTCATATGTGGGTAACGAGACACTTTAATCCCCTGGCATAGATGGTTGTCATCGAGATGCTGCAGACCGTCATGGCAACCACTCTGGCCCACTCCATGAATAAATAAATTATACATTCAATCTACTATTAATGCAGATTGCGCAACTGAACAACACCTTCTTGTAAGTAATACTGGAATGACATATGAAACACACGCATGTGTATAGCCTATTTATTTGCATATGTAGCCTACATACATACGTAGCTGTAGAAATATAAAAAATATAAAATGACAGAAAGCTTGCGTTGCCTAATGTTGAGTTGAAAAGTCAGGTATCCGTCAGTAGGCCTACTTCGATGCTCTTTAAGTTGCTATAGTTACATCAGACTCCGCTTTCCTGACAAATTGCACGTGAGCCAGCTCTTTTACGTCAGGTTCACAAAGCGACATGTAATGTAGGCTACTACAGATAACTGTGCAGCGTGGCCCCATCTACTGTAATAGCAATAGGCCTATTCTTGTTAATCATCTACCATAGATATATGCTATCTTAAAACAGAAGCTTTAACACATAAAACGGAGCCGTAACGGATGTAAGTATGATAGCCAAGCACTTTGTTAAACATCAATGATCGTATCAGTGGTCGAAACAATATGTACATGAAATGTGTAGGCTACAACGCGGAGGAAACAGACATTGTAGCTACCGTTATTACAGGAAATCGGCTAATTGCATAACTCTTGGGCTTTTTTTTTTTTTTACTAGAATGACCATGCCGAACACTGAAAACAACCACTGTCGCCACCTTTTCCTCCCTTCCACTTGTGTTAAACATTAATGTGGCAAAACTACATGACACGCATGTGTCCGCGAGGAATAGAAGTTCAAGATGAATTGTCCAGGGCCCTGTTTCCCAAAAAGATCTTAGATAAAAATCATCTTAGTTTCATTGTTTGTTTTTTGTCTTTCTCCCTCTATGTTTATTATTTGTTTTATGTAATATCAGTAAATTTTAATAATTTGAATCATAAAATGCAGACAGCACAAACACAACACACTCTTAAGATCTCTAAAATGCTTTTGGGAAACGAGGCCCAGATTGAAACGTTGATCAAAAAACCAAGAACAGTTGGCGGTCACATGCTGCCACCTAGTGTTTCACAGTTTGCATTGCAACGAACGCTGCTCATTTAAACTCGACTAACGCCCAATTAGTGCAGTTGGCCCAAGGTAAAAAGACCTTTCTTCCACAATTTACTGATTTACGTAACGTAAATATCGGCAGTCCTCTAATCACCGAGTTTTACGTAATCGAAAACATATGACAGACGGTTAAAGTACTTAAGAAATTGAGGATTCGAAAGACCAAGGTCCCAGAAGAGCCGTTAAATTTCTATAAATTTCTTCATTTACAGATATTATTATTCAGAACATTTTACATAATATAATAGAGAACATATATAATACAATAAAGGTTTGGTGCATACAGATACATTTGACTTAGGAAATATATTTTTATTTCAGTATAAGCCTACTTAGTAGGCCTAGATCCTTTAAGTTACTTCAAAAACATGTGCGTACGTTCTGCCTGATCTGCTGAGCAAATAAATGGTATATGCATTGCGAATTCTGTTTTCGGGTTCTCTCCACAATCAATACGTGATTTACTTGAAAAAGCCAGAGCCAAAGGTGCATCGGTTTCAAGGTATGACCACACCATAAACTGCGCTGATCAAGACCTGAAATGAACTTGAACCCATGGTATTACAACCACACAGTGCCATCACAAAGTAAGTCTGTGTTAAAACTATGCAAATAAACTCTTATTACCCACATAGTTGTTTACAAATAAGAGTTTTTTCCACTGAGAATTAAAATGGCAAAATTGTTCCTGAAACACAAATCCAATACCACAGTATTCACTTTCGTTAGACCATTTATAATGGCAGCAAAGACTTCGCTGTAAAATGGGTTAGTTTGACTGGCTAGTTTTGAAGAGATTAATGTCAATAAATGGTCCATTTGATGGACGCCACACCACAGGGGAAAAAATATTTTCAGGTCAACGAGCAATTATCCACTAGCTGCGCACCTTGGGAAATACATGCGGTGGCCTCAACCTCCTGAAACACAATACTGGGCAGCCACATTGCAAACTGCACCGTAAGCGCCCTCTCGTGTTGACAAAGTAGATTACACAAATACGTTATAACTGAGAAATTTGAACGCCCCTCCCTTAGAACCAATTTAGCTAGTATACAGTTTATGTATAGGAAGCCGTAATGATATTTCTGAATATTTAAATTAAGTTTCACGATGATTTCACACATTATCCATTCCACCAAGTGACTAATTTTCAGAGAGATTTCTCTCCAATATGATCAAATTTCCAGATTGATTTCATATTCAGTGCACAGGGTAAACCAGCAATACCAGCATTTAATACAGCTGATGTGCAGTGACCTAATTTACATACAGGGTCAAATGAAAGACAGAAAAGAGAGGGAAAGGACAAGTTCAGTCTGGTAGTACAAGTTCCGTCCCCTTCTATGTAAATGAAGGGGACGGGGGAAACAATCAGAAGATCTAAAGTGCTATTAAGAATAATATACTGGTTGCTAATAGACTTTTTAAAAAAAAAATATGAAATATGATGATTTCTGATTAACATTAATTTGTACCAAAATGCTCTGTCCCGTCCATTGTGAAAAGATTACAGTACATGATAGTTATAGCTGACATTCCAAATAGATAGTAAAATACATTGCTTTGTTCCCAGACTTCAGGATAGCTTGAAAGTAGTCTGGACAAGTGTTAGGGAAGAATGATTATTTTATATATATCTTGAATAACTACAAACGTTACCACACTGAGATAAAAAATTATGTTTTTTGGGAAATCGCAATGATTTATATACAAGATGACATGCTGGACTAGTAGTCCCCAAACCTGTTCCTGGAGATCTACTGTCAGTTTCACTCCAACCCTAACAAAGCACACCTCCTTCAACAGCTAGAGATCTCATTGAGCTGCTCATTTAGAATCAGGTGTGCCAAATTAGAGTTCAAATGAAACCCTACAGGACAGAAGATCTCCAGGAGCAGGGTTGGGGGTCCACTGTTTATTTTTTATATAGAGAACACACTTATAAAAATAAACAGCTTCCATCACAATGAGTTGTCATCGGATATTATGGAGAAGTCAAAAGATGCATCAAATATCTTCTCCATAACCTCAGGACCCGATCACAGGACCAAGCTGTTCTCAAAAAGAGAATGTATTCCGTTCCATGTCTCTGAAACGCACTTCCAGGTCACCTGAAAAACCGTTCCACTCGCTCACATTATTTAAGACTGGCATAAACAACACGTACCTGATTTCCATCTGCCCTTTGGCTGAATATCTGCAGTGCCAGTGTCGGTCTTCTTTGTATTTTGCTGAGTGCTTAAACACAGCCTGCATTTTCATCACCACCCATTTTTATCATGCACATTTTCTACATTCATTGTATAGAGCACTTTGAGGCTGTCAAAATCAAAATGGCTTCATGAATAACATACATGATCAAATAATGAATGAAAGTAAATGTCCAAGCCAATCCAAAGAAGGGTGCTTAACTCAGGGGCTGGAATGCTACGGCATGTGCTTGATTTTGTTTTCACCTTTCAAACCAGGTGAGGTGAGTTTGCTGTGTAATCAAACTGCATTAATTAACCAATTTAGTGGCAAGTATCAGTGAAAACCAGCAGATGCTGCAGCTCATTAAGGACGTGGGTGGCAGACTCCTAAAGTTACCTAAAATCAACCCTAATTTGAAATGGGCCTCATAACTAATATAAAATATGTAGCAAGTCCTATGGCTGATTTCTTCCCAAAATGAACCTGGTAATTCTGCACCAGTCTTGCATTTATGAGTGGCCTTCTTTCCAAACAGACACATGAGATGGCAGCCACAATTCCACTGTATAACAAAAAAATAAGTTTGCATGTACTTGTCAAAATTAATATTAAATGCTGTAATCAAGATTAAACTACTGTCTTGAGTAGTTAACAGCACCAATGATGCATCATGATTTCAGCAACGGATTAATAGCTTTGGTGTACTGGATAACCAAGGGTGAAAATAGAAAATGGGTTGTCAGTAAATAGTATGGTTATTTCAATATATTTTAAAACTATTTAGCAGATAGTTTTACTGTGAGCGTTAATACAATATGGCTTTCCATGCATTCAGGTGCACCCTCAATACTGCATGTTTCAGAAAAGCTCAGTATGTCCACGGCTGATGAAGTTGGGCGCCAAACATAAATGATATACCGCCTAACCAGTGGCGCAGCCCTCTTTTCCTACCAACTGGATTTTAAAGGCACGGCCCTTACACACAATACGACTTTGTGATGCAGGATTTTCCGTAACGACTGTAACCACCAGTCTAAATGAGGAAGCAAATGACCCCGTCCAGTTTCTAATCTTGTTTACCCCGCGACGTGTGGGCGTCGGTCTTACATTGCTATGAAAAATAAAAAAAACTTTTGGAAACGTCCGAGCACATCACATGTATTGTTTCTACTGGTCTCGTTTCCTCTCTTGTACGATTTCGTGGGTATTGAGCCTGACCGATGTGGCGTTCATATAGCCTAATTGCGCACCACCCAAGGGCACCTCACAGTGTATCCAAATATAACACCATTTATACTTCCCTTGTTTGACAACACAGGCTTGGTGATGGAACTCAACAAATAAATCCAACAAATACGACACAGCGATATGCTGCACAGTAGGCTAGCTTCGACCCCGTAGTGTGCTAAAAAATATATCATCACCCTCGTCTCGGGAACTGAGTTCGAACATACACACAGTTTGATTCATTATATGAATAATGTAATCGTTTCTTGTGGAAAAAAAACAAGGGTGAGTATTTCCGCACAGTAGACAGAAGCCGCATCCACTTCAAACATGAACGTTATTTCTGTAACGTGTGGGTGTATTTGGCGGCGCAGTCGCTGAGCCACCCCCCTCTGCACACAGTTCTTTTTGGAAAGAAAAGAATACTGCAGTGTGCTGCAGTGTTCGCAACACGTCTCTGGGTCCAGCGTCAGAATTTGCAGAGCTTTTAACTAACACGTTTTCGGAATAAATTAGTCAAAACTCCTTAAGATTATTTAATTGAACGTTAGCCTATATGATGTTATACGATAAAAACTCACATTGTAGGCTAGCTTTAAACACACCTTGAAACGTTATGAGTGGAAATTAGCCCATTTGAACGAGATTAGCTACAAAAGAATGATATACGATGATTTCAAGGAATGGGATGCAACAACTTTACGCGATTTAAATTGCGGTAGCTAGCGTACTACATGTAGCCTAGGGCTATACATGACCATTCCGTAAGCTATTATTAATTGGGCTAACGTTACTTTGGAGAACTTGTGTGTTATAGCCTACGTGTATGAATGGCTTGAAAAATTTGACGCGGACTTTCCTGGGTATATTTCGTGATAAAACTAGCAGAATTGCTGAGTGCGTAAAATCCCCAGATGCAATGGCAGGTTGGAAAACAATCGCTACGTAGATCTACATTTCTTTTCTTCGATAAAGTAAGGTATTATCTTCCTTAGGGTGAATGCATGATGAGTTTTCTTATAAAGTAATGCATTTAGTGTAGCCTACCATAAACCCGATTCCAACGTTCCCCAACAAACATCGTTTTTTTCACGTTAAAGAGGAACCTGCAACCTAAAATGTTTTTGTGGAATGCATGGACTAACTCATCAAAAACCATTCAAGGCTGAACTTGTCGAAAATGAAAATAGACACTTGTGTCAACAATTCTCGTGTCATTTTTTATATACAGTAGCCTACAAAAGCTTGGATATCCTGCAAAATGTTTAGGGAGGAAGGGTAAGCGATAGTTAGTCTACTAATTGTATTATAAGACTAGTGATTTGGTATCCATACTCCAGTTGTAAATTTAAACAAAAAATGTTAAATAGCTTATTCAAAAATGTAATGGAAAATGACACGGGTGATGAATATAGCTGGTAGTATGAAGCCTAATACAGCAAACCAGCCGTAGGCAATGTGAAAACCGATAGGCTAAGCGCATTATCAAAAACCGTATTCAGTAGGAGAAACTATAGTGAACAATTCTGTGCCAATAAATCCACCGCCAAACTAAATATGCACTAAAAAAACCGTACGTGTCTAATGTAAAATATCCGTTCATATGCGTTTTATTAATATGATGTAAGTAACCGCAGCAACGTCTTAAAATCTGGACAATATTCAGTTGTTGAAAATTAAGTATAAATAAAACAGTCATGTAGAGATTAAGATAAATGAAGGGGTAGAGAGGAGGCACAAAATGGAGTTTCAGCCATTTCATTAATCACTGATGGCGCCACCGCCTGAAAGTGCCGCACGTCTTTCTCCACCATGCCCCTTTCCACTGCAACAGTGTAACAAAGACAGTTTGTTGTTCCTCCATGACAGGACATGCGAAAGACGACTTCTCAACATTGTGAAATGGCGGACCGAGGTGGAGACAAGGGCAGTGAAATCTGACACTGCGCGTTTGATGCAGCCTCAAAGCTAAAGCTAACACGCGGAACGTCATCCAGAACTGGATCGGGACTGCTGCTGGATAGACTGGAGCTTTGACAACCTCTTGTGCGGTTCCAGAATAGTTTTCTTGCTGGTCCATTTTTTCTGCAATGTTTTGGCCACCCCCGACATACGACTCTGTTGCTACTTAAATAAGTATATACACTCAGCGGCCACTTTATTAGGTATATCGGCTCGTTAACGCAAATAGCCTGCTCCTCCAAACAGAGAATAATGTGGCTGAAACTCAATAGATAAAGCATGCATGTAATGATACAAGTTATTTTCATATTAACAGGTATTCAGTAATTTGTTTATGACAGTGTTGTGTTCATTAGCAAATGCATGGTGATTTATATTTAGTGTTATTGTACTATTATTGTGTATATTTATATTGAGATACAAAAAAAAAATACAATACATTACATTACAATGCTGACGAGATTTATTTTTTGTTTGACCAAACATTAGAGTGGGCAAGATGCATGCTCTAAGCGACTGTTACTGGGTTATGATTATTGGTTGCAGACATGGTGGTTCCAGCATCTCAGAAACAGCTGCCATCCTGGGATTTTCACTCACCACAGTCTGTAGAATTTACAGAGAATGGTGCGATAAAAAACATTGTGAGCGGCAGTTCTGTGGGTGAAAACACCTTGTTAACGAGAGAGGTCAGGTGAGACTGTGCAGACTTGTTCAAGCTAACAGAAAGGCCACAGATGCTCAATTAACAGCTGTTTACAACTGTGGTGTGCAGAAGAGCATCTTTGAATGCACAACACCTCAAACCTGGAAGCGGATTGGTTACAGCAGAAGAACACCGTGCCGGGTCCCACTCTTGTCAGCTAAGAACAGGAAGAAGAGGCTACAGTGGGCACATGATCACCAAAACGGAATGAGTGAAGGTTCAGAAAATGTCGCCTGGTATGGCAAATCTCGATTTGTGCTGCGGCATGCAGATTGCAGGTTGATTGTTGTAAACGGCATGAATCCATGGATCCATCCTGCCTTGTGTCAACCGCGCAGGCTGGTGGTGGTGGTGTAACGTAGTGGGGAATGTTTTCTTGGCACACACTATGCCCTTTAATACCAAATGAGCATTATTTGAATGCCCCGGCATACCAAAGCATTGACGATGACCATATGCATACCTTTATGGCCTCAGTCTACCCTTATTTATGGATACCTCCAGCAGGATAATGTACCATGTCAGAAAGCATGCATCATATCCATGAACATGGATGAGATGGAACAGGATAAATATAGCAGCATAAATGTGTGGCCAAAAAATTAGCAAAGGAATGTTTCCAGAACCTTGCCACAAAGAATTCAGGCAGTTCTGGGGGCAAAAGGGGGTCCTACCCGATAATAGATAGGTGTACCTAATAAAGTGGCCACTGTGTGTGTTTAAAAACATCTTGTAAGAAACATCTAGGAATTTTAAAAAAACAAAACTGATTGTGACTTGTTACTTAATCTTAGAATGTGTAAAATAATGAAAACATCACTGAAAATATGGACTGAACAAGAAAAAACCCAAATTTATTAAAGATAATTTCTGCCTAGTAACATAACAATTACTTGAGAAAGACAAACCAGAGGCATTATTGTGTTATAAATGCCCATGGAGCTTAATGTGCACCATTAGTGCTCATGACAAGGGTGAATTTTTTTTGGGGGGAGGCTGGGGGCTGGGTTAACACCCTGCAGTAGAACGGGAGAGGTGGCGGTTTTCCCTGCTGTTGTGCCATTAGTTTAAACGTTATTCCTGTCAAGATTTGTGGATTACAGAAGGGAGAGATAATAAGGGAACTGGAAAAGGAGACGCCCAGACAAAGCTAACAGCGTAGGCTAAACCAAGCCCTACGTCTGGGCACACAGATGCTAGAGTGGGAGGATGAGGAATGCAAATGAAAGTTGTGGTCCTGACTTCTGCTCATGTCCATACAAGTCCTGTTTGTGTGTTTTTGACATTCCTGACTTTCCAAAATGTCAGCTTTCCGTACATCGAGGGAGGCCTCTTCCTCTTGTCTTGCTGCGCACACATTTTGTACGTAGAGAAACCTGTTATCATGTAATCCAATAACGGTTTCTTTAATTTAATCAGGATTTACTCAATGTCATTCGTTAATTTAGAAAACAAATGAGATGTATAGCTGTCCTCTGCCTGTTCAAAACAGGAAATGGCTCATGATGACATAATGGTAACGAAAAATAATACTGTGTTGCAGCTCGGTTGATATCAGAACAAAAATAATTCCTTAATACTACTGAATAGATTATTTTCCTGTATGTGGTAAACAGCCTATTTTAATCTCTGCTAATAGGAAAATATAAAACATATCCCCTAAAACCACAGGGTAATACCCACCCAAAACCTGGGAAGGTGATATATCTGTTGTCATAACCAAACTGTTAAGTATGTTACAGAGAGTCATTAATCATAACGTGCTTCAAACCATACATTTTTATCTCTCTTGTAGAGAATTCCAGTCATGATTTGCTTTAAATTATTCTGCTTTACTGCACCTGTGCTTAGCATTTCCTCCAGTTCAACACAAGCTTTGTACAAAGCATTCATCTGTAGCTGGAAAAACGTACAATATGCTTGCTCTTGTCAAATGTTAAGAGTATGTGAGTATGTAACGTCGATGATTTTTCTTGGTGTCCATATGCCTTCAACTCGAAGGATCCATGATAACTGCTATCGAAGGCTACGTCCACGGACTTTCCACCTATTGTGATATTTAAAATAACTTCCACATCACATCCCATTGCTCAAAAGCTAGTTTCTATTAATAAAGTTGTTGAAGGGGGTTTCTGGCTGAGGAACGATCCAGCACTGACTGAAATGAGTATGCGGAAAGCAGTTTTTATTTTTCTCATTCATTTTGGTCTGGTTCCTCCCTGTCCCTAACCCCCCCCCGGTCATTAGTCGCCTCCTTAGAGTACACTGTTATTCCCAAGTTGATATTTTTTTGTTGCCACTGTGGGGCATTGGATAACTCCCTGCAGTCCCTCCCTTCCTCAGTCCCAATACCATACATGGACTTGGTTGAGGGAAAGAGAGAAACGGGGGAGGCTGGTTTTTTTGAGCCTAGCAGGAAGAAAAAGGAAGACTTGAAATGCAACGTGAGAGAGAGGAGGGCCCCTTTTAATGTTTGTTTTTGTAGAACAGGAAGGGCTCTCTCTTTCTCTCTGTTTTACTGCTGGTAGTTTAGCACTGAAAGGGTTCTATTGGAGGTACAGAGGGTGGGAAAACTAGGTGAACTACAGGTTGGATACCCTTCACAAATAAAATAGCAGAGCTGTGACATCAAAATAAAAAAGGCCTGAGAGTTTATTTGTGGGTTATTACTGGTTTTCATGAAGCAGCAGTGTGTGTGTGTATTGTAACACAGTAAGAAGATGTCCAGGTGAGGAGAGTGTGACGTCCAAAATATTACTGAGATTTCCAGAAAAACAAACAAACAAAACAAACTAAGCTCTGATCAGAGCGTAACTAAACTTACAGCAGGCCTCTCTATTATGCCAGGCAACTAAGCTGATCACCGGCAGCAAGTGAAGCAAAAAGAATGGTCAGGAGGCAGGCGACAGTCAAGAAACTAAAGGGGTACACACACAAGCAATACAGTAGCCTTGAAATCGGGCAGCCTGTCAAACAATGGTCATACACAAAAACTCTCCAAAAAGCACAAAGCGAACTCAATACTCTCACTATGCACACAGCAACTCTTTACTCCCACACTTCCCCCTGCAGTGTTGGATTCTTTTATGTTCTGTTGACAAGCGGTAATCCTGGTCCGGTGTTCCCAATGAACCTGTGACATTGTCAATTAGAATTGGGCGGAGCCAGCGGTGTGGAATATACGGACCTTCCACCACCGTTCCCCTCGTTCCGGCACACATCCCTCCCCTCAGCTTGTCCAGAGCACGTCCCTCCATAACAGGGCATCTACATTCCCATGCTTGCTTCCTGGCCTGGGAACAACAGCAAATTTGTAAGCCTGGAGGGAGAGAAATTAGCGGGACCATAGTGCTTAGAGGTATCACCTGTGGGCATCTGGTTAGATGGTTCATAAGGACCAGGACATACTGGCAGGCTTAACAAGATGTCCCACCAGGTCCATGGTGATGCATTCAAGGGGGTTTCTGTAATAGAGGTACTAGAGGGTTTTGGTCACGAGGTTTCAGGGCATTCACCTGACAATCCAGGCAGGACCAGCAATATTCTGTCACCTTCCTTACCACTCCTGGTCAACAAAACCAGTTCAGAATCCTCTCCCTGGATTTCTCCACCTCCAATGTGCCCCCAGCAGATGAGTATGTGCCATCTGCAACATGCTTGGTACACACTTTTTGTGCAACAGGCGTTCATACTATTTCAGTTAAATTCTCTTCATGCAACAATACAACCACCAGTGATGTTTTATAAGAAAATGGGGAACACCGTTTTCCTTATCCCTGGGGCTCTCTGTTGCTAAATTTTAGTTATGTGGCTCCGAGCATAGAATAGGTTTGGGTCCTCCAGCTGATCAGTTCCAACATTCCCACGCAGCTGCCTGGGGGACAGATTCTCTTGCTCTCAGATTCATCCACAGGGGGAAAAGGGTAACCCCCCATCCGGGTCATCTGTCCCTCATGTCTGTTTAGTTGACCCCTCATTTCTTGGGGCTGGGGTCTCAGCTGAATCAGGGGCTTACCAAACCTGAGGTGTGTACTTACCTTTCTTCTCACCTCTCCTCACTCTGAGTGGCCTTCGTCGGGCCTGCTGCAAGTTTTCCCAGGGCCTGAAAAAGACAGGACAGTCTCTGCCTAATAGGAGAGGCACAGGTAAGTTAGGCACCAGTCCCACTTTCATGCAACAAGGCCCCTGAATAATGTCTACTGTCACCATACACATGGGGTATTCTTTCAAGTCCCCATGGATGCATGGCACCACCACTGTGGACTCTCTCTGGCCTTATCTTGGCCCACTCTGGCTGCACCAGGGTAACCATGCTGCCGGAATTCAAGAGAGCCTTAGTCTCAGCTCTCCACTTTCATTAGTAACACAGGAGCTGAGGCATTCTTGTGTGCCCAGTAGAAATTGAGCAGGTGACCCTGCGGACTATCCATATCACCTGTTGATACCGTAGGCATGGCCTCATCACAGCTAGGACAGGCAGCGGCAAGGAAACCCCTTCTCCCACACTCATAGCACCTGTGGGTGTCACTGTTGAACAGAGCCTGTCTTCTCCGCCTGGACCATTCTCAACCCTCTTGGGGGTCTCTTCTACCCGTGGGTTTTCAGGGGTCTTGTAGAGCTGGTGCTCTGATTTGGAGGACTTCAGAAGCTTGTGGTGGCCTGATGGGTCTCCATTAACTCACGGTCAAAGCTCTTTGGGTTGAGTTGATACTTCATGTCCGGGGGCAGAGCCCACAGGAAAGTACGGCACAACCCTCTCCAGGATGGTTGACCTCTTTTAACCTGGCATTAGCCACGCCTTAGTTATTCAGAGCAGCTCAAACATTTGTGTTGGGGGAAATTAATCTGGGTTGAAGAACCAACAATGGAATCATTGGGCCCTCGTCTGATTAGTGCACCTGTATCCCCTTCTTCACCATCATATAATTTTCAGCTTGTTCAGACGTTAGGTCGTGGTATACACTTTGCTCCTTGCTGCTCAAGGAGTGGCCCCAGCTTCCATTTTCCTTCATTAAATTTGTTTATTGTAAAATATTTATTTTTAAAAAAGTATTATCTCAGATCTGGCCCGTAGGGGCTCAGTTGCCTGCAGTCTCCACCATATGTAACACGGCAAAAAGATGGCCAGCTAGGCAGATTGTGATGCGTACAATATCACTGAGAACCGCACAGAAAAGCTGAAGAATGCACACAGCACTTTTTGTTTGTTTAAGCTGCTGGGAGTTGTCTTCAGGAATTCATTAAGAGGTGCTCATTCATTTGTAGCCAGCCCATTTAATGAGTTTGCAGTCCCATTTGTTAACCCCCTCCATGCCATCAATAAAAGCCAAAAGAGTCCAATTAACAGGACAAATAGCCCCTCGTCTCTCAGAGTGCATCAGGTAAATGGATTACCAGAGCACCCAGATGTCAGAGCAAACACAAGCAGGTTTATCTCCGTACGGAAAACAAGGTAAGTATTTGGATTGCAGTAAGCACATTCAATTTGAACGACATCAGAAATTTTACCATCTATTGATCAATTTTCAATAGGATTTTGAGTACCTGTGACATACGTCGAGTATGTGTCTCATTGGGAACACCGGACCAGGATTGCCACGTGTTGTTTGAGTGACAACAGGGGCCACACACACGCACAGTTAAAAGCAAAAGTGTTGGGAAAGTGATTTGATTCTTGTTGTTTTGGCTCTATACTCCAGCACACTGGATTTGGATTTTAAAGAAAACCGTGAATATGAGGTTAAAGTGCAGACTATTACATCCATTTTGGGTGATCTGTGTAAAAATTACAGCTCTTTTTATACATAGACACAAAAACACAGTAGAAGAGAGAAATCATAAGAATATACCACGATGAGAACAGATCATTCAGCCTATCGAGTCTCGCCAGCTGTGCGGATAGCCTGCTGTCTTTGACCTTGAGTCAGTGTCCTAGGATACCAATTTGAATGTGTGCACTGAACTGTTTTGGACAATGGGAGAAAAGGGACACAATTGGACTGTGGTGCACTGCTTTAAAAACATAGATAAGTCAGAAGTTTTTTTTAAAGGTTTCTAGCAGCCCAGAAATTAGCAGTGCATCTCAGGAACAACAACATCTTCTCAGTTATACAAAACAAAAAAACGGTTTCCCGTTAAAAAAATATTCAATTGACCCATTATATTTTCACCACCTCAATTTTTTTGTTTTCACTTGCAAGCAAATGAGCACAAGGCAGAAATTCACATTTGGATGTGTCAGTTCAACTAATGCCGCTTTTAGCTGGGTTAATTGACCTGCATTGCCCTGAGCTATGATACTCTCAAAGGAGTTTATTGTCACGTGCCACCGTGCACAAGATAAACTCTAATCTTTATTATCTTTTAACTCTAATCTGTCCTATCTGCTGGTGAGGTTTCTCTCACTGCATATCACTGTGATCCATTCTTTGTCCATGTATATTTCACTAACTAAATTAATATATTACCACTGGTTGATTTAAAATTCTAGATGTGGACCTTTTTTTGAACTCACTTTGGTGTTGTTGCTGTTTTCATTTATGTGTAATTTCATGGAGAATTAAATAAATACTCTTTACAAGGATGAAAACTCATGCTTGAATAACATATTCTTCTCAGTAAGCATTTTTTTGTGATATAAAGGTGGCTGTGCTTTAAAATCCACCTCACCTGATCCCATATCACTACCTGATACAAATTAATTTTCACCGGATACATTTTTTTTCAGTAGATGTTGGGTCTTGCCATTACTATGCAGATGACAAACTCCATGCAGATTTTTTTAATTATGCAGATGTTGTGATAACTTAATTGATGTAAATGGAAATCCTTGTATATGAGGTCATGTTAGGTAACAACATGGTACAGTGGTGCAGTCATTAGCACTGTTGCCCTCACAGCAAGAAGGTACTGAGTTTGAATCCCGACCACGGGCCTTTCTGTGTAGAGTTTGCACAGTCCAAAGACATGCAGGGTAGGTTAATTGGAGAGTTCAAATTGTGCTTGGGGTATGAATGTGCAAGTGAATGGTGTATGGGCCCTGCAATGGATTGGTTACCTGTCCAGGGTGTATTCCTGCCTTTCACCCAATGTCTGCTGAGATAGGCTCCAATTTCTATAACTGCATTAAAATAGAATATACTGTGCAAAATACAAGACTTTAGTCCAATCATTTCAGTGTTATGTATCTAGTCATTGTGGTACATATTCAAGGCCATTCTGCAGTTTTCCCACAGAGGGAGGGAGAGAGACCCCACAAACCACCACATTGCCAACCATTACTTTCAGTCCAAATCCAAACTTAAGCTCTCCTTCATCCACTTGAACAGAGCAGCCTACTGTAACCCTATACAGTAATTAATTTGTCAAGATCATTCATTCATCTGAGAGAAAAGGGGGAGGGGAAGAGGGAGAGAGAGCAAACAAGGGAGAGCAGGTGAGAAAGAGTGAAAGAGGAATGGCAAGGTGTAAAACATAATAGCATGCTAACTACAGTATGCGCATTTCACCCTGTCATGTTCCGTTTGCCGTGCTCCAATGGATACACAAACAAAATTTGAAATGGGGAAATCTGCCACAGCTACGCAACCTCAATTATCCTGTACACTGTCCTTAGGACAGTATTTAAGTCATTGTTTAAAACCTACTCACTCATAAACTGGATTTATGATTACAGACACGTAAAGAATGATAACAGGAGGTAAATAACGGTAGAACCGTGCCCACGTTTTTGTCCCGCTCTGCATAATTACATTTCACGTTGATTCAAAATGGCCACCAGAAGCAGCAGAAGAAAGTAATTTATACGGCAATATGTCATGTCCATTGATGGAAATTATACTGAAGGAGACTACACATTTATTTAAGTTGTAAATATAGGCACAGACATGCCGTAGGTATGATTAATTCTAATGAATAAAACAGGTGATTAGAGTGTTGCTGATTTTCGGTTTTGTCATTATTTTCAGGGATGTCCTCTATTTTCTTTCAGAATCTCAAGCATGTGTGCAAATGTGAATTCAGCTAGTGCTCAGCCCAACTGGTTTATACAGAATAATGCATAACAGGTGTGTTTCCTCTAAGCCCACTAGGCTGGGTGCTCTGCTATAATTAAGGTAAATCCCCCCCCCAAAAAAAACATGAAGAGCTTGGGTAACAGCGCTCATAAATAAAAGAAAAAGAAGCAAGACTTGGCCAAGCCACTTTTCTATTTTGTGAGTGTCTTTTATCAGAAGAAAAATACAAGCAGAGAAGTTATCTCTCCACTGTTTGTCTGCCTGGTTTATTTATAACAGCATCAAACCTGATTGTTTAAAAATAGATATAATTGCTGCTAATCTGCCTTATCCTATTTTCGAGGTTAACATAGTGATGAGTGTGGCTTTCAATGAGACATTGCACCATTAAACAGCACCTGTCTGACGATACAAGGCAGCTTGTCGGGATCCCTCCCCACCCCCCATGCCCCCCCCCCCCCCCCCCGTCTGAACAGAATTTATGTATTTCACTTTGGTTGGCTCAGCCACTAAAACCTTCAGCCATGACTGTAGGCTGATAACTGAATGTTGATGATATGTATGTGTCATTTTATGGTTTCATTTAAAATGCAAGGACCGTCTGTTGTATGTGAGATCAGAGGGCAAAATGGGGGACATCTGGTCACCCTGTACACAGTTGGCAGTGCTGGCCCACCCTATACATAAGATACACACTGCGCGTAGGGCCCCACCTCCCGCAAAAGGGCCCCGTCTTAGTTTAAAACCACTGTTCCACAATCTGTCATACCCAAGGAGGGGACACAAATAAAATTCAGCTTCAGGCCCCCAAATTCCCAGGGCACCCCTGGTTGTTGGGTTTGGCAAAGTAATGGAGCTCTAGAACACTGACTTGGAATTTTTTTGGAAAAAAAAAAAACATTCCTAAAAAACGACTACTCTTCAAAGGGTAAGTGACCCAGGCATCCTCTGGGTTACTGCTGTGTTAATTCCTCTCCGCTACACGCCCACAGGCTGCCATTTGTTTTCACTGACAGATTCTCCTTTCCTCCAGTCACTAGGCCTGCTTTAGTTACCGTACGGGAGGTCAATTAGAAAAATGACCCGTAGGTACGCGCATGCGTTTCAGCTGTATTGCCTGGGCGCAAACTGGGAAAAAAGATTTTATGTAAAAAAAGAATGCATTAAAGAGATCACGTTTAATATAACACAGAATCATTTTAAATGAAGACTATCACAGAAAGGTTAGTCCACTTATTTGGAATGTTGACATTCAGGGAAGGGTCATCGAAAAGTCTTTTTTTCAAAAAGGTGGGGGAGGGGTCGAAGAATTTAAGTGGCTGTGTTTAAAATATACAGGGGTGGCCTAAGGGGTACAAGCTTTGCTCACCCAGAAAACACAATTATGCATAACTGACACCGTTTCTCAGGCCTTAACGTTCATATGCCTTAAAAAGAAATATGCAAAGAATGAGGCCTCCGGTTAACTCTTAACATCATTCATGGAGATGGTGTACAGTTACAAAGTACAGTTTCAGTACGCCAGTGGCACCTCCGGTCTGGATTCCTCTTTATCTAGATCAATACCAAGGTCGAAAGAACCGAGAGGAAACCAAACTTGTGCTGAGATTGTAGGTTCAACTCCCAGGAGGGGCACAGCTGTTTCACCCTTGACTGAGGTGCTTCACCTGAACTGCTTCAGTTCTTTTTGTTTTTTTTAAAGGCAGCTGTATAAATGGATTGTATGTGAAGAATGTGAACTGTGTAAGTCATTCTGGTTGAGAGCGTCTGACAGTGCCTGAAGTGGAAAATGTCAGAATGTTCTGCGGAAATGTTAACAAGGAAGCGCAACAATGGGTGTTTGTATGAAAACCGTGAAACAGGCACTTTGTATGTGCAGGCACACATGTGAGATCTTTACACGTGAGGCATGTTACAGAGTACTCTAATGTTGAAGCAGGCAGTGCTATCTGAGGAAGTGAACTGCTAAAGTCTCAGTCCGTTGCTAAGGCTTGTGATTTTCATCTTGATCGTTTTCGACTTGCTTTTGGCGTTTTATTATTTTTTAAATTTAAATCTGTGCTCTGCTCTATCACAACATAGTTTTTTTTATTTGAAACCCTATGAAAATACTGTATATTGCAAAATACCTTTTAATATATTGAATATAGGGTCCTGGTGAATAGGTATTATGTCAGAGACCGTTTGCATCAGAAATTATGCAATTATGGAAATTTTCACACTTTTATACCAAAGTGCACAACAATGGCGTTATTTTGTGCTTATTCGCCCATATTGTCTCTACAGGAGAGAGTTTGGATAACCTGAGAAAATGGCTGTTTTACTGGGTAGGTGCAATAAAACTATGGGAATGAAATAAAAATGTCTCATGCTTGTCTGTAGGTGGAGATCACTCATAAGTGCGTTGGCAGGCTCAATTTACTGACTCCAGATTTATCATCTCCCAGTATATTTCATGTGGTTAACAGTTTAAAAGTGCAGAGGTATGGATTTTTTTCTCTCTTTCTGCACATGGCACGATCCATCAGATTTTATTCTCACCTTTAATGCAATGACAACAACAGCCTATGAAAAGGAAGAAACACTCTAATTACTGTAAAACTCTATGTGGTGAGGTAGTAGACTATGACCTCATCCATGCTGACCCATGGGGCGGGGCCGCTACACAGACATAAATAACCCTTCTCTCAGACTTTATCACACCTCTGTGAACTGGGGGGACCGTGCAGTACAAACAAGAGGCCCCGAACAACACAAGAGAATTCCATAAAGCGCCGCTTTGTCAACTTTTCTTTGGCAATAAAACATATTTCCCCCCCCCTTATATTGTGATACAATATACTGGTATTCTTGATTTGTCTTTTTTTGTGACAGTGGAAGGCTGTTCTCATGATATTTTCAGCATTTCATGTATTTGGAGTGTCTCCATATATGCAAATGTATCACAAGTATATCTTTCTATATACAAATATATGTTTTCATTGTGTAAAATGATATAACCGCAATGAATTCATCAGATCATAGGATTATTATTATTCTAACATCAGATTCAGTATCTTTCTATTAACTGGTAGGGGAGAATCACGCCCATTTTGCAAAAGGTTAACTGGGTGATATTAATCAGAAATGCATGTTTGGATGAACTCTCCTAATAGGCTATTTAACTCCACAGTGTCCTGCTCCTTCCCTGTCAAAACACAAAGCTGTGTACACAATGGAGGGGCAATTATGGTAACATCTTCCCCAAAGACGAGTAAGGCTGCTGAAACCCAAGCCAGCTGCCGAAATCCACTCACTGCCCTTGAGTGTGACCTTGGTTATGGCTGTAAGTGATATAATTAATAATCTGCATGACCTAAAATCAGCTGACGGTCACCTCCTTACAAAGACTGTCCACATATGGGCAGGGGTGGAAGATAAGTACTCTGTGGGGGTGGGGGTTGGGGGGTGGTCACTTTCCATTTGAACTCAGTCAATAGAACTGATCACTTATAATTTTTCACATTTAGCAGATGCTTTCAGTCAGAGAAACTTACACAGTTTACATTCTTTTAAGCACAATCCATTTATGCAGCTAGATATTTACTGAAGTGACTACCTTTGCTCATGGGTGCAATGGCAGTGGCACTCATGGGACTCAAACCTGCAACCTAGTGATTGCAAGCCCATTTTCCTTACAATTATGCTTCACTGCTACTTGTGAGAATAGAAAAATTCTGTATAGAACACCATTCCAAATTGTCTTTCCAAATGAATCGACTGAAAATTGTGATTTTTTTTAAAATTGACTTCATTGGGCAGCAGTGCAGTGTAATGGGTTGGGAGCGGGGCATCCAACTCAGAGGTGGAGGGTTCAATTCCCAGGAAGGGCACTGCTGTTGTACCATTGAGCTAAAGGTACTTAACCCCGATTGTTTCAGATAAATATCCAGCTGTTTAAACGGATAGTTTGTAGAAATGTAAACTGTGTAAGTTGCTCTGGATAAGAGTATCTGCTAAATGCTAAAATGCAAATGTAATTGCAATGTCACTGATGTCCATCCCTGGTGGTCTGAGCTGTGAAGGAATTCATTACATGCAGGCACAGGGCAAAGTTTGACCAGAACTCCTTCCAGCAACAAAGCAAACGATTACAACGCGAGGCCTAAAATTGTGCTACACAGACACCGCCCAGACAAACTCATTAAATTGCAGGAGAGGCTTTTATGACTTTTACGATAGGAGCGTCTCTCTAATGTCGCTATTCCTGCTGCTGTTTATTTTGAGAATGCGCATTTAGTGGGGTTATGCATGTACACTGGCTGCGCGTATCTGCGTCCGTCTTAAGACCTCAACTCCATCAAAGCATCGGAATCCCCACAAGCTCCTGTTTTTATGAGCTAACGGTACCGTCGCTGAGTGATACCGTCTGGACTGGTGTCTGGTGTTAAATATAGTGCGCGGACAGGCCTGTGTGGTACCCCTCAGCTGCTCTGCCTAATCCATGGAGTGCCCCCGCAACAAATAACCCCTCCCTCCCGCAGTAAAAAGATACTGTGGGTCACTTCCCAACCACCCGCCTGCTGGCTGCCATTAAGACGTGTGAGTCATGGATCTTTGTGAACATGTGCTGTCCTGTACAGAGTAACCCCGATCGACCACCCCCCCCTCCCCCCACTATAGGGATTCCACCGCAAAGCCTGTCATTTTGCTCTGAGTGGGAGGAGGGGGGGCGTGCTGACAGATTAATGAGAAGGGAAGAGGAGGGGTGAGGCTGAGCAGGCTGGTCCTCCATGCACCCCACCCCCCCACAAAAAAATCAAGTGGCTGATTAGAAAAGAAAACATAACCTAGCTATGAGATTACAGGCATTATAGGAGGGTAGGACATGTACCAGTATGTCGAGGGGGGGGAACAAAACTGACCCTGACAATGTAATGTGTGACCGCTCTTCCCTTCGCTGCCTATCGAAAAGCTAAATGCTGGTGTTGGTGAGACACTAAAGGTGTTTATCAGTAACAAAAGAGGCTAAAGACAAATGGAGAGCATCTCCAGCACTACACCAGCTCTTGTGCTGGCTTTGCTGTGCTTCTGCAGCAGAGGAACCCGGGGGGATTCTGGGAAACTGCAGGAGATTCGTTACACCCAACCTCGCCATGGAGAATCACCCGCTCATGCAATATTCATTCATTCACCAGTGGGAGACAGTTTGAGAGAGTGTGTGTGTGTGGGGGGCGGGGGTGCGTATTTCCACCACCTGGAAGTGTGCAGATAAAAAAAAAGAATCAACCAAACGCTGGATTTTCTAGGTGATGTCAGAATTGGTGAATTATTATATAATTTCACGGCATAAAAATTATGATTCAAATGCCCACCCCCCCTCACCCCCACCCCACCCCACATGCTCCTCATTATTTATTCTTCTGTTCTTATGTTTTTGCAGCGTGCAGCGTTACCATCGCAATTAAATTAATGCAGAACACCAAAACACAATGGTTATTTGTTTTGATCAGATCACACTCCAAATCGCTTTATCTGGTCTACTTTACATTCTCCCATGGCTTTATCTGTTCTACTTTTCTTTCTCCTCATCACTTTATGTGGCCTACGTTATGTTCTCCTCATTGATTTATCTGGTCTACCTTAAATTCTCTTCATCGCTTTATCTGGTCTACTGCTCCCCCTGTTACCCCTTAATCACTGGAACGTGATCGTGATCTTAACCCCCCCCCCCGGTCCACAATCTCAAAATCCCCCCCCGGACCGTAATCGCAGCTCTACCCCCGCCGCCCACCGTCTAATACTTCCCCACAATCACAATCTCAAACCCCCCATCCCAACCTCAACACTGACAATCTGACACCACTCCAACCCCCTGTGGTTGTAAGTCAAACTCCACCTAAGGAGGCCTGCTTCGACGCACAGCTACACGAGTTGCGCAGATATCACCGTCCTGAGAGAAAGGCATTCACTGGCTCTGCGCTTAATCCCGGAGGGTGGCTCCTCTTCCACACACCATAGTCTTTAAAGCACCACAGTCTTGGACGTGGAAACTGTTACACTGCACCTTTGCTCTATTTTCCATCACATACCATTGCATGTCAGCTGCCTCCATTTGCATTTATAATTGTTACTCATTTGCGTCGGCAGATACCAGCATTCAAGGGGACTCATGCTTTACATGTGAGTCATTTATTCAGGTTCTGCCATAGCGATTCAGGTTAAGTAGCTTTCCAGGTTAAGTTTGAGTATACAATGGCAGCACCCCGCCTGGAAATTTAACCGCAATCTTTTCGCTACTGAACTAGTTCCTGAACCTACAACCCCACACCTTTTTAAAAAAAATTATAGGTTGTTCATCACTCAAGCTGTTCACATGATGGCGTCCATTTTGCTGTTGGCCAAGGCTGCGAAATAAAAAATTAATGTCGACGTATGCTACAAAAGAGTGACCTCAAAAGTAGATGATTATACAGCTAGAGGTCTGAACTGGTTGCCAATTTAAAATAAAATCAACCAGCAGACAGTGCAGCCCTTCAGGACCCCAGCGATAGGGACACTTAGATGAAGACTTTGGGGGCGGGTGACTTTTGTCTGAGGGCTTCTCCCTCAGGTGGTGGTGATGAGTAAAGCGATGTAGGTGCAGCCTGTGTGTGCGAGTCACAACACATACCCAGGCTCAGACTCACACACAGATCCCAACAAAGATCTCAACAGGTTTGGAGAGCTTCTACCCCATCAGCATTCCCCAAAGATGAACCCTTGTGTTCGGTTTACTTATTAGCACCCGTAAAACTGGGTATATATATACCCAGGACATTGTTTTTTTAAGGCAATTCAGAAATAATATTTATGCAAAAATACTCAATATATATTATCTTTATCTCAATTCCAAACAATATATACGGTTAATGGTTGCCCTTTACCTCTGCTAGATCACATTTAACAATGAAAGTGTCATTCATTTTTTGTGATAAAAATGTGATTTATATAAATCTACTTTAACGAAGACATGGTGTTTATCTGCGAAACATTAAAATAATCATGCAGTGGATTATTCATATTTTTGTTGTGAACTGACATTCTCAATTATTTTTAATTTTATTTTAAAAAAGCATTTATGAGAAAAGACACAAAGCAAACACAGACGATGAACAACAAACAGGAAAACACAAAACAAGAACCAAATTTACACAGTTTTAGTCACTGGTTATGGAATGCATCTCTCAAAAGTGTCATTCCTCTTTTTCTAAAAGTTTAAAACGGGGTTCTTTTGGAGTTCTCTTTTTACCCACAGTCCCAATACCCACAATAAGGTGGACTTGGAGGTTTCATTGAAAGCATCTGATACCCAGGTGTGCAATGATATAATCCCTGATGGATAGCAATTTAAACAGGGCACCAACGATACGTAGCCTACTTTTATTGCCGCAACAATACATACACAGTCTATAAATTCATTGTATTGACAATTAGCGATGAAAAATATGAAGAACACATGTCTAAGCTCTGGAAAATCCACTCCTCCTCCAAAAGATTTTCTAAGTTGTGTAAACAGTTTTATTTCTAGACAGGCGATACGACGCCTCCTTGAATGCCACCGTGCTAGATTCCCCGTCACATTAGCCGTGCCCTCCTGCACCTCCTCGTGCCCGCGAGTCTCTCACCAGCCCGCCCAAAGTAACTGAAGAAGCTGATGACACGCCAGTTAAACAGGATGGTTTGGAAAATAACTCAGCCATCTGCTTTTTATTTACTCGAGAGGAAGCGGCAGGCGCATTTACACGATGGCACATCACAGCGAGCGTCAAATGTGTCTCTTTCTCTCTCTTTTTTAAATAAACACTCCTGTAATAACAAATGTCGCTCAATTATCTTAAGCCAAATAAAAACCGGGGCCCTTTCAGAGCCCAGCATTAAAATAGGATTAGTGACCTTTAAACCAGCTCGCAGGGGCTAAATACAGCTTCAGTGACAAGTAGGCATACTATGTAATAGCTACTGTAGCTCAGAGATAGGGATGACCTTGCGGCAGGTCAGTCGCCCATAGTGCAGTCAGGACCATATATCTGGTATATACTGTTTTTAAAAGTGTCCTAATATCATTATTAATTATTATTATTATTATTATATAGCAGGTTGGACTACAGAGGGCTATGCTCAGAAGCCATAACAACCTCAAACAACAGTTCTATCTAGGCTACAGTCCCAGTCACTTTGATCTACTGGTTTTTAAGCACAATTCAAGAGATTTTCCTCAAGCCACAAGACAGGTGAAATCTTTTTTAACATGATCAAAACATAACAGTTGTCCTCCCAAAACACGTCCACTGTCTTGTTTGGACTACAGATGTCTCCGACCATCTGAATGCCTCTGGGCTGTAGACCATACGAGAGAAATCCTGCGCCCTATGAGAACTACATTAAGTGCAAAAAGAACAAACAACCTTTTAATTCAATCTGTCCATCACTTTAATTCAATCAGCCACTGAGAGAAATAAATCCACATTGTTAGCAATTTACAATGCTAACACTGCCAGGCATTTGCTTGTGTATGAAGAAGAAAGGAAGCATAAAACTTCAGAGGCAATGCCATGTTATTTAAGATGAATTTCTTGGTTGAATTTCTAAGGGATACGTAAGGCATGCCTTCAGCCAATCGGACGTGGGCTTGTTTAGCGGTGGCTACGCAATGCTATCCCAGCGTGACCTCTGTATTTTACAGACTGGCAGCAGCTGCTCTCCTGCCTTGTGATGCGTGCGCAGACAGCCAGAAGGACATGTGGAAGGACAAGTTTTTACAGAATCTCACCTCAGAGAAATCTCTGGCTCATTCCATCAAATCGTCTTTTGAACTTGTGCACAGATTTTTTTCAAAACAATTATGAATGTATTTTAAAACCAGTGGCCTGGCCAAAAAAAAAGTCCCACACTCTAATATTTTGTTGAACCGCCTTTAGCTTTGAGTACGACACGCATTCGTCGTGGAATTGTTTTGACAACCTTACGCAACGTCACATTTATTTCCATCCAGAGTTGCATTCATTTTTGGCCGAGATCTTGTATTGACGACTGGAAAGACAACCCACTCCGTAAAGTCTTCTCCAGCACACCCCAAAGACTTTCAATGGGGTTAAGGTCAGACTCTGGTGGCCAATTCATGTGTGAAAATGATTCCTCATGCTCCCTGAAGCACTCTTTCTCAATTTGAGCCCGATGAATCTTGGCATTATCGTCCTGGAATATGCCCATTGATGGGCCCTATGCTTGACGGGTGCAATGGCGACTTTTTTTTTGGCCAGGCAGTGTATATACCAAGCACTACAATAAGATCCCTGAGCTAATTGTGATGACTGCTGCTATTTCAAATTAAATTTTGTCATAAGTGTAGGTACCTGGTCAGTTTTATTCAAATGGAAACGCATAAAATGCTGGAACTGCCTTCATATACATCCTCATTCCTTTCTTTTCCTCTCTTCGTCTGACTACTCACATAAACATGTTTTACTCTGGTCATTTGTCTATATTCATTGTACACAGCTGGTGATATAGAATTGCTCTAGAGCTCATTTGCTGTAACTGAGTATTTTTCTGAGAAAAAACATATTGAATTTGGTGTTATTGAGGTCCTGCGCTAAAGAGGTTGTCCTAATTATGGAGGCTGTGGATGACTAGGGCTCGCATCAGCCTTTCACCTTATGGGGGAGATAACGGCCTTCGCAGAAAGAGCAAGACGCTCCTAACAGAGAACAACGTGGAAGAGAATGAGCTTCCAGCGCGCGCGCACACCGCTTGCACGCACGGACGCACGTTCAGACGCAGGCACACACACACACACACACACACACACACACACACACACACACAGAGAGCGAAAAAAACAGGAAGAACGGGAACATGGCTGTATTCCTACACGGACAACGCAGAACAGGCTGACCCCAAAAAACACAGAAAATAAGGCGGGAGCCGTGAAGGAAAAGCTGGGAGAGAAAGCAGGGTAAAGGTAGATTGAGATCTGAAAGTCAGAGATAGGAGGGGCGAGAGGGGGTGGAAGGGGGGAGCAGAGAAAGAGTCGAGGGGGAGGCGGAGAAAAGGAGCGGACGAGAAAAGGAGAGTAGGAGAGAGGGAGGGAGATGGAAGAGGGCGGGAGAGAGGAGACAAGAAAAAGAGGCGGGCGGGGCGGGAGGGAGGGGGAGAGAGGGCACAAGCAAACAATAAATATTCATGTTTGCTGACAAAGCCTCTTCTGTAGTCTTATTTCAAATGCAAGTGTTTTGCAATGCAAGAGAGCCATGCCATTGATACAGAAAGACTGGGTGAAGAGGCAGCACTGAAAGAGGGAGGGAGGGGCAATGAGATAGCCAACATTGAGGAAACAAATAAACCATTAAATCATTTGTAATGAGTTTGATTGGACCTCAGGCCACCGCAACGCTGTTCTAAAAAGGTCCAATGTAATAATGACACCAAATACAGGCTTACGGCAGGACACAAATAATTCTAATGTTGTGCTACGCAAATCAGGACATTAACACACAGGCAGAAAATACAGCCTACATGTCATGTCTTTCACATTATGCTATTAATAAACGTTAATATGTAGGTTGCCTGTTAAATGACCCAAGTGCTTCTGTACCTTCCTGCTGTTGGTTAACACCACACATTTATTTCCATCTTGCTCTGACAGAAACCGCCTGATTTTGAGGTATTAATGCTATGCACATGTTCCCAGAAAGCAGTGTTTTTGAACTCTCTATCGCTCTTCATTTGAGAAACACTGACACTCCCCACCACCCCTTTACGCAAGTCTAAACTGGGACTTATCTCAAAAACAGCTGAGTCTATTGAGGTTAAACAGCAAGGAGAAACACTAGGCTGCAAATGAGAAATCCACCGTCCGATATAAATTTCCCTGAGTTGACCTTCCTGTGGTGGAAAAAAATTAAAACATTTTACCCATTTCTAAGGCCACAGTAAAATAATGATTCAGTTCATGCAGCCATTCAAAAAAAAGCACCATCAAACACCATGATTAAAGGCCATCATATACAGTGCCCTCCACTATTATTGGTACCCCTGGTAAAGATGAGTAAAATGGGTTGTAAAAAAATTACTAGTTTGGTGAATAAGCTTAATGTCACACTGAAGAAATTAGAAAAATCCAACCTTCAATTGAAGTACTGTAAATTTATTATGAGAGAAAAAAATCAAGAATTATCAAGAAATTATTTTTAACAAAACCACATGTGCCACAATTATTGGCACCCCTGCATTTATATAGAGAATAAAGTAATCTTTAATATTTGGTTGCATATCCTTTGCATGCCATGACTTCCTGATATCTGTGACCCAACAACATCACTCTTGATATCTTATTTTCAGGTACTCGCACAAGTGATACTATAACGTCTCTGAATTTGAATGGATCTCTATGGGAATTGGGGGGTGGGACTAAATTTAGATTATGCTAGAACAGTATTGAATACACGGTTGGTAAAATGGCTGTAAGTCATCAAGGGTCTGAGGTATCAAACGAGCCTCAAACCATCACTCTGCTGCCAGATATGCAGTAGATATGGATGGATCACTTTAAGGGTTGTTTTTCCTGACTCATTTTCCTATTGAACTCTATGGAAAAATAAGTCAGGAGAAGAAACCCTTCAAGTTATCCATCCATATCTACTGTATTTCTGGCAGCAGAGTGATGGTTTAAGGCTTGTTTGATACATCAGACCCTTGATGACTTAGAGCCATTTAGCCAACAATGTGTTCCATACTGTTCCAGCAATGTTCTAATTTTTTCAGTGTGAAATTAAGATAATTCACCAAACGGTGATTTTTTGATAACCCTTTTTACTCAGCTTTACCAGGGGAGCCAATAATAGTGGAGGGCACTGTATATATATATATATATATATATACACTACCCCCTATATATATATATATAAAAGCAACTATATTTGTGTTTTTGTTTGTGTGTGTATGCCTCATATAAAACTTGTAACATGTATCAGAGAATCAGCAAATAGAATTTCTAATTGTTGTAAGCATTTCAAAAATATTATTTACAGTAGTTTATAAAATAAATTCAGCTACATTTTCACAATTAGGCACCAGTTAGTGTCCTGCCATTATTTTGCACAAAATAAAGTCTTGTTTTGAAAATTCTGGTCAATTTGTGCTGAAATCCAACTTTATTTAGTTCTGAATGAATGCATTCTTAATAACTCAAACACAGATGAAGGTTGCATTCGATAATGTAATTTGTTTACATTTGACCCCAAACCTCTTGCGGTTGATAAGTACATGGACAATAAAAAAAAGGTAACTTAACGGCCTCTAGAGAGACAGGTGACAAATAGGCTACACATAAACCAATAAGGAGCAAGTTAATTTATTCCCTCCTTTTTTTTTTAACCAGTTGGGAACATACTGTCTTTGACAATAAGGACCGGGTCAAAAGGCTGTGATTACAGGAGTAATAAAGAGTGAAAACGCCCCTGACAGTAACGATGGGACGTGCTGCAGCTGCACGTGTCCGCTGGTGTACAGTAGGTCCGCACCGGTGTTGTACGTGTGAGGGAAACCAGTGGAGCAGAGCTGCCTCTCTGCGGGGTGGGAGGCTGTCCGGCTGGCAGGATGATTAATGGGCGATCTTGCATCTGCCTCTGCGGAGAGGGCTATTGTGCAAGCCCCCAACCCCACCCCCGCCACAGCTCTGTGTTCGATCCAGTCGCCCCCCCCCTCCCCACCTTATCATTACCCTGGGGAAGAGCCCGGCTAACCAGCCATGACTAGATTATACCCAGGGCCTGAGAAAAAGCCCACTGCTCACCATATGTACAGGATTGAGTCATCCCCACAATGCCATTAACCAGAGCAAATCTAATGAACACATGTGCGCACACACACACACACACACACACACGCAGACACACACACAAAGGCAAAGCCTCCTCAGCCAATCAGAGCCTGAAGGGTAACAGGTACAATCCATGCTGTCAACAAGATTCAGCTGGTGTTGTGGGGAACCTGCATCATTTTGTGTCCCCAAAAAAATCACACACACCACAGAAATCAGGGTCTGAATCAGGGCCCTTCCGCCGACCCTAAAAAACAGAGAGGTCCTCTATTGTGTGGGCCGGCTGATAAAAGCTTCCTGCAATGGCTTGTTTTTTCCTTTGATGGAGGTGGCGGTGGGGGGAGGGGTGTGGGGCGTGGGTGTGGGGGTAGTGCACAGCAGAAAAGCAAAGGCGATTGAGGGACTGATTTGGGACTGACAGAAGAGAAACCGGGGGCTATGACATGTTTTCACCTCCCCAAAACCAGACAAATCTTTTTAACAATAACACCACTTCCTATTTTTAAAAATGACCTCAAGGTAAGGGTTTCTAGGTTGTGCGGACTTTGATTCACCACTAAGAAAAAACTGATCGTATTGGCTGTAAATACAGCTTGTCATTATGAGAGCCAATAGAATTGAATAAATGTGCTATATTTTATGTTGTCGCATCAATTCGTTATAAACAAGAGAAGGGGTGGGGGAGATTAGGCCATTGCTTGAAATCGACACAAACATGCACAAGGAATACAATCAAACATGATGCATGAATTGAAAACCTGGAGAATTGCATGCCTGTTCTGCTACCTGGACAAAGAGCAGGATACCGGGAGATTCCGGGTGAACTCCAGACCAGTGGTCACCCTACCTGGGACACATATTTTGTAACAGACATGACCAAAGTGGAGGTTTGGTCAATAGTATGGCTCCAGGCCATTGCTGTGGCTCCAGGCTGTTGCCGTGGTATCCGCCCAGCAGGTGCCCCTGATGTAACAAGATGCATTAGGATGACCTGAGAGCCCAGATACCTGCCTATGCTGGGGGAGGAGCTACCTTAAGCACACTTCCTGTGTACTCAGACAGGACTGCAGCCACAAAAACAGGAAATGCTCTGGCAACGGCACCCACGCAACACTATAGGAGATGAGTGCGTGATCAGGGGAGGATACGGAGCCTTACCGAAGACTATGGGCTAAGCTGAGGCTTGTGTGTCTGGGTTACGGTTTAAAAACACCATATCTCCATTGTATTTCTCAGTGACCTTTACAATGCAGGGGTCACAGGGTAACTACATGTACTAAATGTCTGAAGAAAGATTTCAAAGGTGTATTCCCTTAAAAACAGACAGACACCATACTTACAAGTAATTTACTACTTACTATCTAACAACAAATAAGGAGAGATTACTCAGCTGCACAAAAGAACATCAATGGCACTTCAAACTAAAGAGTGAATTAATTAGAGGCACCAAACACTCCTTAAACAAACATATGAGGGGTATTTCACAATGCAGGATTATGGAGTCAGCCAGCTAACTTTTGTAAATATTTTGAATTTGATGACATCCAATTGGATGAGAGCCTGGGTTACTTAAAAATATTTACAAAAGTTAGCAGGCTAACTCCTTAATCCCGATTCAATTATCTTTATTTTGATGTAACAAGCAGACAAAGAACAGCGACACCAAAAGACCTAAGATGAGGGAGAGATATCCATATGTGGGGACAATAATGGCAAATTACACTATTTAATTCCCCCTAGTATTCAAAAAAGAAATATAAATTATGTTAGTACACCACAGGCAAAGTGCAGCGAAGGATGGATGCACCAACACAAGAAAGATAATAACTCGATTGTTCACCACACCCGGCGTGGTGTCCAGACAGGCATGCATGTTCACACTTATGTGTGAACCCCTCAGTAAGCTCCTTCTCAGGGGGGTGATGTCAAGGTCTTCTGAAGGGGGGGGGGCGCCACATTTAACCCTTTAAGATGTAAGACCACATTTATGTGATTGGAATGTTAACTGAACATTCTAATGCTGACGTAACAATCACTACTGGAAAGCAATTGCGTTCTGAAAACGTTCCAAAAAACTCCTCAAAGAGTTAAGAAATGGTGACTGAAAAAACTAACATACATTCCACATGCTTCGTTTTGCTGTTGGAATTCATGTAACAACATTTTGGTGAAACACTTATTTGAATGACCAGATAATGGCAAGATAGCTATTGGTTAGGGGTTCCATTCTGCAAGAACACCGTGTGCCAGCTGACAGCAAAACACACTTTCTCATGTTCTGATAATCAAAAAAAAAAAAGAACAGAAACTTTATATAAAAGAGCTCACAGAACTAGAACACCTTTTTCCAAGTGCCCTATATGCGATTTCCTTTCAGTTCTGCTCATTGCTGCAACCTTCACTATCGATTGGGGAAAGTGCCTACGAGCATGTGCTCTCCTCTGAAGCCTCTGCTTCTAATCACACCGCGGTCCACAAGTTAGGCTCACACAGACACGAGCTGGAGGAAGACACTTTGTGTCAACAGGCGCATTTGCAGGTTCCTAATCAACCAGCAGGGAGGCTCTGTTGCCGGATTCAATGATGTCACCCTGAAACTCTCCCATCCCTGGGAGAGAAAATAGATTACACTAGAGAAAATATATCAAAATAGATATAGAAATGGGCATAATTCACAAAGGTGTGAATATAGGCTGGTATAGGATGTGCATAAAGGCTGGTATAGGGTGTGGGTAAACATGGGTACAGGATATGCATAAAGGCTGGTATAGGATGGGGATAAAGCCTGGTACAAGGTGTGAATAGAGACTGGTAAAGGGTGTGGATATAGGCTGGTATAGGGTGCAGCTAGAGGCTGGAATAGGCTTTTGACAGAAGCTAGTACAGAGTGTGGATAGAGGCTGGTTTGGGGTGTGGATAGAGGCGGGTATAGGCTGTGAATAGAGGCTGTTTTATGGTGTGGATAAAGGCTGGTATAGAATATGGATAGAGGCTAGTATAAGGTGTACATAGAGGTTGGTATCGAGTGTAGAGGCTGGTTTAGGGTGTGGATATAGACTGGTATAGGCTGTGGATAGAGGCCGGTTTAGGGTGAGAATAGAGGCTGGTATAGGGTGTGGACAGAGGCTGACATAGGGTGTAGATAAAGGCTAGTATCGAGTATAGATAGAGGCTGATATAAGGTGTGGATAGAGGCTGGTATAGGGTGTAGATAAAGGCTGGTATCGAGTGTAGATAGAGGCTGATATGAGGTGTGGATAGAGGTGGGTTTCTCCTCCTTGCTGGTGTGATGAATGATATGAGAGCGAGGGTGACACAGAGCGCCATCTTTTGATGTGATGCCTTGCTCCAACTCCTACAGCTGTCCTGTGAGGGTCAGAGTGCTGAAGGGCTCTGGAATCCTCCGTACTGCCTCTGACGCACGCACACACACACACACACACACACACGCACAATCGCATGCATGCACTCACACACAGACATGGACGCACATGAACCCAAGCACAGGCAGACACGCACACATGCACTCTCTCTCACGCACACTCACGCCAGAACCCTCGCACCTGTATTCTGCATGGTAGAAAAAAAAATGTAATTGTAGAAAAGGATGTTTAGTGCTGACACGAAGAAAACCAGGGAGAAAATTGTTTTATCACACATACTCATCTCTCTCACACACACACACACACCTTCCGCTGACTCCTTTCCCCACTGACTCTTTTCCCCTTGGAAAGAGCAGACGATGCCTTATGTCCTGATGGAGTGGCTGGTGTGCTATATTCACATCTTCAGTCAGCATTGATTAGACTGGAGACTGATGTAATGGACATGTCTCCAGACACACAAAACGACAGGAAAAAAACCCCCAAAAGATCTGGCTCATAATGCACTTACTGTAAGAGAAGGGTACTTATATCTTTGGGGGAACAAATTAATATCATAACTGATATCATAACTATCATAATTGAAGCTGCTGTCTGAAAGCACCGCATAGAGAATAGCTGCTGAGCCAGTAGGTGTGGTACCATGGCAACTGGAGCTCAGGTTTGATGTCACGGCCGATCACCATGGCAACCGGCCCAGATTGCCTGTCACAGCATGAGGTCAGTGTTGCCATGGAGATCGACCAGCTGAGCCATAAGCTAGCCTTGTTTTTGCTTATGTGTGTGTGTGTGTGTGAGAGGGGAGGGGAAGGAGTGCGTCAGGGCTCTATATTTCCAACTGACCCTCTGAGTCCCCAGTCTTATTCTTTAACTGCTCTCAAACCCAACAGGAAGGGGACCCGCTCAACAGCACAAGCACTGTACCGCGTCAAATAGTCTTTACAAACATCCACGATACGAGGCTCAGATTAACTGACTGACTTCAACATTCTACACTCAAGTAACAGAAAGCGAGGAACATCTTCTGTGGAGTGTGTTGAATCAACAATCACATTTCTTTTTTAACAAGCACATACTGTTCGGTTTGCAATATACACACAACAGAATCAACAAAAAGGCACACGATTAAGTTGCACATTCAGACCAGCCAGCTTCCATGCCCTTGCTCAGAGGAAGCAAACTGCATTAGGCTTGATTCAAAATCTTTGAAGGAACAGACGCACATCCTCAGTACTAAGTTGCAGCAGCGTGCTAGTGGGTAGGGGAGGGGGAGGGGGTGGGGGGAGGGCAGAAGTGCTTTGTAAACCCCCCTCATTCGAAGTGCGCCCACAGACAGCAGACTTGCGCCCCACCCTAATGAATATCCATAACACAGCCTCAAACCCCGCCTCCAGCCTGGCTTTATTCAGAGCAAAGGATTATGCTGAGTGCTTGGTGTAGTCCTTCACACTCTGAAAGCCATGACAGGCAGGCACACACACACACACACACACACGCACACACGCACGCACACACACGCACATACAAAAACAGATGCACACACACACCCCCCCACACTAACTCTGACAAACACACATCTAAAAACGCCTGACACAGCCACAACACGGGTTAGGATTAAGGTTAGGTTGGCCGGTCTCGGATCAGTTGGTACCATCCATCCTTAGTGTGCACAAACAACTCCTTCAGCTCCCCCTCCCCTTTGGAGAATAGTATAGCTTTGTATATAGCGCCATCTAGTGAGAGACATCATGAATAACTGAACCCTTCCAAACAGTTCATATATAGAGTGTGCATATACAGCTCTGGAAAAAATTAAGAGACCACTGCAAAATTATCAGTTGTCTCGTTGTTATTTTGGTTCTGTATTCTTGCACTTTGCGTTTGAAAGGATACAATGAGGTTGAAGTGCAGACTGTCAGCTTTAATTTGAGGGCATTTTCATCCATAACGGATGAACCGTTTAGAAATTATGGAACCTTTTGTACATAGTCCCCCCAATTTTTGGGCATCAAAAAATATTGGAGTTTAACATAATGTAGAATAAAGTAATAATTTATTTTATTTGGTCGAGTATCCTTTGCATGCCATGACTTCCTGATGTCTGTGACCCACCAACATCAAAATACTCTTGATATCGTATTTTCTGGTACTCCTACAAGCGATACTATAACCTCTCTGCATTTGAATGGATCTCTATGGGAATTGGGGGGTGAGACTTGATTTAGCTGCAAATTACACGAACAGTATGGAAGAGGTTGGCTAAATGGCCCCAAGTCATCAAGGGTCTGACGTATCAAACGAGCCTTAAACCATCACTCTGCTGCCAGAAATACAGTAGATGGATGGATAACTTGAAGGGTTTCTTCTCCCGACTTATTTTTCCATAGAGTTCAATAGAAAAACTTGTCAGGAGAAACTACCCTTAAAGTTATCCATCCATATCTACTGCATATCTGGCAGCAGTGATGGTTTGAGGCTCGTTTGATACCTCAGACCCTTGATGACTTACAGCCATTTTACCAACCATGTATTCCATACTGTTCCAGCATAATTTACAGCTAAATCTAGTCCCACCTTCCAATTCCCATTCCCATTCCATTCAAATGCAGACGTTTTAGTACAAGAAAATAAGATTGTCTTTTAATGTTGGTGGGTCACAGACATCAGGAAGTCATGGCATGCAAAAGATATGCCACCAAATATAAAATTATTACTTTATTCTACATTATGTTAAAATGTCCAATATTGTTTGATGCCCAAAACTATGTACTATGTACAAAAGGTTCTATAATTTCTAAACGGTTCATCTGATATGGATGAAAATACCCTCAAGTCTGCACTTCAACCTCATTGTCATTGTATCCTTTCAAACTCGAGTACAGAACCAAAATAATAATGAGACAACTGATAATTTTGCAGTGGTCTCAAATTTTTCCAATGCTAATCACACCTCCGGTATGTCACACCCCTATAGACGGTCACTCTTCTGACCATCGAGGTACATGGACAAAGACACTGGGCTGTCCGAATCAGAGCCCTATCTCACTGCGGCCTGTCCTGCGTGCAGTTTAATGCATACCGTTTAGTATGTGAAAAATATCCTCAATACTATTATCAGCCAAAACCTGGAAATAAGTATATCGTCCAGAGATTTTAAGTACACTACATTTAGGGTGGATTCCAATCGCTTATTTTAAAAGAAAAAGATGCAAGGAGTAAAGATAAGCAATTGTAATGAACCATTTGAGGAGATTTCACCTACTTAACTTTCTCATCCAGTGTACTCAACAAGCATACTCAATAGTATGGAAGCCAGCGCCACCGTGCACTCTGCTCCTGCTGAATGGCTGAAGCTAAGCAGGTGTGGGCTTGGTTAGTACTTGGATGGGAGACCTCCTGGGAAAAACTAAGTTGCTGCTGGAAGTGGTGTTGGTGGGCCAGTAGGGGACAGTCTTCCCTCTGGTCAAATAAAAAATCCCAATGCCCCAGTGCAGTGATGGGGACACTGTGCTGTAGGAGATGCCGTCTTTCGGATGAGACGTTAAACCGAGGTCCTGACTCACTGTGGTCATTAAAGATCCCATGACACTTATCGTAAAGAGTAGGGGTTTCCCCGGTGTCCTGGCTAAATTCCCAACCTGGCTCTTTCAATCTGCCACCTAATCATCCCCCAGTTTAATTGGCTAAAATCATTCTCTCCCTCTCCACCTCAGCTGATGTGTGGTGAGCATTCTGGCGCAAAATGGCTGCCGTTGCATCACCCAGGTGGGTGCTACACATTGGTGGTGGTAGAGACGAGTTCCCCCCTCATCGCTGTAAAGCGCTTTGAGTGTCAAGAAAGGCGCTATATAAATACAAGGTATTATTATTATTATTATTATTTCACCTACTTAACTTTCTCATCCAGTGTACTCAACAAGCATACTCAATAGTATGGAAGCCAGCGCCACCGTCTCACCAGAATGAGACCAGCTGAAGGACATGCTTGCAGCAGCAGCAATCAGACACAGGAGAGTGTGGTGCATTCTGGGATACAGAGGGAAGGATGATGTTCGGCAAAGCTCAGACGAGAACCTGGAGATGGTGTGTTCTGACTGGCCAGAGAGCACCCTGGGACTATTAATAAAGGGCCTGTATTCATAAAGCAACTGAGAATGAGCGTTGATCCAAGATCAGTGCTTGTATGCACAAAGCATCACAGAGCAGACAAGCTGGTCTTGTATCAGTGCTCAAACTCAAAGCATCTCAGAGCAGACAAGCTGGTCTTGTATCAGTGCTCAAACTCAAAGCAACTCAGAGATGTACAACAGATCTAGGAACAGTTTCAGCTTTTATCCAGTAATGGATGAGATTAGGACATGAACAGCTGATATGTGATCCTGCATGTACCTTAACCGATTACTTGGCAAAAAGGCAAAACCGATCAAAGATCAGCACTCCTACTCTGAGAAACTTTATGAATACATGGGCCTAGTCTAGACAAACGGCAAAGGCATACATTACCTACGGGCTGGCTGGTTTACCAAAAGTGGTACCAACCTTCAGCTGTCACGTCTTCATGACAGGAATGGAAATTAAAATATTTGTGCTGTTCTTTAGACAAGCGAACTGAACAAACGAAACACTGCAAGCCCTCCTGATTCCTAACGATGCCCCCAGACCCGTGGAAGCATCTCGTCTCTCTGAGGAAGAAAATCAGCTCAAACACCTCTGGAATTTGGAAAAAAACATGTTTTTATTGTGTTGTCCTTTGTGAAGCCACGTTTCACACAGAGAGAAAAGCTGAGCTAAAATGCTCAGCAAAGCCTTGTTATTCCCCCTCCAACAGACACCAGCGCTTATCTTCTGGTTGACCTCAGTCCCTTTGGCTGCATATGAACTGCGCCTGCTTCTGTGAGCTTAGGCTGGTTTATCGAACAGCAATGATAAATCAACGTAACAAAAAAAAAAAAACACGTCTGTACCACTCGCGACAGTTGCACCAACTAATTGAGGCATCAAAGTCCAGACTTCTGATTTAAATTAAATGAAAAAAAAAAGAACATATATATATAGTCATTTTATGGTTTTCCACAGTCTCTACAACATCTGGTAAATTTCATTGTCCTGATAGAGCAACAAAAAAAGTGAATCTCAGATGCAATGCCATTAAATTCCTTCAAATAAACATCGGACTCAACCAGTTAATGGAAAAGGAATCGGAGAACCACAGCCAAAACTCAAAGAGTGCATCAGGGACTGTCGAAAGTCTTAAGTGAGATGGTATGCCACCTTAAAACACAACCAGAAACTGGCACAAAGCGACAGACACTTGTTTACGGATGATGGATATATATATACAAGTGTCAGACTTGTGGAATGCAAGATCTTTCTGAAAAGGTTACTTCTTCAATGCCCCCAGTGATAAACTGCAACGAAAGAGAAGAATGTAAAAGATTTATTCAGTGTGCATACACAGAACTGGAACCATTTTTTACACAATGAATAAGAAGCGCATAAATGTGATAAAACGACAGTCGAGCGTAACTCGGACTCCGGGGAGAAAAAAAAACTTTCAGTCACAGTGACCCAGCAGAACGTGGTCAGAGAGCGCGCAACCCCTCAACCACGTTCATCACTGTTACATTTTGGGTAAATTTGGCCCCATTCAGTGTTGGACGTCTCTTTAAAACCAGTTAACCTTATAGTTTCATCTTGTATGACTTTTCTTAATTTGGTGGGATCAAATAGATTAAATAGGGATTACATTTATTTTTTATTTTTAAGTCCTGTGCCAACTTTGTATACAGAGGTGTTCTGTGGGGTCATTGTAACCCAAGAATCTGTAGCGGTATAAAACATTACAGCTGTCCATTACTTTCTGTGGGTGATTATGTGTACAGGTTTTAAACTTCACAAACTTTCACTAAAATTAACTCCCCCTCCCTACTCACTTTTACTTAAATGAGAAGTTTATATTGAAAATAAGCTCTCAATTGGAAAACATTAAAGGCGACACACAGTGAAAAAATTTTGATTACAAAAATGTAGTCTCAGTTTAAACTGTTGGGGTGAATGTGACCCGAAACATAAAAGTTGTCATAAAATGTCAACATAATAAGAGGGTTATGATCACGCCTCTCATCCTCCATAACCTCGCTGAAAAAACGCTTGATGTCAGCCTACTCCCAAAATCACCCAGCTCGCTTTCTCAAGCCATTGTTTGCGGAACGAGCATGTGGACTGTGCCTGGCTCGGTCGATCTTAGAGAAGGACGGGGGACTTCCGTTTCTCACCAGCACTCTAAGTTCTAGACCTTTAGGGTATGTAGCGCCATTAACCAGCGGCGAGACGCAATTACCCAGCTCTCAGGTCACGGACCCACTTAATGGATTCAAAATCAATCACCAGACTAAGAAATCACGGACACTGAGATCAGGCAGACATCAAGAGCAGTGAAATACTCAATTGGGCTGCTGGAAGCTATCCCTTTGAAAAGACAAAGGCTCTCCACTATTTCGTAAACTAGATAGGCAACAACACAATTCATTTATTTTGGTTGAGTGCTTTTTTAAGGCTTGGTAGCAATGAACAATATTTTATACATTTTTATTCAAACATACATTGATTAAATGTAAGGGGCGCACCTTCATACAGAGCATTAATGCATATGGCACAAAGTGATCCCGTTTGCCCTTTACAGAAGAGGTTTTAGCGCCAATATCCTTCGGCAGCATTAAAGCAAGAAGAGAACAGTTTCAGTGGAGCGCACAGAATGCCTCTTAAAAGCAGAAACAGGAAGCGTGTGCAACTGCCACCGTATGTCACATCCTGTTTACCACGCCAAGGTACGCCTCGCCCAGACCACAGCAGGTGACACCTGATAAGCAGGGACGTGACTTCAGGCCCGCCACTCATGCCTGCTTAAGCGTCTGCTGGAGTCCGAGTTCTCTTCCCGCCAAAAATAGAAACAAAGCCAATTGCGCGGCTGCTTCCTGCGGAGCTTATTACCACAGGAAGCCCTTCAGGGTTTCAGCAAAATTAATAGTGTTTTCCCAAGAAACCTGTAAGTTAATTTTCGGCAAAAAAAAAAAATCATTGGCAGTTTCTGTCCTTGTCCTTAACGTGCGATAGGAGAAGGCCAGACTAATTGGTGAGAACTTTAAAAAAAGAAAATGAAACGGGGACTTACTTGTTAAAGGATTCATCCTGGAGGTTCAAGACCAAACTGTCTGCACTCAGGTACACCTTGTTTTGTGATGCCGCCACCTGGAATGTGCACAGTGCATGCACACACACACACACACACACACACACACACACACACACACACACACACACACACCAAGCACTGTTAGACACAAGTGCACTGTGGGATAAAACTAGACCCAGTGCCAACACAAACACTCACGAGTCAAATATATCTGTAGAACAGGTGCAAAATAATGAAGCCTGCTTTCTTGATAGAAGCCTCGTCTCGGAGAGTGTAGGTCGTGCATAACAGGTTGAGCTATAAAAATGGCCCTCTAATGGCGTAAAGGAACTGCACTTGAAATCGTCTAGTTTGCTGGGTTTGTGCAGGTTTTCTTTGCAATGCTGCTTCAGAGAGGAGAGGATGAAGATGAGATTTCGTAAGAAAGAAATAGAGCCCCCCATCCCACGCCCGCCTTCCATTATTCGTCTCCTTTGCCCCTTTCACACTCCCTCTCAACATCCGCTACAAGCGGTCTCGATTCTTCTGTGAAAGGCGCCGTTGAAAGGCATATAATCCACTCGTTTTGTCAGGTCAGGCCAGGCTCTCAGGCCTTGAGTTATTGTCTTCCAATGTGTTTCAAATAGTAGCCAGTGCTGAAAACATTAGGCCTCACGATAAACCCGTAAATTCCGTAGGGAGTCACATGACAATCCCTCAGTCCCTCAAGAAGAAAACAGATGGAGAAAGGTTACATTGAATCTCTGAGTGGATATCCGTGGGGACTTGTTTTAAAGTGAAACAAACCGTAACTCAGAATGTCATTCCTGTTCATACATACTGCAGTCCATTCAACAACTTTTCAGGGCAGATAAAAGTGAAGACGGATATTTTAAGGACCAAAAATGTATTCAAATAACAAAAGAACCAATCTGTTGACAACATAAGCTGGGAAATAAAAGGCCCCATTTTCATAAATGCGTTTAAAATAACAAAGGTAAATTAAAAAAAACAGTGGTTAAGCCATGCAAAAGGGACCAGGTCTGAACTATGACACACACATCCTGGGGCGGTGAAGCTTTCAGGCACAAAGCTATTAATGAAAGTCTCTAATCTAATTCTGCGCAGGCAGAAAAACTGCCTCACACACATTTAAAGGGATTGGCTTGAGAGGGAGTGAACGATCTATGATCAAAAACTATCACCCGTTTTCCTGCTCAAAATCAAACTGGCCTGCGATATCCAGCCCAGCTGGAATGAGCTGACATTACGATCACCCTCTGCATTCCTTATGGGCCAGGAAACAATCACCTTTCCCAAAGAAGTCTGGCAGAGCGCCTTTCATCCATACCTTAAACAGAAGCTTAATTTGATTTCTAAATGTATACGCCGGCCAGTAACTCGATCTGCAATGTCACCCCACTGCTATATTGCTGACTACAGATTTAGATGTGTTGTTGGTTTAAGAGGAAATACAGAGCAGTATGGAGAATACAGCTTGAGAAACAAGGACAGGCCACACAAGGAGATTCAAATGAACTGCAACAAGCAAAATGTGATGTTGATGTAGCAGTAAGTTAAATCTACAGACCCACCACAGAGAATTGTGAACTTCTCTGAGTAAAAATTACCGTATGTATTTCATTGTATATAACTGTGATATTTGCGGTTGCAAAGCCAAGTTGGTGGCTAACTCTAGAGGCTTTCCCCACTTACCGTCTTAGCGATGTTCTGGGCTGCTCTGATTCGCCGGAGTTTCAGGTACCCGGGGTTCTTGGTCACAGCCTCTCCCAACTGTCAGTCAAAGAGAAAAGAGCTTTTACTGCTTTAACCCATTTCCACACTGGAGATAAACTATCAACGTCCAATAAGGGACTGGTGTTGGAAATGAGATCCATCTGTAAATACATACACAATGTATCTGGCACTGCTTCGTCATGGCATCAGTGTGTGCAATGACAAAGCTTGTCCCAAACACATAAAACACACAAAATAATTGATGAAGGATATCGTTAATTTGGCATATTTAATATTATAAAATGGGTCATTCTGACCACGCATTATGATTGGTTGAGAGGCGTTCAAAGCTGTGTTTATATTCACGATATAGTACGCCTATGATGCAATACCCTGTTTACCGGTACTTTTAAATTAATATCACTCCGCAGCAAAAACTTTCTGACGCTGGGCTGGAGGTTAGAGAAATCATGTCCGTGAGTGGACATAAAATTGAAAGTTCCCTTCAGAGCTACTGGAAACCAAATCCACTGGAAAGGAAATTAACGGAGTGACATTCTCACTAGAGAGCCATAGATTAGTCTCTTTTATGCTAGTAACGATAGCAACAGTTTAGGCTTACAGCCGATTCATGAAACCGGTTAAAACATTAAATCTGCAGATCAAGTTTGTATTCGGCACATATCTTAGTTACAGCAACTTTAATTTAACAAACCATTTTTATGGTTAGAGGTGCTGTATTTATTCAGTCTGCAAATACAAATATAGTAGGAATTTGAACTGAACTGATCTCTATGGGAATTGGGGGGTGAGACTAGATTCAGCTGTAAATTACACTGGTACAGTATGGAACACATGGCTGGCTAAATGGCTGTACGTCATCAAGGGTCTAAGGTATCAAACGAGCCCCAAACCATCACTCTGTTGCCAGATATGGAGTAGATGTGGATGGATCACTGCAAGGGTTATTTCTCCCGACTCATTTTCCTATAGAACTCTATGGGGAAAAAAGTCAGGAGAAACAAGCCTTTTTCACAATATTCAAATTTTTTGAGCTGCACCTGTATATATTGACAATATAGTACTGCGTCTTGTACCTTATTGCTTAATATATCCTGTTCCAGGATTTTTGCTCCTAATTTTTTCATTAGCAGAATTAATTATTTGATCCGGCGTTTTTTTGCCCAGACGCAGAGCGAGCGGGCCTAAACCCCTGAAAGTGGGTAACTAACTGTGGCTGGCTGGCTGCCTGTTCCCCGTTTTTGAAAAGCGCATGAGGAAACTGCGAGTTGAAAAGCTCATGCGTAAAATTTTGTAATTACGGTAAAAAGTTCACATCAGCGCGTTCGAGCTGCACAACTGGGGGACTTGGCGTCATGGGCTGCGTTTTAATTCGCCCTAAGGTGCTCCTTCAGTACCGCACTTTGGTGATGAGAGGGTGTGCAAGAGTACAAGGGTGCATGGGTATAAAAGGAAAGAATTGGGACACACACAATGCATGAAAAAGCTCAGTCAAAATTCCTGTTGTTCAATAAAGTTTAAAAAAAAGTAAAAAACAGGGATCCTCAATCTTATCCAGAAACTACCGGTGTTTGTGCACACTTTTGTTCAAAACCAAGCAGTTACACACAGGAGTTCTACTAATCAAACAGTGGTTAAATCCAGCGAAAAGCCGTTCATTTTGTGCTCGGAGTTTGATGAAACGGACGGTCATTTCATCCATCCACAGACGTAATGATAGCGATCAGCGACAATTGAGCCGATTACACACAAAACTGGCACAATAACAACCCTAATTTCAATCTGACACATCGACTTTCTGTTTAAACAGCCAGCTAGCTACCTGGCTACACTGTCTGAGGACGGTGGGCAAAACTAGCCAACGCCATGTAAAAAATATAAAGCTAACATTAGCCTGCAGCAGCCTTGATATAAGGTTATCAGCCACATACACTGCCCCTTAGCCAAAGCTAGACAATAGCCCAGTTTCGTGAACTGTTGTGTAATCAAAATTATTTGTTTTATTTAATTGTTTATCATTTAATTTAAGGTAACGTTAAGTACACTTGAATATTTTCTTCTCCATCACTCTTCGCTTCTCCGGAAAAACACGATTTTGCAGGGGATTTGGGATAATACCCCTCTGAAAAGTGCGGTCTAATGCGAACTTGCTAGAGGGGCGCATCAAGGGCTCATGGCGGTGCTCGAGAGTACCCTTGCGAAACACAAAATAAAAAAATGGTTCACACTAAGCCCCTGGAGGTTCTCGCGAGCACCCGCATTTGAAGTGCTCAAGTGTGAGTATTGGGACGCAGCCAAGGACACCCTTCGCAAACATAGCTAAAATAGCTAACTACAACAATAACATTTTAACTTTTAATTGTATATGTTTATCATTCAGTAACGGAAAGTAAGTCGGCTATTGTAATAATCTATATTCAGCCTAGTCATGAAGCAACATAGCCTACAGATTAAAACAAATGGACATTTAATTTTTTATTTTATTATAACATTACACCATATAGCCTACAACACAATCCACCATCTTTGGTAGGCTAACCTTATTCGCACAGTCTCTGGAGCTGTCCAGATCTCAATGTTGTAAGATGAGGCGGTTAGCCTCTATGACACTGATTTTCCTGTTGTCGCCTAGCCAACATAACATTTTAATTTGTTCAATTTAAATAGGCTACGTGGTTATTGAGAGAACGTAAAAACTGGCCTTTTAAAGGGTGTGCGATCGTGAGTTCCGACAGTAGCCTATTTACACAGCTGCACGGCTAAAAACGTAGCGGTGGTGTAAAAGACATGACAGACAACATTATGCAATATTCTTTCATTAACTTTATATTGCCATTATAATTTATGTAGAAGTCTGAAAAATGGAGCCTACCACATTCTAGACTTCGCCCTTTCAATTGAAACGTGTCTTTTGTTGCGTCTCATTAGTTTCATTGTGATTGGCACCCACGCTTGCCTCTGCTGGCTCCCAGTCTGTGTCAAGATGAAGCTGGAGCGATCCGTCTAGTTTGTGATTAATTTGACTTATTATTTACTGTATAGGCCATTGGCCCAGTCTATTGCTGCACATGCCTTCAACTTGCCATCTCTCTCTCAGTGCCTACTCTGGCCGGCAGGTGATTGGCTTCAGTGTTTGTTAATAGGCTACCGTATCATCTTTCTTGCATTTAACTAAAGTAGCCAGAACACACACAACCTACTTACTTGGAAATGGCCTATATGCAGCCTAAGGAACAGCGCGGACAATTATATTTTCAATTGTAGCCTACTATTAGGTTATTAATTAAAACCAATTTTCATTCTAAATGTATCAGCGGGATTTTCCCCCTTTATTGCAGACATATGCGGGATTCATAAAATATACACGCAATTCACGCAATACCGCGCTAAATTTTCAGCCCTGAGCTGTAAAAATGTTTTTCATATATAATAATAATAATCCACGTCAGTATTGGCACAATGACATTATGCTCAGTCTTTTAAGAACATAGGGTACAGAATCATTTTCATTTAAATAGGTCTACCACTCAGACAAAATTAGAGACATAAGCACTTATTTTATTGATAGCCTGCTTATTTTATTTTAGTGACATTGAATATAGGCTAGGCAATTGCCCAATGTTGGTTTATCACACAGCCCTGTCTAAGGCAAACCGGTGAACGGAAACCTATTGCCTCTTATGCCAAGTCCTCCCTGCTGTTAACGTTAAGTTAGTTAACAACAGGCTGGCTAGACTCATCGTAACGTTTCGTTTTTAGAATTTAGCCTATAATCCCCAAACACAGAACTAGGAAATGTCGCTATCTAGCCTGGTAGACTAAATTGTGGTAACTGCCTGACGACCAAAATCATTCACATACAACCATTGAAGTTGAACCATAAGTTCAGTGGTTTGAATGGTCCCCTGTAACGCCCCTTTCTTCGAGGCCCTGCCTTGATGGGCAGCTGTGACATTTTGCATGTTCAGTTTGGAGTTTTGGTCAGGTTTTTGCTCAACACACACGGAAAAGATAATGTAAACAGATGCAATGCCATTGCATTTGAATTATGTCAAAAGCATGAAAACGATATGTTAAATGGCAAATTGAATTATCATTTCCTTTTTGTCATGGATCATGCAATTACAATAAAAAACTGCTAATGCAAATGTGGTTTTTCAATTTAATTTAAATTATGGCAGGGTTGTGTCATAGAGAGCGAGAAAAATTCAATGTAAAATTAATTTGCGTTAACATTTTTAAATTGTCCGATAAAGCGCATAGGCAACATTAACTTGCAAATGAAAACGCAAAGTGGCCTTTTGCATTTTCATTTGAATTATGTCATGGTTTTTGCATACATCAAATGCAAACGAAATGCAATTGCCGATTTGCCTTTTCATTAGAATTTTGGCGCAGATATGCTTCCATACAGAACAATGTGAAAGCCCATAACACCGTCTGATATACGCACAATGGATTATATGGACATTTAAAAAATGATGCCGGAAGAATGAAACCAACACACACACACACACACACACACACACACAGGCCCCCAGGACTGAAATGCCCCCCCCCCCCACCCCAACAACAAATATGAATATGTACACCAGAGAAACCTGGTAGATAGGTCAGGCTACAGTGAGGCCATTTCCATAACTCCCGTTTTGGACTGCACCTCTGATATAATCCTACTGTACAGACACTTAATCTGTCGATAGGCAAAACAGAACCGGATCACTTCAGCCTCAGACCATGCGCCTGCTGCTTAGCTGCTCAACTTCTTTACTCACTTATTACCATGGTAAAGTTGACTAAAAGCCCTCGGTAACATTGAGAGTATGATCCATTCTATTATCACAGACTAATTTTACAACATCCTGTACCAATTCTCAGCTTCATAAAACAGCCCATAATATGGCTAACTGATGATGGAAACTGGTCAGTTTTCTTTGAGTAAAAGCAGGATTCTCTGTAGGTCCCGCTTATTGTATTTACCATTTTGGCAGCTTCTGCTTCTCCTTCCGCCTGGATGATCTTCTGTCTCTGGTCCTGTTTGGCCTTCTCCACGTAGAACTGCGCCCTCTGTGCCTCCTGTTGGGCTGTGGACACACAAACAGTTCATGTCGCATAAATATGGATGAGAAAACATATATATTCACACATGTACACACACACACCCCCACATATGCACGTACGCACACACACATTCACCCATGCATGCATACAGGCGCGCACGCGCACGGACATGCATGCATGCATAGAGGTGGGAGAAGGCTGGTACATGTGTGTCAGGCCACAGAGCTTGGAGAAAGAGAGCTCCCACTACGCATGTTTCATCCTCTTAGAATGCTCTGCACAATCACTGTACTTAATTACCACACAAAACATCGCATTCAGGTATTAAAGCATTACAAAATTATTACTGTGCTCCTTTTAAAGGTTGTTTTGCAACCATTTTTGCTCAACCAAAACCTTCATTGTAAAGTTTCATTGTAATCTCCTTTCAAAGAAATATTTCCCACAAACACCACAAACTTGCATAGCTATAACAATGTCTTATCAAGGGTAAACCTCATTGTAAAGGGAACACAAGTTTAAGTTTAAATTAACTAAAATGACAGGAATCAATGTAGAAAAAAAAATATTCCCATTGATTCCCATTTTGATGAAAATCGTACAATGGAAAAACCTATTTAAAAACAAGGCATCCAGCAGCTGCTGGGTGGCAGTTCAGTAAAGGCACGACACAGTGGTACATGGATGGTCCTCACAGTCTCGGATCGACTCCAGTGCCAGTGCTGACTGGCCGGTAGCACCATAGCGCAACGCACAATTGGCAGTTGTATCGCCCAGCAAATGGGAGGGTTCAGCCGGTTAGGAGGCCACATTTCAGCACTTTCTAGCGACCCCCACTGGTCGATGGGGAGCCCAAGGACTGCATGCCAAAGCCGCACATGAAAGGTCTTCCTCCCACTCCACTCTTTGCGAGCTCGGCTGTGGGCTGAGGTGTGAAAAGAGGCAGGCTGGTGACGCCACATGTTTCGGAGGAGAACCGCGAAAATCTATACGCTCCCGAATCCGCAGTGGTGATACAAAGTGGCGCTACAAAGAGTAACTGGATATTCCAAATTAGGCGGGAATTGGACGTTCTTAGTCCTGCGTTGGGCGCCTTTTTAAAAAATGTATTTATTTATTTTTATAATTAAATATATATATATATATGCATACACACATACACGCTGTGGCCATGGCATAAGCATAAGTTAACTGATGAACTTAAGTTACAATTTACCATATACATTAACGTCAAAAGTTGTTGCGTGTAGAAATCAGCACAACTACAACTTCAACAAATAATACAACGTGAGGGTATACCCTTAACTGTAATATGACATTGTGTTGCTAAAATTAAATGTTAACACTAACAGTTATCAGTGTATGTTTGAGACATGCCCCTGAAAGAGGATACCTTTTCAAAGAAACAGCGCACTCTACTGGTCAAAAATGTTATCTGCACCCTAACCCTCAAGACCTGGTTGTACTGACAGTCCTGCTTTCACAGTTCTGGAGAAATTCTAAATTATTTGTATTAATTCAGCTCAATGAAAACATAAATGTAATATTTGCTCATCATATTTTATGCCTTATGGGTACATTGCCCATTCTTGATAAAAAATATCTCTTTGTTCACCGCAACACAAGATAATACCCACATTAAACCAACTTCCTTTTGCAATTGTTAGGGGGAATTTTTTTTCTAGCTCGTTCCAAAATCGTCTTTTTTTTTGGAATGGAAATAAAAAAGGGTGGGAATGTTTTTTCTTTGTAAATGCTTGTCTTTACTTGTAAATAAACAAAACAAAATAAATAAATAAAAAACCTAGCAATCATTTTGTAAATATTTACACAGAGCAAATCCATGCATTTTTCAGAGGAAGGCTACTTGCACTTGTAATCTTTGAACCCTTATAAATAATTAGCATTTGTATATGAATTGCTATGCACCCCCAGAAAAACAATGTCAATTTCAACAGCTAAATGTATCTAAATTTCGCAAACAACTTTCACAAACAACTTGTGAGGAGAAGCAGCCTCTGTGTACGGCGGGTTTTGTGTGTAAGCAGGGGGGAGGCGCATCGAACCAGGGTGAAGGGAGGGTCTTTTTGAATCGACGTGGCTACGCTGCACAGATAAACCTACAATTTCAAATTAGGATTTTCTTTGATCAATTTGAAACTGTGGCGGTTGAAATTAAACTATGGCGGGCCGCCACATTTTAATACATTAATGGGAAACACTGGGTATAATTACACAACAGCAGCACCACAGATATGACTTTACATGCTGTTCCTGGTCAAAAAAAATTAATAAGAAACTTTATTTAACCTTAATACACATTGGAGTAAATCTTAGTAACTGTAAACACTTCTGTGTTAATCGACTTTTTTATGCTTCCGTCTGAATTGTTCACCATCTTGGGATAAATATAGGAACGTGCGGTATCCAGCCCTTCCAATGAATCGGGTACTACTGCTTACCATTTTCATTATGAATTCAGAAATCTCTGAATTACCAGATGCTAACTCTTGCTATCAAAAGCACTGTGCTGTGTAAGTGTAGTGCAACAAGATGCTAACAGAAGCACTGTGCTGTGTAAGTGTAGTGCAACAAGATGCTAACAGAAGCACTGTGCTGTGTGAGCGTAGGGATAGCGAGGTGCTAACAGAAGCACTGTGCTGTGTGAGCGTAGGGATAGCGAGGTGCTAACAGAAGCACTGTGCTGTGAATGTAGGGCAAGCGAGGTGCCAACAGCAACACTGTGCTGTGTGAGCGTAGGGCAGAGGTAGCCAACATGGTGCCCGCGGGCACCTGGTAGCCCGCAGGGACCACGTGAGTCGCCCGCGAGGCATGTTCTAAAAATAGCACTAATCACCATGGAGATCTGTCTAAATAAAAATTGTATTTAATTGTGTTGCTGTTCTTTTTAAATCAAAAGCACTTGCATTAATATAGATTTGAAAATGACAATATATAATATAAAATTTTAAAAACAAAAATGTTTGTTTCTGAAGTCAAAGAATAATGTGTGCGCAAGACAAACCGCCATTGCTGAGACAAGGAAGCGGGCGCAGCTACGTTGGGGAGCAAGATGTGGTTTTTACCCCCAAAATAAAGAAAACATGGCAGAAAAGCTAAATAAAAAATACTATTTTCACAATGATTGTGAGGAAGAGTTATTTTTTACGACAGTGAAAGAAAAACGTGTGTGTCTCATTTGTGGGGCGACTTTGGCGACGGCAAAGCGGCACAACGTGGAGAGACACTTCAGTACGTGTCACCAAAGCTTCCATGCTAACTACCCACCCGGTAGTGCACTACGGACATAAAAAGCCTGTGACAAAAAAATGTTAGAAGTGATCATTTGTACAAAAATATAACGTGTGATTTTGAACAAAATGCTACAAATTAGCTTATTCATACAAAACTGTCAAGAAAGATATTTACAAAAATATCAGAGATGTGATAACTCTTTCAAATGTTGAAACAGATTAACAGAAATAAATACTGTTGCGTGTTTAAATACATCTGTGTTTCCTACCATGTGAAATCATTGTTCATAATTATTGTGAGGAATAATTCCAATTGACGTGATTAATATTTTGGTGTTTGGGTTTGAAAGGCACAAGCATCATGTGTTAATATCCCTTAAAACTTTAGTTTCACCAGAAAAGGGCGTTGTTGTCTAATAAAGTATTAAACAGGGCAATAAAAGGAAGTAATAATATCTAAGTCTCTTCACATATATTATTATTAAAAGGTGATCTGTGCAACTTTGTTATTCAGGAAGTTTGTATCAAACAAGTAGCCCTCTGTACTACTCAGTACCCTTTAAGTAGCTCTCAGTTTCAAAAAGGTTGGTGACCCCTGGCGTAGGGCTAGCGAGGTGCTAACAGAAGCACTGTGCTGTGAATGTAGGGCTAGTGAAGTGCTAACAGACAAACTATGCTGTGAGTGAAGGGCTAGCATGATGCTAACAGAAACACTGCTGTTTGAGTGTAGGGCTAGCGAGGTGCTAACAGTCACATTGTGCTGTGTGAGCATACGGCTAGCGAGGTGCTAACAGTCACATTGTGCTGTGTGAGCATAGGGCTAGCGACCGGCTAACAGAAACACTGTGCTGTGTGAGTGTAGGGATAGCAAGGCACTAATAGAAACATTGTGCTAGGTGTAATACCCCTTTCACACCGATGCAACGATCCGGGTAAATCCCGTGTTTGCCGTTGGAGTGAATGGGTCAACCCGGTTTATCTGATCTGGGATTTACGCGAGTCGGACACGGCTTCTTCAGCGTGAAAGGGGCAACACGGGTTACTCTATGCAGCACGCTTATTTGAACAAGCCTCAATACTGTCATGTTGTTAGCTTGAGCAGAAACGATGTTCTGAAACTTTTATATAAATGATGGAAAACATTCACATGAATATATTATAACCAAACACCTGTGGAATTATCTTAATTTTCGCTGATTCACAGCATGGTTCACGCAAGCAGCGGATTGCTCAGTTGTTACAGGTAAATAGGCCATGTAACGGTGTAAATCCTATTAAATAACAAGTGACAGTTTCAACATTTTAAAAAAACGGAACGACTCCAGAAGTAACCTTGCAGACCCTTGTGTGAATGGCGATGACCCGGGACTTGCCTGTGACCATAGTGTGGTGTAAATGGGTCAAAGGCAGGTCGAACCCGTGTTCAATATCCTGTGTCATTCCCGGGTTTTGTGTGTGAAAGGGGTATAAGCGTAAGCCTGAGAGAGAACCACACACCGACTTGTTTGGCCTCCACAGCGGCTGTGTACTCCCTGCTGAAGCTCAGCTCGGTGATGGCCACATCATCCAGAATGATGTTGAAGTCCTTGGCTCTCTCAAACAGCTCTCTGCGAATCAGCAAGGACACCTACAGCAGACAGAAATCAAAAGAGGGTGAAGGACAGAGGGCAACCATCCAAACTGACCTAACCTAGTTCTAATGAGCCATCTGCACGTGGAAGTCGAATTTTAAAAAATAATAAATAACACAAACATTATGGGCCAAGTCGGGTTGATAGCTGCCTGAAAAACAATCAACATTTGTCACCCGACAGACAAACATCTTTAACAAGCACGTTAGCACGTGATAAGCTGCGACCATATGCCAAAGTATCTGTACGTGCGGGTATAGTCTATTGCAAAAATATCGGACAGACCGACCTAGTAGAGTGACTTCTACTAGCTGCTGGTCACAGCTAAAAATGACTCCAGTGAAAGTAGAAAGTCCCCCATTCAAACACCAATTGAGTGAAAGTACAGAAGTATCTGATTTAAAATGTAAGTACCAAAAGTAAATATAAACAATCGGTTTAACAATGTACAACCTTAATGCTTGCCCCATCACCCAGTAACGTTAGCAGCTAGCTTATTTCACAGATAACGTTAGCAATAATATAGTCAGTTTACCAGATAGCTAGTGTTAGCTAACTCCAAATACCAACCTTATCATTTGATTCGTAACTTCAATTTAACAGATAATCCGTGCAATGTAACGTTACGTAAAGGCCAGTTCAGACCAAAGATTCGCAGAGAGGAATGGCAGTGACCTACCCCGTCTCTAAAAGTTGGCGCAGGCGATTCACCTCGTCTAATCGCATGTGGTAAGTTTTTAGAACACAACGTAATCAGTCAGTGCTAGGTTAGTTAGTTTTTTCTAGCAAATCAGCGAGCAGTCTTTCCCCAGAAGTGATGCTGGCTCTGTAATTCATATTTTGTCTCCGAATCAACGATGACACCAGCTGTTCATACTACAAATCAGCCGGAAAAATTTGGACAGACAGACCGACCACAGAGTGACTTATACTAGCTGCTGGTCGCAGCTAAAAACATCAGGACTATTGGATCGGTGAGATCTATAACACTTACAGCACCTAGAGAAGGTTTACAAGAAAATAAAAGCCTGTGGGATACATTTTTACTTTCAATTATACACGATAAACCCACTATGGTTTCTCCCCAGCACCCACCTCGTACAAACTACCGCCTACAGTTAACTGCAAGCTATCCTGGACTTTACTTATTTGTTTAAACTTTTTAAGGATAGTGTACTTTGCCAGCTGTATTGTTTTTAACCAGCTTGAGTTGGACTTGAAACTGTGTGCTTGTGCAGTCATTGTGTAACACGCATTGCGGGTGCGGTTTAAGCATACTCCATAAACTTCTCCATAGAAACACACTCCATAGACATGCTGTCATTTCAAAACACTCTGGTCCAACTACAATTGCCCCTTGTGGGGGGAAAAAGAAAGTGTATTGTGTTCAGCTGAATTATATGAAATGTATCACGGCTGCAGGATACCTCAGACAAAAAGACCAAGGTTTCCAACGTCCAGGAAAAACACACCACCCCAAGATGGAGGCAGTGCTGCTGCATGTCCACACTCCACAGTCAGATTAGCCAGATCAGTCAAAAGCTCTAGGTTTGTGCATAAAACATAATTCCAGACTCAGACTGCCAGCCTTGTTTGGGCCAGTTACTCCAAATCCCTCCTTATGGCACCTTCTCTCTGTGTTAATGCCATGTCCCTCCGATACATGGCAGCTAACTTCTGTATACTGATAACAAGCCAGCTGCTATTACACCCTCCCTTGACTATGACCACACCCTTAAACCAGACTAGCTAGCTGGGTGATAAGAGATGCAAGAAGAACCAGAAGCGTCGACCTGAGGTGCCAGGAAGGAGTGGCCGAAGCCCCGCCATAACCAGGAAATGGCTGTGAAAAATCAACAAGCGCCGGCATGCACTAGCTCACACAGCATTAGCATGGCTGTGGAAATGTGGTTAGCACTGCTGTACTGCGTAAGCATATGCACTAGCTCGCTGCCATGCTGCCCTGCTAAGCCTTGCCCGTTCCCTTTTACCTGGGCTCTCTGCGTGATTAGCTGCGAGGCGTTGAACTTGGCCACCACGCTCTTCAGCACCTCGTTGACGATGGACGGCAGCACACGTTCGTCGTAGTCCTTCCCCAGCTGCTGGTACATGGCGGGCAGGTTGGAGGCCACAGGCCGGGACAGCACACGGAGGGCAATGTTCACCATCTGCAGATCTACATTCACATTTCAGCAATTAGCACAACGCTCTTGTCCCACAACTTACATTTTTCCCCCCCACGCGATCCATTTAGACAGCTGGCCAACCAGAAACCCAATGACCCCTGCTCACCTTTGCTTCCAGTAAGTGAGGAAATCTTCCTGGGCTTTGCCCTGATGTCATAAATGATGGGATACTGGAACCATGGTACCCTAACCGGCAAAATAAAAACCACACAAACGTTCAAAACCATGTAATTTTGCCTGTGAATAGTCACTATTGATGTGGCTAAAATATATGTGAAATATATAGGCCTAAATCTAGCATCTTTCAGTATTCTGGCAATATATGACTTCAATGTACTTAGTTTGCTGAAAGATTGTGTAGAAAAGATGGTTTAGTAAGTAAATGCTTTCCATTCACATGGGAGATGTTCAGCTAACTTGCATTAAATATTAATTTATTTGTGTTTTCACCTATGAAAATTTGAAGTCTGCACTTAGGAGCACCAGAGCCAATGCATGATAAATCCAAAACAAGCCACCATTTTGTGAGGATTGAATGCACAGGGCCTAAAAGATAGCCACGGAAATGTATATTTGTCAGACATACCTGAAGTGTAGTCCTTCAGACAGGACAGTGTCCATCTGCATCCCTCCGATTCTGTTGAAGACAATCGCCCGTTGTCCTCCTTCCACTGGGAACAGATCACCAAAAACGGTCAGTACCCCAGGAGAGAGCTAACGGGGAACACGTCTCCCAAGGGTCTACCCCAAGACAGAGCTAATGGGGAACACTTCTCCCAAGGGTCTACCCCAAGACACAGCTAATGGGAAACACCTCTCCCAAGGGTCTACCCCAGGACAGAGCTAATGGGGAACACTTCTCCCAAGGGTCTACCCCAGGACAGAGCTCACGGGGAACACGTCTCCCAAGGGTCTACCCCAGGACAAAGCTAATGGGGAACACCTCACCAAAGGGTCTACCCAAAGACAGAGCTAGCGGGGAACACCTATACCAAGGGTCTACCCCAAGACAGAGCTCACGGGGAACACGTCTCCTAATTGTCTACCCCAGGAGAGAGCTAATGGGGAGCACGTCTTCCAAGGGTCTACCCCAGGACAGAGCTAATGGGGAACACCTCACCAAAAGGTCTACCCAAAGACAGAGCTAACGGAAAACACCTCTACCAAGGGTCTACCCCAGGACAGAGCTCACGGGGAACACGTCTCCCAAGGGTCTACCCCAGGACAGAGCTAATGGGGAACACCTCTCCAACGGGTTTACCCAAAGACAGAGCTAACGGAGAACACGCCTCCCAATTGTCTACCCCAGGAGAGAGCTAATGGAGAACATGTTTCCAAGAGTCTACCCCAGGACAGAGCTAATGGGGAACACGTCTACCAAAGGTCTACCATCCAAACACCATATCTGTTTCAGTACAGATTGGATTTGAGGTCAATTCCTGTCCACTGACGTGGCTCAATAGATTAAATAAAGCCACTTTATACGAGGGGAAAAAACAACAACAAGCAGGAAATCCACCACTTTGGTTTGTTTGCAAGACACTGCAACTCAGGATTTTGTGCTCTAGATCAGTGGTTCTCAAACTCTGTTCTGGATGACTATTGTGTATGCTGGTTTTCGTTCCAACCGCAATTGCAATCACAGAATTTAAACAAGCTATTAATTGTTCTTAATTACAGGTTTGTCATATTTAGAGGGATTATTTACCCTCTTAAGCCACATTATGTTCGCAATAGCTATGCATGTCATGAAGAATAAAAGTCCAATATTCTCATTGTGCTATATTGCAAATAATTACAAAAAGAGAGGCAATTTTAAAAAAAAACTGATCTAATTAAAGACTGAGGTGAATCAATAAGCTCCTAATTGGTGAAATTGTGGACACATGGACACTACAACTAACCTTTTGATAAATAATGAAGAAAAGACAAAGCAAATGATAACAAGCCAAATTTGCATTGTGTTAATACAATTAAAGACAAAATGAGAGAACTTAAAGACACATGTGATCAACTACCTCATTAGGAACCTATTGATTCACCAGATTCTTTAATTTGATCAGTTTAAAAAAAAAAAAATGTTACCTACTTGCAATATAGCCTAATAAGCACAATAGGAAAATGTCATTCTTCATGGCATGCATTAGCTATTTCTGACAATGTGGCTTAAGAGGGTAAATCCCTCTAAACATGAAAATCACCTAATTAAGAGAAATTAACAGTTTATTACAATTTTGTGATTGTGGTTGAAACGAAAACCAGCATACAGTGGTCCCCCAGGGACGAGTTTGAGAACCACTGCTCTCGATCAGGGATGGGAAACTCCAGGCCTCACGGGCCGGTGTGTATGCAGGTTTTTGCTTCCACCAGTTAACAGTTACTTAATTAGCCCAATCGTTTACATGATCTGATATTTTAATCTACACATCCGCGATATGAACAGCAGCTGATTAATGTTCGTGTGTCGGTATGCGTGTCTTGTAGCGTTTTATCGTTCTGTAATTTACAAGTGAATCGGTGATTGTGTGTATGACTAATTAGCTGATTGAGCCGTGGTAACTGGTTGCAGTAAAAACATGCATGCAGGCCTGGAGTTGCCCACCCCTGCTCTAGATGCTCTGGAGTCTGCAAAACAGTTTTTTTTTAATTTGATGGGTCAATGTTTAACCAGCATTATATTGATTGGTTAAGGTTTAACCAGAGTTATATTATACCAATAATATATGGTCAATGGTTGAGTTTGCTGTCTCCAATCAGGGTTCCACCTACACAGGATCGTGATTCGTCAGAACAAGTAATCTAGCTATGTAAGACATGAAGAATAAAATCCTATATTCACATTGGACTATTGCAAATGATTACATAGATGTATCCATAAAGTGCCTTTTCTTTCACTGAACAGCATAGTGGTATCTTGTGGTAGATAGCTGCATACCGTTTGTGCGGTTGTTGCTACGCAACAGTGCGAGCAATTAGCAATAATGCTTTACAACATTTTATATTCTCATAAAACTTTACACTACATTGCAGAGTTCGTTCCTTATATCCTTTCCCCCTCTGTTGCATTGCTTTTCATATCAGACCATTCCAGGGCCTTCAGAGTCAAAAGGAGCATTCCACATTCCACACTTACCCTAAACGTGAATTTTTAAAAGCTTTTTTTAATGCTTTACCCACATCTTCTGCAAATTTAGAATGCCCAGTGTGTGTGTTCTTGCTTGGCATCCTCCTCTGGTGTTTTGTGAGATAAGGATGTCTCGCTGACTGAGATCTCTACCTGCCCGGGTGATGCCTCAGCCAAAGGTTGAGAAGTCTGGATTCAATACTAGAACGTGGGCCCCATCCTCAGACTACAACAGTGTCTTAACAGGAAGAGCCACCTGGCTACCACAAGCTTTTTATTCTCATTAAAAAAATAAGTAAAATTAAAAAAATAAAAAATAAAACAAATAGCACAACTGGCCATTACCTGTAAACGTAGCTTCTTTGACCCCATAAGCAAGTGCACCAGCCCCAATGAGCAATTTCACTCCAAGGCCAGCTCCCCTTGAACCAGAGGACATCCTGCTGGCGATGTCTCTCAAGTGCTGCAAGAATCTCTACGAGGAGAAAAAAGGTTTAGCCATTGACGTTATACATTTAACATCTGTCCAATTATGAATTGGTGACTACAGTCCCTCATATTTGCATTGATTTACCCCTAATTTCTTGTAAGACACAGAACTAGAGGGCAATATTATCTAATTAATGAATGTATTCATTGATGAAGTCAACAATTTCAATAAAAAGTGATAAATCGCGGAGAAGGCTTTTTAAAAATTTAACCTGGAACTATTACCAAACTACAAGAACGCCGGGGACGAGTCCTCCATCTTGTGGAGATTATGGACACAAGTACGAGTTATTAGTACCCATCTCGAACTTTCTGCTATCTTTCCTCTAACGCTGGCTATGAAATGTTTAATTCAATTATTAGAGGCATAATAAAATATATGTCTACATAAAAGGTCACACACACTATTTAAGTGCGCTGGGTACAATAATTCTGCAAGCTAATAATGCGACATGCAGACACTGAAATTTGCCTGTTAGCTAGCTATGCGTTTTGAGCAGCTAGCTAGCTAAACGCACGTAACATCTCAGCCATATAGCTACCAATCGCTATAAAATGAGGTATAGCTTAAAGCAGTCAGCAATAGCTATGTTAACTATAATTTAAAAACGTTTGCTCTTCAGACAAATTATGAATTTAAGATTGCACAATGTCAGTGCCAGCTAACATTACCTTGCTAACGTTAGCCGTCTACAAATAAATGGTTATTTGAGAAATAACTGGTCTCTCGAAATAAGAAAACATGCCAACACACATCAATTTCTTCACACACAAACAAATGTTTCCAAGAAGACCCCAGAACAAACGTGTGATATTTTCCAATTGTAAAAATATGTCAAACAGATACTTACACTGGGCTCTTTATTCGCCATGCTGGTCGGTGCAGAAATGAAAATCCAAGGTCGTAAAGGACTTCCTGTCTAATTGCATTCTTGGATTTGTAGTTCCCACGCGTACCACATTTTTTTCAAGTTTGCAACTAAAACCTCTTTACGTGGTTCGCTTTCTCCACAGAAATATAAATTCTGAGACATCTCTTTGAAAAGTTTATATATTTTTGTGGAACCTAAAATTACAACTATTTATAAAACGTTTGTACACACACTTAAATAGTGTACATGCAGTTGTGTTTATGTTCGTTTTCATTCCTCGCATGAACAGAACATGCGAACTGGGAGGGTCAAGCAAAACGTATTAGTTCATTAAGTGGGTTGTAGCCTGGGAACCTGTGCTGTAGAGCAGTGGTTCCCAACCCTGGTCCTGGAGTACCCCTGTGTATGCAGGTTTTCGTTCCAACCACAATTGCAATATCTGAATTTTAACAAGCTGTTAATTTTTCTTAATTAGATGTTTTTAATGTTTAGATAGATTATTTACCCTCTTAAGCCACATTTTGTTAGCAAAAGCTATGCATAGCATGAAGAATTAAAGTCCAATATTCACATTGTGCTGTATTGCAAACAATTAAAAAATTTTTTTTAACTGATCAAATTAAAGACTGAGGTGAATCAATAGGCTCCTAATTGATGATATTGTGGACACATAGCCACTAAAACTAACCGTTTGGTAAATAATGAAGAATTCAAAGACAAAGCAAATGATAACGAGCCAAACCTGAATTGTGTTAAATTTAAGGAAACATTATGAAGGAACACTTGTTCAATGACCTAATTAAGAGCCCATTCACCTCAGTCTTTACCTCTTTTTTGTAATTGTTTGCAATATAACACAATAAGCATAATGTGAACCTGGAAAATGTATTATTCATGGCATGTATAGCCATGTCTTTTATAATGTGATTTTTAGAGGGTAAATAATACCTCTAAACATGATAAATTAACAGCTTAAAATATTGGGATTGCAATTGTGGTTGGAACGAAAACCTGCATACACAGGGGTACTCCAGGACCAGGGTTGGGAACCACTGCTGTAGAGTGTTTGAAATGTCAATGTGACCATCTGGCACAAAGTGAACAAATGCTCCAGTTGGTTCCCCTGGATAACAATTCATTTTATCTTGAAAACCTGTGCTCACTTTTTACATGCATGGTCATTTCCAATTCAAAATGAGATTACTGCAAAGGAGAAACAAATACCTGGCTGCTAGAGCAGGTTTATAAAATTGATCTTTACTGCAATGCAGTTTTGAGGTCACATGGCTCTGTAACGGAGACATGTAGGCTAGTCCAGCTGTCTCTCATGTTCCTGTTTGTTCATTTTAATGTACTTTGTTGTCAGGCTTTTGTCTTTTTCCCATGTGCTGTGTGTCTGTTGTGGGACCGGGAAGTGGGCTGGAGATTGTTCAATATTGACGAATTGTCTAGTCGGGATAATTTTGTTTGTGGTCGTCACCATGGAGACACATTCCCAAAATATGCTCTGGAATGTCTGTTGGATCTGCAGCTACAACAAAGATGTCGGGACTGATCTAGGACTGCAGGCATCTTCAAAAGGCCACCAGAAAAGGGAAGGAGAAGATAATGCGGAGGAATTTTGAGGTGAGTGGGAAGGCTGACGCAGTTCGGTGCTCTGTGTTGACAGTGGACAGAGACCACAACACTGCGTGTATGAAGGAAAGTCGTGGAGGCGGAGTTTGTGTGTTGGATTGCTTGATAACACTCGGGACAGCGGGGACTATTTTTAATCATGACGTTTGGCTGTAGGCTATTCCACTTTAATTCACTTAGTTTGATTAATGCAATGACTGTATTGCATGTCTAAATTTGATGTTTGTTTGTGTGTTGTGGGTCTGCCCCACTGTCTATGTCTTTTTTTGTTGTTGCTGGTGGCTACAACTGAAATTCCCTAACGGGAAAATAAAAGTTATTCTATTATAACAGGTCAGAAGTTACATTACAATACTAATACAATATTATTAGATACAATATTAATCAATTAAAAAGGCATATCTTCAGAAGCATTCTGGTCAACTTCAAACCATAGCATATAGGATCACAGGTTTTAGACATTAGTCATAGCATGCCCTCTAAAGTATATGCAATATTTTAACTTACCAAATTGTCTCCATCCCATGGATTCTAATGTATAACTAGGCTACATTTTACCCCATGCAGCATAACAATGTCTATTAAATCAATGGACAAACTTGCCTTTTTGAATCTGTCAAAAACAAAGAAAAATGGAGGAAGAACATACACACCAATATGAGTAGGGGTGCTAATCTAGAATCTATTTAACTCATAATCAAAGAAAGTATAAAGATATGGATGGAAGGAATCAGTCCTTGTACTCTGAAGTGCTTATGAATACAGGCTCTGATCTAGGATCAGTTTTCCCTTTCATTTCATAATGAAGCCGAGGATATGGACAAGGGAAACCTGATCCCAGATCAGCACTCCTACTCAATGGACATTTTATGAAGAAAGCGCCCGGCCCCGATCCTTCACCGATGATTCTCTCGTGGATAAGCACACAGATACTCCATAGATACACTCACCTTTATAGCATGTGGCCTGACTGATATTAAGCTCAATGAGGAGAATGAGTCTTCATTGGCTGGTTTCAGCTGGGGCGAGGCGGCTGAAAGCCCCAGACCCCCAATATGCTTTTTCAGGTGGTGATGATGACATTCGTTTCAAGACTGTGGGAGACTAAAGGGACTTGCACAGCTCAAAAAAGCAGGGGACGGTAATAAACCGCAAAGAATAAACAAAAACATTTAACTGTCCAGGGACTTGAAATTCGGGGCTTTGAACAATATCAACATTTGCTTTTTAATATGAGGTTTTTGAAAAGGTATTTAACATGTAATAAAGTGCATTTGCAGTCCATAGAAATAAAATGATTTCCCCCACATTAGATTTATTAACCCCCCCCCCCCGCTTTTAACTGGGAAAAATAGGCAGGAATCACAACAAGCCTTTTCAACAAGACATGCATTCATCATGAGATGTAGTGATTTAGATGGAAAAACTACCTGCCCCCTTTCCAGCAAATCTAAGTCTACCTACTCGGTAGGTAAACATAAAATGCAATTAAAGGAATGAAGTTCTTAGTAAAATAATTTTTCACTGTTGATAAGAACTGGCCAGAAAATAACAGCCGGACAAGATGACAACTCACAAGATATAAGTTTATCTATAATAATCATCACCAACACACTTGTGGTGGAAAATGTATACAGGTGCAGCTCAAAAAATTAGAATATCGTGAAAGTTCAATATTTTTTGTCACTCATTTCAGAAAGTGAAACTCATATATTATATAGATTCATGACGAGTTATTAGTACCCATCTACTCCATATCTGGCCGCAGAGTGATGGTTTGGGGCTCGTTTGATACCTTAGACCCTTGATGACGTACAGCCATTTCACCAGTCATGTGTTCCATACTGTACCAGCGTAATTTACAGCTGAATCTAGTCTTACCCCAAAATTCTCATAGAGATCAGTTCAAATGCAGAGAGGTTATAGTATCGCTTGTAACAGTACCTGAAAATAAGATATTGAGTCTTTTGATGTTGATTGGTCACAGACTTCAGGAAGTAACAGCATGCAAAGGATATGCGACCAAATATTAAATATGATACTTTAAAAATATGTTAAAGCAAAAATATTCGAATTTTCTGAGACACTGAATTTTGGGTTTCATTAGCTGTAAGCCATAATCATCAAAATTACAAGAAATAAAGGCTTGAAATATTTCACTCTATGTGTAATGAATCTATATAATATATGAGTTTCACTTTCTAAAATGAGTGACAAAAATATGGAACTTTTTCATGATATTCTAATTTTTTGAGCTGCACCTGTATACATTTTTTATTTATTTTTTACAAATAAAAACTACCTCTGAGCTGGCATTGGTGGCTATGAATATTTTAATTCATAATTACATTCAGTATTAAACACAACCTATTTTACAGTTTACACTAAGAGCCAAAAAAACAAAAACAAAAAAAAAACTACAGCATCCACAACGACATCAACAACTGGAAGTACTTCGTTTTAAAAATACAGGCTGACAATGGAGCAGTGTACATTGCAAGCTGAAATTTAGGAGCAACAGGGGAAAATATACAATTAAATAATTTACAATGGTGGGTGCCAGGAGCAGCAGGGCTCATATATACAAAGTCTTTATCCGCGCAGAGCCAGTGACATCTTCAGAACTTGCCTTGATTTTGGTTTCTTGCATCATTTCCTTTAGAGTGACTTGGTCACAGAAACAGAAAAATACACTTTTCATGGATGGTCCTCTCTGACCATATAAAAGTCTTGCAGCTATGTGAGACTTGTTCTTTTCCCCTTCAAAAAATAAAATAAAACCAGGATAAAAAAATTAAATAAAAGTTGAAATGTGTTCAGCTTCAGACGTAGAAAAGTCGTACTCGGGAAGTGCTTACGAGAAGCTCGTCGTCGTAAAACTTGGTCTCTATCACAACATTACCGCTGCAAAGGAAGATAAGGGTACAAATCTTAGATTAGAGTTAGGACATTTCAGAAAAAGCTTTAATTCAAGCTGAAACCAGTCAGAAGCTTGATCACTTCAGCGGCGAGACGTGGTTTTAGACCAGAGGACTCAAACTCAAGTCATGTAGGGCTGCAGTGCAAGTCATAATGGCTTTAATGAATCACTGGTGCTAACCCAGTCGACACTGCAACCCTCCAGGGGGGGTATACTACGAAGCAGGATTACAGAGTTAGCTGGATAACTGCACAGAGTAAAACCCGGAATAGCTTTTTTATTTCAATCCGTGTTCCAGATTTGGGAGGGTTCCGGGTTTTACTCAGTGCAGTTATCCAGCTATCTCAGCAATGCTGCGACCGGATTCTGACATGCGCGTTATAGATTGACTAGATTAACAGTAGAAATAAGCAAAGGGACCTTACGTTAAAACGCTTGCGGGCATCATCTGAGACTCCGGAGCTGCCTCTATCAAGGACTGCCATGTGTTTGTGGAATTAGGAATCACAAAACCAAACTCAAAAAACCATTCTGCAGGAGGAACAGACCAAAGAAAAGCATGCTTTAATCAGCCCAATTCATGCCCAACTTGCACACATTCATTTAAATTCAGGCAATGCAACAGACGCACACATCGAGGCCCATAATCATAATTTACACTCAAAACAATATTTCTACAATTAATTATTTTTTTTAAATTGCCCAGCACTATAACACCTGATACAGCTACTTAACTAAACTTAACAGCAACTTCAATCAAGACCTTGATAAGTAAAATCAGGTGCCTAAGTGCTTGGCTAAAACAAAAACCTGCTCCCACATCGGCCCTTTCCAGATAAGATTGGACACCCCTGATCTCCACTAACGATTTGGCTTTCATATGCGGCTTTGTCATGCAGTCCACGGGCTCCCCATCGATCAGCAGGGTTTGCTAGTGATAAAACGCAGTCCCCAAACAGACTGCACCCTCCCATACCCTGGGTGACGCAATTGCCAATTGCTTGTTGGCCTACGGAGCGAGCGGCCAGTCGGCATTGGCAGTACACAGTGTGATGCCCTAACCGAATGAGCCACCCAGCAGCCCCTCTACTGACATTCTTAAAGACAAGCTGAAATCAAAATCTACTTTTTCATAAATTCAGTCAATTCTAGATAACCGCACAAACATATCTAAAAGTGTAAGAACCAAAACAGTTATAAAATTGTAATACTTAAATCTTTTTAGGCTGGAAGAGCGCCACCATGTGGACACGACACACAGTACCGCTTGTTCAGTCTTAATCCTGTCTGGCACAATCATTACCAATTCTAAGAACTAAGATCCACCCTGGAAAGGGTTAAAAAAAAGAAAATAAGACGAAGAGGAGGGAGGGGAATTGGTACCTTCTAAACACTGCCCTTTGAAAAAGACCTTTTGTTCAAGTCGGAACTTTTCCAGCTTTTCTAGAGAGGAAAAATTCAGCTCTCTGGACACGGCTTTGCACTTCAAAATCTTTTTGGGAACTCGAGCTGCAAAAACAGAACAGCGAGTCAATGCAGTTGCTTTGAGGTGAAAAAATATGCAGACATGCACGCACTTAATACAACACCTGCTAGGAACATTGACACACACACACGTTACAATTATGGACGTTCGGTTTTAAACAACCCTAGTATGTTACGCACTCCACGCACATAAATCAAACAATATTCAGTATTCAAAACATGCATCTATTATTCCCCCCACTCAGCAATGCCAGAATACATAAATTCACATTGTGACATCACTGTTGGAAGATCTGAATGGGTTCCGTGAAACCCCATTCAGGGTGATTCAAGAGAACCCTTACATACACTCCAAAGCCACACAGCTCAACCACAGAGCTTTCAGATGTGATTCCTGCAATATTAAAATGGGGCACAAATGGAGTTTTGATGAAAAACACTGATGAAGTGTAGTTCGAAGGGAAACTAATTTTCTTCGACGCCCCGTTCTTTCTGAAAACAGCAGCAATGTGTCATTGTCCTGCCGTCACTATACACGGCTGTAGAAATGAGAATCATAATAGGTTTTCGCCATAATCACAATCGACCAATTGTAATAGTCGGGGATGCAGAATACCTCATGACTAGAGAACATTGTACAGTACAGGTAATGTTTTATTCAAATCGGAAATATAAATCGAGGCATATTTCACAGTCTGTACTTAAACACGTAAAGCACAAACGCCTAATGTGGTGACGTTCGGTTGGCCACGCTTGCAGAACGGAAAAGCAAGCCTGGAGAACCATCTAAAAAAGACCTGTGCACATAAACAAGAAAATGGTTGCTAAATTAGGCTAGCAAAGCTCAGGCAGATAATTAAAAGCAGTCAGACGCATAGCAAGGCAACAGGTGGTGCATTCATTAGGCCTGAAGCTGCTGTACATGGTTGACCTGGTCCAATTAGCCCAGGGCTGTGAAACCCGGGTCCTGAAGGGCCACAGGCACTGCTGGTTTTCCTTCATACTCTGCGCTTAATGAATCAATTAAAGCAGTCAATTACACAGTTAACGCACGTCACCTGGATACTTGAGTCTGAAATGGGGTGCTGGTTTTAAGGTGAAAGCAAAAACCAACAGAGCTTGTGGCTCTCCAGGACCAGGGTTGCACATCCCCTGAATTGCCTGAATTTACCAACCCTTTTATCGCACACCTCATGTTTAGTTGGGCTACGGTTTACTTAATTGATTAACAGGTGTTTTTTAAAAATCTATTTATTTACATACCATATTAAAAGAAACATACAATACCAAGAAATATAACAGAATAAAAATTAAATTAAATAAATGAAAATAGAGTACGTTATAATGCATTCCCTGAGGAGTCTTTTTCCCTCCCCTTTAAGGAATTGCATCTACAGAAAGGTAGATAATTTCAGGATCCGTTACCTTCGTGTTCCACCCCAGGTAGAGAGAGGTCTTCCGTCCCCTGCCAGAGAACCTTCCCAGTCTCAGCATCCCTCAAGTTCATCCAGTTTCTGATTGGTGCAGTTAAGGGAGACAGATTCCTAACTAGAGGAACAAGCTGGCTGAGTGTGCTGAAAGAGTGAAGCAAATAAAACCCTATAAATGCAATAACCCCCCTCCAAAACAACAACAAGGAGAAGTAGCTACATGTTCAGGGCACTTTATAATCTGAGAGGCAGAGTTTAGGCCAGAGGTGGGCAATCTTATCCGGAAACGGTCAGGTGTGGGTGCTGGTTTTTTTTTCTAGCCAAACACTAAGACACCCGACTCTACTTATTAAGGTCTTGATTGAAGACCATGATTAGTTAATTAGTTGAATCAGGTGTTGCAGTGCTGGGCTAAATCAAAAACCTTCATCCACAGCCACGCCGGCCCTTTTCGGATAAGCTTGGTTTAGGCCGAGGGTGTCAAACTCTAGTTCTGGAGGGCTGCAATGTCAGCAGCCAGTTAAGGCCTTGAGAACAAGGCGTGTGGACTGTTTGTCCAATCCAATAACGTAATCATAATAACTCGTTCTGAAACACACTGAAAAACACCAGACACTTTGGTCTTCCAGGACTGGAGTTTGACACTCCTGGATAAGGCGGCCCCTCACCATGAACAACTTTTAAACATTAAATTGTGAAAGGTCTCACTTCAAAACTATACAGGACGTACTTAAATCTAAAACAATAAATCTGAATGATATTGCCAAGCCTACTGGAAAAGAAGAGAAATGGGAATACTGTAAAGCAAAGGCGTTATTTTGAAGGGTCTGTGACCTTTAATGAGGGCTTACGACCTGGCGGGGAATAAAGCACTGATCAGTGGCTGACAAGTAAATCAAAAACCTACGCACTCACGTAATGAGACCACACACACACACACACACACACACACACACACACAAAGAAAACGCCAACCTTTACAACAATAATTGGGGCTGCGGTGACCTTTCATGACCTTTCCTGCACAAACACTGCACTGCATAGCAGCCGCAGGGCGGACTCGCATCATACAGACAATTACGTCAAAAAAAGACAATTCTATTTTGCTTTGCATTGCTTATGGCAGAAGAGGTCTGTGTGAAGTGCCAATAAAACAGCAAGTCGATAAAAGAGGAGAAATCTACCAAGCCGATGAGACGAGTCTAACCTGGCTGGTACGAGAAGCCACACAAAAGGGGAGAACAAAAGTTGGTGACAACCCCAGGTACCGCATGTCAGCAACACCTGAACCCCCTGGCTTCCTGCCATCCGTCCTTCCCCCGCCGCGCGGCTGCCGCGCGCGGCAAAGAGCGGGCTCGCCGTGTCACCGGCAGCTTTTTGCGCAAAAACACGGCCGACACCCCACCCCCCCTCACAATGTCGAGCCTGCTGTTTCTGAAGGACCGGTGCCAAGTCTCAATATCCTCCTTCTGTTGCCTCGGAAGCCCTGTGCCGTTGAGCTTCTGCTGACCTCAACAAATAAACAAAACCAGCCTGGTTCTGCAAGCACAGGAGTTAACATTTGCTTCTCAAATCCGGTGTCAAGCGCAACCAGGGTAGTAACAATGACAGCAATCAGAAAGCGGTGATGTCTCGCACACTTACCTGTGCTCCCACGCAAGAGTGATACTTTCTGATGAAGTATCTTAACCGTGATTTCATTAAACTTAAAACTCTTGTTTTGGTGCATAGGTAAGTGGGCAAGTTTTAATTTGGGATTATCTAATGTCACATTTGGACTCTGCACTTTACACCAAGAACTTTTCTGGAGTGCATACGTTTCATTTTTATCACATTTTTAATGCTGTGAGTGGTACTACATGTCCCACAATGCAAGTGGACAGGCATTCTAATGCAAGTGAACAGGCCTACTAATTAACAAGCTTCAGAAAATCTGACATGCTTGCAAATTGCAAATGGGGGATGATGTACAGTTCAGAGCTCACATACGATACGTCTGTAAAACTGGATATTTACTAAAGCATTTAAGGTCAGGCACCTCGCTCAAGGGAGAAGCATTAGTGTTCAAATTTAAGATTGACCTTGAAATGTATCCGTGCACACTACTGTTCTCCATGTATTATGACCATGAGCTTGCCATAAAACTGAACGAGTAACAGGACTCACTCCTGTATTTACAACGCTGTCAGTAAATCTCGCATTTCAATTATCGCGCAGGTACAATCGCGATCTCAAATGTCAACAAACATGAACGCGGCCATTCAGTTCTGGTTTGCGGACACTCATGGGTATTGTGATGCTTGGTTTTCCATCTTGGCGCTAGAGTCCAAGGGTGTCAAACTCCAGTCCTGGAGGGCCGCAGTGTCTACGGGTATTTGTGGTTTCCTTTCAATCAGCACCCAGTTAAAGCATTGATAACAAGGTGTGTGGACTTCTTAGCCAATCAGTGACTTAAATTAATCACTTGTGCTGAAACTCACCAAAAACCAGCAGACACTGCGGCCCTCCAGGACCGGAGTTTGACACCCCTGCGCTAGACTCTCGCTCAGACTGCTCCAGTATTCCAACCCACCTGCTCAAATCAAAATCCATTACACTGCACTGTAGTCCTAATGCTTGCTGTGCTTCCAATCAACCGCTAAGCTTATTCTTAGCTTCAACCAGTCATTTTCTTATTCCCTCACTCTCCAGATAATAGATCATCATCATCAACCGCTAGACCAGTTGAAGCCTCTCTGGCAGCTTGGTGGTAGAAAGCACCGTGCACCAACAGTAAGGCGGTATGGTCTTATCCCCCATCATGGGCTCCATCCCAAAGAGACAAATTTATTAAAAACTTTTACTAAAAGATGAGTGGACAGTCCGCTCTACTTTTGTATTTTGCCCCTTTAGGAGCAGAGGAGGATACCAATAAACATTTATGGACCGAGCGCTACAATCCCTCCCTCATGGCCTCATTGTACACATTCATTCATACAGAAGCACATTTACAGAAGCAAGTCAAGCTAAGTGCCTCGTTCAAGGTACAATGACAATGCCCCTCCTGGGCCCCCAACTTCTCAGTTAAAAACCGATTTACCCATTAGCCCTTTGAAAAAGCCCTTTTTAAAAAATTCCAAGTCAGTGTTACAGAACTCCATTGCTTCCAATTACCAGTAGTATCAGTTGAGAACATTCGTCACATATTTGTGATCTTTTACACCTTAAGGGTTAAATAACCATTTTAGAAGTATCAATAGAGCTCCACTGTGCCCTGCAATTATTTCCTAAATCCAGCGATGACGACAATTATGATACGATAACAGCTGGGACAATGATGAGAACTGGCTAAAAGCAGTATCCGCTCTCCTGTTTAAACTCCTACCATATGCCCACTTAGGGGGACATGGCATGAAACTATCAATTTATTATGGTACAGCTATACTGAAACGATGCAAAATACGGTGAGAGCTCATTCAAATCATGTGGCGACTCCATTCTTTAAAAACTGGAGATGTCCACCCAGGTCACATGACTACATTCACAAAAATATTATGGAACACATATCAGACCCATCCCTGCTTCTTGCACCTTCCAGAATATTCTGGTGCCCCTGAGCACTCAATCACCTTAATTGGGTTGGATTAGGAAGCTAATAGCAATTAGATGAGTACATTTCCTGCACGTCCTCCCTGGTGCATTCTCCGCACCATGTAGTCTAGAGGAATAATCACATAAAAAGCATTTAAAGCCAAATGAGGATATTAAAAGGCTAGAAATGAATCTGGGTCCACCTGAGCTTTAAATTCAGGGTTCTCGTTGATAGACAGGCCAGCCTTGCAGGCGTATACTGTACTTATACAATAATTAATTCAAATGATAAATGTGCAAAATGCTTTGCTTGAATTGCAATCTTAAAATGGAGCAAAAATAGAGTTATACAACTCCACAAGTAGATTACGGGCCATCTCAGTAACCGGTATGAAAATACATATTCTTAAAAAACAGAAGAGCAAAAAAAAATGTAATTAAAAATAATTATGTTAGTGGGCCAGCTCATTTAATACAAATTAGCTTAGCGCATCCTCGCTAGCATTTTTTTTTACTGTTTGTGAAGCACATTGGGTTAAAGAGTGCCATATAAATAAATAAATGAAGAAACAAACCAACAAAAATCTACCAGTGGGTTAGTGTGTGGTCTGGAACTGGTAAAACCAAAACTGAAGCTTCTCCTTTCTTATTCCTTGACCCTCCACCCATCATACCTATACTTCAGCCACCAATTAATCCCCACTAAAGATCTGCTAACTTCCATTGACAGACCGGCATCGAGAGGCACTGAAGTCACTCGAAATGCATTTTCTTGCCGGGCTTTGTTTCTAATATTCCATTTGAGATTTTCAGTGACAGATGTCTGCAGGATCACACCTGCTGATATGTATGGGGGTTAGCCAGCCTCGGGGGGGGGGGGGGCCAAGACCCTTTAGCTGGCAGACGCAGAGACCATCTCCTTTATTAGCCCGCAGAGTATGGCAGCCCTGTGCCAAAGCCATGCTTTGCACATACATTTTTAAAAAGGCACCCCATTGCCCAGGAAAGCAGGTGTGCTGCGTCACAAAAAGGCCTGGAGCTCCATTATCTCTGCAATATACTAAGTGTAAATTGACCAAATGAAATGTCACAGAATATTTTTAAGCATACTTTTCAGTGATATTGTTGAACAATAAACTGGGGGGGATTGGGGATTGCCAACACCTGCCTATATAAGGTCCCACAGTTGACAGTGCATGTCAGAGCAAACTCCAAGCCATGGGGTCAAAAGAATTATCTGCAGACCTCAAGGCATGGATCAGGAGAAGGGTACAGAAAAATCTCAGCAGCTTTACAGGTCCCAAAGAGCACAGTGGCCACCATCATTCGTAAATGGAAGAAGTTTGGAATCACCAAGAATCTTCCTAGACCTGGCCGCCCCGCCAAACTGAGCAATCGGGGAAGACGGGCCTTGGCCAGGGAGGTGAGCAGGAACCCGAGGGTCACTCTGACAGAGCTCCAGCATATCCTTGTAGAGATGGAAGAACCTTTCAGAAGATCAACCATCCAGGCAGCACTCTACCAATCAGGCCTTTATGGTAGAGTGGCCAGACAGATGCCCCTCCTTAGTGAAAGGCACATCACAGCCCGCTTGGAGTTTGCCAAAATTCACCTAGAGGACTCTCAAACCATGAGAATCAAGATTCTCCGGTCTGATGAAACCAAAATTTAACTTTTTGGCCTGAAGACCAAGTGTCACGTCTGGAGGAAACCAGGCACCGTTCATCACCTGGCTAATACCATCCCTACAGTGAAGCATGGTGGTGGCAGCATCATGATGTGGGGATGTTTTTCAGCAGCGGGAACGGGGCGACTAGTCCTGATAGAGGGAAAGATGAATGCAGCTAAGTACACCGAGATCCTTGAAGAAAACCTGCTCTGGACCTCAGACTGGGGCGAAGGTTTACCTTCCAACATGACAACGACCCGAAGCACACAGCCAAGAGAACAAAGGAGTGGCTTCGGAGAAAGTCTGTGCATGTCCTTGAGTGGCCCAGCCAGAGCCCAGACCTGAATCCAATTGAACATCTGTGGAAAGAGCTGAAAATGGCTGTGTACCGACGCTCCCCATCCAACCTGACAGAGCTTGCAAGGATATGCCAAGAGGAATGGGCAAAAATGTCCAGAAACAAGTGTGCCAAGCTCGTAGCTTCTTTCCCAAGACGCCTTGAAGCTGTAATCGCTGCCAAAGGTGCAGCAACCAAGTATTAGGCTAAGGGTGTGTACAGATATGTAACCCCTAAATAACCTATTTTTGTCAGTAAAATAAAATTACATATTTTCTAAAAACCAGTTTTCACTTTGTCATTATTGGCTATTGTGTGTAGATGTTTGAGGCAAAAAATGAACTCAATCTATACAAGTCTGTAACGTAATAAAACGTGGAGAAGGTGAAAGGGGTGTGCAGACTTTCCGGCTTCACTGTACATCAAGCCTTAACCTAGACATAAAATTACCAGAGAGCAAAGAAACGTAAAAGCTAAATTAATTTACTGAGCAGCGTGTAAAAACTACAGGAATCAACAAGAAATTGCCTCTGCAATTTTTCATGACAGGTTTGGCCATGTCACAACAGGACAGATATCTCAAGAGCACAGAATAAGGTAAAAATTCAGACGGTGTAAGCCAGCCATGCTTATGTTCAGTCGTCTCGTTGCTTGTATTCCACAGGCACTGTGATCATAACTCAGGACAGCTCCATTCCAAACTGCATTGAGTTCTGCATGCTAATTTGTGATATTTGTGTCATGGTCAACACTGAAAGTAACAGTTACAAATAAAATTATTATTAAATTATTAAAATTATTATTCTTATTTTTTTAAAGAATAAATAATCCCTGAAAAGCCGATTAAGAACTCTACTGTAGTAACAATGGATCCTCAAGATAACAGTTTTAGAGACACTCCCACAATCAGAAGCCATACATGCCATGACGTCACGTGGTGCTGTAATGGCGACGTAGTCCAGCTGTCTCTCGTGTTCGTGTTTGTTTATTTGAATGTATTTTGTTGTGTCTGGCTTTTGTCTTTTGTTTTTTTCATGTGCAGTGTGTCTGTGGTGGGACGGGGAAGCGGGCTGGATATTTGTCAGGGCAATCCTGCTGCTCGTTTTGATAATATTGACAAATTTTCTCGTCAATATAATTTTGTTTGTGGTCATCACCATGGAGACGCATTCGCAACATATGCTCGGGAATGTCCGTTGGATCTGCAGCAACAAAGTTTACCATCATTCTTCAACGGCGTTGAAGATGTCGGGGCTGATCGAGGACTGCAGGCAATCTTCAAAGGCCACCACGGAAGAGAAGGAGAGGATAATGCTGGGGAGCAGTGAGGCGGCGACTGGGAAGGCTGACGCAGTTCGGTGCTCAGTTTCAACGGTGTACAGAGGCCGCGACGCTGTGTGTATGAAGGAGAGTCGTGGAGGCGGAGTTTGTGTGCTGGACTGCTTAATGCCACTGGACATCTCAGGACAGCAGGGGCTATTTTTTATCATGGCTGTATTACTTTAATTCACTTAATTAGTTTGATCAACGCAATGTTTCTATTGAATGTCTTTATTTGATAAGTTTGTTTGTGTGTTGTGAGTCTTCCCCACGGTCTATGTCTTTTTTGTTGTTGCTGGGGCAACAACTGAAGTTCCTTAACAGGAAAATAAAAGCTATTCTATACAGCATATTTAAATGGGATTCTTAAGTCACAGTCTGTCTACACCGTCTCTTCCTGACATCTGAGTCCCTATTCCTACAGCGCGTTTCAACGATCCTGTTTCTAAGGGACAGGCGTAGGTGCAACTCTGTTCCACCCTAAGGAGGCTTCTGAGCACACCATATTCACCCTTGGGGTCCCGCCGTGAGAGCAGTCACCAAGGACAGGAGCGGGGGAGACAGAGGGAGATAGAGATATAAAGAGCGAGACGGAGAGAGAGTCTGAAACGCAGTGCTTTTCTCACCCTAAACCCTTAAGGTCGGTTTAGAAAAAAAAGACGAGACGAGACTCAAAACTGCAGTTTTAGAACGTTTCGGTGTTGGTGTGAACGGTATAGTTTTAGAACATCTCCAGCAGTCTCAAGCGGTCTCCAAGATTCAACATGTCAAATCTTAGCTGAAAACTTAAAACTCTGCCGGGCGTATAAGGACGAATTTCACAAATGACCGGACACCCCTCCTGTTCCCTACTCTTGGGTTTTCCCACGCAGAATCCACTGGCGAAACCAAACTGAACGTTGTTTCCACTTCCTCTGGCATTTCAGCAGCAGCAATAGAGCCAGTGCATTATCATCATTCTGGATTCTAATTTTGCTGTTGAAACCAGGCATTCTTAGGAATCTAACTAGCCTATAGCCTAACGTTACAATTTTGTAAATTGCCAACAAAGTTACGCACAGTTTGCAGTAACATATAATAACGTAGCCTAATTGGAATCCCGGTGTGTCATGTCACTATAGAAACGGTATTAGAACTCATCCTGTCGTTTTGGTGTGAACAGTCTATAGCTTTAACGTGATCATTCTATAACAAAAATTCTAAAACTGGGTCGTTTTGTCTTGCCTGGTCTCGTCTTTTTGGTCTGAACCGGCCTTGATTAGATGCACTGGAATACACCTGTAACAGTAACCTGTAGCCTACCAGAAGCTTACACCAATACAAGCAAACAATGTGATATAGGCAACAGCAGGAAACATAATGTTTAGTGTAATGCATTGATATTTATGCAAAAACCTAGAAGTACCCCTACCCAAAGTAGACATTAAAAAATCCTTTTTATTATTTTTTTAAACATAATTGGATAGTAGGATCATTTATCTCACTAGAATCGATGCAATCAGATTTAATCAAATGAAAAAAGTAGGCCTACAGTTTGTCAGTATTGACCCAAGTCATTTAAAACAAGCACTACATTTATCTGTGTGTATATTTTCTGGAAACACCTCTTAAAAATTTTATCTACCAACATAACTAAAATGGCCATTGTGACTAAGAGTTCCATTATCCCTTCAAAACCTTTTCAACAGAAATACCTTCTGTCACATGAGACCAGCACAATTCAGTGATGGAATGCACCAAAACAACTTGTATATGCAACAATAAATTATGGCTATGCCTTAATATTTCCTAAACCCTTTTCTCAGCATTGCTGAACATATTTCCCACTAAACTAATTTTTGAATAGGTCTTATCAGCAAGAACAGGTTGCACCAATTTAATATAACATAGAATAAATCCAAAAAAGGGAAGCATTTCAGCTGCAGTAACCGAGTCAAGAAACACGTGGGATTCTTAAACAAAAAAATCTATCTCCTGGCTATAAAATACTTTAGTACATTCTTGTTTTTAATTGAGTACAGTCTGAGTGAAAATGCATTCCTTTCGTGACCCTGGTCACCGGTAGTTATGAAAGAAAATCCGTTTCTTAGAGCCACTTCTTAGAGTAACTACTTCTGGAACACACCGTGTTTATCCGCATTATCCCCTCGTGCACGAAAAGGTAAGAAGGCATCTTACTTAACGGGACAATACGTCACTGTCGCTATGACACAATCCGAAGCATTATAATGCCACAGGCTAACCGAACGACTTCAGAGTTCATCTAGAGTGGCTCGTTTTTTATTTATTTAGTGAGTAGTGAAGAGCAAGTTAGTTTCTGCACACGGAGCGCTTTGCCCGCGATTCGCATTTAAAAACGAGTTAAAGCGCTGCCGGTATACCGAGCTGTCCTGTGTGCGGAAATGCGCCACTCTCGCGTACCAGACGGTAGTAAGCAAGTCTCTGTCATGTAAATCAAACATTTAAGAATTACCAGCCTAAAAAAAATGCCTGGTCTTGTCCAGCAAGGTCATACACTTAATAACAAGCAACGATTGTCGACTGACAGTGACGTTATCAACATAACCATGCTTAGGGTGGGCAGATCAAATGTCCAGGAGAAGTTGTTTGGCTTATTCAAAGTCCATATGACAAATCAGTTAAGGCACTGTAGGTGTGATGACTCCACTTCGTGTGCCTGGGACCTATTTTTGGAACAGGGGCCCGCATTATGTAAACGGAGCAGATGCTATTCACAGGGTTTCGGTGAAATGGGTCACTGTAACGTGCCCTTTTCTCTCATGTCACTTTTTAATGACTGAAATCCGCCTTTATAACAACTAAATCGACGCACATAACGCCACTAAATGGCAACAATAAAGTGTAATAAACCATTTCCTAATGACAATTTGGAAACCTTAACGACACTTGCATGCATCAACACGGAAAAATCTACTTCGCACATAGTTAAGTTAACGTTACACATACATTTCAAAATAAATTTGAGCTTGTCCTGCACCATGTTCCTACCCATCAGTCAATCCCGCATCTGCAGTAACGGCTCAAACTTTTAGCCACACCATACATCATTTCATCAGCACTGATCATGTCAACATCGCTATATAATATAAATACCGATACAGCTAACGTTAACTAGTAATGATGGCGAGTTATACCACAACGTACACTAATAAAAACGCTGTGTTGCTCAGGTTGTGTAACGTTACTATCCATTTGACATTGTCAAATCTGAAAGCAGGGCCCATCTTAATGCAGTTGCTCGCTATATATAAAGCGGATGGTTAGTTCATTAACGTTAGCTGGCTAGCATTGCACCAACGTTAGGTGGCTAGCTCGCTACAAGAGTGCACTGCAGAATTGTTTTTGTCGTTTGCTAACATTAATATCGTAGCCAGCTATGGTAGCTAGCTTGCTAACTAGCGAGAAAGTGCAGCACATCTACGACAAGAACTCACTTGGCTTAGCTAAATTACTTATGTCAGCTACGCCTAGCTAATGCTGGACATTTGCTAGTTACATTACGGTAACATTAGCTATACATCACGCCGCGAAGCCAGTTATTCATCTCGACGTCTAGCTTGCAAGCTGTCCAGTAATATAAAATGCTTTCGCAGAGTTAGCAAGATCGCAAGCTGGCAGACTACATGGTCATACTGAGACATTACCAGAGTAGCTCGGAAGCAAATATATTTGCCTAGTTTTGCTAACTATACTGAAGACAATTCAACCTTTAGCTAAAACGGATCAGCTCAAACAGCTAGCTAGTTGACAGCTGGTCAAACCCTCACCCATCGCAAAGGATACAATTTAAACCCCTTCAGAATCTCCTTGGCTCTGTCTTTGTTTGAAGACATTGTTCCGGAAATCTTCAGCCTTCTTGATTGAAAAAAGCAAACAAAACAATCGGAAATCTTAACCTCTCGGACCCAAACCACAATATGCAAAAGGCCAATTGATGCAGTTTTAATCTCAACACCAATGCTTCTCTTGAGCCTTTAATCAACCTACCCTAAATAGATTTGTTGGGGATTGACAGCACATTCACCCGAACACGTTGCGAAGAAGCGAAGGCCAATACGAAATGAACCAATCAGAGGAAATAGACTGGATATCTGGGCGGGAAGTGGATGGAAAAGCGACGCGTCATCGGTGGCAACCCCCAGCAACGTGACGTCCCCTAGATACCGCTGTATGGAAGCCTACCAGAGTAAAACGTAGCTCTTGCGATTCGTCTTTTTTTAAACGGTATTTATTAGTCTGTTATATTTTACAGGCTAATTTAGCTTTCACCATTTTTCTGAAACATTTCAAATGTGTCCAAATATTATGTATTTATAGGTTAAAATGAATTTGTTAAATATGGTAAAAGCAACACTTTATTATTAAACACTTTACTATTAAAGGTTCATGTAAAATCAGAAGGACAAAAAAAACGGAATCCATTGGATCTAATCTAAATGAGTAATCCATCACATAGATTTTAAATTGATAGTAATTCATTGTGAAAAATTTATAAAAATCAGTGTAGTGCACATGCATTTTCTAATCTGAGGACAACAATAAATATATTTTCACATTGGTTCCAAACATCATATTTACAACATTCATGAATCTTATTTCTCGTTCAGATGACTCAAAAATGATTAAGAAGAGAGGGATATTTTTCTATTTGAACACAATGAGATTGGTGGCCATAGATGTACAATTCCATCAAATGACCAGTGATTACAGCTACAAACCACAGGCAATTGTTTTTATGCCTTTTCATTAAAGAGAAAATGTTCAGGAAAGGCTGACATTATCATTATCTGGCAATTATAACACAGTCTCATCATTACAGCTATACAAAATAAAATAAAATCTTAATTATGTCTAAAAAAACCCTCAAACCAATCCAAAACATATCCCTGCATGTATGTGCAAAAAATGTATGGGAAATGAATATGCAAATGTACATATAAAATCAATGTATTTTAATTACTGCCTTGAAATCCCTGGCAAGAACCAGTGTTTGGTAAGACAATGCTGAAAAACAGAAAAATAACATACTTGTTTGGCATGATGAGTTGGCAAGCATGGGGTGTGTGCAAGATGCAAAACACTTTGCTACTTTTAGCTACATTTCACCTTGAGAACTCTACATTGTTTGCAACATTCTGGAATAATATTTTAGATATGTCTGCTTCTGTCTGGTGGGTGTGCCGGCGTCTCTGCAACCAGACGTTTAATTCTGCTGACATTTTAGTTTATATAAAAAAAGTTTGCAATAGTTTTCTTATCTTGAACACAGCCATGAATCCAAGGCTCTTGGTAGTCTGGGAGAGACATCGAATATGTGTGTGTGTGGGGGGGGCGCATGTTGGTCATATACAGGCTATGAGAGGCTGAGAGAGTGATACGCTGAGAGATGTCCAGAACACATGCTGGGATTCCTGAAGAGGCCTGTGTATCAAAGGGAGAAAACACACACAATGACTAGAGGACCATGCACCTATATTACAATGGAATTACTTGTAGAGTGCGACGAGTAATCCAAAATGACTTTCTCACCTAATGAAAATTACATGCTTCTGTAAAATAGGTGCTTAATATTTATTTTATTCATTGCATCCTGCATTTTTTCCTGAAATAAATGTTTTTTTATATCGCCAATCACAAATGTATTTATTAGAATCATAAAAATAGATTGTGAATGTTATAAATTAGTGACTGCAGAGTGAGGTTTTCTGTGACTGAAAATGGGCGGCGGTATCATATGAACCAATTATTGTGCTTTGTTTTGGAGAGCGAAACCTTTTGATTTGTTAAAACAAGTAAGCGTCATTGTAGCACCTCCCATTATGTTGTTCATGAAACCTCACTCTCGCGTCACTGTTATAAATACTCAAATCTGATTGGCATGTACACTGAATTGTGTTTGTGTCCTCTTGACAAAAATACATGGTGGAATTAAAGCTTGGCTCATTAATCAACCACCCTACTCTATTTTCCCCAACTCTTTCTGGGCCATGCTGTGCAATCAGAAACAAGTATGATGAACTATGCGAGAAGTGTTTGGTTATAAATTCATCAAAACATGATGCTCCTTTTAAAAGGAAAGCAAATTTGTTTCTACACAGAGAAAATTATGTTTATTTTTATGATGCCTTACACACAAAGACTCTACTGTCTCTCCCTAGACATGATGCTATAATTTTTTTTTTGCTGCAAAAACCTATTTCCTGTTCATAAAAAAAAATTATAACCACTGACCTTGAATAACCCTTACTGGCAGCTTGGACTTACATGGTGTTGTTCATAAGGTCATAGAAAAATGGCAATGAAAATTAATTGTGAATAGTTGCTGTGAAATATACTGGTTTAGCAATGTGTGTTTGTAATCAAAGATAGACTGTTACTTAAATGTACTGTAGCTATGCCTTCTTTCCAACAACTGCAGCCATTTTTAGGTTTCAGTTACAAAATTTCTGCTCTCGTAATATTTATATAGTATGAAACTAAATAGAGGCCTTTCAATACACACAACTTTTTGGAATGTAGGGAATATTTTTGTTTGGGTAAAGATACAAAAGAAACATTGACAGCCCAGTTATACCAAGTTTGCTCTCTGGCGGCATACATCTCACATGAAATTTAGATGGTATTTATATGTGCTGACCATTATATTACAATCTCTTAGCTGACGTTCTTATCCAGAGGAACTTGCAAAAGTGCAGAACATCCGTGTTAGTCTCAGAAACACAAAAGTGTTTCACAAAACTCAAAAAGCCCAGTGAGGTTAGTTACTTATATAGTCAACTACTTTAATTAAGCAATTAGATACTTGCCCCTGCTATAGACCTTTCTTGGATGTCGGATAATGAGGCCTGTTCTCGCTCTACTTCACACTGCTTCTCCAAAACCATTGTGTTATTTGGATAAATATGTTTGGCTAAGGCTCTGTTCTGTCTTGGGAGTCATTCAAAATTCACCAGGGACTCGAAGCTTTATGTAACTTCACCTTTTGTTACCTCTCAGAAACAATATGTCTCTGATGACTCTGTTCCAAGCATCAAAGGAAAGCAAACTGACAAAACAGAATAAAATAATTATTTTATTTATTTGTAGTGATGTCAGTCTCCTGATGGAATGCTGAACTTATTTTTACATTCTTGCTGGAAATTTTGATGGTAGATATTTTAAAGCATCACGCAAGGGTATAGTACCTGTCAAGAGATTAATAAACTATTTTTAACTCTCAGAAGACATTATTTGCCAGAAAATGGCTGAGCTATTTCCTCTCTCTTGGGTTGATGTCTTTTAATATGCAAATGGCCCTGTCGCTCTGGCCAGGGGTGGTTTTCTAAATTTGATTTGGGCAGTGTTTCATGATAATCTGCAGGCTAAAAATAGTCTCGGCGTGTGGAAATTAATCAATGTTTGAGATCCAGAAAGCAGGCCTGAAGGGGAAGTCTTGTGGCGTTTGTGCTGGCCTACAAAGAACTACATGCTGGTTCACAGTCAATACACACACACCTCATTTATCCAAGTCACCAGCTCATATACCACACTGCATGTACAGCCCCCCCTTCACACAATCATCATTTGAGTTAGCTTAATCATTTTTATTTAATGTTTTTTTAACGTTATTCAGACAACGTGAAAACAGAGAGGCTTAACACATAGAGATGGAATCAGAACACATCACACATAACCTCCATCATAGGAGCATGCTTAACCTTTTGAAGAGTAGGTTTTTTGGAATGTTTTTAAAAAAAATTCTAGGTCAGTGTTCTAGAACTCCCACTGCTTTCCAATAGTGATTGTTACATCCGAATTTGAATGTTCAGTTGAGAACATTCTAATCACATATTTGTGTTTCTACACCTTAAAGGGTTCATATGAATCTATATGAGCTGAGTGAGGCCGTTCACAGCTATAAATCTGGTGGTGCATTCTGTTGCATTAACCTGCAAAGAATAAAACACATAGTCGTACAACAACATAAACAAAGTTAGGAAGGTGCAAGATTTGAAAGTAATCTTTTAAATAAAAAGAGCCAGAACTCCTTTTTCTGGTAAAAAAATAAAAATAAACAAATAATTCTCTCATTTTATCTCTGGTAGCAGCCTCTTCCCTTGTGTATTCTCTCTAAAGCGAATGGAATGATTTCTTTGGTTTGGTACCGAAGCGTACACTCTCAAAACAGATATTGAGCAGTTATCTTCAAAGTAGGTGCCATTTCATGGAGTAAAAAAAACCCCACAGTACCCATTTTCTTATGTTTGTATTGCATTAATATGCACTGCAGCCAAAAACGTAATATTTTCTTTCAACTTTGAAGCATTACAGTATGACAACATGTATTTAGGCTCATGTGGAAAATAAGTCATTACAGTGGGTATTTGAATGGCATGGGGGGGGGGGGGCATCCTCACTGTTTAATATATGATCAGTTCAATTAGTCTAGTTAATCAATGGTATTGCCATGTCTGTATTCTTTACAATAGCAAAGCTACTAGCTGCAAGCATGTCCATATAACCCATATCTTTCTAAATCACTTCCCGTGTGATCTGAGCTGACCTCAGGCTTGCTGTTTATGAAGAACCTACTTGACACTGACAGATGGTTTTATTACCAGAGTCATTCTGTAATATAACATGCGTTGTCTGACATGTGCAATGCCAATGAGCTCGAAAATGGCCCCTTCGCCCCAACTCAGAACGTGATTTTACAAGCTTCCTTTCTCCCCGATGGACAATGTGCTGTAGTGATGGGTGGCACAGTGACGGTGGTGCAGTGGATAGCACTGTCGCCTCACAACAAGAAAGTCCCGGATTCCAATCCCAGCTGGGGCCTTTCTGTGTACGTTTTTTATGTTCTCCCCGTGTCCATGTGGGTTTCCTCTGGGTACTCTGGTTTCTTCCCACAATCCAAAGACATGCAGGTTAGGCTAATTGGGGAGGGGTGGGTGTTAACAGGGTGTTGCTGTAAAAGAGCGTGCATGCTCAGTCAACCTACCCTGTATAAAATATAGGTTAATAGATAATAATGATGCTTTCTCTGTGACTGACTGAACACCCTATTGTATTCCTACGATCCCCGGTCTAGTCCAAAAATAATAACGATAAGGAAGAATAGAAAGATAGGATAAAGGGTCTGCTTTACTAAAACCTTTAGCATATGCAAAAACTTTTAGCCCATGCGAAACTAATAACAATGATTGGTGCAAAAAAAATACCATGGCCAATCATTGGTCGTGTTACTGGTTTTGCGAGTGCTAAAAGGTTTTGCACATGCTAAAGGTCTTAGTAAATCAGACCCAAAGTGTACAAACCAAAACTTTACTGAGTATTACCAGGAGAGGGCGATATACCACTTGATTTAACACGTCTATTAGCTGTTATCTGCTCAGATCACAAGCTGGGAAACAGCAGAGAAAAGGTGAACATTATGCAGTTAAAGAAGCTTGAAATTAAGCAGATACAGCTAAATATAAATAATTATTCCAATTACGAACAAAAAAACAACTATTTGTTTAATAAATGCTGAGTACTGCTCTTGGCAACTGTGCTCACATTGTGCTCATGCATAATGAAACTGCAGGGTGTAATTAAAGTTTTAATCATTAAACAACCCCAGATGAAGTAGATATGTAACTGAATGAGCAGAGCTGGAAAAAGCCGGCGTGAGAAGAAACTTCTCTTTGCATCTAATTTGGGATGGTTGTTGGTGTGACTGCGCCAGTCAACTGATAACATAAATTCCACTGTAACTGCCTTTTCAACCCTTGGTGACACAGTCCAGATCTCTCCATGGGGTGTTGGAATTCAGTCCACCTTGAAGTTTAAATGTAATCTGAGGCTGATATGCCACTGATTGTTTTCCTTTGAATGCTGTAATGGAAGTTTTTGGACTGCAAATGGCAGTGATTTCAGGCCATTTATTTGCATGCTGTGTAGAGAAAGCACTTGGGTGGAAATTTAGCTCTAATTCCAGACACATTTATGAAGATCTCCACTTCAACTCCCTTTTTTGGGTCATTTCATTATTTATTTAAGTTTTATTTTTAAACTCAATATTTTTGGGACTCAACAATATTCAAAAATTAATACAGACTAAAATTAACCTTAAATAATTATGAACCGTTTTTCTCGACTAAGTAGTCAAATAAAAAGTGTTGCAGGCACTGCATTACGTGTAAAATGTTTCTGGGCTCCATCTAAATTTAGTTTAGTACTTTTACATATGGGAGTATCCCTGTGGAAATTGGTCAGATGTGTTTTTGCATAATTAAGCATTTTTTTATCATTCGATTTATAATGCTGAGGAGAAATGCAAAGAGAATTAACAAAATATAACATTTAAAAAATAACTCACATCTGGGTATTTTATTTGCCGGCGATGAAATCTCGGATGGAATCTGAATAGGCTAAATCGATGGCATTGGAAAAGTGGACACTATTGATTCACAGGGACGGGTGGAGCCAACAGCATATCAGAAAGTCTTTTCTCACCCAATAACTAAGCTTGGCTGATGTGCTATTGAGGTCTGGATTTGATACCAGACCGTAGGCCCATTCAGGCAGTAGAATGGTACCTTAACAGAATGCACCACCCAACAGCCCTACAACCTCTCTATGTGTGAGTCAGGACTGCACAATCTCAGGTAATGTTCTCCATTCATGGAGAAATTGGAGAAAGGAAGCTGAAAATAATGGCTCATTAGTATGGCAGGGGTACTCTGTGCCGTTGGCTTTTTTGGACTCTTCCTGGCATTTCCATTGCCAGCACAGGAACCTGGGTTTGGGCACAACCAGCGTGAGGCAGACTTTGTGTAATTACATCCGTGTATGAGTCTCGTAATGCCCTATTACTCAGCAAAGAAATGTTCAGTGACAGTTCAGTTATTGTATAACAAAACAGTCGCTTTCACTGGCTCGCACACTTCTAAGAAAATCTCATAATTTCAGAACCGAAAGCTGTATCTGTCTGGCCTCTTTCTGGGAATCAGAGAAAAAACCATCACGCCGGCTCTAAGCCTGTTATAATAACGGCATTTTTTTTATAGTATTTGAAATGGATTTGAAAAGCGTACCTTGTTTGTGTCCATTTTTTTAGATAAAAATTAAAAAGAAAAGAACCTTCCACCCCCTTTCCAACTCTCTTCTCCTTACCATAGTGACATTGAGGTGTCAGAGTGAGTCTGTGACGCCTCAATCATACAATGCTAAACTTTGTCACAATACAAAGCACAACTCTTCCATTCAACGCTAAAGTGTTGAATGATTTTGCAGTTTCCTGCTTCTTCCCCGGTCGGGGTTATTACCTTCATGCATTCATTATTCAACATGACTGTTATCGAGCTGTCAATCAAAATAAAGAACAGTATCATTACATAACATGCAAATCCACTATAAAAAGAGTTCACTGAAAGAGATCAATCATTTCAAAGAACACAGGAAATCAGCATTCGCAGATGTGGCACCATAGCAACCGATAGCGATCAAAACAATGAGACACCTGGCACCACTTAGGCGACAGGCCACAGTGTGTGGACAGCACGGCCTGCGTGTGCCGTTGTGTAGTCCACCAGCTTCGGGCATTCTGCCGGAGAAATACGACGCCGCTCTTCCACGTGACAGCAAATCAACTCGGGCTTAGCTAATGGAGGCGGAGAACTCCGTCTCAGGCTTTGTTTCACAATAAATAAATGCTTGGCTACGTTCAGATCCAGTGACTGAGCAGGCCATGATATACGGACGACGTCAGTGTGGCGTTCCTCAAAAAGCCATCGAGCGGATACTTGTGCTCCGAGGACCAGAGGAATCGCCTTCCTGAAAGACACCCTGTCTGCAGGAAGGAAATGATTTAATATGGAGAAAAGATGATCACTCAGTACCATTGCTATTGACCTTCCTATTATATGAGTGCGCCTGATCCAGCCAGCCTACACTGTTATATGGGACCACCAGAAACCTTCACTGTTGGAACACTCTCGTGTTTCTACTTTTTGTTTATTGCCGATGTCACTCAGTTACTCTCAGGCCTTTATTCAATCAACATTGTCCTTAACTTTTCTTCACAAACTCAGTTTGACAAATTAATTTTTGGTGATGGCCAAACTGAAGGGAAAATCTTTTATTTGACAGGTGAACTGAAAACTCAATACTTGTTTGTAGTTGATGGTTTATAATGTACTTTTTACAATATAATGTTGAGTTAATATGCTGTTTATGGATAGCTGCTACATTATGAGAAAAATGTGCTTTGTCAGATTTGCAGCATAGTCTCTTCAATGACCTTCAGTATGCACTTATTGTACGTTGCTTTGGATAAAAACGTCTGCCAAATGATTGCACTGTAATGTAATGGTAATTTAATTTAACACAGAGCGGGCTCTTGGTTTATAACCCCTGTCATAGTGCTGTTTCCACAGAAACATCAAATTCGATTGACATGCAGAGTTTTGATGCACCGGCGCATTTTTCTGAGATGCAGTTGACTGTATGTAGGAGGCCTGTCAGTCTAATATCTTGGGCGTTTAAAAACCATCTTGACTGAGCAATGCCAAAAGACAAGCAGATACTCTGCTCTGTCAGTATTTACCAGTGTGTGCATGTCTGTGTGTGTGTGGCCTTATTAACTGCCTTGTGCACTTAAATATCCAACTAAATTCACAACAGAGTCTAGTTAGTTCTGATCCAGTGTCAGTTCAAGTCAAATCAAGGGATACTTTGATTGAAAAACAATCACAATACACAATTTAAAATATAAAAACAGTCCACCAACAAAGCACTGTAAAACCTTATGGCTGAAGGAATGAATGAGTCCCCCGTCTACTATTTTTTTTTGCTTAGTTTCTTGTTTTCTGCTGTGGCTCCGATCGCCAGGGACTCGTCTGACCTTACTGCACATTAAGATGCTGGCGTAATGCAGGCGCAATAACTTTGTCTGCGCTAATTATCTCACTTGCAGTCCAAACAGCTCTTTTCTAGTTTGCTTGCATCTTGTTTCCACACATTAAAAAAAATACTAGGTAATGGTGCTTTGCACTACACTTTTATATTAGAGCTCCTTTAAAACCCCATTAGCATTAAAGAAAATTAGCTGCCTTATAAAGTAAAAAGACTGACACACTCAGACATTTTCGCAGGTCCTAAAGTTCAGATTATTGGGTGGATCATTCACCCCCCCCCCCCCATATTCCAATTGATATAATTGTCATAAATTACTGTTTAATTTAACAAAATGTAACAAAATATAATAATAAACAATAAAAAATTATAGACTAATAAAATGTTAAAAATCTATACGGATAAATACTTTTAGCCACAGGACATTAATATAGAGCAGATGCATGACCCTGTATAAGCAATAGAGATGAATCAGCGTTTGGCTCTAACACCCACATAATGGTTCTGCTTTTGCGTTTCTCCTTTTCACATTCTATGAGTCAAAACACAAACGCACTCAATGTAGGAGCTAACTCACGCTGGCAGCTTAGCACACTCCAAACACACAGCTGGACCTTTATTATGTAGCACTATTGTGTCCCAGGCCTGACTGGCTGGATAAATCATAGTTCAAGTGTCAATAAAGTCCAAAAAGTCTTTCATAAAAATTGTCTATAGAAAAAACTTCTGCCTCTGTTTAAGTTGTTATTTTTTTATATGAACTTAGCTTATTTTTTTCCTTTTCTTTAAACCCATTTTCTAGGAAAGAAATCCATGGGATTAACATTAATGATATTTGTGAATGGGGCGGAACAGGTAATAGCGTGTGTGAAAAATGGGTGTGGTTAAATTGGAGAGAACACAGGTAAGTGAAAAATAAAGTAAAACTAATTAAATGTAGGTGTCGCAGCTGTAAGATAAGCAGACTGTGAGCGATCTGTTGGACAGCTCGTTACCTGGAGTTATAGAGCTGCATGGACCGATAATATTGACTGCCACCGCAGTTTTCTACTGAAGGTAGATTGTCGCTAAGATAGGCCTGAGCTCTGAAACTTTGAACTCCCTCGTGACTGAGGAACAGTTCTGTCTCCACCGGTCTATCAGCTGAAACACAAGTGACACAGATTCTCTACAAATGAAAAGCTTCTGCTAACCATTGTTAGCTTTATTATCCGTTACCCGTTCATACTGGCAAACCATAAATAACGGTAAATACATGAGGTAGGTTTACTGTGACCAAAAAAGAAACTCCGCCTATAAAGTACACTGCAACATTTCTAACATTAAATCGATTCTAACAGAAACTAAGCACACTCTTAAAGATTACAAAGACATACAGTATGTCCCTATAAGAACACTGTTAGAGATTATAAGAACATGCAGTATGTCCATATAATCTCTCACAGTGTTATAGATTAAAAGGACATGCAGTATGTTCCTATAATCTCAAACAGTGTTAGAGATTATAAAAACATACAGTATGTCCCTATAAAGACAATGTTAGAGATTATAAGGACATACAGTATGTCCCTATAAGGACACTGTTAGAGATTATAAGGACATATAGTATGTCCCTATAAAAATACTGCTTGAAATTATAAGGACATACAATATGTCCCTATAAAGACACTGCTAGAGATTATAAGGACATACAATATGTCCCGATAAGGACACTGTTAGAGATTATAAGAACATACAGTATGTCCCTATAAGGACAATAAAGTCAACATATGATTTTACACTGAGCATTTTTCAGTCTCCTGTTCTACTAGATGTGCATTTAGTCTTGGCTGGCCAATCAAAATAAATCACGTCACAGTGGTCCAGAGGTTGATTGAGTCCCGTTAGAATGCCGTTGCACATATTATGAAGTACAGACGTGGCCAGGTGCGCCGCCAGACGGGGAGACATATCACTCCCAATATTTTTATATGAATTAATTGTCCCACTCAATTTGAGACAAGGTGGTCCAGCAGTGTGTCTTCCCCAAAGTTGAAACGAAACCAACGCCTATAGGTTTCATCACTCAGCGGAACCCTGCCTAAAATCAGAGGTGTGTGCAGAAACACCACGTCTCTGGAGAAACACCATGTGTGTGTAGAAACACCGTCCACACACCTCAGTCACATGGCGTCAGAAGAGAGCAGGTGCTGATTGGGAAGAAGGAGTCGCACGATGCGCCCCATCCAAATGTCACCGTGAAAAATCAATCTTTGTCTTTGGGAACAGGAACCAGCGTAACCAGCGTAAAACAAGTACCTCATTTCAAATACTTCACTCTTTAGTTCCCAGCAGCAAAAGGCTTACAGAAAAGGATTGTACTGCAGTATACATTGATATATTGTAAATATGTGGATTTCTTGGAGCATATAATGATAAATACATTTCACAACAATGCACTTAGAAAAATGAGCCAATAATTTGTATAGTTGTCAATATACTGATATCATATTTTATTATAATATGTTGCAGTATAGTCTACTTCCCTAAGGGAAACCCTGAGAATTTTCAATGAAACATTACTAACCAAAATGTACCAGAAGATAAAAGATGAATTTTTAATTGAATATTGGTGAGAATGGTTTATTTAAAATATGCTGGAATTTTCCTGGTGTCTAAAATCTTAAAGTATTTCAAAACAAGCAAATAAAGTATATGACCCGGGTCTTGGCACCAGGACAAATTTTTATGTTTCAGTGAGTGAATAATGTCATTTTTAAAAGACAAAATTGGCTTTTGTTGTCACATCTTGTGCCAATAGTGTTAGGGCTTGACATCAATCAAAATCTTGATTCCTGCCAGTTCAGCACTACCGCACGCATGTCTAAGATCAACAGCCTTTATAAAAAAACACTTTACCACTAAGGCTAAAAGGTTGATAAATCACTTTAAATTATGAAGGGATTACACTCACTTCTGGCATAATTTAGAAAACAGAAAGGCTGATGCATATAAATTCAGAGGTCACTGTGTCAGATATCAGCTAGATCTCTGGACTCCACTTCAGGAAGGCATCAGAGATCAACTACAGGTTTATAACTTTCATGTAACTTCTTTTTATTGTACATGCATTTCAGGCCATCAATAACCTAAAGTTACACAGCAAAATGGTTATTGCTCGATCAACTGATTGGAGTGCATTTTACTCAGATTTTACTCTGTTTTTAATTCTACTGTGTAGGAAACAACAATGACGTGACCAAGACAAAGAAAAAATAAACATGAGTATCAAACATCGACCTCACACATTGAGTGCTCATAAGATATTAACGCACAGGTCTGAGGAGGAAAAAGGTAAAAGAATCCATGGAAGCTTATGGAAAGTTCTCTGCTTTCAGGGTCTGTCCATTTTATCTACTACATTATTGCCATTTAGCAGATGCTCTAATCCAGAGCCACTTACGAAACTTTGAGCATATTTAGGTAGTATCCATTTATACAGCTGGATATACTGTAGGAATTCAAATGAAATGTTGCTCAAGGGTACAACGGTAGTGTCCTACCTGGGAATTGAAGATACAACCTTTAGGTTACAATCTCAGTTCCGATATACTACACCACTGTTTTATTACAATCGTCACCATGCGTTACTGGTATTTATATTAGTCGTAAAAACATTTACAATATGCAGAACATGACTTGTGAAAATACAAGTTCAGTGAACAATCAGACACAGCTGAGCAATTGCATGTTTCCTGGATTTCCACAAGGCAGGCGGGGCCGAGCGCGACTACGCCAATGCTATGGCTTTGTGGCTCTCTGGCCGGGCAGCTGTATGGGTGGCTACGTAACGCAGTGCTACCGAGGCAGGGGGGCCGGCTGCAGATGATGCGGGACGGCTTCGGGGGCTCCTGAAGGCTTGGCCGTAGAGGGGAACGTGGAGAGCAATGTGTGCTTCATTAGCCAAAAAACAGGGGTGCAGGCTACATACCCCGCCTCCCAGATGCTCATTCAGTAGCACGCTTTGCATGAACGTTGGTTATGGTTTCAGCATAATCATGTTTACCCAGGGGTGTCCAATCATATCAAAAAGGGCCGATGTGGGTGCATGTTTTTGTTTTAGCCCAGCACTACAACACCTGATTCTACTTATCAAGGTCTTGACTGAAGAACATGATAGTTAATTAGTTGAACACCTCTTTGTTTAAACCCTTTATTGTTTTTTGATGTACTGTATCTTGTTGCACGGTTAAAGGACTAAAAGGGTTTTATTCTGCTTTGATGAGAAAACTGTGTATCGCCAAATACACTGATGGAGTGGATAAGTTGTTAAAAGGTGTGGTGTCACTCTTCACTATTGGTGTTGGGTCTTTGCCAAAAGGGCATTGCCAAACAGCTCAAAGCGGTGATAGCTTCAGGTTAAAGCTTGTATTCAGAATTTCCCGGGCAAACACCAAATAAAGACCAGAATTTGAATGATACAGCTTTTTATTGTCTTTCTTATTTTTCATATTTGCAAAGAGATACATGTAGAACATACAGAACCACTGTTTAAAAGGGAACCGGTTTAACTCTGCACACCGTTGGAAATATTGGCATATGTGATTGAGGTGGCTTTCTTGTCATCGTACACTCTCCTCCAAGAAACCATTTTCTTTTCAGGGTGAAACGGCCTGAAATGTCAGGGCACAAAGGGACTGAGATGTAAACGGTGCAGCATTCTGAGGTTTGAACGAGCTCTCTACACCACTGAGAAAATTATACCTGGGGCCCTATCTTACATTTGAGTTTTGAAAATGCGCTTCAGATGTCATTACAATACAGCTCTCTAGGCCTGCAGCCTGTAAGTAAATAGAATGGTTTTGACTGAAAAAAGTTCAGAATATTGCATTTGTTGTTTTATAACTAATTAGAAATGAAAACAAATTTGCAGCACGTTACACAATTAATTCACAATTAATTTTAATGCCATTCTCTGCATGTGCGCTGCATGTTCTCTGTTTCCCCTGCGGTAAATCGCATATTGCACAGTCTTAAAGTGGATTGTATTAAAGCATTACGCTATGAGTAAAACAGGTTGGTCACATTTCCATAAGCAGGACATTATAAAACAAAAGGAAATATGCGTGAAAATATGGGTTGCCAACCTGACCGCTTTATTGTATTTAGTGTAGTCATTAAGGCAAAAAAACAGTATTTATGTTATTAATCAATATTACTATGCAAGTAGCCTAATGAATATAATTAATGAAGAGACTAAGTTCAGCCCATTTGAGCGTTTCGCCGTGCTTAGCGCCCAAAGCATGATTCCGTTTGTGAAACACTAATGTTTGAAGGCATTGTTTTAAAGAGGGAAACATTTCTTAAACTGAAATAGCATCATTAAGAGTTGAAGAGGGATAATATTGTCTTTTGTGTAATGAAAGTATTCAATTGGAACCTTTTGTCTCGTATGTTTGGTATAAGTTCAGGTATAAGTGATGGTGCACAGTATTCCAAGTAGAAACCAGACTTCATTGCTAAAGATGTGCCATGTGCAAAATGTTTGTGATGACAATTCTGTCCATCAGAGAAGTTACATACTTCTCAGGGAACCCAAGTTATAATTCTATTTTGCACAGATGTTTACAGAGAACGTTTAGGTTTCTTTATATTTTATAAAATTTTAGGGCTCAACAGTGTATGTCTGTCATATCATCATTATCATTATACATTGCCAATATCATGTAACACGCATAGCTGATTAGATGAAATTCAACCATCTAAGTTTTCTCATTTCGATATACATTTTTTAAATATGGACAAATCTACACTCAAGCACCTAAGCTAAAACTACCTAACTACCTAATTCTGTATGGAGATTGTAGTTGTGACACTTGCAGAAAAATATACATTTATTATTAAAATAACCCCAGGGATCCTCTGGGCACAGTATGCTAAATAAATACATAAATACATTTTCTTCTGCATTGAATGAGCAGGCATGCCCTTTAATTAGTATGGTTTCCCGTCCCGGGTCCGGTCCAAATTCAGTGTGTCTGCTGTCTCCATATTGGCGGGCGTCTGCTCATCAACGTGTGCAGCTGGGATTATTTTCTGCCAGTTTGTGGGTAACATAGCCCGCCATGCACTGGTGGACAGGTTTCTGGGGCAACCGGAGCTGCTTGGTGAAGAAAAGAACCGCGGCCGTGTTTTAGTCCCATGACCTCATGAACGTGCTCCGGGGGCAGCCGTTCACCCCGTCTGTTTTCCCCCGCTGTTGACCTGGCAACTGCTCCACATGCCCACCCAACCCGCCCACCCTGAATGAGTCCTGCCTCACCTGTGAACCTAGAGTTCATAACATTTCATTTGTAAATAAATAAAAAAATACACTGAGCATACGTAATTATGGAATAAAATGCTTACTTATATGAACACACAGTGTATTACATACTGTGAACAAGTGCTTTGGAATAACTCTTTCCCCGAACTTGTTTCGACAGATTTTTCCTCAAATGTCCATTGTGAAGATGCCTCTGACCCTGTTTATAAGCTACATCAGTGATATTCATTCCTGGCCCTGGAGAACCACAGGGTCTGTTGCTTTCTCCTTCATATCAGCAACCCAAGAAACCCGGTGAGGTGAATTAACTGTGTCATCGACTGCTTTTATCTATCAACTAAGTGCCGAGTAACAATAAAAACCAGCAGACCCTGCGGCCCTCCAGGACCAGGAATGAAGAGCCCTGAACTGCCCTATACAAAATGAAAGATTGAATGGCTGATTGACTAGAAAGAACCAATTATTCACAACCGGTTCTGGTTCAAAGCCTAACTGTGGAGCCGAGAGTAACTGAACCAGTCATTGATTGATTGAAGGAACAGTACCTCTCTGCTTTTTGGAGACTTGCCACCTTCTCATTTGATGTGCAGGTGCTGAGATGTGACAGGTGTTCAGGGGTCAGCCAGGCAGTTTGCTCAAAGAAACGACTGTGGAGAAAGACAGAAACTCTGATTATTCAGCATTAGCAGAACACTTACTGTGCCCCAGCCCTGATTGATTAACTGCAGACAGAGGTAATTCACCTGTCTCATCGCCCTGCCCAATTTTATGGGGACAACTTACAGAAAACAAAGTAACCAATATTTTAGTGCCAGGTGTAAAGTCTAATTAAATTGAAAACTTTGAAAGTTTGGACTTCGTTTTTATTTCGTAATTTATAACATTGATACGGTAACAGTACGTTAGAATCTTTACAAGCACAATTTGCCCCACACATTGCAGAGGACACATGCAGCACATTTTTAAATAGAATGAATGGTGTAGCACATTATGGAAACTTTTACTATAAATATCCATTAAAGATAAATGTTTCTCAGTGTGAGGATTCTTCTTAAATTACATTTGCAAAGAGCTTATTTAATGAAGAAGAAACTCTTTACGTGGCCATTAATAAAGCTACAGGGGTGAAGAGGCTGTGAAGCTTTAAACTAAGAGTTGTCTTAACCTGCTTTTCAATTTTATTTCATAATTAATAAACCAAGATTGGCCTTACAGAGGATGATTCCTTCACATGTGGCGGCTCCTCACCGTATCTCCCCTTCAGTTTCTTCATTAACATCTCTTTAAATAACCTCAGTCATAACAAAGAGATTCGGCTGCATTAAATCGTTCTGTTTACAACAGAAGAGATGGGAAATCGGTTTAAACTTGCACGGCTTGCCTCTTCATCACTATTAGAAATTATTTCACATTGAAGGAACATAAGTAATGACATCACAATCGATAGCATTGGAATAAAAAACCATCGTCTGTCAGTGACAATAGTTTTTCCCGCCCAAATTGGCTTGATTGATTGTGATGGTTATCAAACAGAACAAAGTTCTCTGTGCCACTCTCTATTTGTAGAGAAGCTACCTCTCAATTGCACATTAAAAATCTTGCAAATGTCACCTGTCAGATGCAAAATTACAGAAAATTACAATGTTCAAAGTTACACCCCCCCCCCCCCCCTAGTTCTTTAATTTGTTCTGCATGCAAACACATCAGCACAGTGTCTCCTCAATTTTTTGCCTGAAAACACTGCACGGTATATCATCCCCGAATTAAGAGGGCAGTGTAACCAATGTCCATAACAGACAAAAGGATTTGGCGCTATCTGGAAAAGCCATTCTTTTATCGTTAGAGCATCACACAGAGGGACACTAACTAATTATGCTTCGACCCCAAACCCCAAACCCCTGTCCGTACAGAAAGAGGGAGAGAGAGAGCCCAGTGACCACCAGCCTGAGCATCAGAGCAGAAGCTTTCCTTAAACAACAACAATAATGTAGCATTTTGTACAGTGTACTCTACCATAGACTGGACAAAATGTCTGTGAATTGTACAGGAAAAGCCTGTAAAATAGTGAAGGTATGAAATTGTAAACGGGTGAAACACCGTTCTATAGTTTATATATCCTTCTACTGTATGCTTAACATATTGTTACCGTTATATAATTATCTATACAAACTTCTACTGTATGCTTAACATATTGTTACCGTTATATAATTATCTATACAAACTTCTACTGTATGCTTAACATATTGTTACCGTTATATAATTATCTATACAAACTTCTACTGTATGCTTAACATATTGTTACCGTTATATAATTATCTATACAACCTTCTACTGTATGCTTAACATATTGTTACCGTTATATAATTATCTATACAACCTTCTACTGTATGCTTAACATATTGTTACCGTTATATAATTATCTATACAACCTTCTACTGTATGCTTAACATATTGTTACCGTTATATAATTATCTATACAAACTTCTACTGTATGCTTAACATATTGTTACCGTTATATAATTATCTATACAACCTTCTACTGTATGCTTAACATATTGTTACCGTTATTGGTAGCAGGTTGCCAGAATTTTACCATAAAATTTAGAAATGATTTTCCAGTGTATAAATAACATTAAAAATAAGTTAGCATGTATACAGCAGGCTATATATGTCATGGTTCGTGGGTTTTGGTTTTCTTTTGTGTTGCGATTCTCGTCCTGTTTTCCAATTGAGAATCTATCTGATTTTTTCCAAGTTCCGGTCCTGGGTTTTGCTCGTTATTCGTTTCACCTGTGCTTCTACCTGCGGGGTATTTAAGTTCTTTACTTCCGCTTTCCCGGTGCTTTTTTGTCATTCATTTGTACATTGAGCCAGGTATAGCCAGGTTTAAGCGACCTCGTGATAGTAACTTGCTTATGTTCACGAGGGACTTGCTTTTAGCTTCTTCAGGTATAGGATTGTGTTTCCTCCTGTTAGTGTTCTGCGCTATTTATTTCCGAGACATCGTTTTCTTTTTGGTGGTTTTATTTTGATTCAGCTTCCATCAGAAGCTGTAGAGTTACGTTCCAAAGGTGTTTTTTTTGTGTTTTTCTAGTGTCCTATTTTGGCTCTTGTATTGAGTTCCGGAGATTTCAATTTTTGTTCACTCGTTCACCCTATTTTCGTGGGAAGATTTAGTTTGGCTGTTTAGCTGCCAGGAATTAGTTCCTGTTTTTTTCCCCGTCTGTTCGTGTTATATCTCCCTTATTGGTCCTCACCTATGTGGGTGACTTGTCTGATCTCCCTCACCTCTGCGTTTGAATATTCGCTACAAAATCCATCACAATATAATTATATTATGGTGTACCATTATGTACATTTCAGCCATTTACAATTTCGTACCTTCACTATTTTATCGTAAGATTCACCGACATTTTTTACAGTATACATCTTTAACCACTGATTGACTATAAAAACAATAACATTGAATAAAAAAAATTGATTGGCATCATGGACTCCTGTTGGATAATCTTCCGCTTACATACGCTATGTACTCAGAGCTCCTCCCCATTACTGACGTGTATCTTGATTGATTGATTGATTGATTTAATTTAGAAAAATACAAGAAGAAGTTCATGCAGGAACATACCGATCTGAAAAACGATATCAAGGATAACACAAGAAAGCTAAAATGCTTTTTCCATTGTGGTCCTTTGGATGCTGAGGCATAGTTATATTAGTTATCTTAGTTATATTTATAAATAAAAGCACATCTCTGAAATAACACTTCCAGTTTGATTTCAATGGACATCACGTGGCGCTGTAACAGCGACATGTAGTCCAGCTGCCTCTCGTGTTCATGTTTTTAATTTGAATGGGTTTTGTTGTGTCGGGCTTTTGTCTTTGTTTATTTCATGCGCTGTGTGTCTGTAGTGGGACGGGAAAGCGGGCTGTAAATTTTTCAGGGCACTCCTGCTGCTCGTTTTGATAATATTGAAGGATTGTCTAGTCGATATAATTTTGTTTGTGGTCGTCACGTTGGATCTGCAGACTGCAGCAACAAAGTTTACCATCGCTCTTCACCGGAGTTGAAGATTTCGGGACTGATCCGGGAGTGCAGGCAATCTTCAAAAGGCAACCAGAGAAAGAGAACATAATGCGGGGGAGGAATGAGGAGACAACTGGGAAGGTTGGCGCGGTTCTGTGCTCCGTTTCGGCGGTGTATAGAGACCCCGGCTCTGCGTGTATGGAGGAGAGTCGTGGAGGTTTGTGTGTTGGACTGCTTGGTGGCACTGGACATCTCGAGACAAGGGCGGCCTATTTTTAATCATGGCTGTATTGCACTTAATTCACTTGATTGATGTAATGATTCTGTTGGATGTTTTTGTTTTATATGTTTGTTTGTGTGTTGTGGGTCTGCCCCACTGTCTATGTCTTTTTTGTTGTTGTTGCTGGGGCTACAACTGAAATTCCCTAGCGGGAAAAAAAAGTTATTCTATTCTATTCTAATCTCTGTTCACTGTTTACAATGGGGCCATGAAAACAGCCATAAAACCTGTTATGTTTGATAGCAAACTGCTGCTAACCAGACCTCAATAAAATACTTTACCAACTGAGAATTCCAAAAGAGACATCCATCTCCACAAATATTCACAACAAAATGATTAGTTTTTATTGTTAGTAGCATACATTTAGGTAAGTGTTGTTTTATGAGGGTATTTTTAAATTGTACTGGCATCAAAATGGTTCAGGTATTTCAAATAATTATTTGACTCAGCGCTAATGCTAATGCACTGCTAGATTACTCAATGTAAGCATGCCTCCTCTATGATTTGCTCTAAACGAAAAAAAATAAAAAAACCGAAAACCAAAAAAAAAAAAAAAAAAAAACCGAAAAAAAAAAAAAAGAAAATGAAAAAAAAAAATTAAAAAAAAGAAATGATTGAAAATTATTAGATAATTATCAAACATTGCAAAACTAAAAAAACAACAAATTAAAGCAATAAAAAAAATTAATTAAAAAAAATACAAAAAATAAAATATATTTATACAAAACAATATTTACAAAAACAAAATAAAATAAAATAAAAAAATAAAAAAAAAAAAAAACACAATGACTATAATAACATGTTATCATAATAATATATTGTAAAAAAATTAAAAATTAAAAAAAAAAAAAAATTTAAATAAAAAAACTCATTCATAAAAACACAAAGTGCATTTAAGTCATTTTCCAAGGAGATGCTTTTTTTCTTATGCCCCTTTTTTTTCTTTTTTTTTTTTTTTTTTATTTTTTTTCTTTCCGTGGGTCCGACTGATATTGAATTGAAATAAAACCGCGACATGCTGGTGCTTGGCTGGCTACCCTTTGGTGCTGTGCTTTTTTTTTTTTTTTTTTTTTTCAAAAAAATTTTTAAAAAAAAAAAAAAAAAAAATTAAAAAAAAAAAAAAAAAAAATTGTTTTTTCGGCCGTGTTGTTCGGGTTTTTAGGTTTTTTCGGAAAAAAAAAAAAATGCTTTTTTGCCATTTTTTCCGAAAAATTTTTCGGTGTGGCGAATTTTCGGTGCATCCCTAATTTGCTCCGTTGTTGCCAAGGGATTTTCAATTTGTGCACTGTTGCATAGGGTTACCATAGTGACCCCGACAGCACCTCAAAGCAGGAATACACACTGCCTATTAACCATGACTGCACAAATGAGAGATAAACACTGGTGACATCAGTTACAGTTACAAGTGGCAAGTTACAGAATAGACTGACACTTGATTTTAGTATTTTGCTTTGTATCCCTGGTACCACAGCAACAGCCGCATAAAATAAACAAAAATACATTTTAAATGGCAGTTTGAGTTTTTGAGTTATAAACTAAAAATAACTGCTGGCATTCGAAAAGTAAACACAGATTATCTGTGCCATTTACAGGATATCCAGCATTTTGTTGTTATAATGTAATTGGTTTCATTGAAAACTCTTGTCTGTGCAGAAGCATTTTTCCAGAACATTAGTTTCAACAGCAGCGTTTATGAGAGAATGACTGAATATAATTTGCACTGTCAACCAAGAACATGGTGCTCTCATCTCCACCAACAGAACTTGTCCCTGTGGGGGGACGGGAGGGATGGGCGGAGGGGGAGGGGGGGGTGTGGGTGTGCAAACACAGCTAGAAATACAGGCACTTCGCCCAAACGCCTCTGGCGATACAGGGCCAGACAGTGCAATCATGGCTGCATGTTAGTTTCCCTTGACCGTGGGGCATGGGGGGAGGCGGAAGGCCTGGCAAAGAGACATTCACAGCCAGGATTCATCCAGCTAAACACACTCACTTTTTCTCTCTTGCTTTCTCTTTCTCTTTCTCTCATTCGCTCGCTCTTTCTCTCCCTCTGTCCTCCCTTTTCTCTCTCTCTCTTGCTTTTATCCTGTAAAGAATGAAGTTCCTTCCATTCACCTCTCTTTCTTACTGCGTTCTCACTCTCTTTGTTCATCGCTGTCTCTCTCTCACACATTCTCTGTCTCTCCAAGCTGCAGTCAAAACTGATCATAGCAGAACATGGTATAGAACATGTGCAATGAAAACCATAAATTTTTTAATAGTTATACAAAAAACTATCATGGTTATTTGCAGCCTCTGCTCTTCTATGTTTTGGTTTCCTTTTTGGCTTCGTCATGACGTTCTATCAGATATTTTTCTGCCTCCGTTCTGGTGTTTGTATCCTGCCCGACAATTATTCCCTACACCTGCTTTGCGTTTCCTGCCGGCTATAAATACCTCAGGACTTCTGCTTTTTCTCACTTCAATATTGTCTCGGCTATGTTGACATACAAAGTCGGTAAAACGGAATAAGAATTTGGTCACTGCATTTCTGGTTTGTATAAATAAGAAACGCAGCAAGTCCGGTTATTATTTAGAATTAGATTGAGGGTTTTCTTTCCCTTACAATCTTTTGCTTTATTCTAATATCTCTCTACCTGTTACCTTTTGGTGTTCAGCTATTTTGTTACGAGAGCTTAGGTAACAGGTTTGATTTTATTTATTTCCTTCACCCATTTTCCAGTTTTTTTCTTCTTTTTTCTCACCTCTCGTTACGCCTCATGATTTATTGCATGAGGTTTTTTTGTTAATTATTCTCGCTGTTCTTCGAGATACTTTCGAGGTTGTTTTGATTTGCCATGTGCAAGGGAGGTTTTTCTCCCGCTTTTTTGTTTAGCTTCTTTCTGGTGCGGGTTCTGCCGCTTTTGTGGCGTATCTTTCGAGATATGCTTTTAGAATCCTTATCAGACGCGCTTGGTTCTCCGAACCTTACAACAACCCTCACAAAAACAAGAAAACTTTAAAAAACATATGCTGTAATATTAAGCCATTATATTTTAAAATTAAAATTAAAATTAAAATTTTATTCAGATATGATTTAAATGTTTTTGTTTTTTTAAATATTTACTCAAAGTTCAGGATAAATGTAGATTGAATACAGGCCAATATTCTCTCTTTTTCAGTAGGATATGTCAATAACAGGTGCACATGCCTGAGGGCAGAAGAGGAGCGTGGTGGTATTCTCACCCCTAATGATATTCCCAAATTCCATTATGGAAATATACTGTTGCAAAATGAATTAATAAAACTTTTAATAACAGCTGACTGCATTAAGCAGGAAGATTTCAGTCAATCTCCGTGGCTGCACTGGATGTATAAAAAGTATAAACGGCGAGTAGGAAATTGTACACGGAAAGATACATCGTAGTCATTATTATAACTTTGGGTTCGGAGCAAGTAAGTACAAAAGCTATTTATGAAGTTTGCGTGGGAACTGTTTTGGAAAATAGTTCTCCAGACTGCTGACCAAGTCTTACAGTCTGGTCCGCAGCTGTTTCAATGAAAAATATACTTTACCCAGATTGCAACCACAAAATGCGCAACTGTGCAAATTTCTGCTTGAATCTAAACGTGAAAATAAATCACTGCAACCCCTTTACGTCACTTTCGGTAAAAAAAATGCATGAGAAATTTGTTACCAACATTTAAGCCTCATCTAGAATCATACTAGACTCATATTAGAATAGAATGTATGCAAATCTGACATATACTAATAGCTTCTACAACTTAAATGCAAAATATGCTGCATGTCTTAAAAGTGTGTGTTTTTAGGCATATATTAATAGAGAAAGTACAAGACAACATATAGCCTAATTTCTGCAGCATTTCAGTGATGATTTCCTGTCATTTTAATCCAACATGAATTTACAATAATTAACTATATTATTGCATACAGTATACTGCCTATACTGTAATTACATTAAAGTGTGTTTGCATCTTTATTATATATATATATATATACTGCTCAAAATAATTAAGAAAACACTTAATCAACACAGTATAACACCAAGTCAATTAAACTTCTGGGATATCGATCTGTCCAGTTAGGAAGCGTAAGCGATTGTGAATCAATTTCACCTGCTTTGGTGCAAATTAAAGTGACAACAGATGGACAGGAGAGGCAACAGCAAGACAACCTCCAAAAAGTAAATGGTTTTGCAGGTGGTGGCCACAGACCATTTCTCTCTCCTTATCCTTCCTGACTGATTTTTTTCTAGTTTTTTCTGCATTTTGCTAGTGCCCTTGTCACTACTGGTAGCATGAGGCGGTACCTGCAGCCCATTCAGGTTGCACAGGTAGTCCAGCTCCTCCAGGATGGCAGTTGTATATATATATATATATATATATATATATATATACAGTGCCCTTCACTATTATTGGCACCCCTGGTAAATATGAGTAAAAAGGCTTATACAAAATTCACCGTTTGGTGAATTAGCTTAATCTCACACTGAAAAAATTAGAAAAATTCAACCTTTAATTGAAGTAAATTTATTTTGAAAAAAAAAAATCCCTCATCAAGTATGTTCCACAATTATTGGCACCCCTGCATTTATATATAAAAGAAAGTAATATTTTTTTATATTTGGACACATATTTTTTGTATGCCATGACTTCCTAATGTCAGTGACCCAACAATATCAAAAGACTCTTGACATCTTATTTTCTGGTACTCCTACAAGCGATACTATAACCTTTCTGCATTTGAATGGATCTCTATGGGAATTGGGGAGTGGAACTAGATTTAGCTGTAAATTACACTGGAACAGTATGGAACACATGGTTGGCTAAATGGCTTTAAGTCATGAATGGTCTGACATATCAAACAAGCCTTAAACTATCACTCTGCTGCCGGATATGCAGTAGATATGGATGGATAACTTGGGTTTCTTTTCCTGAGTTCAATCAGAAAATTTGTCAGGAGAAACAACCCTTAAAATGATCCATCCGTATCTACTGCATATCTGGCAGCAGAGTGATGGTTTGAGGCTCGTTTGATACCGCAGACCCTTGATGATGCAGAACATCATGACTAAGTTGTTATTTATAAAATCCTACTTTGACATTGATATGATTGTATCTCTACATGATGTTTACACTCAACATACGTTAATTACCTGCTGGTTATGTGGAGCTACTGTACTGCACGTTCCCTGAAGCGGGCTGTGTCATGCTTCAAAAATACCATTTCATTTATAATCAACTTTAGGCATGAAGAGTGCAAAATGAGATGGCGTGCATTGTGTTACATGAAATAGGTTATCCAATGATACGGCCGCACTCGCATCATTGGAATTAATTAGAAAATTATATATCACGGGTGTGTAAGACACAGATACGCCACTTTAAAGCAATATAAGCAACTTTTTTTGGTCTCAGTTTAAAAAAAAATTAATCAAGCGTAAGCACAATTTGGGACATTATCTCAAGATTACGTTTAAGTTGAAATCCAAGAGCATTTTTATGAACGAGGCCCCGGGTTCATACTTGTTCAGGGAGCTGGGCTCGCAATTCCAAGGCAGTAAATTGGCGCTGCCGTGTGAGCATGACCGCCGGCCATTCCAAATTGGGAGGACAAGAAGGGGGAAGCATTCAAAAAAGGACACAATTGTGGCTTTTAAATATACTGTAAACGACATGAAGTGGCACTTTAACTACTTAGTGCAGATAGTCTATTTTGTCGCGCCTGCGAGACAGTTTTACGCAACTGAGACACGCGTTGCTCCTGCAGCCAAACTATTAGTGGAAAACCCAAACGCGGTATTTTAACTTTATTGGTAGACCATTCGCGACGATTTCTGACCAATGCGTAGTTTCTAAGTGTCACTATCTTTCCGTAGCAAGTCCATTTAACAAGCACTCCCCACCCAGCCTATACCTACCCATGCGTGACATAGTGGGCAATAGCGTCTATGTTGGGAGTTCATAAATATATGTATTCATCATATCATATCAGAATTCCGTCCAGCAACCAGATAAACCCACCAATAGCCCGACCGTATGCAAATACAGCGGTGCAAATCACTGCTCAATCAATACCGACATAAACAAGTGAAATCATACAATGCCATTCTACTATCAATATCTGCTATTAAATATGGAATTCGTGTGCAATCCTCCCGTGGATTTAAGCGTAGATATGTCCCTTTCAAGATTCCGTGGTCATTTATTGTCTTGGACAATCCGTTTGAAAAATACACAGCGCATTGGAACACTATTAGACAAACGAAACTAGCTCTGCGTAACCCCCCCTCCCTGATTGCACGGCTGTGACGCTTGCAATTTCATTCTGGTTTGATCGACAATTGTTTTATCCAATAGAAGGCACGACAAGCTTCCCAAAAGTAATTTACATGTGTAAATGAAAGCTTGGATTAACTATTTAAGGGCGAGCGTAACTGCAATACTTGTTATATCACGACAATTTTACGCTGGCATGCGCAGATGACGCATTTGGTTTGACTATGACGCATTTGGTATTACGCTATAAAACTGCGCGCAACTTTGATGTGACTTTTTAGTAGTTTTCCCCGAAGTCGGTCAGAAGAGGACAACAACAGAGATTCTTCTAATCCCTGTAGCATAGATTCTGTGGAAGAGGTGCCTATCAATATGGGGAAGATATCCTCCTCGACATGTAAGTATTACTGCTTGTAATATTTTGATTATATACATTCGTTTTTCCACTGCGTGCTATATAGTCGTTATTTTTGTATTTGCATCGGTCGTAATAGACCACTGTTAGCCTGCTAATAATGCTGAACATATTTGAAAACACACTTTTTCAGACTCCACCTTGAATAACTACATGTATAAGGCAAATAATATAGTACGTTCTTTCCGTTTATTTGTTATTTTCTATTTGGTTTAGCTATCGGATCGCTTAGAATGTATAGCTGACTGTATTGTGTTGAGTACTACTAGCGGTAGCTTCTACGTTGTGAGAAAGTAGCGCTTTCGTGACTTTGCTTCGTTCAATATGCACTTATTGTACGTCGCTTTGGATAAACGCGTCTGCCAAATAACTGTAATGTATTGATATTGTGTTCGTGCCGTTCCCGTAGTGGCTCGTGGTGGCCTGCTTTGTTAGAATTCATAGCATTCACAATGACATAGAGTATTTTAGCGCTGTTCTGTTTGGTTGCTCAGTCGTACGTTATAAACTCCTCAAAAAATGATCGGAAACCTTATTTCGGTCGATTATTCCTCCCCTTTAATAATACCAATTGGTATTGTATTTTATATCGTTGGAAAGCCTGATTAGTCACCTTTACAACGAGGTACAACTTGTAAGGATCATGCATTCGTGGAATGAGCAACACAGCTAACCGTGTGGGTAGCGGCCCAAAAAAATGTGCCAAAATCCCCTGCAATATTCTTCTGTTGGTATTCACTCTCGTTTTGAGTTGCTTGGTGGACTGGATGATTGCACTCTCCCACAGTAATAAGGAAATAACAACACATATTGGCCATTTTTACACTTTATTCATTTTACACTGTCAGGGACCTCAGTAGCGTGTGGAAGATCCATACGCAGCCACAACAGCTTGGCACCTCCTCCTCATGCTGGTCACCAGCCTGGTCACACACCTGTGACTGGCATACACCTGCCAGCACTTGAAGCTCAACACGAGAGTGAATACCAACAGAAGAATATTGCAGGGGATTTTGGCACATTTTTTTGGGCCGCTACCCACACGGTTAGCTGTGTTGCTCATTCCACGAATGCATGATCCTTACAAGTTGTACCTCGTTGCAAAGGTGACTAATCAGGCTTTCCAACGATATAAAAGACAATACCAATTGGTATTAGTAAAGGGGAGGAATAATCGACCGAAATAACGTTTCCAAACTTTTTTTAGGAGTTTTTTCACTTAGGGAATGGAAAATATGTATTCAAATGTACTGTGTCCAGATGTGTGCAAGATGAATGTAAAATAAATAAATAAAATAAATAAGCAACAGTTGTGAAACACTACAGAGTAATGCCATCCTAGAGCATGCAACAAAATATAACATAATGTAGCATACAGAAGAAAGTGTTTACTGAAGTACAAGAGTGAATGATTGCATATTTAGCTGTGTGTACCACAGTGTTATAATGCTTCTGCATTATGTAATTTGTTCCTATAACATGCTTGACCCTCCACCTCTGCCACTCCAGCAGTGCCCTCTACTGTTCAGAGTGAAGCCACTGCAGGACCAGATCCTTACAGCTAACTGAAGACCGTGCCATTGATGAGTGCATATTGGCCACGAAGGCACGGCACAGGATGAAGCAGTATATGAAGGATAATGGTGAAAAAATGGCACACTTGGCATCAAACACTGAACTGAAACTGTGCAATATCAATGTTTTCATCCATTAAGTGATCGTAAGGTAAAATGTATATGCTTTATAAAGGACAAAAGGCTTTTTAATAATTTCTCGGAGAGGTTTTGGGTAGGTTATTGGACACCTAGATATCCACCCCCCTGTACTGATCCAAAATAATTCCCACATGAAAATGATAAAAAGGTGAGTTAAATGAGTCAAAACGGTTGATTTGCACTGAAATGTATGATTAGTTTAAGATTTACAGCTATTCACATTTTAGCCAATTTGGATAGGTTTGGAGACCCTGGGTACATCAGGCTACACTGCTTACATTTCGTGTCATAGATCTTTAGTAGTTCTGTATATCACCCTGCGATTATTGAATGCTTGTGGACAAGGAGTTTATGATCCAGGAAATGTGTAGTTTTACCTGTTTCACTTATGTACCTCTCAGTATTTTGAAGAAATATATATTTTGTAGCATTTTTAGCAAAGTTTTGCTTGCATTTCCGGCACTTTATTTTGACCTTAAATTCTGAAAATAAACAAATCTAAGTTTGTACAAAAAATGGTACACCGGTTTTGTTTCATTTAAGCCATTTACCAAGTTTATGTGATGCTCACACCTGGAGTTATAAAGCCTTAAACAGAGTACCCCCATGATTTACCAAATATGCCATCTGCACTAAGGGGTTAAAGAGGTATAGAGAAATTTCACATTAGAAATCCATCACAGCAGATTACGAGTACACTCCAGATGAATTGTGCCATCATAAAAACATTACAGACCCTCGAAATTCATTAAAGGAACGAAGAGGGCAAAAATAAAAAATAAAAATAAATAAAAAAAACCAGAGCGTTGCATAACGTTTTTTTGAAAATGACTCCTGAGGCCATGACTATGAGAGATGTGAAAGGGCTCTCACTCTCTCTGCATCGGATTAAGTCTGCTTTAATGAGCATGGCCTTTTTAGGCAGGAAACCAAAAGACCATTTGTGCTCGTCCTCACTAAAATAGTGACGGGGGCATTCATCATGGCGACGAAGCCGTCACCAGAGATGATCACTCACTGTCACAGTATGGAGGGGGCGTCCTTGCCCGAACCACCCTCTCCATTATTGATGTTACCTCTTGTAAGAACAGACAAAGGGGAGCATATGTCTTGACGTAGAAATGGATTATTGTAGTCATGTCATGATATACAGTAGCTATGAATTTTATCATTGTGCAAAGAGGATGGATCCGCATTATCATGCATGTTCGATGATGTTCGTTTACATTTAGGTTTCTAGCAGGTGCTCTTATCCACAGCGATGTACATAGTATACGTAAAATCCACTGATACAGCTGAATGTTTACTGAAGCAATTCCAATTTAGGGTCTGATTTCCTAAGACCTTTAGCGTGTGCAAAACCTTTTAGCACACACAGAAACCAATAACATGACCAATGACTGGTCATGGTATTTGTTTTGCACCAATCATTGGTTGTGTTATGAGTTTTACGTGAGCTTAAAGGTTTTGCACACGCTAAAGATCAAGTGTATCAGGCCCTAAGTGCCTTGCTAAATGGTACAATGGCTGTGCCCCGCTTAGGACTTGAGTCTGCAATCTCTAAATGGCAAGCCCAGTTTCCTCATCTCCACACTGCCACTTCATGATACCTTCCAGACCCATCTGATCAGGATACCACTGTAAGAAAACTAAACATGTGAATATAAATGATTAGACATTACAGTCAAGGTAAACACAGGTGTGATATAAATCAGAGCTAACTGGTCACCTGTGAGGTGTGTAGTCTGAATTCATTACAAATCCCATGCATTGTCTTCAGCCTCCTTCAGGGAGCTTCTCCTCCAGGGATCTCAGTCGTGCATAATGGACTGCAGCTTCAGCGGGTTTCTGTTGTTTCCTCTCAATCGGTAGCCAATGTAGGCCCTGGAAACAAAGTGTTGTGAACTCATCGGCCAATCAATGGCTTCAATTGTTACTGAGTGCTGAAATGCACCAAAAGCCAACAGACTCTTAAGATCCTGCTGTAGAGTAACACTCCTCTTTCTGTTTTTTTATGCTTCACACATGACCTGTTCATTTTGCATTTGAATCTCAGCCATGATAATAATAGCAGTTTGGGAAGTATTCAAGGTTTGACTGACTGTTGACCTTTGACCTCTGACAATATACCATGTGCATTCACAAGTGTTCTTGTGATGAAAAAGGAGAAAATATCATCGGAATATCATACACGGAATATCATCTTCACAGCACATGCCATGTAGAAAAAGATAATTCTCAGTCCCAGTAATCAAAAGTCTTTTTGGGCATGAGACATTAATGAATCTTTAAAATGACAGAAAACTCTCACACCGCAGTCACTAAACCTTCGACGGCGCATAACAGCCACAAAATATTCAACAGCCATCCCTGTTACTCTCATCTGATAAATTAGCTTTGATGTGTTAAACATCGTGAAATCTGAGTGATTATGTTACACTGCAGCGGGGGGTGCGAATTTGAAAAGCCTGCACCCCCCCGCTCTCTGAAAGCTGATGAAAACGTTTGAGGCCTAGTGTGTAATTCACACCGTCACTCTGCTTCTGTCTCTATAAAGTCCTGCTGCGTGGTAGAAAGGGATAGCAGGTGGCGGGGTTCCAAACGCCAAAACCGCTATTGAACCCCTTTCCGAAGATCACAACCCCACGTGCGACCGCCAGAGACGTGCGACCGCCACAGTGTCAGTTCCCAGCCTGAAATAATAATTATAATAATAAAAATTAATGTACAAATTGCCTTTGATGTTTTCAGAACTTAAAGTATGCTTGAGGGCCACAAGGCCGATTGGGAAATGCCTGGGAAGCTGTTTCACTCAGGGGCCACTTCTGCATGACAAGCTGCTTCTAACCAATGATACCGAGATAAACTGCTAAAGCTACAAGCTTTCTCCCCCGGGGCCTCATTTATAAAAATGTTCTTCAATTTAAACTAAAATGTAATCTTAAGACCAAGTTCTGCATACGCGTGATTTACAAAAATAACTGTTTCTTACGTTGGTCTTAACGAACCTGCGATATTTAAGTATCAAATTAACTTCAATTTGAACTCATATCTCGTGAATGCGGCCAATAACAGGCATTTCCCTCTAAATAAGGTTGCATTTGAACATTTCTTGCAGTCTCCATGCCTAAAATTGATTATAACTTGAACATTATTCTTTAAGTGTGAACGCAGCCCGCCTGGGGCATTCGCACGCAGTGCTCAAATGTGCAGTACCTCCATACAATCAGCAGGTAATTAATTTATGTCGAGCGTAAACTTTACGTAGCGATATGGTCACATCAGGTCAAAGTGGGATTTTATAAATAAAATATAAAATGGTTTTCTGTGTGAGCCACTATTTAAGATTTAATCATAAGACCATTTTATCGGTCTCGTATTCATAAAGCATACCAGAGCAGGAGAGCTGATCTACAAACAGTTTTTCCTTCCACTCGATCCACTATTGAAGGCAGATAGAAATAAGTTCCTGTCTGTTTCTCTGTTGGAGGTTTTTTATTAGATGTCCACCCAGTACACGGGAGCGAAGGACTTTTTGAAATGAGAAAAGGGATGTTCCTGTTTGATACCTCTTTCATGTCCGACATGACAGTTTACATTTAGGCATTTAGCGAGCACGGACTTTTGTTCTGGTTTCCTGTCTGGACATTTCAAAAAACGACATTCAACAATTCAAAGCTAATTCGGCTAACTTCACAGCTGAGGGTTGAATTTTAAGTGTGTTACCCCCCGACAAAGATGTCACGTGACGCGTCATGTTAGCTTCATGGCGCTTCATGTTAGCTTTATGACAGGTCAACAAAACAAAATCCACCACTAAAATGTACTGCTTCTTGCGTGGCATGACACAATTCAGTATTTCATTTGGAACCATGGTGTAAATGTTCTCAGTGAGAATTGAAAATGCAGTAACCACACACCACATCCAAAAAAATACAATATTTAAACTTTATTTGCTTTAGTTTGAGATTTCAGGTCACCGATGTGCAGAGCCGTATAAAATATATATTTGGGAATCCGTAGTGTATTCCCGCAACTGCCACATATACTTTCTTCAATAGACAGGGTAATATTCTTGCCTAATGATTTCATCAGATAGCAGATGTTTCTGTGAGCTGTATCTCAGTTTTATCCAGCAGATGTTCATCCGAGATATCCTTTTTTAAAGACACGCATCACGGAATGGCAAAGAAAAAATAAACTTCCCTTCTGCAAATAAAGCTGTATAACAGTATTAAGAGCAAACAGAGAGCCTCATATGTCGGCTTTGAGAACTTAGTGGATGTGGATTCTTCTGGAGTATCAACTTTTCTCAGCTCAATCTATTTATACACCTAGGATGAAAAATAGGAAGCCATTCCTTTCATTCTATGAATAACCTCCGCCAACTTTTAATTAGGATTTGAGAATTGCCTTTGTTTCAAACAGCATTCTAAATGTATCTCTTTGTTTTCTGATATTCTGACACGTAAGTAAATCAAACATGAGTACTCAGTTAAATGGCCGACCGTACTCTATATGCAGTTCATTATTAGCTCAAGCTTACAAAAAAACCCCAAAACCTCTTCAGTCATTTCAGAATGCACCTGATACTTCCAACTCAGGGCACCAGAGGGAGGGTTGGCTACTCAGACATTCATGGCAGTCTTTCATTTCTCAGTCTGAAAAGGGGCAGTGCTCAATAAAGCCGGGAGTAATTGACTTATTTTTTATCTGCAAAAAAGTATGAGTCAGGACATGCCTCATAAAAAAGGTCTTGTTCACAGGGGACCTTTCCTTTGCCATTAAAAAAATAGTTTTGCACAGGTAAATTTAGCCTAGCGGTGGGGGGAAAATAGACCTGTGCGGACTTGTTCTATAAATTATTCTGTAATTCCACAATATTTGTAAACATGCATGAAGGTCATATTAGATTACACATAGTTATTTTTAGGGGATTCTTCTTGTGAAACCTCAAGGGATTCTATACACACTGGCTCCCGTATTTGGCGTGCTCTTCCCTTTGTGGCTGACAAAGGTTTTGTGAGAAAACAATGTGCAAAACCCATCTGAAATCATGTAATGAAGGGGATTGTACTTTGGGGGTTTATTGAGTTAACGTAATTGGCAACATCTGTCCAGCATTACATAGCAGCCTTCAGCTATAGCTAGTCGCTGGCTGTTTTCTCATTAAAATTTGCCATGATGCCAAAAATACTGCTGTCAGAGTTCCATGGAGCTGTGTCTGGGTGGAGGCATTTTGGAATTTATTTGCTTAATGCTTACTTGTAAACTTTTTTTAGCTGTAAGTACCTGTGCCTTCCAGGTGAGTAAGTAAAATGTGACATAAACCAGCATGGAAAAGGGGACTTTGAACAAGAGCTCGACCTTGGCATAAGAGAGAGTATCAATCTGTGCAATACACCGAACCAAACTGGCTTTTGTGAATAATGTTTCACTGTACAAATCAGAGACACATTTTCAGCCTAACCTTAAAAACAATGTTAAAATGTTAAAACTCAAATAAATGAGTGAGGCAGCACCTCCCACAAACATCCAGAGCATTTGTGTTTACACTCATTTATTAGGTGTACATTAAAACATATCGAAACATTTCAGTTAGACAGTGTTTTTCAGCTAGAGCCTTTCGTCAGGGTGTTGCGTGCGAAACTGAAAGGTATCCTCAAAGATAAAGGGCAAAGGGCAATTTATGAATTATTGCGTTTATAGAAAAATCACTGATGCAGCCTAAAACTCTTCCAACATCCCTCTGGTATACACTGCCTGGCCAAAAAAAAGTAGCCGTTGCACCCGTCATGCATAGTGCCCACTGTACAAGCCTCTGGAGGCAGTGTTATGATCTGGGGCTGCTTTAATTGGTCAGGTCTAGGCTCAGCAACGTTATGCAGCAATAAAATTAAGTCAGCTGAATGTACTGAATGACCAGGTTATCCCATCAATGGGCATATTCCAGGACGACAATACCAAGATTTATCGGGCTCAAATTGTGAAAGAGTGGTTCAGGGAGCATGAGGAATCATTTTCACACATGAATTGGCCACCAGAGTCTTGACCTTAAATTGAAAGTCTTTGGGATGTGCTGGAGAAGACTTTTACGGAGTGGTTCGACTTTCCCGTCGTCAATACAAGATCTCGGCCAAAAAATAATGCAACTCTGGATGGAAATAAATGTTGTGATGTTGCATAAGGTTGTCGAAACAATGCCACGACGAATGCACGCCGTAATCAGAGCTAAAAGCGGTCCAACTAAATATTAGAGTGTGCTACTTTTCTTTTGGCCAGGCAGTGTAGTATCTGTGTTTTAAAGCACTATCTGACCCTTGGAGGTAAATTTTTGGGACGATCGCCTGGACTCATATTTATAAGGCATCTCAGGGTAGGACTTCTGATCAGGTTGTTCTTTTAGCTCATAATGTTCTTTTAGCCCTAATCATCCCCGGATTTAATTGGCTAAAAATTCTCTCCCTCTCCACCTCAGCTGATGTGTGGTGAGCGTTCTGGTGCAAAATGGCTGGCATGCCATGCAGCCATTTTCTCTCTCATCACTGTAAAGCACTTTGAATGTGAGAAAAGCACAATATGAATGCAAGGAATTAATAATGGATAAGATTAGGATATGAGATATGGGAAAACTGATCCTCGATCAGGACAGCTGGGTCCTGGTCTGAAAGTGAGCAGCCAGTCAGGGTCCTTTTGTTTACATCAAGAGCGTGTCAGGCGCCGAGATCCGCAGCGTCGGCTGTTTTATTTTTGCTGCATTTCAGCATGATTTAAGGGCTTAATTTAAGTCACTGATTGGCAAAAAAATTGGCTGCTGATTGAAAAGAAACTACAAAATCACCAGACGCTGCAGCCCCTCCAGAAATTTAGATTGGCACCCTTGATTTACATTCTTACATTTTCTAGGTCTGTACACCCTCAGCCCCAGCCCCCTCCCCAATCCCCCTCCCAGGTCACCTCCACCAGGAAGTTTTTTCAAGGTCTCAGGCCTTTCTGTCACTCAACTTTACCGCTGAATAGGCACTGCAGTAAAAAAAAGGCAAGGGGGGGTTTCAGATAAGCAATCACATGTGCTTTTCCACTGTTTGCAACCCGACTGGCAACCCAACCTTTAAAATCTCAATCACAAATTTCATCAAGGTGGGAACAGTTTCACTCTCTCTCTCTCTACCTTCAGAAGCATTTCAATCCAGGTTGTCAGGAAAAGTATCAGACAGCTGCCAGCACATTAAGGCAGGTGAGGGGAATTATTAAATTCAGCACGTGTGGGTGGTGGGAAGGTCCCAAATGTATGGACACTAGCTGCCAAAATTAGACTTTCTTCAGATTTAGTCATCACTGCCCCGTTAACGGTTAACTCTTAACCCTCATATTACGCTCGGGTCAATTTGACCCGTTGAAATGTTTGACATCTCTTAAAAACCAGTAAACTGTATTTATTTAATCTCCATTATGACTTTTCCGAATTTGTTGGAATGAAATATCAATATCAAATATCAATAACAATTAACATAATGCTATATTTTTTAAAAGTCCTGTACCATACTTTAATATCACAGGTATTGTGTGGGGTCATTTGGGGGGTAGCTGTATAAAATTTATGAAAATATAAAATTTTTATCTCAGATTTTTTATCTAAGGCACTTTCCCATACAGGTTTTAAACTTAAAAACTTTCACTTACCTCAGGCTTTAAATGTATTTTGTATTTTTTATATTTTGGGATAAAAGGGTAGTTCATTGGGAGACACACAAAAAGTGATTCAGACAGTGTCAACATTTTTTTATTACAATACTTTTGTGTCAGTTTGACCCCAAACATAAAATGCATCATAAAATGCCAACATAATATGAAGGTTAAAGCAAAGCTACTCCCACAGGTTCACAGGGCTTTTCACTTTATAGTGACAACAAGGTGAGTAGTGAGTAAACATACTGAATTAACTATATAATCAGTTGCTTTCATTGATGGAGTAAATGCTGAGTAACAATTAATCCTATCACACACACACACCCAGCACATGCCAAAAAAAAACGTTGCACACTCTAATATTGCGTTGGACCGCTTTTATCTTTAATTACGGCACACATTCGTCGTGGCATTGTTTCAACAACCTTATGCAACATCACAACATTTATTTCCGTCCAGAGTTGCATTCATTTTTGGCCAAGATCTTGAACCAACTTCCAAAAACTCCACATCCCCTAAATTAGCAAATTCAAAAAAAACAAGGGGGGGGTGGTCTGGTGGGACTCTGAAAATTCATGTCAATAAATTCCCTGCTCTCCTCCTCCAACCACTTGAATTTTTTTTTATTTGAAATGAATCTTGAAATTTGAGATTAATTTAAATAATGTCCTGGGATGATGCCCATGATGTGATGTCTGGTCATTCAGTACATACAGGTACTCTGCTGACTTAATTGTATTGCTGCATATGCTGCTGCTAGACCTGACGCTGACGAAGCAACCCCCATCATAATAACAGATGGTGTGTGGGTGGGGTGTGTGATGACGGCGGTGCAACGTTTTTTTTTTTTTTTGGCCAGGCAGTGGCTACTTTGCTATTTACTTTATGACACCACCAGAACGGACAATATTAAACTATATTTATTTTCCCTGATTGAACATCTGCTTATAAAACTTTGTCGAGATAATTCTTTCTTTTGCTTTTTCTGGGCCATTTTCACTTCGTACGGAGCTTTAAATGGAAGTGACAGCCTCCATATAAGGCAATTAATGGGCGCGGATTTATGCTAATCACAAAACAATGTGGACGCGCTTCGTACAGTGTGCATATAAAAAAATTTGCCTTTTCCACACAGTTTAATGAATCCGGCGTAATGTTTTTGCGACAGCTCGTTTTGCGCATATTTAGGAACGCTTTATGAATGAGGCCCATTGAGCGCACCCTGGCCTTCTGATTCCACTGACATTCTAATGACATCATGGTGTTTCCTTCACATTTATTTACTACATCACAGATTTCTTTACAATCACCAGATGCTCACGCTCAGCCCCTGCGTTCCTTCTGTCATCGCTGCTTCTTAACAATGGGGGGGGGGGGCTGGTTTACTAACAGGGGCTTCCGCTGCTCTACAGTACGAAACAACATCTCTTGCCACGGCATTGTACTTAGTCACCCCCAGGGGTGACTTATGGGTGGGGTTGGGGTGGGAGGAGTTCCACAGGGCCCTCAAAAATTGTGCTGTAATTGTGCAGGAATGGGGTGGCTTGGGGTGGTGGGGCCCAATGTGAGAACTTTTCATGGGACCCAAAATTCCTGGCCCCCTGGTCATTCACCCTTTGGTGAAGTTTAAAAAAAAAAGACAAGCTTCATTGGTAGAGAGACAGAACCTGTTAAGAAGAGAAGAGTTTCCTGTGAGTGTTGCAGATCTCTGAATCTCTGAATATCTGGTGAGTCTGAGCGAATCTGAGGTGATATTTAGTGCACGACAAAATGACAGCGTTGTACACATAAGGCACATCCTGGAGAGCCTGCACTAATGTCTGAACCGCACCCTGACAAACATCAACGGGACACATCTACCAGCGAGGCATTCACGCTGACAGTGCTGAGCCCCGCCCAGGTTGACGATTGTCAGATAAATAGCTAAAAGTGCAGCAGAGCGTGGAGGGAAAGGTGCATACGGAGGAGAGTAACAGTAAAAAATGTAGCTACTGCTCCAGGTGTTTGTGTTTGTCTGATCTGTTGACTCGATGCCCTCGGAAAAAAAACTCAAACACAACAGGCTGACTTAGCGGTTACCCATAATGCCGAAGCGCAAGTGCAAGCGCAACTTACTCAACATTCTTGCTTTGCTTGAAGAAAGGCATCGTTTGGACACTGTGCTTGTGCAGCGGTAAAAGCGCAGACTTTCAGTCGGTGCAGTCGCGCTCCAATGATCGGGGTTTCGATCCCAGTCCTGCCAGAACTGAGTATGGCCGGTGCCTTGAGGGAGTGGCAGTTGGCAGCCGGGGAGGGACTCGGGACTCGGCGAGAATTGTCATGCACAGAATGGCCCTGGGCGAGTTGGAATCACGATCAGGAGCTCAAGGAATCACGCCCTGAAGAGGATGTGGCGCCCTCTTTCCTACTACAGGGTTGGGTGGCGGGGTTGGGTGCTTGCACAACCAATATTAGTAGCATGCGTGCTAGGGAGAGAATAGTATGATAAAGAAATGATAGCACACATTGTCCCTTTGAGATTTGGCAAGCGATGGCGTGTGAGACAATTCCTTTATACTGTTATACCAGGTTTCACTTTGCTGCTTCTGCTAAAAACATTGTTTTCCGGAGAGCTCGGTGGTCCATCCTGCTAATGGATTGTTCCAGTGTGTAGACGGGTCCTGCAGTCTGGGATCGAATTCGGACTGTGCCAGTGCCAACTGTGGCTGGCGGCCCCGCAGAGTGACGGATAATCGGCAGCATCATCGCCCAGCGTCTCTCGTTGCTTAAACCTGCACATAAAGTGACTTCCTCACGTCTGTGCGAACTTAACTAGTGGACGACATGCGCTTGTCTGCACTTGATAACAGAGACCGTGGCAATGAGCGTGGCTAGAGAACACGATTGGGCATTCCAAATTTGGAAGAAATTGGCCAAAGCATAAAAAATATATATTATTTCTGTCACCACAAGTCCTTGAAAATCAAAGCCGGAGCACAGAAGAGAAACACCTTCAACAGCCTTCAATAATCAGCACCTCTTGTACCTTTTCACCTCTTTTGAACAAGCATGATAACAGCTGGCTCTTCCTCTTTATTAGGACAGAGGGAAATTAAATTGGAATGGCAGCGGTGGGGGGTGGTGATGATAAAGAACAGGGCTCTAAAATTATATCACGTTCCAGGTTTGTGAGAAAGAGATTCCAACACTTACAGCCTCAGTTTGGAAGTAGGACCTGTGCACTACAACCCAAAGATGTGCTACAACACACTGCAACCCACTAATAAAAAAAGACCATCCAAGCAAATTAAGAAGTTACAAACAGACAGCCTTGGGCCAAATATGTATTCAAAATAACTTTTTAGATGCCAATAAAGTTCCTGGAGATTACTGATGCTTTTAAAATAAACATCTATTTTGAGCAAAGACCTTATTGCATGTTTTCTTGAAATTGTCAGGGATTTTCAGGAGGGTCTTCTAATGTTATCATCCTCTAAAGAGTTTTTAAATATGTATTTGACCCAGGTCTGCCTAAAAATAATTAGCTATTGAAAACATGGATATGCATATGCCTCAGCATTATAAATATACAAGGTTTTATGGAAGGTTTCTTGTGGCAGTTTCTTTGTGATTGTCACTTAAAACGGCATTGTGTTTTTTCTTGATTTTCAAAATATGTTTTTTTTTTTTTGTTCTTAATACTTTGTCAGAAAAAAAAACTCCAGGAGCGTGTCGCCTTCATTTAGAGGGAGCTATTCTCGGCACAATGTAAGAGCTCGGCCTGTTTGCAGAAGCTCTAGCCTGACAGCTGCTGGCTGGACTATTTGTTTCTCTCCTGCTTAATATTTCTTGCTCAGTCAGTCATTTCAGTTTAGTGCAGAAATAAAGTCTTAACTTTGGAAGACGACGCTTTTAACTTTTTGGCAAAATGAATTATGTACAACTGAGTTTTAGACTTGAGAAGCTTCCTGAAGAGGAGAACGGCACTGTGAAACCAAGGCTTGGCGAATGTCTGCTCGGGACATTCAGAATAACTCAGAATAAATAACGTGAAGTCTTTTATACTGGCTCCTTTTTAGTTTGCAGGTATAGTTCATGTGCACATCAAACAAATAAACCAAAAAAAAAAACGTTTATTAGGATTGCAGTGAAACACATCTTTGTGTTCCCATTTTATCTTGTGTAATCCACCTAGTGATCCCCTTTCCACTCTGAAATATTGTCCTCATTGTAGAGAGTGGTGGTGCCAGAAAGGTGGCGCAAAAAACCGGATCTGGGTAATTGTCCCGACGCAGGCATTCAATATGTGCCAAGGGTAGAATTATAATCTCGCGGCGCCGCTGGTGTGACCGGCGGGGTTATGGATCGCTATTCATCAAAGCGAGCGAGTCCACACCGGGGGATAGCTCCGGCCAGAACAGGAACGCCGCTGGTAAACAGCTGTTTGCATTGAGCGGCAGAGGAGTTCAAATTGATCACGGCTCCACTGGGCTTGCCTGCCGTTTTTTGTGAATAATTACGACCTGCGTCATGGCCTGGCCTGGCCACCGCTGGGAACACATTAAAACTACGGACTGTCGCAGGCCTTTTTTTAAATTATTCCAAGCAAAACATTTTATACCAAAGTAATCTTCTGTAGGATATTTATTCCTGAGCTGTAATTACAGGAAGATTCAAGTAAGATTAGACTTTGCAAGAAACTTGATTTATGACACATTGATTTAGGACATATCCGACTGAGCACAAAGCAATCCTCTGTCACAGCACAGCTGGGCTATGCACGCAGATGCAGTTGTTCAGAAAATTATAAAATAATATTTTTTATTTTACGAGGACATTGTATAATCATTACACAAACTACACACGCTCCCCTTAATACAATTAGAATAATACAGTATTGACAGGATTCTGACAGTGTATGTTAATACAATGTAATTACATTGTTATAGTATTATCACTGAGCTAGTTTGAATTTTACACAGAGCTCCTGACTACACAAGTAAATTATAGAATTTTACATATTCATTTTGAAATGAAAAAGACTCATACATAAAAAAGAGGATAGCCATACACTGTATAAGGCTCACAAATAATTTATTACAAAAAAACTATGTTTTTGGGTCTCTCCCTTTGAAATGAAAAAGGTTAAACTAGTCCAGAGTGTTACTGTACAATGCCTTTTTGAGAAAACCATGATTGTAGGGTAAATTATGTTTTAAAAACTTGTTTCTGAGTGTGCGTGCCCTTGACACTCATTCATTTACAGGCCAACCAGCACAGCTCAGTTGCTACTGATAGAGCTATAGCATTTCAATCTGAAAACCCTATTCCATTTAAACGGCACATAGACAAAACGATGTTAGGAACACTGAATGCAAAAAGAGGAGGAACAGGAGAAATAGAACCTGTGACTTTTTCCTGCCGCAGTGACGTCTTGTAGCTCTGCAAACCATGAGCATCTGCCCAGCACTGTATCTCAGACAGACTGCACAGGGTTAAGACTACTGGAGTGCAGATATAGTCTACATAACTCTACTGAGGTTAGACTACTGGAGTACAGATATAGTCTACATAACTCTACTGGGGTTAGACTACTGGGGTACAAATATAGTCTACATGTGTAACTCTACTGGGGTTAGACTACTGGAGTACAGATATAGTCTACATGAGTAACTCTACTGGGGTTAGACTACTGGAGTACAGATATAGTCTACATGAGTAACTCTACTGGGGTTAGACTACTGGGGTACAGATATAGTCTACATGTGTTACTCTAATGGGGTTAGACTACTGGGGTACAGATATAGTCTACATGTGTTACTCTAATGGGGTTAGACTACTGGGGTACAGATATAGTCTACATGTATAACTCTACTGGGGTTAGACTACTGGAGTACATATATAGTCTACATGTGGAACTCTACTGGGGTTAGACTACTGGAGTACAAATATAGTCTACATGTGTAACTCTACTCGGGTTAGACTACTGGAGTACAGATATAGTCTACATGAGTCACTCTACTGGGGTTAGACGACTGGAGTACAGATATAGTCTACATGAGTAACTCTACTGGGGTTAGACTACTGGAGTACAGATATAGTCTACATGAGTAACTCTACTGGGGTTAGACGACTGGAGTACAGATACAGTCTACATGTATAACTCTACTGGGGTTAGACTACTGGAGTACAGATATAGTCTACATGTGTAACTCTACTGGGGTACAGACAGTGTGCCTACCACATTAAAGTACTTCAGAAATGAGTGGCCCAATGCAGAAAACTTTGGTGTCCCCCCCCAAAAAGAAATTCTGTTTCAGAGACATCGCTGGCTCTAAAGGATCACGCCCGGCTTTTGTTCCGGTCAAACAAAAGGTGCGACATAGCGGCGGTATCTCACCTCGCGCAGCGGCCCTATCTCTTGTCACACAGCAGGCTTTCCTGCTTTTGTTCCGGGCTTCTCCGCCAGGTCGGAACATTTACTCTGCAAAAAGCACACGAACGTAATCTGTCCAAGCTAATACGTCTGAAGCTACTTCACCGGGGAGGGCGACACCCGGAGAGGCGAGAAGATAACTGTTGCATCGCTAGAGAAAGGTCTCGCATATTCAGTGTTCATTTTACTCTGAGTAAAGTGCGTTTATATGAGCCTAGCAGGGATCACAATCTACTCTGCCAGAGTAGATTTAAAACAGAGGGCGATGAAAGGGCCAGTACTCATTAGAAACCTAAGGCAAGCTTCGGATGGGGTTGTTCTACTTGCAGCAGTGTACGACTGGGACAGACCACGCTGACATCAAATAAAAAGATAAAAAATAGGATATCCTCCTCTTACATCTTCTAAACATAACTGGACAGGACTGCGAATACATTTCTGAAAAAAACGTACGGAATATGCCACATCGCTAATGTTTGTGCCTTATTTACTTACACAGGACAGAAAATCTACTTTGGTTACACTAATTACAGAAATGATCAGATGAGGGAAGCCAAGAAAGGATAAAAGGTCACCAAACCGCTCCTCTCACTTTTTCCCCATTTGATCCTTCAGGTTTATAAAGCAAAAGGCCACCTTGTGCTAATACCTGTTTAACAGCTGCTCAATCCCTGCTGGGTCTGCTTAATCAAGACAAACCTGCCGGGCCTTTTTGACAGAAAGAGAAAGAGAGCAAGAGAGAGGGAGAGAGAGAGGGGGGGGGAGAAGAGTTGTGCTTGTGGCAGCAATGTCTACCTCGAAATGAAAAAGTGTCACTTTTTTTGTTGAACAGGAAGCTCACTTCCCCTGATGAACACAAGCTCCGGCTGCCACCACTTTTTTTCAGAGTAAAAAAATAAATAAAAACAACGCGGCAGCGCATCACTCATCCCTTGTTTTTCTCCCACCTCAGTCACTGTTCTATTACCCCTGTGGCTGAAGTTACACAATCATCTCAGTCACTGTTCTATTACCCATGCGGCTGAAGTTACACAATCACCTCATCCGCTCACATCCCGCTGAGATTTTTCCTGAACTGGTAAGAACTCTGCAGGCCGGTATTTCTGATCTCTGCCCTGCGATGGACAGAGAGATCAGGGGAGACCAAACCACATGGTATCCATTGACTGGGCCCGGAATATCAGGGCGAACTCACCCTGACCTCACAGTGGTTCATCCCATTAAACTGGAAAGTTTGGAACACAGTGGGGTGGTAAAAAAAAATTATGAAGAATAATTATGCTCTTCGAATAGGCAGCCCAATACTTGCTGCATTGAGTGATGGTCATATATAGTCCATCTTAATGTCCATATCTTAATGTTATGGACATGAATGACAACCACAAACACACACACACACACACACACAACTGTAGTTGTCCTTCTTATACATGGCATTAAGATAGGGATTCACCCGTTGCGTTCTTCATTAGCGTACAAAGCTTGACCCGTTCCCTCATACACCAGAGCAGACTCATCAGATCAGCCATCCTTGTGAAATGCAAGCCGCCTATTAAGAAGGTCTAATTGTGACACGTGGAGCGTAAAGAAGGCTGGTGGCGAGACAGGGGGGTGGGGGAGCGGGGGTAGGACATCGGCGTTCACTCTGGCGGGTTCAATCAGCAGAGATTACACTCCCCCGTTAGAGTCCTGCAGCTGTCAGTGACGGCTTAACTTAAAGTGGGCTTCTGTTTTTTTTTCCATTTTGAAGGTCTGCCCACCCGTTCACCACGGTTTACTCTCCACTCCCTACTCAGCCCCTCTCTTTCTAAAGGGTGGTGATCCCTCCAGGTACATGAACTGGGTGGAGGAGAAGGGGTGTGGAGGAGTACAGGGTAGGAGGGACTGCCATGATCAGAACAATAGTTTTGCGTCCGGAAGTTTCCGTTTTGTAAAAAAAGAAAAGGCTGACATTAAGAAACTGCTGAGACAGTCTTCCTTTGGGCTATGCAGCTGTACTCCCAACGTGGGGACTGAATGGTTATGTGACTTCCTCTTCAGTCTTGGAGGAGGAGGGCTCAAAACTGCTGAAGCCCACATAGCGCCACATCCCCACGGATTCGTTAAAATCACCAGATGCCCGGCTCCTGCGTTTCCTTTCGTTGTCTCCACTTCTTAACTACGGGAGGTTTCCGGTTGGTAACAGAAGCTTCCAGCTGAGTTCCGTGTCTGGTTGGCCAATAGAATCTGTGGTATCCACCCGCCCTCCCCTCTTCTTCTCACGTACCAGCTCTTCCTGGGCCGCATCACCCAGACAATGTAAACCAATTGGATTCCACAGTCCAGTAGACATAGAACCCAATATCCGGACCATCCAACCTCCTGAGCATGTGAGTCATGCTATTACGCATCTCTTCTGATTTATTTACGCTCAAACTCTGACTGATTCGGGTCTATGGTTTCAGGATGAATGGCAGGATGATTTATAGTTCAAAAAACGATGTCTTGGCACGGAGGTATCGGGAGAAACAAAGAAGTAACGAGTAACAACACTGGACATCTTGTGTTTCAGCCTTGATAAAGCCAGTCAGTAATAGAAACCAGGTTGCAGAAAAACACAGCTCAAGCCGAGTAGGTTGTGTTAATGCCACAGGTGTCCCACAGGTAGATGCAGTTCAGTAATTCAGGGCCATGCGGTCAGGGCAGGTGAGGTAAGCACAGGGCGTGGCTGCCTTCACTGTGTCACCTGATGTAACTCATGATGTCAGTACACACAAAGTATTAGTTCTTACAAACCAATGTTTAAGAAGTTTACAGAAAGACACAGACACAGAACTTAGTCTTTCAAAGCACAGACTGAACATAACAATACATTACTTGTATTTATATGACCAAAAAGAAATGACACTATGCGAAATTAAGGGCAATGAGCAATCATGCATAATTGAATAATTTTATTTTTGATGGATTATCACAAGGCGGGGGAGCCTGCCATGAAATGTTTAATTGTGTGATGCTAATAAATGTTCATATCGACTCACTTCCTCCTGCTTGTTGTTTTGGGTGTAAAAGGGCAAACAGCCCTTGCTATTGTTCAGAGTCGTCTGCCTTTGAATCCAGTTTCATTTATTGTGCCATTAGCACTGTCCTTGGTGCCACCGGGATAAACATGTCAAAACCATTTCAATAAAAACTGTAGTTTTCGTTTACAACTTCTTCTCAGAATCATAAATATGTAACGCTGGACTGTCACAAGTAATGATGGTCCAAGGCTAGGTGAGCTAGGCGAATTAAATGCTCATTTTGAATGCTTGTGACAAATCTAACAGCGGTTAATAGCTAGTGTTTTGTACACTGATGCATTATGATATTATATTGACATTTGTACCTTGCTGGACAGTACCGTGAAGATGTGATGTATCGTAAATGTCGCACAGAAAAATTGTTTGTCAATAATGCTTACAGGAACACTCTTTTCATTTTAAAGCAACATGTTTTAAAATAGTTTTAAAAACTATAAAAAGTTTGTACCAGCATTTGAAGAGATACTCAAATACAGTATACAGTATACAGTATACAGTATGCATCAGGTCTGCTCTTACTGCTCCTGCTCTCCCTCAATTATAAAATTGGTGAAACAAGTTTAATCCAAATGCTTTGGGGAGCACTCAGGCCACGAGACACAGGAAGAGTACGATCAGCGGATAAGCAGCTTAAGCTTAGTTTGCTTGAAAAAAAAAGTATTTAAAAATTTTTTCTAATTAAAAATATTTTTGGAAAAAGGGACAGGTAGTGAACGAGCAAGCGACTAAGCAGCAGGGCAGACACAACACGGGAACACAGCCTTCTGGGTAATCGCCTGCGTCGTCTCGTCTCCCGTAGAAATGCACGGAGCGGCCAAATCACCTGGGAAGCCTTGCTCCGTTTCTCAGCTCTTTGTCCTCAACGCCGTCTGGGAGTTTGCAAAGAAATGTACTGTCAACATTACTGCCATTATCGCATCAGAGGAGCTCATTCTGACTGACATACTGTCATCTGAGATATTCATGTGCCATTTACATTTCTATGGCCTTGAGCACAAATAGAGACTGTATTTATTCTTTGAGCTGCATGTCAGACCTGGGTCAAATACATATTTAAAGTAAATATGGTTTACCGTTTACTGTTTAGGTGCCAGTCAAATGTGGATGCATGCACTACCCCCCGGTCCTCGATTCCAGTCTGAACCCCCTTGCCTCCATCATGCTCCAATCTCCGCCCACCCCCACCCCCCCTTTGCGATTGCAAACCCTCTCCGCAAATCCGCCCCACAAACACCCCACCCTGCCCCCATTCGTGATCACATTTGCAATACACACAGTCCCCGTTGTCAGCGCACCTTCTGGCTCGTTACAGTTCCTACGTTTCTGCTCAACAGGCACACCTGTTCATTTTTAATCGTGAAGAAGAAAAAGATGGGCGGAAATAACAAACACACAAAGATTAGTTAATCTCCTGGAATGATGGTTAAAATGCAGCCATTTTTGTTTTCCGTTTAGATTTGAGGACAGTGCAGTTATCGGTCGGTATTTAATAAAATTTTGTTTCGTAGCTTCCCGCCTATCTCCAAAGAGAAAGCAAGACACCGACAGGCCAGCTCAAGAGCAAGTGCGTAATAAAACATTTCTGTTAGACTTATTCTGGATCAGAAAACAGAACAGCAAAACATCATTTTCACTATTTAAAGACGTGTAAATATCACCATGCCTTACTGCAGATTCAACAAAAAATACATTGGCAAATCGTGCTCAATAATCCAAATATGCATCTTAAAATAGGTAATTATACAGGGAAAAAATGCACTTCAATGTAACTATATGGTATAGATTTTCTGAGAATCAGGGTGAGACTGTAGACTGCGGTCAGCCAAGTTTCAAACCAATGTCCGACCCCCCCAGAACCCCCCTCTTCTATACTGTGATCACATTTCTATTTCCACCCATCTCTGCTTCCCCCTCATCTGAATAAAGTGGGGAAACACAATTGTTGCAAAGGGTAACAAAAGATTTTGGCTTCATAAAATATTTGTATTCACCGCATGTCCGAACATGTCTTTGCATAACCTTGTGCTGCGGTTAAGAATTAAATATATTGAACGCATATTTATATTATTTATATGCACTCCCCAATTTGGACACATCCCTACCCAATATCAGACTGCAGCCAACAGAACAAGGTGGGGCTCATTCTCTAATGCGACAGCAGTCTATTCTCATTGGTGATGTAAATCTACTCCTAATTAAATAAAGCTAACTATTATTATTTTATTTTTATCATTAGGTATTCTGAATGCACAGTAACCCCTTGGCCACAGGCATATCTTTAAATGGGAATTAGAAACTTTTCTTTCCGATTCCCTGACAAGGTTTACTGGCCAGGAAAGGTCAGGAGAAATACGCAGCTAAAGAATACTGAAGACCTGCTGGTGCAGTGGCAAATGGCGTTTGTGTTTTGGAGTGCCTCAAGGAAGCGTTCTAATTTACGGATCGAGCAATACAGATATCAAGTGGCGATGCGGTCATGGGTGACATACCAATTACCAGCTGTACTACGGAGTCAAATTTCAACATGGGGAAGAAGGTTTGACTAGTCGATGAGACTGACTGGACTGCACGGGCTAGAAACATAATTGGGGACAGATGGGTATGAAGATACTACTAAAATGGAAAGTATATGTAAAATATGATTGTTGTGATACATAATCTGTAAGAAAACTATTAAGGAAGACAGCCCTGTTTCCACACAGTATTGCTTATTTACTTTTGGTCTGATAATAGGTCCTAATTGTTGAGTGAAAGTGATGGGGTGAGCAACACCGCAGGAACAAACCCCAGGAACTCCAAAGATGAGACAGCAACAGCAGGTCCAATAAGTGACAATTTACTTCCCAATATGCACACATTCATGAAACGTGAGCAGAACGAATTTGTGCGTAAATCGTTTGTATTTGCATTTTTGCCCGTATTTTGGTATTCACCGATATTTTCGTATTTGAGATTTGTTAGTACCTCCGAACCAAATTTACACCTGCTCCGGAGCACACGTACCTTGTTCGTAAATTCAGAATGTCGGTAAATGAGCTTCTGAGTGATAATTAGAATATGAATTGATTTTTATTTTCTGTTAAATTCACAAGACTAAATGTAGCCTTTGAAATACACATTGCAAACGTAATAAATTTGTTATGTTCTGAGATTCTGAGTTAGGGTTAGGGTTAGGATTAGGGTGCGAGGGAGTGCGAACACATTTTTGGCTAGAATTAGAAGGAAAATAAAATTATCAGGATGCGCAACTGATTAATTTAAGATTGTGGAAACTCACAAAGTGGGTCAATTTGGAACAGGTTCAAGCTGATTTTGCAGAAATAAGGTGGACATTGGTACTGCGACAACTGCGGACAGCAGGAGCACTTAGTCTACTGTTACAAAACTGTCTGTTTTGTATTTCTATTTTCATTTTCATTCATGTATTTATATTTCTGATTATTTGTGGTTTCACTGTTCTGTGTTTTGTATTTCTGTCACTCCCTGTCTCCGTCACACTTTTCGGGAGTCTGTGGGGATTTCGGTTTTCTCTGTATTTCCTCTCTCATTCCTTCCTTATTACTAATCACTCAACTGTAAATAATACTAATGAAGTAACAACCACTAACATCTTAGAATTAGGGTCTACTAATCTACTAATGACTAACTTGTATATAATACTAATCTACTAACACCATAGAATCAGGGTTTTTCTACTAATCTACTAATTTACTAATGTCATCTTTCCTCACTGCAGCTGTTTCTCGTTCTGCCTGTTCTATCACTAATTATTTTTCTTTGGTTTCTCTATTAACTACAGCTGACTCTCGTTTCCTCTTTCCATTCTCTTATTGTATGCACTTGCCCAGTTTATGTTCAAGTCTGTGATATGTGTGAATCTGGTCCGTGTATTACGTGTTCCCTTGTTCGTTTATTATCGCTTTCCTCATTGTTTTATTATGTGCACCTGTCTGTCAATTGCCCTTTCCGGTTCCTCACACCTGATCCTCATTGTTTCTTGTTTCCCTCAGTGTATTTATACCTTGTGCAGTCAGTCTTTTGTTGCAAGTTCCTCACTTTTGATAGCGTCATTGCTTTTCTCCCACCGAGTCTTTGTTTTTTTCCCCGAGCCTTTGTTTCCGAGTTTTTTTTGTATTTGTTTTCCTTGTCCGTTCTTTTTGGTTTATTGTTTTGCTTTCTTGATTCCCAGTTTTGACTTCTGCCTGTGTTCTCGCGACCCTGAGTCTGGACTCTGTTTTTGTACCTCTGCTGTGCCTTCCCAGTTCCGACCTCTACTTGTTTTTTGACCACTTTTTGTACTCCCTGCCTGCGACTGGGTCCTTTTTCCACCCGCCATTACAGAAGGAACTCGCCAGTTGGGACCCAGCAGGCATCCCCTCATCATGGCATCTCAGGAGTTTTTGGAGGATCCCTTCTTCAACCCCGATTACTATGAGGAATACCTCATGGGTATCTGGGGGCAGAATCCAGAGTTCGCTTGCCATCATGCCAACCACCACCCATCACCCTGGACTCCGTTTCAACCCAGCTCCCACTCCGTGAGGCATCACTCTTCAGCCAGCCAGCTCTGTGCCTATTACCCAACCCCAACAGTCACCATTCAATGGATTCCATTCCAGGCCTCCTGTCCCGTCCCAGGACTCGTCCCATCTCTTAAACAATGCTCCCCCAAATGACTGACCTTTTTTAATGAAAGTAAAGAATTAGAAATATTTTTTTGACTCACTCATGGCTTGGGTAATACAACAGAGACAAGACAGCTGTGATTTCACAATACTGGTAGAACAGAGCAAGGATCTCCAGCCATCATGGAATATGTTGGTAAAGAACCAACAATGTTGGCTGTTGGATATTTTCAAGCTATAATTTTACCAACGTACTTTGTGTTTGGTCAAGCTCCTCACTGTTTTCTATTAGTAATGTGACATCACAGTGGTTTTTGTCCCTACTTTATTATTCCTCGACTCGCTATGCTAAATCTGTAGTCTTAGATCTTGCTAATTAGTGGAAAGGCACCTTCATTACCATTATTCTTAGTCACTTCAAAATTAGATTTTTTCTGAGAAAAGGTAGTAGAAAAACATAACGATGCTGTGTGGGTCATCAGGGTTCTTTTAAAAAATACACTGCTCAAAAAATTAAGGGAACACTTAATCATCACAGGATAACACCAAGTCAACTAAACCAAACCGGTCATGCTGGATGATGTTGCAGGCAGCATAGCATTCACCACGACGTCTCCAGACTTTTTCACATCTGTCACATGTGCTCAGTGTGAACCTGCTCTCATCTGTGAAGAGAACGGGGCGCCAATGGCGAACCTGTCAATTCTGGTGTTCTCTGGCAAATGGCAGTCGAGCTGCACGGTGCTGGGCTGTGAGCACAGATCCCACTTCAGGACGTCTGTTTCTGAAAGTTTGGTCAGAAACATGCACACGAGTAGCCCGCTGGAGGTCATTTTGTAGGGCTCTGGCAGTGCTCCTCCTGTTCCTCCTCGCACAAAGAAGCAGATACCTGCCGCTGAGTTGTTGCCCTTCTACGGCCCTGTCCAGCTCTTCTCGTGTAATGGCCCATCTCCCGGTATCTCCGCCACGCTCTTGAGACTGTGCTGGGAGACACAGCAAACCTTTTTGCGACGGCACGTGTGGATGTGCCATCCTGGAGGAGCTGGACAACCTGTGCAACCTGAATGTGCTGCAGGTACCACCTCATGCTACCAGTCGTGACAAGGGCACTAGTATAATGCAAAACTAGAGAAAAATCAGTCAGGAAGGATAAAGAGAGAGAAATGGTCTGTTGCCACCACCTGCAAAACCATTTACTTTTTGGGGGTTGTCTTGCTGTTGCCTCTCCTGTCCACCTGTTGTCACTTTCATTTGCACCAAAGCAGGTAAAATTGATTCACAATTGTGTATGCTTCCTAACTGGACAGATCGATATCCCATAAGTTTCATTTACTTGGTGTTATACTGTGTTGATTAAGTGTTCCCTTAGCAGCAGTGTATATTCTATCCAGCTACATGTGATCTCTCTCCTTCTTTTCTAACTTGAATAAGCTGAAGTGTTGTTTGTTGTGCTAAATGTAGTCGTTGTATAGGACACTCGGAATACTCATGGCTCGATTTTTTTGGGTTGTAAGCAGGGACTTTCCTGTCTATTACCCTAGCAGTTGTGGGATAATGCCTTTTCCCTCTCAGATCGCTGATATTAGTGTGTCATTTGAACCGCAGAACCAGAATGGCTAACCTTGGAGTGTTTTAAAAATAATAATAATAATAATTTTAAATGGTAAAGAGCTTACTGAAATACGAAACACACGGTGCTTGGAACAAAATTCTGCCGCTCTTTCCTGTGAATGACATGGTACGAATGCATAACTGAATGAATATGAATATTATTATTGTGGTGCCATTCAGATCAACTTCAACGTTAATATGTGGTGCAGGAAAAGCTCAGACCTACCCATCCTTCCTAACTCCACAATTCTCCTGCAGTACGAAATACAGGAGGCTTTTTTCCATCGCACCCACCTCCTTTTCTTTGTCTTCCGGAAACCTTAATTCAATTTTCATTGTTCCCTGACAAATGCCGTGGTTATCAGTCGGGGAGTGGAACACATTGTGAATGCCAAGGGACACCTCCGACAAATGGCTCCTCGCTTCCACACAGCAGTCCTTACACACGTGCTCAGAGATAGGCAGGTAATTTATACTGTTGCACCACAATTAAATTAAGAACACGAAGCCATATGCTCCTATTGTTTACCCCGTATTAATTACGGCAGCATTAATTCAAACAAACCTGGGATGCATCGAAAAACATGATTTGTTTCAGGAATTAAATCAAAGTGCGGCATGTACAGTTTCATTTGAGACGTTCGGATAGGAAAAAAGGGACCCCAAAGGTAAAGAGATGCCGTAGATGTGACTGCGGAAACCGCAGTGCTATTAAGCTGTTTGTATATTTTTTTAAATTACATGTGAGAAGCTTTTGTTTAAAAAAAAAAAAAAAAAATTTTTTTTAAAGCTCTAGGGAGATTAAAGAGATTGCCGATATATTTTTCCAAAAGCAGAAAAACATTTACATCTGGAATGGCAGCAGAACAAAGTTCATTGCATTCCAAATAATACCAGCGAGATTGTCGTTTGACCCCAACCCAGAGATCCAGAATAGATATGTGATACATGCACATGCATAGGGCATTAGGGCTCAGTCCTTGTGCTCAGCACACCTTGTATAGCAGACATGCATAGTACAACTTCATTTTCTCCTAATCCTTATAAGGGATTGAGTGATAATCACTGCTTTACTCTCTAAATAAATGAATAATGGAGGTGGTATGTGGGTGTATGGGTAATGTAGTATCTTATATTAAGTGTCCAAAACATGTTCACCAGTGTGTAATGTGCTGTTGTCACACAACACTTCACAGTGGACATTTTGCAAAGGAATGAAAAACTGGAAAATGGTTTACTGTGTCTTGTGATGGCTGATTAATACTCCTAACATTCTAAATTTCAAGTTAATTCTCCCATATCATGTCTATCGTTCGCAATGCCTTGTCCTTTTTTTTGTTTGTTTATATGAAATGTGGTGGGCGTGGTGCTCTGCACGATACACGCATGATGTTTTGGTTTTTCTTTTTTTTATGCGGTTGTTTTTTGGCTAATTGTGCCCACTGCAAGCTAATTATGATTGATTTCACAATTACCTGCTGTGCATAATTATCTCAGTAAATTGGTCTGCACGTTTTTCTCAGAAAGTGATCACATTTGACAAACAAAAAATTGACAATTTGTGGTAAAAATTCAAACCTTAGAGACTTCACATTGAAGTAATGTATCCATACTTCACCATCCATACAATGTTATCTGTTAAGTTTCCTGATCAGAACTGGACCCAAATGCACGACTCACAATAAGCTCACACAGAGTGTTTATTAGTTACAGCAAACTCTTGGAGCGAGAGAGGGGAAGGGACTGAATCCTGGGTAGGGAAGAACCGGAGGGCAGAGCAGGAGAGGGAAGCAGGCAAGGAGCCGGATGGTGACTGAATCCTGGGTTGGGTGTAGCAGGGGCAGAGCGGGATGCGGGAAGCAGGGAAGCGAGGCTTGGAACAGGCAGGAAGCTGCAGGCTGGCGGGTACAAAATAGAAGGCAAAATAAATTGCTAATTTCAGCAAGACTTAGACCGAGTTCCAAACTTGGCATGACTGAGGTAACAATGAACAAGACTTAACTAACTGGCAACAAGACAAAGAACAACCGTGTGTGGAAGTATAGTGTGGAAAATGAGATAATGAGGGATTGCAGGGTGAGAATGTACGCGAGCGTGATTGAGCGGTAACAAGATTGTGAGGAATGCAAATGGGGAAGGAATGGACTGGGGAATTAGTGAGGGTGAAATGGGCAAACAAGAAGTAAAACCACGCCAATCCTGCACAACACGGAAGACAGACAGGGAAACGTAAAACATGACAAGAGACGTGAGGAAAAGGGAAAAACACGCAGCACAAACAGGGATGACGCCTGAGAGGGAACGAAGAGCATAACATTATCTTTTATATAATCTAATAACCAATCTTTCTTTTCAATACTACCATCTTCCATCCATCTATTATCTAACCCTCTTATTCCAGGTCATATCCCAGTATGCATTGGGCTAGAGGCAGGAATACACCCTGGATAGGTCGCCAGTCCATCACCGGGCACACACATCATTCACTCACACACTCACACCTATGGGAAATTTAGAGTTTCCAATTACATTACCGTGCATGTCTTGAACTGTGAGAGGAAACCGGAGCACCCGGAGGACACCCACGCAGACATGGGGAGAGCATGCAAACTCCACACAGAAAGGCCCTCGGCCGGGATTCGAACTCGGTAACCTTCTTGCAACAGTGCTAACCACTGCACCACCGTGCATTACGTGAACAAAACAGGAATAGATGAGACATGTTTAATAATACAGGCTCATAAAAAAGCTTTCCATATATTCCTAGCTCTACCTTGATTAAAAGACCACAGAAATTAACATTAACGTGACGTCACGTGGCGCTGTAATGGCGACATGTAGTCCAGCTGTCTTTTGTGTTCGTGTTTGTACATTTGAATGTATTTTGTTGTGTCTGGCTTTTGTCTTTTGTTTTTTTTATGCGCTGTGTGTCTATTGTGGGACGGGGAAGTGGGCTGGAGATTTGTCGGGGCACTCCTGCTGCTCGTTTTTATAATATTGACTAATTGTATATTCGGGATAATTTTGTTTGTGGTTGTCACCATGGAGACGCATTTACAACATTATGCTCGGGAATGTCCGTTGAATCTGCAGCCACAAAGCAGTTTACCATCGTTTTTCACCGGAGTTGAAGATGTCAGGACTCGGGACCAGGCTTGGAATTTCATAATTTTAGGGGCAAGGCCATTTGGCCTTCGGTGTCACAAAATTTTTAAAGGCCACATACCAGGGCACAAAGGCCGTTGAGCGAAATAAGAGGATTTGGAGCCTACAAATAAATAACTTAACTTTACGATTAGAAAAAAACACAAATGACATGAAAAACATTAATTATTAATTTTTAAAATATAAATTAACACAAATATCTGAAGTTGTCTTGTCATATTATATGCCTCCTTAATGTTATGCAATACTCTGTGTGTGAGAGAGAGTCTTTAATCTGACTCATCATCACTTGAGGATGGAGATGGGGAGACAAGGGGAGTAGGTCTAGCCGTCTATGGGTCAGGGACAGGGTTGAAGTTCAGTCTTGAAATGTGACTTAAGAGGGTAAATAATCCCTCTGAACATGAAAAGCACCAAATTAAGAAAAATTAACAGCTTGTTAAAGTTCTGGGATTGCGATTGTGGTTGGAACGAAAACCAGCATACACAGGGAGGCCCCAGGACCGAGTTTGGGAGCCACTGAGCTAGGCTATCTGCAAGCTATCTGCAACTTAGAATATATAAAATATGCCATGTTCCAACGTTGCTGTTCAGCAGATAAAATAGGTAGCAGTTTAACGGTAACTGAAAACTGGATAAAAAAAAGAATAATTTGATCTGAGTTGGCAACTGTAGTCGTACAGTGGAAATGCAACTTTAAAACCCACGTTTAGATTTTTTTGTTAAAAGGAACTAAAAATCTTCACACTGTTCTACATAATGTCTAGCCTGTCATCACTATTTTATGAATAATCCTGTTTTTTTCTTCCCCAATTGTGGAATCATTAGTCGGCACAGTACCTGCAGACACCCACACAAGTAGCACTGTGGCTGATGTGCGTTAGCGCCTGTCTCACTGACCACAAACTAAGCTTTATGGTTGACTGAGCATGCATGCTCTTTCACAGAAAAGAGGTGACAGTGCTATCCACTGCAGCACCGTACCACCTTGGGTACATGGCGCATCAGTAGGAGGAGCTTATTTTGTGGTAACCAAGGCAACACTGGTTCACAAGGCAACACTGGTTCACATACTACATGTATACTACAGGGGTCTGGACCACTCGATGTCCCACCTCTGTGGACCATGAACAGCTAATACTACAGTTCAGGGTCATATTTCACAAAGCACGATTACTGAGTTACTGTTGCTGAATAACTGCACGTGTGTACCTACCAGTGAGTGGCGTGAATGTCAAAGGAAGGCTACAGGAGTATTACATAAAATGCCAGTCTGGGAGTGTCTACAGGTATGTGTGGTTTCCATTCAATCAGCAGCCAATTAAGGCCTTGAGAACAAGGTGAGTGGATTTTTCAGCCAATCAATGACTTGGACATAATCACTGTTGGTGAAACACGCGGGAAAATCAACAGACACTGCGGCCCTCCAGGACTGTATTCTAACTCCCATAGTGTATAATACACAGTTAAATAGATTAATTACTATTTTAATATTAAGTTACTTTGTCCCATAGTTACTGTATCCCACATCCTCCCAGTGGTCCAGAGTTTGGGAATGACTGCCTACTGGCCTACGGGGAACAAACTGCACTTACATCTGGCACCTTTTGCAGTCGAGCCAATTCTGAATTCTGAGCAATCCAGTTTATGTGAACCATCGTTCAGTCACGTCATCCTCCCACATAACACTGGGTCTCTGCTGATAGAGGCTTAAATTAACCTGTCAAATTATCATGCATTGATTCGGCAAATTAATATATTTGATTGCTGAACCCAAAGTGTGAATGAAAAGAAAGATAAATTAACATATGAATTTAACTGTGAGTCAAGGCACAGGACAGAAGTTGATTGAATCCAGGTCCTTCAGGGTGAAAAGCGGTTAGGATCTGATTAGACAGAACTTCTGATACCCCTCAGATTGATGGGGGGTCCGGTGGGGAAAGAGGCCAGCGCAGATAACTTAGTTTAGTGTGAAATGGAGGCAGTACTTTCGAGAGAAAGACAGAGTTTGACTGTGGCGAGACCCCAGAATTCTCTGACTTCGTTCAGAAGCAGTCTGCTTAAATAGCACAATGTGAAGCTAGATCACCTGCTCGATAGCACTGATATAGCAGGGCTGTACATTAACTTCTTTTGCACATAGCACTGGTGCTACAGAGGTTGATAGTTTTGTAGCACAGGCCAAAAACTTGTAGCACGAGTATAAAACGTCTCTAAAATCTCTAAATACAACCACAAGTAATGCAGTTTGTCACTTAAACAGGTATGTGACTGGCAAAAGACATGTATGTTGCATACAGGGCACACAAAATCCAAACCTTAACAAGAAATGTTTTCAGACAAACATTTTTTCTTTATTTGCCCATAATGGTAAATTGCAGGGACATAACAACTGTATACAAGACATCAATATGTTACGCTTCAAATTAGCAGTGCAAATCTCAGTTTAAATTCATATCATCATACAATATTTTTTTTATTTTAAATTAAGAAAGTGTGCAAATCACTAATAAGAAAACAAAAACAACAAACGTGTGTGTGTGTAGTTACTTTGATGACCTTTCTGTATGCACTTACTGTACGTCGCTTTGGATAAAAGCGTCTGCTAAATGAATGTAATGTAATGTAATGTGTGTGTGTGTGTGTGTGCGCGTGTGTGCGTGTACGCGCGCGCACGTGTCACAGATCTAGCATGTCTGCTGGCTACTTTTTGTCCCCCACCACAACGAAGTTGTGGAGGGGGACTTTAATTTGATCCCCGTGTGTGCGTCTGTCTGTCTGTCTGTTTATCACATGTGCGCTTACACAGACCTTAAAGTGTTTAGTAGCTCTTTGTGGAAAATGTAGAATGTAGGTTATATGCATTTTCCCATTAAAGGTATACTATGTAGTTTCAGAACACCAGATGGCGATATAGAGCACGTAGGAGATCATGGTCACTCTGATCAAGCTGTCCTAAATGAATAAATGTCGTAAGTTAGTTAACAGAGGCAAATCTGTAACGTTAGCTCCATCTATTCTCACACACACACGTTAATGTGATGTTTATATAATACAAAGATTTTCTGGTTTCCCTCAAATTGTCCACCATCAATATGATAATGAATTAAATGGAGGTGGCCATCAGGTATATTGTGATACAATCGTTCAAGAGAAATGGTAATGACTTAAGTTAGTTGAAAAAAAACAAAAAATACAAACATACTGGTTATGCTAGCCAGCTCGTGTTCGCACTTTTCATTTGGCAGTGATTCCTCGCGGGCTCGTTCGGGGGTTTTGTTTTGCACTTCTCCTACTTTACTTTGATTTAATACGTGAAAATACCTCTTCATTTTGTCGTCATCCCGGTGTCCCAGATAGATAGCTCGCTCGCTCGACTTGCTGAGGAAAAGGATTGTTCACTAGGAATTGTGGGATTTGGTGTTGGATGTTGGTTTTTAATCGCACGATAGACTACAACTACCAAATAGAATATTGAGGCGCATCGATTCACTTCACACAAACCCTCACTTCACACGCAAAATAAAAATAGTTTTTTTCTCATACACAGGCTATCCCACGGGTGCTACTGCAGTAAATTAATTTATCACACAGACCGATTTTTCCGTAGCACGTGCGACATATATGTCGCACTGTACAGCCCTGTATAGCAAAGAGGGAAGCCATTTTGGGTAAACTTTTTTTTTTTCAAAAGTTTATAAGGGACCCCGTATCCGCAACTTAAAAAAACTAGAGCAAGGCCTCCTTTGTAAACTGGTTGATCAAGCAAATGTAGGCAAGTGCTTACAATCATTTAGTTCATTGAACTCCTAACAGTTTATCCGCTCTTTGATTCTTGCTAATTATTTGTGTTTATTCTAATTGCACCTTCAGCAAATGTTTGATGCAATTAAACTATCCTTGATGCTGCCGATGTTTTGGAACAAGATGAGGTCACAGCTGGGTTGCTAGGCGGCTCCCTGGGGACAAGAGTCTCGATGCACCAACTGCAGAACGATGTGTCTCTGTCTTATCAACGGTTATGATTCGCCAAGGCTGAGATTTAATCATCTGTACTTTAAGGGTCCTTGACTGCAGAAGGCGGGGGGAAATACCTCTCTCCCCAAGTGGTGGTACTAGGGAGAGTATGAAGAATTACAGGTACATTTAAGACCTTCTGAGGGTGGTGTAAACTGTAGCCGGAGAGACTGTTTCTTAAGACAAGACATGTCTATACCAAGTCAGAGTCTCCCTAAATAAAGCACTAAAGTGATGACTTTATCGCCTGAGCTCGGGTCTGTCTGCCGAGCTAACTTCACTTCCTGTTTAGTCCCAACAGTAACCTCACGGTTAAGAAACTGATCTCAGAGGTTGCAGGCTCAAATCCAGCAGGGCACTGCCACTGTGCCCTTGTGTAAGGCACTTGAATTGAACTGGCTTTAATAATGGATAATATGCGAAAAATATATGCAAGTCACACGGAATAAGGACATTGCCTAAGCAAATAAACAATCATAATAATAATAATAATAATTATAATAAGTAAATCACTAAGCAGCTAATTTGTCTCTATTATGCTATGACACATAAAGACCCCAGAAAAAGTGATAAATCAGTGTTAAAATCTGTGTTAAAATCAGTATTAAAATCACTGTAGGAATATATGGTAACACTGGGTCATGCGAATGAGGAGGACTAACCGCCTCACTTGAAGAACACACTTGTGAATATGTATGAAATGTGTTGGGCCCTGCTGCCAGAAATAAAACCTGCTCTGTTATCCTGACTAAAGATTAACAGGGATGGATGGCCTGGAGCCAGTAGAGCTGGTGGTGCAAATACTTTATTAGAAATACCTTTTACACTGATACAAGGCTTATATGGGCTGATGTTGGTTGCTGTAGGCACGTACTACGTGGGTTATTTTAGTATGACAGTGTTGCACATTATGGCAAAGCAAAGAAAAATTTAACTCGTTGACCACTAGCAGTCAACTGAGTGGGAAACAGAATGATAAATCTGGACTGGCTGTCCAAGCGTCACTGTTTTTCCTACTTACAGCCCATTAAATGGAAGCTGTGCACAGCAGCGTAAAGCAAGTGTGGAGATAAAAGTTATTTAAAGTTTTACTGTGAAGACCTTTGTTTTTTCACACTTCCCAGGAATGTTTTAATGAGCACATTCTCTTTGGGGTATTGATGACTGCAATGCAAGACAAACGCACTGAAACTGGAAATAAAACTCATTCCATGTTTAGCTGAGGCAGTGAAAGCCCAGAAGAGGCTCGCTGGTCCTTCGAGGCAGTGTCAGCCTGAAGTGGAGTTTTATTTTTAACTTCCTGTTCTGGGACCTTCTCCTTCCTGTTTGCGCGGCACTTCTGCTGCCGAACACAAACAAGGCCTGGTGCTTTGATAATGAACACACTGCACCACCACCGAGCGCTGCTATGAACCCACTTGCGATTTGTGTGAGAAAACGCGACGTGATAAATGAGGCGACCCACCCCCCCCCTGCGCCCCGCCCCTCCCCCCCCCCCCCCCCCTCCAGAAAATGGGACGGTCCCTTGTTATCACCGAGTGCACAGCTCCTGTACAATCGCCCTGAGCAGGATTAGCTGGCTAACTCCCCCAAATGCTCCTTACCAAAGTTACCTAAAGATGCCCCAACCCTGCATAAAATGTTTTCTCTTATCTCACACAGTGCTTTTACTGTGGTCTAACATATACACACGCATGCACGTGTGTACACACGCACGCACTCTCACACACACACACACACACACACACACACACACACACACACACACATATTATATTCTCATGAACTTCTTGTCAAAAAAGTACAGTAGTACAGTAAAACCATGTAACTTCATCCTTTATGTTTAAGGGATTCAGCACTTGTTTTTATTGTCAGGTATTTTGCAAACAAAGGGGGAATCACACTCCTTTGGACAAAGATGGTCAAAGATGAACAAATTCAGGCAAACTGTGCAGAAATGGAAAGAAACAAGCTTTTTAAAGTTCAGGTTTGCCCGCCCAACCCCCCTCGTCTGCATTTGGACTCTATCTCGGTAGAAGCACCCTCATAAATGTGATTTATTAAACAATTATTTATACATAAAACATTGGACTCTATTTTTGTGTCTTCCCAACCTGTTCTGTTTACTGGCCTATAAGGCATAAAGGGTTATTACTGCATACATAAAGTGTTCATTACACCTGAGCTTTCCATGAGGACTTATTATTTCATATAACTTATATAATGCACACCAATAATCATGCTCTGTTTGATTTCTCTCCTCATAAATAGGCCCCATTGCTCTTTGTAAGAGGTAATAAAACATCTCCATGTCAGCCTGGCTCCAATCCGTCACGTCAGTCACGGCCAATTTACTCCCTTTTCACTTTATTTTTATTTTTATTAAGCCTCCTGGTTCTCTTGCCAACTTGGGATAGACTTGGAATAAGCCCCGAATTATGAGAAAACAGCTCATTTGCTTGTATAATTTGCTCATTTGCTTGTATGCCCTGAGCAGTCAGTAGGGTTGACTCAATGACTCAAGCAGCAAGCTGTACAATTTTAGTCAAAGATAAGTAGAAGTTCAGTTTTTTAAATAAGATTTACAGTCAGGTTACTGGAGGCTTACATTGTTATGTTGTTTTTTCCACCCCTCCTCTCAGAGTAGGGATGGAATGGAGAGCGTAGATCAGACTGCAATAAATGTCTGTCTTATCAAGTGTTTTAGTCTTGTAAATGAGACTTAAAATCTATTTTTTTTTTCTTAAAAGTGAAAGATATTAGCTTGTTTTAATTTACTTTTTGCTTGACAAGTGAAATGATCTTACCCCATAGGCAAATCTTAAAATGAGTAAAACTATCTCACCCCACTGGCAGATAATTTGTCTTATTTAGCAAAACTAATGTAAGGCTGAAAAATGGATTATCAGTCCAAAACCCTTGGAGCTGGTGGCGACTTCTTTGAACCCTTTTTCCTTCCTCTAACCTCTACTGATTGTTCCAAACCACCAATCACAAGGTCGTAAACGACAGCTGGAATTGACCCTACAACTGGACATCAGAAGGAAACGGCATTCCTAATGACGCCGGGAACTCAGGCCTGCTCACAGGTCTTTTACGGCCTAGGTTCTGGACTGAATGGCTCTTGGAACATATTAAACAAAGTTGTATATGTATCTTGCATCATATGTATGTGCATGTAAATGAGTAATTGTAATTGTGGAAGTATAAAGTAATTGTGGATAATATGATAAATGTGGTGAACCTGGATACTACTAATTGAAGTGTGTGGTATGTGAAAGTATAAAGGAGGATTGTATAGGTTATCAGGGATGCGCTTGTCCCTATAAGTATCTGGAACCTAGAGTGGCCATCACCGGGATTTCACCTGATATCTATATAAATGATAGGGAAGATCATAAAATCACGCGACGTCGTTCAAAGAGTCTTATTACTATCACTAGATTGGGAGGGGTAGACTCTGTTTCTCTCCCTGGAGGGGGGTCCCTGGGTGGTGAAACATCTCTTCCTGCCAGACCTTATTTGGACAAACAAAGAGACTTGTGGAGCGTGGAAAGCCTGAGCAAGACTGCATTTAAGGGAAGCCCAAAGGGATATTCGAGGAGAAACTGCTTAACAGTTCTCCTGGTACCATAGTCACACCGTACGGAATCACTTGGTTATATACTTTGTTAGTGAACTTGTTCATGTTTATTTGTCTTAGCAGCATGTTATCCTGTGTTTAGCTATAGGTATTGAATGTGTTCGTGTTTGCTCTCACAGTCTTAACCAGTGATTATTGTCATTAATAAATTACCATGTTTCACATCAACTGCATCTTTCTTTTAAACCCTTTTTCCAGCTTCAATTGCCTGCATGATCTGAGCTGCAGTGTTCCAAGCATTGTGGTATGTATGCTTCAGTCTCAGAGTCAGAACTCCTGCGTCTCACTCAGGGCTAATTCTAAGCTAATGACCTCCCTGCCTGTTATTCAATTATTTTTATATTTAACTTGCGTGGTCTCCATGAATCTCATCCATCTTATACCCTTTTCAGCCTAAATTACGACTGAAGACTCAGGGGGACAATTCTGACCAAGGACCGACTGATCAGCGGCCTGGTACAGCAAGTGGCATTCTCAAGTTGGGAAAGGCAGTCAAGTTCTGCCCGCAAAACAGGGTTGGTAGTGTATGGTTCTGGTGATTTGATGTGAAGAGAACCCATGGGCGTTCTAATTCGCCTTAAGGAGCCCTTTAAATGCACTCTGACCTGGGCTCGCAACTATGATAAATATAATGCATGTATTGTGTTGGCTAGACCCCCAACCTCTGCATTCTCCAACGAACTGAGCTTCAGCAATAATGCTGATTCCGGCAAGCATATGTTGAGTAATGGTGGTACTTAAGGACAAGTCAAGTGTACTCCGAGCTCCACGCATGTTTAACCCAAATTCTAAATTATAATTTTAAATGGAGTCAGATACACGAGTAAATAAAACAATAATATTTCAAAATAACTTTTACCTTTTCCCACAGCAATAGCGGAATACATCACGCTTAAACCTTTGCTCCGAGCTATTCCCTCATTGGTCTAGTAATTGTGGGTTCTACACTAACATAACTAAGATTCTAAAGTCTAAATATAAGATTAAAATGCTTGTTAAGATTTGTTTTTTGCAGTGTGTACATGAATACATTGTATAGATTTAGAAGCACTATAGAAGGTGCCAGTAGGGCCTTGAGATGCCTGTTGGACATGACAGGGTATTTTGGTTTTAAGAAACCTCTGAAAGGAGGTTTGAGACAAATGAGACACAAAGACCACTCACTGCCAATGCAGAGCCAGGTGGAACTGTGAAACTGAAAAAAACAAGGTGATGAAACAGCTGTCTGTTCTGGACAGGCAAGTCACACTAACTGGCCTACTTTGGAAGTTTGCCAATTTTCAGACCAAATAATTTTGCCATCATGACACCACCAAATAACATCATGACCTTCTTTGTGTGTGCATTATTGGATAAGTTGAGACTTGGGTCAACAAAAATGGTGGTGGACAATTAAAAACCCTAGGGCCTAGGGTGTTAAATGTACACCAGCAGTGTTAGATTTACACCGGCATTTTTGCTGTGCAGAGGTGGAAATTCCAGGGGGCAGAAAGTAAAAGTCCGGTCATGTGTCTCTTCTACCCTTGGACTCAGCCAGCTGATTTCTCTGATTAGTTCTACCTCCTGGCTGAAGAATTGTGCTAATTAGCAAATCCAGGTGATTGTAACAAAATACTGGGGAGGACTTTTACTTTCTGAACCTGGATTTTCCACCTCTTGTCAAATCATTGTTTGAAATTGTTTTTCAATGATTAGATGGTTTAAACACCAGTTAAATTCCTTCAGATTACTGACACTTTTACAAGAAGGACATACTGTATTTTCACCAATATTCAAAATGTCTGTAAATTTCAGTCCATAGCACTTTTTATTGTAAAATTCTCTGGGATCTGCAGGAGTATTTTCTAATTTTACCAGCATAAAAAAGCTAAAATATTTCAAATACATATTTGACCCAGGTCTTGTTACACTGAGTGAACATGTACTGCGTTTATACACAATCTAGCACAACTGTAAAAACAAATAGCTTGCATGTTAAAAGCATACAACAGCAGCGCATGCATTGATGTCAGCTCTGCTGTCTCTGGTTATGGGTCACTACAGAAGCAGGTCAGTAGGAAGGACCAGACCGCTTGTTTCCCCGGCAACAGATTCAAGCTCCTGCCAGGAGATTCCCAAGCATTCCACAGGGTCTCCAATCAGCGGGGTGTGTCCACAGATGTGGGGGGAGTCCTCGCCTTGCTTCTGGGGGTCAATGGCTGCGCTTGGGTTGAAAGGAAAGCTCTGGTCCTCTGTACTGATGATCCTGGCTTGACAGCCTTTTAAGGCCTGGGCTGTGTCCGAATCAGTCCCCTTTCATATACTTGTTGAGTACACTGGATGAGAAAGTAGTTAAGTAAAAAAAAAAATTATCTAAATGTAGTATACTTAAAACCCCCGGATCATATACTTGTATCTCGTCAAGTATGGCTTGCATTAACCTGTCACATAACCTGTGAGTGTTCGCTGTAAAATTACGTTTAATATACTTTATGTATTCATTCAGAACTTTTCACACATTACATTTAGTGTTTTCCAAAAAAGACATTAATATTACTTTAAAAAGTTTACCTTGTCTGTGAAGCAAAAATATACTTGGATTCTTTTTATATATTTACACCAATAAATAAACATTTAGTGTGACTGTAGTGCAAAAGCAGCTGTGTTTGAAAAGCGGAGCAAATGCATAGAACAATGATGTAATCATCACTCAGCATGAGAGAGAGAGTCGAGGAGCACTCTGGGGCCACGCCCACTCGTTATGGGGCCACATGCATCTGGCCCGAATTGTCGAATCAGCACAAGCTTTATATAACCGTGCTTTTTTCGCAGTAGGTGTCCGAGACTGGGGAACAGAGACTGCAGATGACAGAGAGACGGACAGACAGTCATCCACCGTCTGTTTTGCTGAAAATTTGATTTAGTTTGTTTTTCTCCCTTTGTTGTGTTAATTTATTATTTTGAGCCAGGACCCCCCGTGAGGGAGAGTAGTGAAGGCTTCACTTTGTTTTTTTCCCCCTACTTGTCTCTTTGTGTCCTCTTATTAAAATATAAATAAATATTCCCATACTCACAAGAACAACCGTGCTTCTCGATGTCCAACCAATTATGGCCCTCCCAGGGGGGTGTCACTGTGGTATTAATTAGCATATAAATTAGGTGTCGTTTTTATGAAACAGTGGAAACAACAAATGTTAGCAACGCTAAATAATATGCTATTTAATTTATAATATTCTTAAATTGCATTTCATACATCGTCCATGCCGACTAAATAACAACCATCAGAGCATGATGCCAGTATGTTTTGACACGGAACCTGGAACATATGTTTCTGGCTTTGACAGAACTTGACTGGAACAATAAAATGTTCTGAGGCTGTTTAGGGAACGTTCTCATCATAACCTTGTCACACGATCAATTGGGAATTCAACTGGAATGGCTCCCCAGTGCTCTGGGTTTCCTGTTGGATGGATACATGGATATTGTTTTTAAATAAATAAATTCATAACCCAATGGCCCGAAATCAAAGCCTTTGGAATGGCATAAGTCTCTGTTTTAAATCAGGAGTTTTAAAGAGCTGAAGCTCATTTTTAACCCTCAGCTCAGACTGCCATTTCAAAGTTAATTTACACCGCTGCACTCTTCATGTCTACTCATTTCCATTCTCTCACTTATACACATGATGTCCCTCATCCAATCAACGGGATTTATGAGTTCTTGGGGTTTCCCCTAGATAGATGATTTTTGCATATAATTGGGAAATAAGTTCAAGGTCTACAAAATCCAACTAATTAAATTTTTTACCATTATTACAGAAAAAGATTTTTACCACTGTGTATTGCTGCATTTCAATTCAGTGTCCATATATTAATTTGATAAATGGGCAATAATTAATTTTTATTTCCAGCTTTGAAGTTCACATCAGACACACAGCTGTGCTTCAAACAGCTTTGCCTTTAAAAAGCTGATATGTGGAAATTAAAATGTGATCATTTTCAGCATGTCTCTCAATTCAATAAAAATATTCACAAGGCTCAACTGAAACCCAATGTACTGGGAAAGTATTGCACAGCCTAATTTTGCCTTGTCGATTTATTTATGGAAGCTCAACGATTCAGTGATTTCTGTACTGTAGGAGGGAGAAAATGTTTGCTCATCTTTTTAATGAAAGCAGAGGACAGAAGTATTTTCATATGGAGACACTTACAGCTAAGAGCCTATGAAAATGAAAAAAAGACACAGAGATAACATATGTGTTCGTGTATTGAGTGCACATGTATGTGTGTGTTTGTGTATTTGTGCATGAGTGCGTTTAATGAGGACATAGGATATGTGATTGCCAGTTTCTCAGGTTTGAATTGGGCCAATAAAGGCATTTAAATCTGAAATCTATCTTTTTCTCCCTCTGCCTTTGAGTTCAAACACAGACACACAGACAAATAGCTTTTTTTCCCTTAAGATTTCCTTTTCGGATAATGTTAAAGGCATAGCTGTGTAAAGGTCATGTTAAAGGCATAGCTGTGTAAAGGTCATGTTAAAGGCATAGCTGTGTAAAGGTCATGTTAAAGGCATAGCTGTGTAAAGGTCATGTTAAAGGCATAGCTGTGTAAAGGTCATGTTAAAGGCATAGCTGTGTAAAGGTCATGTTAAAGACATAGCTGTGTAAAGGTCATGTTAAAGGCATAGCTGTGTAAAGGTCATGTTAAAGGCATAGCTGTGTAAAGGTCATGATAAAGGCATAGCCGTGTAAAGGTCATGTTAAAGGCATAGCTGTGTAAAGGTCATGTTAAAGGCATAGCTGTGTAAAGGTCATGTTAAAGGCATAGCTGTGTAAAGGTCATGCATAGCTGTGTTCAGGTCATGTTAAAGGCATAGCTGTGTAAAGGTCATGTTAAAGGCATAGCTGTGTAAAGGTCATGTTAAAGGCATAGCTGTGTAAAGGTCATGTTAAAGGCATAGCTGTGTAAAGGTCATGTTAAAGGCATAGCTGTGTAAAGGTCATGTTAAAGGCATAGCTGTGTAAAGGTAATTTGTACTGTGGTATTTACATTTGTTACAGTACAAATTCTTGCTTTGTATTCATTATAATGTTCCATTTAAAATCAAGACATGCAATGTTGACCGAACAAACCAATAATTTGTATTGTAGCTTTTTGGTGATATCACAGTTTTGTATTCCTGAGGCTAACGCTGATGTTCTCCACTTCTGTACACCACTCTGTATAAGAGTGTGTGCTGTGTGATTGTAATGTATGTATCTCTCCCCAGTTCATCTCCTAAGTCTTGAAACGACCCACATAGCAGCCAACTTCACTCACCTCTGCCCCGGATTCGGCTGAAAGCCGGGCAGATAACGTCCATCCTGCGTCTCCGGATCGAAGCCGGGCCACATCCGCAATACGAACACGTCCTTTTCAGTTTTTCAGAGGATCTAGAGTGCACCTGGACTCGATTTGGGCCAGATGTTGAAATTAACAGGAAATTCATAGCAAATATGGCCCTTTTTCAAACTGGATCCGCAAAGCCAGTTTTGGGCCACTGTGCAAATTGAAGCCGGGCCAGATTCTTTTTACAAATCCGGGCCAGAAGTTGCGGTTCATCCGGCCATATCCGGTCCAGTGTCAGTTTGCTATGTGGGCACTGCTCAATCTTTGAACAACAGTTTCCTCCTCTTTGCAAAAAGAACACTCCCCATCTGACCATTGGATCAAAGTATGCACCGTGTCTGTCTGTAGCTATCACTCCAAGAATGACCCTCCCCTGTAGATCAGCTGTAAGCTGTTTCATGTGAGGCAGAGAGGCCCCCAACATCCCCCCTCACCCCACAACCCCCCCCCACAGGGATGAATCTGGCCATAACAGCCCTGACCACCTGGGCGCTTTCAACCAACTGCAACCGTGCCTTGGAGCAGATTACATAGGGAGCCTTCTGTCCAATGTCTTCAAGGTCCCCAAACACCCCTGTTTAAAAAAAGAGGAGCTTGTCCCCACCCCCCAGAACTCACTCACAGCAGGAGTAACAAAAAAAAATAGGAAGGGGGGGAGAGGGGCACCGTCACCCATCTGGTTCAACAACGTTTCACCCGCCAGCATCTCTCGGTAGCGCCCAGAAAGCACCTCCGCCACTTCCAGCGCAGGCCGAGCAGAACCCATGTCTGAGACCGCTCTCAGTTAATCTGCTGTTTTCCAGTTTTTGGTAGCTGTGAGCATCCAAAAAGGTACAAAATGGAACTACGAAGAAACACTTTTTTTGAATGCAATGGAGCTTTTTTATATATTTATTTATTTGTATTTGTTTTTTTATATCCACAGGTATAATATTTTCTTATTCTCGCGCTGTCACTCATCTAGCGAGAGACGCCACTTGCAGTCACACTGGAGGCCTTGGATGTAGCCCCACAGAAATTGACACTGAAGATGTCATGAGGACGGACACCTGTCCTATTGTTGCACTTGTCACCGCCTGTAATTTAAGGCATCAGTGGTGAATGAAATGAGTTCTCAGAGTTTGGTCTGAGAGTTGGACAGCATTCATTACGGTGATAGATAGGACAACCTCCTCTTCTCCCTGCCTAGCTTAGTTACATAAATTCAGACCAAGGACACAAGCGCCGTCCGTTGGCAACAAAAGGCACCCCAACACTCGCACGAGAATCAGTAGCGTTTCAATTCCCACACTGCGCCTGTTTATCAGATGTGTGTGATCAGCTGAGCAGCGATGGTTATATCATCGGGAATGAGAAGGATCACAAACAGAAAAAGGGAAACTATAAAACCGCTCAAATTCACAGAAGAGGAGGAGACTGATGAATCCGGTCTACTGTTCTTGCAGTTGTTTTAAATCATGTCTTATTGTACAACACAGCAAAAGCCTAAGTGTTAAATCAACTCTAACAGAGTGAACAGAAGAAGATTGATGACGAGAACAGGCCATTCGGCCCGACTTTTCATTTTACTTTTTGACAGTGCACACAGGAAATAAGAAAACAACCAATCAATCAATAATACAATTATTCAATCAGTAACAAAATCGAATCAATAAATAAAATCAATCAATAAAAAAAATCTATCAATGATAAAATAAATCAATCAATAAAAATATATAAAAATAAAATTTAAATTAAAAAATAAAACAAAATAAATAATTAAACAACAAATGAATAAGTAAAAGTCATATAACTATAGCGGATCCAGTACCCAGTACCATGCATAAAAGTAAAATAGGAACCATGTTCTCTTTTAGAGTTTAAAGCACTATACCAGTTGATTTTACACTGATAATTTTGCAGAAATACAGTGCAGCAGGTATAGAGGCCTATTTATGACTGTGGTAAAGTACATTGTTTCTGAATTACAATTGTACTGAAAACCTAACTTGAGCTGCATCCAACTTGCCTAATCTTTACTAATGAAAAAACTGTGGCATTTACATAAGGCTTAAACTGAGTTCTTGTATTGCATCTCGATACATTTTTGAAACCCAAGTAATAATGAATACCATGCAGTGTACACATTTTATTAATGAAACAATGGGAATAAATGTAAATTCTGAATATTTAAGAACCTTTGCTGCCATCTTCATGACAAATGTCATGGGCTACAGAGAGGGTCAGGATTCACCCACACAAAAGATCTGGAACAAATTTGTGGAAATTAATCTGCTACAAGCTAACTCCAAAAAAAACAACAACAAAAAAACTATTATGTTACAGGAATGAAATCTAGTTTTGTTCCTCTCTTCAGTTTTACACAGCCCTCTGTGGACTGTCTGACTCTTTCTTTCTCAATTACAAAGTTGTTGACTTGATCTGTCATAAATCAGACTGTTGACCTTTCACTGAATCTGATCAAAGAAAATAATCAACGTAACAGAGACAAAACAAGGTCCAAATCTCTTTCCCTTAACAAACACAGCAATATAAATGTGCCATGCAGTGCTAATGCACTGGGAGGCTACCTAGCTTACTTAGGTTCAGTCATTTAAATTTGCACTATGCAGGATTTATAGCCTTGCTGTGGTCCTGTGTTTACAATCAAATAAGTGTCCTCCTCCGTCCTCAACCCCGCCCACTCAAGGTACCAGACTTTGGCCATCTAGCTACCTAATGTAGCTAGCTTGATAGCTAGAGGTAACGTTACTTACAAGTCCAACAGAAAACAGGTCAACTCTGCGTCGCTTTTCATTCACTTGCTAAGCTTCAGTTGTCGCCATTGAAGAAAAGCAAATCGTAGGTGGGCTCCTCTTCTTGAACACGCCCTGTCCGCTTGTTGTTTGGTTTGCTGTACTTATGCTTTTTCACTTCCGTTATTGCAGTGGCTAGCTAGCGACAAATGCTCTGCTGAAACCTCACAGGCTCTGTAGCCAAACCCATAAATGCTCAGAGTACTTAGAAAGGCTAAACTATCAAACTTATCGAGCACTCATCAGGAGTTATTGAGTTTAATTCAGTTGTTCTTTTTCTGATTTGAAGGTTTTGACAGCAGACAAGCACCTGGAAAAAAAGCACCTGGAGGGTAGGTGTGTTTACAAAACCACAACACTGTGCAGGTCTCTTTTTAAGTTATGAAAATAAAGCAAACAGAAACATTTTCCGTCACAAGAAAAAGTATCACGCGGACAGTCATCCAAAAAGAAATCAGATTTGAAAAGGCAAATCCGATTTGAGCATTAAAGCCTGCAGTCTAAAAAAAGCCCCTCAGTGGTCAGAGTCTCACCACCAGGGCAGGGCACGCTGTGCAGTCACACAGTGACATCACAGGCCAAACAAGGAGACGACCAATCGGGAAAAACAGAACAATCATCTGGGGGATGTGTTGTTACTTTTTAAAGTGAAGTCAATTTAAAAATGAAACACGATGACAGAACTGTGTTGATAGGTAATAACCCTGCAGGGGCTTCGCACAATTTACACTGTTTGGGAAACAACTAAGCACTCATAAAAAAAAATTGATAGAATATGCAAGAGTTGCAAGATGTGCAATTTTCAGGTTTTGATTTTGTTTTTTGTTTTTTAACAAAGGCCTGACCCTTTCCGGTGTCATATTTGGTAGTCTAAGACCTCACAGCCATGGCTGGATGGCTTCCCTGCATTAAGGAACTGGCCTTGTAACCGAAAGGTTGCAGGTTCGATTCCCAGGTAGGACACTGCCGTTGTACCCTTGAGCAAGGTACTTAACCTGAATCACTTCAGTATATATCCAGCTGTATAAATGGATGATATGTAAACAATGCAAAAAAAAAAAAAGAAGTTGTGTAAGTCGCTCTGGATAAGAGCGTCTGCTAAATGCCTGTAATGTAATGTAATGTAATGTAATGTAATTCACCTTTAAGCATTACTCTATAGTAAATATGATGGTCTTAGAAGAAGGTTTACAGCAAATGGCAATAGACATAAAAGCATCTGAGGCCAAAAGGCCTCACTGGAAATCAAACGAGCACTAATGCCCACTTTGAAGGGACTTTACATTTTTTATCCAAGGCCCATCTATCTGACATTCCTCTTCACTGGCACTGATGATACATTTCCTAATTATTCCATAATTTCTATTCTTGTTCCTCACCATTAATATTTGAATTATGTAATTATCTTCAGTCTTTTTCAAGGAACAAAGGAAAGTGAGTAATTGCAAGATGTCTGGGCGCTGTACCCAACGCTTCAAAGATATCTTCTCATGCCTTTTCCACATCTCTAGAGAAATTCCATTGAAGGCCTCTGAGAGCTTTAAAAACCGAAAGCCAATCTGACATGGGAATTTTTCACCCATAATCACAGCAATATTTTTTCTCAGTAGTTCAGCTCATCTACACAACTATTGATTTCTGTGATGATGAAGCTGATAAAGCTGGGATGAAGGTTCAGCTGAAAAGAAGGTCGGACTGTGTTGGGAGACTGGGTTGGGAAATAGTGCTTTCAGACAAAAACGTGCTATAAATCAACGTGCTGACCTATGAAAGATCCCAGACATCGGGAACCTATGTTAGATGGCGCAGGTATCCAAGAGACATGCTGCGTTGCAATTTCATCGATATTAACACAAGAACGGGAAAGGACGGACACAAAATAATGAATGTATGAGGGTGGAGAAGGGCCAGATGATGCTAGAAAAGGGAAATGGTGATAAAATACAGAGATATTAAAGCAATGCATCTGGGATATAAACCCCTGGGGCATGCTCAACTAAGCACACTGCAAACTCAAGAGCGAACAGTCCCTCAACCAGCTGGTCCTAAAGATGAATAATTCACTGTAGTCAGATGGCAAGTTTGCCATCCACCAAGTTATAGCATAGTGAAGCGTGTTGCTTAACTATGTCCTCCTAAAACCAGGCAATTCATTTTTATCTCCAAGCAGGAGACATGAGTTTCTGGTCTTAATCTCAAGAACCATATATTCTACTATGCTGAAATACACTACATGGAACATTCAATAAAAATAAAATAAACAATATTTAGAAAATATTTTCACTGCGATATGTTTTTGTCAAAATACTTTTTTCTGTCGGGTCTCAGGAAGATAAGCACTGAGAGTTTGCCACTTTTCTGATTTTCACACAAAAGTAAATACAATGATCACAGACTCTCACTCCTTACAAGCATTAACTTGCGTGCTAATGTACCAAATGTGCATGTTTATTAGAATTACGGTTTATGTAATACAATACAAACCATGACTGTCCTGTTTCATGTACAGCTGGCCTGCTACCTAGCTAGATATGGTTTCATCACACAGTCACCTAGCTGCCTTTCTAGCTTCCGACTGATAAATCATTGACTGTGAAGTCTAGCTACGGAACGTTTTCCTTACAATAGAAATAATAGCTACCTCCACTTACAAATAGTAATACTAACATTACAGTTCAAAAGAAACAGGTAATTTCAAAATCAGAAAATGCCATGCATTTTAATGAAAGTTACCATGCCGGGTTGGCTGAGTTTTAGGTGACTAATTTAGCATAAGTAGGCTAAATTGTATACGACTGCACTAATTCTGTAGTCACACCGAAGCAGGTTGTTGTTAGCTTGGTAGCCACAGACATTTCTATGTAGTGAAGGCTTCCCCTTTAGCATCAAAATTGCATGTTTATTTGAATTAACATATGGAATGCAAATTCAACACATGACAAAGTATACAGAATCACCGGCTAATATCTCTGTAAGTAAAAATCTCCTTGGCTTTTTTATGCTGAAAAATGCTTTTGGTGAGGTACAGTATACAGTATAACTGAATGCTTTTGGTGAGGTACAGTATACAGTATACCTGAATGCTTTTGGTGAGGTACAGTATACAGTATACCTGAATGCTTTTGGTGAGGTACAGTATACAGTATACCTGAATGCTTTTGGTGAGGTACAGTATACAGTATAACTGAATGCTTTTGGTGAGGTACAGTATACAGTATACCTGAATGCTTTTGGTGAGGTACAGTATACAGTATACCTGAATGCTTTTGGTGAGGTACAGTATACAGTATACCTGAATGCTTTTGGTGAGGTACAGTATACAGTATACCTGAATGCTTTTGGTGAGGTACAGTATAACTGAATGCTTTTGGTGAGGTACAGTATACAGTATACCTGAATGCTTTTGGTGAGGTACAGTATGCAGTATAACTGAATGCTTTTGGTGAGGTACAGTATACAGTATACCTGAATGCTTTTGGTGAGGTACAGTATACAGTATACCTGAATGCTTTTGGTGAGGTACAGTATACAGTATACCTGAATGCTTTTGGTGAGGTACAGTATACAGTATACCTGAATGCTTTTGGTGAGGTACAGTATACAGTATACCTGAATGCTTTTGGTGAGGTACAGTATACAGTATACCTGAATGCTTTTGGTGAGGTACAGTATACAGTATACCTGAATGCTTTTGGTGAGGTACAGTATACAGTATACCTGAATGCTTTTGCTGAGGTACAGTATGCAGTATACCTGAATGCTTTTGGTGAGGTACAGTATACAGTATACCTGAATGCTTTTGGTGAGGTACAGTATACAGTATACCTGAATGCTTTTGGTGAGGTACAGTATACAGTATACCTGAATGCTTTTGCTGAGGTACAGTATGCAGTATACCTGAATGCTTTTGGTGAGGTACAGTATGCAGTATAACTGAATGCTTTTGGTGAGGTACAGTATACAGTATACCTGAATGCTTTTGGTGAGGTACAGTATACAGTATACCTGAATGCTTTTGCTGAGGTACAGTATGCAGTATACCTGAATGCTTTTGGTGAGGTACAGTATACAGTATACCTGAATGCTTTTGGTGAGGTACAGTATACAGTATAACTGAATGCTTTTGGTGAGGTACAGTATACAGTATAACTGAATGCTTTTGGTGAGGTACAGTATACAGTATACCTGAATGCTTTTGGTGAGGTACAGTATACAGTATACCTGAATGCTTTTGGTGAGGTACAGTATACAGTATACCTGAATGCTTTTGGTGAGGTACAGTATACAGTATACCTGAATGCTTTTGCTGAGGTACAGTATGCAGTATACCTGAATGCTTTTGGTGAGGTACAGTATACAGTATACCTGAATGCTTTTGCTGAGGTACAGTATGCAGTATAACTGAATGCTTTTGGTGAGGTACAGTATGCAGTATAACTGAATGCTTTTGGTGAGGTACAGTATGCAGTATAACTGAATGCTTTTGGTGAGGTACAGTATACAGTATACCTGAATGCTTTTGCTGAGGTACAGTATGCAGTATACCTGAATGCTTTTGGTGAGGTACAGTATACAGTATAACTGAATGCTTTTGGTGAGGTACAGTATACAGTATACCTGAATGCTTTTGCTGAGGTACAGTATGCAGTATACCTGAATGCTTTTGGTGAGGTACAGTATACAGTATACCTGAATGCTTTTGGTGAGGTACAGTATACAGTATACCTGAATGCTTTTGGTGAGGTACAGTATACAGTATACCTGAATGCTTTTGGTGAGGTACAGTATACAGTATACCTGAATGCTTTTGGTGAGGTACAGTATGCAGTATAACTGAATGCTTTTGGTGAGGTACAGTATACAGTATACCTGAATGCTTTTGGTGAGGTACAGTATGCAGTATAACTGAATGCTTTTGGTGAGGTACAGTATACAGTATAACTGAATGCTTTTGCTGAGGTACAGTATGCAGTATACCTGAATGCTTTTGGTGAGGTACAGTATACAGTATAACTGAATGCTTTTGGTGAGGTACAGTATACAGTATACCTGAATGCTTTTGGTGAGGTACAGTATACAGTATAACTGAATGCTTTTGGTGAGGTACAGTATACAGTATAACCTGAATGCTTTTGGTGAGGTACAGTATACAGTATACCTGAATGCTTTTGGTGAGGTACAGTATACAGTATACCTGAATGCTTTTGGTGAGGTACAGTATACAGTATAACTGAATGCTTTTGGTGAGGTACAGTATACAGTATACCTGAATGCTTTTGGTGAGGTACAGTATACAGTATAACTGAATGCTTTTGGTGAGGTACAGTATACAGTATAACTGAATGCTTTTGGTGAGGTACAGTATACAGTATACCTGAATGCTTTTGGTGAGGTACAGTATACAGTATACCTGAATGCTTTTGGTGAGGTACAGTATACAGTATACCTGAATGCTTTTGGTGAGGTACAGTATACAGTATAACTGAATGCTTTTGGTGAGGTACAGTATACAGTATACCTGAATGCTTTTGCTGAGGTACAGTATGCAGTATAACTGAATGCTTTTGGTGAGGTACAGTATACAGTATAACTGAATGCTTTTGGTGAGGTACAGTATACAGTATACCTGAATGCTTTTGGTGAGGTACAGTATACAGTATAACTGAATGCTTTTGGTGAGGTACAGTATACAGTATAACTGAATGCTTTTGGTGAGGTACAGTATATAGTATACCTGAATGCTTTTGGTGAGGTACAGTATGCAGTATACCTGAATGCTTTTGGTGAGGTACAGTATACAGTATACCTGAATGCTTTTGCTGAGGTACAGTATACAGTATACCTGAATGCTTTTGGTGAGGTACAGTATGGAGTATACCTGAATGCTTTTGGTGAGGTACAGTATACAGTATACCTGAATGCTTTTGCTGAGGTACAGTATGCAGTATACCTGAATGCTTTTGGTGAGGTACAGTATACAGTATAACTGAATGCTTTTGGTGAGGTACAGTATACAGTATACCTGAATGCTTTTGGTGAGGTACAGTATGCAGTATAACTGAATGCTTTTGGTGAGGTACAGTATGCAGTATAACTGAATGCTTTTGGTGAGGTACAGTATACAGTATACCTGAATGCTTTTGGTGAGGTACAGTATACAGTATACCTGAATGCTTTTGGTGAGGTACAGTATACAGTATAACTGAATGCTTTTGGTGAGGTACAGTATACAGTATACCTGAATGCTTTTGGTGAGGTACAGTATACAGTATACCTGAATGCTTTTGGTGAGGTACAGTATGCAGTATACCTGAATGCTTTTGGTGAGGTACAGTATACAGTATACCTGAATGCTTTTGGTGAGGTACAGTATACAGTATAACTGAATGCTTTTGGTGAGGTACAGTATACAGTATACCTGAATGCTTTTGCTGAGGTACAGTATGCAGTATACCTGAATGCTTTTGGTGAGGTACAGTATACAGTATACCTGAATGCTTTTGGTGAGGTACAGTATACAGTATACCTGAATGCTTTTGCTGAGGTACAGTATGCAGTATACCTGAATGCTTTTGGTGAGGTACAGTATACAGTATAACTGAATGCTTTTGGTGAGGTACAGTATACAGTATACCTGAATGCTTTTGGTGAGGTACAGTATACAGTATAACTGAATGCTTTTGGTGAGGTACAGTATACAGTATAACTGAATGCTTTTGGTGAGGTACAGTATACAGTATACCTGAATGCTTTTGGTGAGGTACAGTATACAGTATAACTGAATGCTTTTGGTGAGGTACAGTATGCAGTATAACTGAATGCTTTTGGTGAGGTACAGTATGCAGTATAACTGAATGCTTTTGGTGAGGTACAGTATACAGTATAACTGAATGCTTTTGCTGAGGTACAGTATGCAGTATACCTGAATGCTTTTGGTGAGGTACAGTATACAGTATACCTGAATGCTTTTGGTGAGGTACAGTATACAGTATACCTGAATGCTTTTGGTGAGGTACAGTATACAGTATAACTGAATGCTTTTGGTGAGGTACAGTATGCAGTATAACTGAATGCTTTTGGTGAGGTACAGTATGCAGTATAACTGAATGCTTTTGGTGAGGTACAGTATACAGTATACCTGAATGCTTTTGGTGAGGTACAGTATGCAGTATAACTGAATGCTTTTGGTGAGGTACAGTATACAGTATAACTGAATGCTTTTGCTGAGGTACAGTATGCAGTATACCTGAATGCTTTTGGTGAGGTACAGTATACAGTATAACTGAATGCTTTTGGTGAGGTACAGTATACAGTATACCTGAATGCTTTTGGTGAGGTACAGTATACAGTATAACTGAATGCTTTTGGTGAGGTACAGTATACAGTATACCTGAATGCTTTTGGTGAGGTACAGTATACAGTATAACTGAATGCTTTTGGTGAGGTACAGTATACAGTATACCTGAATGCTTTTGGTGAGGTACAGTATACAGTATAACTGAATGCTTTTGGTGAGGTACAGTATACAGTATAACTGAATGCTTTTGGTGAGGTACAGTATACAGTATAACTGAATGCTTTTGGTGAGGTACAGTATACAGTATAACTGAATGCTTTTGGTGAGGTACAGTATGCAGTATACCTGAATGCTTTTGGTGAGGTACAGTATACAGTATACCTGAATGCTTTTGGTGAGGTACAGTATACAGTATACCTGAATGCTTTTGGTGAGGTACAGTATACAGTATACCTGAATGCTTTTGGTGAGGTACAGTATACAGTATACCTGAATGCTTTTGGTGAGGTACAGTATACAGTATACCTGAATGCTTTTGGTGAGGTACAGTATACAGTATACCTGAATGCTTTTGGTGAGGTACAGTATACAGTATAACTGAATGCTTTTGGTGAGGTACAGTATACAGTATACCTGAATGCTTTTGGTGAGGTACAGTATACAGTATACCTGAATGCTTTTGGTGAGGTACAGTATACAGTATAACTGAATGCTTTTGGTGAGGTACAGTATACAGTATACCTGAATGCTTTTGGTGAGGTACAGTATGCAGTATAACTGAATGCTTTTGGTGAGGTACAGTATACAGTATAACTGAATGCTTTTGCTGAGGTACAGTATGCAGTATACCTGAATGCTTTTGGTGAGGTACAGTATACAGTATAACTGAATGCTTTTGCTGAGGTACAGTATGCAGTATACCTGAATGCTTTTGGTGAGGTACAGTATACAGTATAACTGAATGCTTTTGGTGAGGTACAGTATACAGTATACCTGAATGCTTTTGGTGAGGTACAGTATACAGTATAACTGAATGCTTTTGGTGAGGTACAGTATACAGTATACCTGAATGCTTTTGGTGAGGTACAGTATACAGTATAACTGAATGCTTTTGGTGAGGTACAGTATACAGTATACCTGAATGCTTTTGGTGAGGTACAGTATACAGTATAACTGAATGCTTTTGGTGAGGTACAGTATACAGTATAACTGAATGCTTTTGCTGAGGTACAGTATGCAGTATACCTGAATGCTTTTGGTGAGGTACAGTATACAGTATAACTGAATGCTTTTGGTGAGGTACAGTATACAGTATAACTGAATGCTTTTGGTGAGGTACAGTATACAGTATAACTGAATGCTTTTGGTGAGGTACAGTATACAGTATACCTGAATGCTTTTGGTGAGGTACAGTATACAGTATAACTGAATGCTTTTGGTGAGGTACAGTATACAGTATAACTGAATGCTTTTGGTGAGGTACAGTATACAGTATAACTGAATGCTTTTGGTGAGGTACAGTATACAGTATAACTGAATGCTTTTGGTGAGGTACAGTATACAGTATACCTGAATGCTTTTGGTGAGGTACAGTATACAGTATACCTGAATGCTTTTGGTGAGGTACAGTATACAGTATACCTGAATGCTTTTGGTGAGGTACAGTATACAGTATACCTGAATGCTTTTGGTGAGGTACAGTATACAGTATACCTGAATGCTTTTGGTGAGGTACAGTATACAGTATACCTGAATGCTTTTGGTGAGGTACAGTATACAGTATAACTGAATGCTTTTGGTGAGGTACAGTATACAGTATACCTGAATGCTTTTGGTGAGGTACAGTATACAGTATACCTGAATGCTTTTGGTGAGGTACAGTATACAGTATAACTGAATGCTTTTGGTGAGGTACAGTATACAGTATAACTGAATGCTTTTGGTGAGGTACAGTATACAGTATACCTGAATGCTTTTGGTGAGGTACAGTATACAGTATAACTGAATGCTTTTGGTGAGGTACAGTATACAGTATACCTGAATGCTTTTGGTGAGGTACAGTATACAGTATAACTGAATGCTTTTGGTGAGGTACAGTATACAGTATACCTGAATGCTTTTGGTGAGGTACAGTATACAGTATAACTGAATGCTTTTGGTGAGGTACAGTATACAGTATAACTGAATGCTTTTGGTGAGGTACAGTATACAGTATAACTGAATGCTTTTGGTGAGGTACAGTATACATTATACCTGAATGCTTTTGGTGAGGTACAGTATGCAGTATAACTGAATGCTTTTGGTGAGGTACAGTATACAGTATACCTGAATGCTTTTGGTGAGGTACAGTATACAGTATAACTGAATGCTTTTGGTGAAGTACAGTATACAGTATACCTGAATGCTTTTGGTGAGGTACAGTATACAGTATAACTGAATGCTTTTGGTGAGGTACAGTATACAGTATACCTGAATGCTTTTGGTGAGGTACAGTATACAGTATAACTGAATGCTTTTGGTGAGGTACAGTATACAGTATAACTGAATGCTTTTGGTGAGGTACAGTATACAGTATACCTGAATGCTTTTGGTGAGGTACAGTATACAGTATAACTGAATGCTTTTGGTGAGGTACAGTATACAGTATACCTGAATGCTTTTGGTGAGGTACAGTATACAGTATAACTGAATGCTTTTGGTGAGGTACAGTATACAGTATACCTGAATGCTTTTGGTGAGGTACAGTATACAGTATAACTGAATGCTTTTGGTGAGGTACAGTATACAGTATACCTGAATGCTTTTGGTGAGGTACAGTATACAGTATAACTGAATGCTTTTGGTGAGGTACAGTATACAGTATACCTGAATGCTTTTGGTGAGGTACAGTATACAGTATAACTGAATGCTTTTGGTGAGGTACAGTATACAGTATAACTGAATGCTTTTGGTGAGGTACAGTATACAGTATACCTGAATGCTTTTGGTGAGGTACAGTATAACTGAATGCTTTTGGTGAGGTACAGTATACAGTATACCTGAATGCTTTTGGTGAGGTACAGTATACAGTATACCTGAATGCTTTTGGTGAGGTACAGTATACAGTATAACTGAATGCTTTTGGTGAGGTACAGTATACAGTATACCTGAATGCTTTTGGTGAGGTACAGTATACAGTATAACTGAATGCTTTTGGTGAGGTACAGTATACAGTATACCTGAATGCTTTTGGTGAGGTACAGTATACAGTATACCTGAATGCTTTTGGTGAGGTACAGTATACAGTATAACTGAATGCTTTTGGTGAGGTACAGTATACAGTATAACTGAATGCTTTTGGTGAGGTACAGTATACAGTATAACTGAATGCTTTTGGTGAGGTACAGTATACAGTATACCTGAATGCTTTTGGTGAGGTACAGTATACAGTATACCTGAATGCTTTTGGTGAGGTACAGTATACAGTATAACTGAATGCTTTTGGTGAGGTACAGTATACAGTATAACTGAATGCTTTTGGTGAGGTACAGTATACCTGAATGCTTTTGGTGAGGTACAGTATACAGTATAACTGAATGCTTTTGGTGAGGTACAGTATACAGTATAACTGAATGCTTTTGGTGAGGTACAGTATACAGTATACCTGAATGCTTTTGGTGAGGTACAGTATACAGTATACCTGAATGCTTTTGGTGAGGTACAGTATACAGTATACCTGAATGCTTTTGGTGAGGTACAGTATACAGTATAACTGAATGCTTTTGGTGAGGTACAGTATACAGTATAACTGAATGCTTTTGGTGAGGTACAGTATACAGTATACCTGAATGCTTTTGGTGAGGTACAGTATACAGTATAACTGAATGCTTTTGGTGAGGTACAGTATACAGTATACCTGAATGCTTTTGGTGAGGTACAGTATACAGTATACCTGAATGCTTTTGGTGAGGTACAGTATACAGTATAACTGAATGCTTTTGGTGAGGTACAGTATACAGTATACCTGAATGCTTTTGGTGAGGTACAGTATACAGTATACCTGAATGCTTTTGGTGAGGTACAGTATACAGTATACCTGAATGCTTTTGGTGAGGTACAGTATACAGTATAACTGAATGCTTTTGGTGAGGTACAGTATACAGTATAACTGAATGCTTTTGGTGAGGTACAGTATACAGTATACCTGAATGCTTTTGGTGAGGTACAGTATACAGTATAACTGAATGCTTTTGGTGAGGTACAGTATACAGTATACCTGAATGCTTTTGGTGAGGTACAGTATACAGTATAACTGAATGCTTTTGGTGAGGTACAGTATACAGTATAACTGAATGCTTTTGGTGAGGTACAGTATACAGTATACCTGAATGCTTTTGGTGAGGTACAGTATACAGTATAACTGAATGCTTTTGGTGAGGTACAGTATACAGTATACCTGAATGCTTTTGGTGAGGTACAGTATACAGTATACCTGAATGCTTTTGGTGAGGTACAGTATACAGTATAACTGAATGCTTTTGGTGAGGTACAGTATACAGTATAACTGAATGCTTTTGGTGAGGTACAGTATACAGTATACCTGAATGCTTTTGGTGAGGTACAGTATACAGTATAACTGAATGCTTTTGGTGAGGTACAGTATACAGTATACCTGAATGCTTTTGGTGAGGTACAGTATACAGTATACCTGAATGCTTTTGGTGAGGTACAGTATACAGTATAACTGAATGCTTTTGGTGAGGTACAGTATACAGTATAACTGAATGCTTTTGGTGAGGTACAGTATACAGTATAACTGAATGCTTTTGGTGAGGTACAGTATACAGTATACCTGAATGCTTTTGGTGAGGTACAGTATACAGTATACCTGAATGCTTTTGGTGAGGTACAGTATACAGTATAACTGAATGCTTTTGGTGAGGTACAGTATACAGTATAACTGAATGCTTTTGGTGAGGTACAGTATACAGTATACCTGAATGCTTTTGGTGAGGTACAGTATACAGTATACCTGAATGCTTTTGGTGAGGTACAGTATACAGTATAACTGAATGCTTTTGGTGAGGTACAGTATACAGTATAACTGAATGCTTTTGGTGAGGTACAGTATACAGTATACCTGAATGCTTTTGGTGAGGTACAGTATACAGTATACCTGAATGCTTTTGGTGAGGTACAGTATACAGTATAACTGAATGCTTTTGGTGAGGTACAGTATACAGTATACCTGAATGCTTTTGGTGAGGTACAGTATACAGTATACCTGAATGCTTTTGGTGAGGTACAGTATACAGTATAACTGAATGCTTTTGGTGAGGTACAGTATACAGTATAACTGAATGCTTTTGGTGAGGTACAGTATACAGTATAACTGAATGCTTTTGGTGAGGTACAGTATACAGTATACCTGAATGCTTTTGGTGAGGTACAGTATACAGTATACCTGAATGCTTTTGGTGAGGTACAGTATACAGTATACCTGAATGCTTTTGGTGAGGTACAGTATACAGTATAACTGAATGCTTTTGGTGAGGTACAGTATACAGTATACCTGAATGCTTTTGGTGAGGTACAGTATACAGTATACCTGAATGCTTTTGGTGAGGTACAGTATACAGTATAACTGAATGCTTTTGGTGAGGTACAGTATACAGTATAACTGAATGCTTTTGGTGAGGTACAGTATACAGTATACCTGAATGCTTTTGGTGAGGTACAGTATACAGTATACCTGAATGCTTTTGGTGAGGTACAGTATACAGTATAACTGAATGCTTTTGGTGAGGTACAGTATACAGTATAACTGAATGCTTTTGGTGAGGTACAGTATACAGTATACCTGAATGCTTTTGGTGAGGTACAGTATACAGTATAACTGAATGCTTTTGGTGAGGTACAGTATACAGTATACCTGAATGCTTTTGGTGAGGTACAGTATACAGTATACCTGAATGCTTTTGGTGAGGTACAGTATACAGTATAACTGAATGCTTTTGGTGAGGTACAGTATACAGTATAACTGAATGCTTTTGGTGAGGTACAGTATACAGTATACCTGAATGCTTTTGGTGAGGTACAGTATACAGTATAACTGAATGCTTTTGGTGAGGTACAGTATACAGTATACCTGAATGCTTTTGGTGAGGTACAGTATACAGTATACCTGAATGCTTTTGGTGAGGTACAGTATACAGTATAACTGAATGCTTTTGGTGAGGTACAGTATACAGTATAACTGAATGCTTTTGGTGAGGTACAGTATACAGTATAACTGAATGCTTTTGGTGAGGTACAGTATACAGTATACCTGAATGCTTTTGGTGAGGTACAGTATACAGTATACCTGAATGCTTTTGGTGAGGTACAGTATACAGTATAACTGAATGCTTTTGGTGAGGTACAGTATACAGTATAACTGAATGCTTTTGGTGAGGTACAGTATACAGTATACCTGAATGCTTTTGGTGAGGTACAGTATACAGTATACCTGAATGCTTTTGGTGAGGTACAGTATACAGTATAACTGAATGCTTTTGCTGAGGTACAGTATACAGTATACCTGAATGCTTTTGGTGAGGTACAGTATACAGTATAACTGAATGCTTTTGGTGAGGTACAGTATACAGTATACCTGAATGCTTTTGGTGAGGTACAGTATACAGTATACCTGAATGCTTTTGGTGAGGTACAGTATACAGTATACCTGAATGCTTTTGGTGAGGTACAGTATACAGTATACCTGAATGCTTTTGGTGAGGTACAGTATACAGTATAACTGAATGCTTTTGGTGAGGTACAGTATACAGTATACCTGAATGCTTTTGGTGAGGTACAGTATACAGTATACCTGAATGCTTTTGGTGAGGTACAGTATACAGTATACCTGAATGCTTTTGGTGAGGTACAGTATACAGTATACCTGAATGCTTTTGGTGAGGTACAGTATACAGTATAACTGAATGCTTTTGGTGAGGTACAGTATACAGTATAACTGAATGCTTTTGGTGAGGTACAGTATACAGTATACCTGAATGCTTTTGGTGAGGTACAGTATACAGTATAACTGAATGCTTTTGGTGAGGTACAGTATACAGTATAACTGAATGCTTTTGGTGAGGTACAGTATACAGTATACCTGAATGCTTTTGGTGAGGTACAGTATACAGTATACCTGAATGCTTTTGGTGAGGTACAGTATACAGTATAACTGAATGCTTTTGGTGAGGTACAGTATACAGTATAACTGAATGCTTTTGGTGAGGTACAGTATACAGTATACCTGAATGCTTTTGGTGAGGTACAGTATACAGTATAACTGAATGCTTTTGGTGAGGTACAGTATACAGTATACCTGAATGCTTTTGGTGAGGTACAGTATACAGTATACCTGAATGCTTTTGGTGAGGTACAGTATACAGTATAACTGAATGCTTTTGGTGAGGTACAGTATACAGTATAACTGAATGCTTTTGGTGAGGTACAGTATACAGTATACCTGAATGCTTTTGGTGAGGTACAGTATACAGTATAACTGAATGCTTTTGGTGAGGTACAGTATACAGTATACCTGAATGCTTTTGGTGAGGTACAGTATACAGTATACCTGAATGCTTTTGGTGAGGTACAGTATACAGTATAACTGAATGCTTTTGGTGAGGTACAGTATACAGTATAACTGAATGCTTTTGGTGAGGTACAGTATACAGTATAACTGAATGCTTTTGGTGAGGTACAGTATACAGTATACCTGAATGCTTTTGGTGAGGTACAGTATACAGTATACCTGAATGCTTTTGGTGAGGTACAGTATACAGTATAACTGAATGCTTTTGGTGAGGTACAGTATACAGTATAACTGAATGCTTTTGGTGAGGTACAGTATACAGTATACCTGAATGCTTTTGGTGAGGTACAGTATACAGTATACCTGAATGCTTTTGGTGAGGTACAGTATACAGTATAACTGAATGCTTTTGCTGAGGTACAGTATACAGTATACCTGAATGCTTTTGGTGAGGTACAGTATACAGTATAACTGAATGCTTTTGGTGAGGTACAGTATACAGTATACCTGAATGCTTTTGGTGAAGTACAGTATACAGTATACCTGAATGCTTTTGGTGAAGTACAGTATACAGTATACCTGAATGCTTTTGGTGAGGTACAGTATACAGTATACCTGAATGCTTTTGGTGAGGTACAGTATACAGTATAACTGAATGCTTTTGGTGAGGTACAGTATACAGTATACCTGAATGCTTTTGGTGAGGTACAGTATACAGTATACCTGAATGCTTTTGGTGAGGTACAGTATACAGTATACCTGAATGCTTTTGGTGAGGTACAGTATACAGTATAACTGAATGCTTTTGGTGAGGTACAGTATACAGTATAACTGAATGCTTTTGGTGAGGTACAGTATACAGTATAACTGAATGCTTTTGGTGAGGTACAGTATACAGTATACCTGAATGCTTTTGGTGAGGTACAGTATACAGTATAACTGAATGCTTTTGGTGAGGTACAGTATACAGTATACCTGAATGCTTTTGGTGAGGTACAGTATACAGTATAACTGAATGCTTTTGGTGAGGTACAGTATACAGTATAACTGAATGCTTTTGGTGAGGTACAGTATACAGTATACCTGAATGCTTTTGGTGAGGTACAGTATACAGTATACATGAATGCTTTTGGTGAGGTACAGTATACAGTATACCTGAATGCTTTTGGTGAGGTACAGTATACAGTATAACTGAATGCTTTTGGTGAGGTACAGTATACAGTATAACTGAATGCTTTTGGTGAGGTACAGTATACAGTATACCTGAATGCTTTTGGTGAGGTACAGTATACAGTATACCTGAATGCTTTTGGTGAGGTACAGTATACAGTATACCTGAATGCTTTTGGTGAGGTACAGTATACAGTATAACTGAATGCTTTTGGTGAGGTACAGTATACAGTATAACTGAATGCTTTTGGTGAGGTACAGTATACAGTATACCTGAATGCTTTTGGTGAGGTACAGTATACAGTATACCTGAATGCTTTTGGTGAGGTACAGTATACAGTATACCTGAATGCTTTTGGTGAGGTACAGTATACAGTATAACTGAATGCTTTTGGTGAGGTACAGTATACAGTATACCTGAATGCTTTTGGTGAGGTACAGTATACAGTATAACTGAATGCTTTTGGTGAGGTACAGTATACAGTATAACTGAATGCTTTTGGTGAGGTACAGTATACAGTATAACTGAATGCTTTTGGTGAGGTACAGTATACAGTATACCTGAATGCTTTTGGTGAGGTACAGTATACAGTATACCTGAATGCTTTTGCTGAGGTACAGTATGCAGTATAACTGAATGCTTTTGGTGAGGTACAGTATACAGTATACCTGAATGCTTTTGCTGAGGTACAGTATACAGTATACCTGAATGCTTTTGGTGAGGTACAGTATGCAGTATAACTGAATGCTTTTGGTGAGGTACAGTATACAGTATACCTGAATGCTTTTGGTGAGGTACAGTATGCAGTATAACTGAATGCTTTTGGTGAGGTACAGTATACAGTATACCTGAATGCTTTTGGTGAGGTACAGTATACAGTATACCTGAATGCTTTTGGTGAGGTACAGTATACAGTATAACTGAATGCTTTTGGTGAGGTACAGTATACAGTATACCTGAATGCTTTTGGTGAGGTACAGTATACAGTATACCTGAATGCTTTTGGTGAGGTACAGTATACAGTATACCTGAATGCTTTTGGTGAGGTACAGTATACAGTATACCTGAATGCTTTTGGTGAGGTACAGTATACAGTATAACTGAATGCTTTTGGTGAAGTACAGTATACAGTATAAGTGAATGCTTTTGGTGAGGTACAGTATACAGTATAACTGAATGCTTTTGGTGAGGTACAGTATACAGTATAACTGAATGCTTTTGGTGAGGTACAGTATACAGTATAACTGAATGCTTTTGGTGAGGTACAGTATACAGTATAACTGAATGCTTTTGGTGAGGTACAGTATACAGTATACCTGAATGCTTTTGGTGAGGTACAGTATACAGTATACCTGAATGCTTTTGGTGAGGTACAGTATACAGTATACCTGAATGCTTTTGGTGAGGTACAGTATACAGTATAACTGAATGCTTTTGGTGAGGTACAGTATACAGTATACCTGAATGCTTTTGGTGAGGTACAGTATACAGTATACCTGAATGCTTTTGGTGAGGTACAGTATACAGTATACCTGAATGCTTTTGGTGAGGTACAGTATACAGTATAAGTGAATGCTTTTGGTGAGGTACAGTATACAGTATAACTGACACAAATCTCCAGCGAAACACTGCAAAGTGGCTTGAAATTAAAGCAACTACATTATGAAATAAAATTTTAAAAATCTTAAAAGCTTTAGAACAATGGAAACCAACACAATGAAAAATAAATAGCTTTGTGGCACTTGGAAGAGAGACTGCACATATGCAGACTAAATTTTTTTGGCCAGGAAAATTAGGACAAAGGCCAAGCCAATCACAGTCCACAGCCTGGCCGCTGAGAAAGAGTTAGAGTTAGACTGCCTCTATTTGGCAGAAGATTCCGAAAGAGATGCACATTGATTTGTGTTATCCAAAATGGAAAATAATAATAATAATTTTAAACAACTTAAGAAAGACAAATATCATTCCTACTTGTGGAAAGACACTCTACCATCTCTTGAGAAGCCTTAGCCGAAGGGAGGTGCATCACAGACACGAAAAGATCCTCTGAAGCCTACTGCAACTATATAAACAGAAGACAGAAAAAATAACAAGCTCATTTTAATCAGCAATTATGCCTTACAATGGTTTTATTCCGATTGTTTGAAAATGGGAAAATTGTGTTCACAAAGATCAAAAAAGAGCCTTGTGTATTAAAGCCCTTAAAACATTTTGCTAAATAAATTCTGAATACATTTAGGTACTTTTGAAAACCACTAACAGAGAGATTATAATAATTATAAAAGTTGTTTGTGGTATTTTTTCATCTTGTAATATTGTGTGATGGTACAATATTACCATCACATAAGGACAGTGTCACAATTATTACTGCAGTCATGCTACATTACTCCAGTGTGATCTTCACAGATCATTAAAATAAACACTGCTTCACTGATCAGTCCTATAACCTTACATTACTATGAGCCTGACCAGGCTGCTCATAGCCTTACAGTACTATGAAGCTTACCAGGCCACTCATAACCTTACAGGACGATGAGCCTGACCAGGCCGCTCATAACCTTACGCTACTATGAGCCTGACCAGGCTGCTCATAGCCTTACAGTACTATGAAGCTGACCAGGCCACTCATAACCTTACATTACTATGAGCCTGACCAGGCTGCTCATAGCCTTACAGTACTATGAAGCTCACCAGGCCAATCATAACCTTACAGTACTATGAGCCTGACCAGGCCGCTCATAACCTTACGCTACTATGAGCCTGACCAGACTACTCATAACCTTACATTACTATGAGCCTGACCAGGCTGCTCATAGCCTTACAGTACTATGAAGCTGACCAGGCCACTCATAACTTTACAGTACTATGAGCCTGACCAGGCCGCTCATAACCTTACGCTACTATGAGCCTGACCAGGCTACTCATAACCTTACAGTACTATGAGCCTGACCTGGCCGCTCATAACTTTACGCTACTATGAGCCTGACCAGGCTGCTCATAACCTTACGCTACTATGAGCCTGACCAGGCTACTCATAACCTTACAATACTATGAGCCTGACCGGATAGACACTCTTGATGTGAGATAAGTCTGCCCAATATCTGGATGCCCTTTGCTAATAAAAGAATCATCACTTCTGATGTATCATGACCTTGAGTAAATGGTGCTCCGATTGGAGGCCATGATTCAAACTGACTCCAACACATAATGCTGCATGGCTAAATCTCCCTAAAACCAACCAGATTGCACGACATCAATCTTATAAACGTATGCTTCTTTTTCAAGACCAAGGATAATAAAATAGGGATAAGATGGTTGTGATGCCACCTTGCATAAAAAAAAAGAACTTAGAAGAGCTCCACAAATAACGGAGCTTGTCATTAACAACCAATAAAACACTACCAGAACTACTGGTGCATGCTTACTGGCTATGTTGGCAATTCCTAGGGATTGCGGAATTACAGGCAGAAAGTATCTACTGATCACCATAAGCATTTGTCCATTGGACACTACCAACATACTGTTTAACAGGTTTTCCATGCAATTGCAAATCACAGTTTGAGAGAGCAATTTCATAATGGTAGGACCACTCTGAGCAGGTATTCGAGAGGGAAGTGAATTAAAATGACAAAGCAGGCAGCAATCTACTGGCTGGATTTCAGTACAGCTGAACAAAAGCCTTATGCCCTCTCATACTAATTCAGGAAATAATACTGGTGGCATGTCCCCACCTGCCCTTCCATCACATAGGAGCAGGTGAGGGTTTTTTAACCACCTTTTTTTCATTTTATGGCTCACCTTAATGACACGCAAACCTGAGCACCAGGGCATTTCCGACGTCAAGGTTTATGATGTGGAAAATGCTCTAACACACTCGTGTCAGCCACTGTCGTCACAACAACAATGTCAGACACTTTCTATTAAAGATCCCCATTGAACCTCTATTGTGTCCTGACAAATGTCAGGTGAAATTTTCTTATACATTTCATCCTAACATTTGCAACCCAAAAGCCATTCCATGCAGATTTAATCATTCATAGTTCCCCTGCGTGGGTAAATGCAAGTTTTACTAATTTTTTTTTACTTTACTGGCATTTAGCAGATCTTATCCAGAGTGACTTACAATGCAAAGAACAAGACCAGAAATCAAATATGGGGAATTATATAATAAGCAATAATTCCCCACAGGGGGCAAATATGCAATTCCTAGAGAGAAATCAAGAAGTGCAAAAGTACTAGAAGTACAGACTTGAATGACTTGTCAACTACTCTATTGAACGTTAAACTAAGGGCCTGATTTACTAAGACCTTTAGTGGGTGCAAAACCCTTTAGCACACGCAAAACCAATAACATGAGCAATGATTGGTGCTAAACTAATTCTATGACCAATCATTGGTCATGTTATTGGTTTTGCGTGTGCTAAATGGTTTTGCACCCGCTAAAGGTCTTCGTAAAGCAGGCCCTAAGTGTACAAACAAGAACAAGATTACCAGAATGAGCATTAAGCTACATTAAATAAACACCACCAAGTTCTGAAACAAAAAAACCTGCATCTAAAAAGGAGCCACTGGTGAGATCATCTCAGCAATTACATTAGATACCATTTTAAGATTAGTTTACCAGTTACGTTAGCCATTGCTTTTAATCAGTTAGGCATTGTTTTTTTGGTTCCTCAGCGCTTATGTTAGGTATCTTTGTAAGGCTATTAAGCTCAGTCAGCCAATCGGAATAAACTATGAGATGCCAAAATTCACTGCTGCTGTCAGCCCACACAGTCCAACATTATTGTTTGAATGAAATTTCCTTTTTGATGCTTAGAGCACTTTTGGCAGTTATTTGGCACAGTCAGCGAAGTGATTGCCATCGCTGTCATTTTAATGGGCCTCTTCCCCGGGCAGTATAAATGTTAAACTGTAAAGAATATAGAAACAACAGCAGTTTCCCATACAGCGCTGAGCCTCTTCTTTACCTTAAAGAAAGCAAGCAGGCAATAACTGCGACTGGGCCTTATATTCTGTGTTTCAACTCATTGGCCTACTTACATCTGATATGTGAGATTCTCAGCCACTAAATGCTCATGTTCAGCTAACCTCAAACTTTATAAAAACAGGAGCATGTGCTATTCAACTGAATCTAAAATCAAACTCTGGATTCATTGGCTCATATGCTGTATTAGTGTGTATATACTTTGCCCTTAAAAATATTGGCACTTTTGATAAAAATGAGCACATAAAAAGGCTGAATAGAACATACAACACAAATAATGAGGGCGGCAGTGTAGTAGGTTGCAGGTTTGATTCCCAGGTAGGACACTGCCATTGTACCCTTGAGCAAGGTACTTCACCTGACTTTCTTCAGTATACAGACGTGCTCAAATTTGTTGGTACCCCTGGTAAAGATGAGTGAAAAGGGTTATAAAGAATTCACTGTTTGGTGAATTAGCTTAATCTCACACTGAGAAAATGAGAAAAATCCAACCTTTAATTGACGTTAATTTATTATGAGAAAAAAAAAATTCTCATCAAGAAATCATTATTTTTAACAAAAAATAATGGCCATAATTGGCCACAATTATTGGCCCTGCATTTATACGTAGAATAAAGTATAAACTTTTAATATAATAATTAATTTTTTATTTTTAATATTTGGTTGCATATCCTTTGCATGCCATGACTTCCTGATGTCTGTGACCCAACAACATCAAAAGACTCTTGATATTTTATTTTCTGGTACTCTTACAAGCGGTACTATAACGTATCTGCATTTGAATGGATCTCTATGGGAATTGGGGGGTGGGACTAGATTTAGCTGCAAATTACACTGGAACAGTATAGAACACGTGGTTGGCTAAATGGCTCTAAGTCATCAAGGGTCTGAGGTATCAAACAAGCCTCAAACTATCACTCTGCTGCCAGATATGCAGTAGATATGGATGGATCACTTGTTGTTTCCCCTGACAAATTTTCCTATTGAACTCTATGGAAAAATAAGTCAGGAGAAGAAAGCATTCAATTTATCCATCCATATCTACTTAAAGGATGGATTTTTTTATTTATTTCAGTGTGAGATTAAGCTAATTCACCAAACGGTGAATTTTTTATAACTATTTTTACTCATATTTACCAGGGGTACCAACAAATTTGAGCACGTCTGTATATATATAAATGGATAAATGTAATAAGATGTAATAAGAAGTTGTGTAAGTCGCTCTGGATAAGAGCGTCTGCTAAATGCCTGTATTGTAATGTAATGTAAACTCACATACACACACACACACATACAAAATGCTAATCCCTCATGGTATCTTTCTTGGATGAGATTATAGCATAAAGTAATAACAAGACTACTTGCTGCTAAAGCAAAATATCCGTGCGGACAGAGAAAGCATTCTCTGTTGGATCCTACCCTCCTGTATTTTCAAGAAGGTTTTTTTTTTTTTTCAGTTACACCAGTCTGTTTGTTTGCTACTCGGCACAAAGTGAGAGTTCCACTACAAAGCTGTCTTCAATTACCCTGCAGTCATATTGCTTGTCAGAGCAGACAGATTGGAAAAACACGGTCGCGGCCTATCGCGGCACCTCGAAATGGACTTAGACGGCAGCGTACTTAAGCGCCCGCTTTACCATGGACCACGTACAATTCAAAAACTTAATTAACATTCGTCGGTAAAAAAAAAAGAATAAATAAATAAATTAACAACACAGGAGTGAAAATGAAAGAATACCTTGAAATTGGGAGCAGGTCACCCCAAGAATGCCGGTCACATTGTTGATAGAAAACGGTCTACCTATAAATGGCGGTGCGTCTCACACGTTCCGAAGCATGCTGCTGTGTGCTGACTAGTGCCCTTGATCTTTCATAATGTAGTTCAGGGGTTCTCACACACCCTGGGACTCCCCCGTGTGTGCTGGCTTTGATTCTGACCACACTTACAGTCCCTGAAGTGTACTAAGCTGTTCAAAGTTTTTAATCTGACACTTTTATTGTCTATTGCATGATGCAGTCACAGTTAGTGAGAAATGACTCTGCGTGCCATGAATAGATGTCCCATATTCAAATCCCAGGACTGTTCATCAGTCAAAGCAACTAATTGCTCTCATTTAATGTCTCGTATGGCAAATGATTCTTTTAGAAAGGGGTTACATTCTTTCTTTAACTGACTCAATTATAGGTTGACAGATGAAATCAGTGGGGTTCTATTTGCTGAAAGTGTCAACACCCAGTCACTGAAAATAAACCATTTAACGACATTTAGGGATTCAAGATAAAACCAAATTCCAATGAGCCGAATAATGTGCGTTAATGTGTCCTGTTAATATGTTTATAGAAAGGATCATGGAGGAACTTGCTTTCAACAGCCTTAACTGGTCAAGACATTGGCTGCAACAAAATAAAACTGAAAATAAAGTTGTGAGTGAGTTGTAGAACATCTGATATAGTTACATTTTTTATACACTGTACTGTAGTCTGAATTTCAAGGTTATCATTAACCATCAAAGATTTTTCACACATTCCACGAACACAGGTTTGGAGCCTCAAGAGGTCTTGACTGGACAGTGTGTGATTAGACAGAGTTCTGTGACTTTAACAGTCTTAGCTTACAGTATTCACAAAGACAGGGGTGAAAAATTCCACCCCCAGAGCGTTGGTGTGTATCCAGGTTTTTGCTTCAACCACTTACCCTTGACTCTGTCAGCTAATTATCTGCACACGCTAAGGCAGATTCACTCATAGATTAGCCCACACTAAAACACTTATACGAGAGACACAGGAACAGTCATTCATTAGCTTATAAAGAAAATGACCTGTCAGATCACATACACGTAAACGATTAGCACTAATTAAATAATTAAGAGCAGAAGCTGCCTGGTGAGAAATCCAGAAACGGACACGACTATGGGTCCTGTAATGACGGTTGCTAGTTAGCTGGTTGTTTGAAAGCCATTCTGTGTTAATGTCCACAGACATACAGAACACAGAACCTGCTGGTTATATATTTGACTAGTGTTACTGCCATGAAGGAGATTTGAAAGTCCTTATTCCTTTATGGCAATGAAACGATATATTTTTAAAAGGGCAATTTAAAGCATGTGACAAAGGGTTCCATATCCCACTGGAGAGTTTTTACCGTGCGTTTTGGGGGTCCGGGCCTGGTTTCTGCCTACTCTTCCTTCTGTTTTTCTGCAAAGCATCTTTGCGAAAGTGCTCTGGAAAAAGCGCTACACAAATAACATTGGAATGAATATCCAGCACTGTGTGAAACAAGATGGACACTACTGTGTTCTTTGAATTAATTTTCCTCATTTGTACTCATCAAATGGACCGTCCCTATTGTCGTCACCGGAACTGAGTCGGTAGGGACACTGCGGCTCAAGCTCTTTAAAAATCTCCCACTAACCTCCAGTAAGTCTGGCCCAGACTCATTTGCCGATTAGAAATGTGCATCAGCTTTGCCCCCAAGTGGCAGCGATGTAATGCGCAACGGTCCACGACTCTGAGTGGGCGGAGCGCTGAACAACGAGCGTCCGCGGGAAACCGTTCGCGTGCGCGCCATCACCGATGACCTTTCATGACCCCGCTGCTGTGTCACATGTCTCCAGCAACTGGCGTGCAGGACCTTCCCCTGCCTTAACCGAGTAGGCACAAGCCGACAGCATTCCCTGGAATGAACAGCTGCCGGTCAAGCGGCTCAGACACGTCAGATATTATGTGACTGTACTTAAGCCTGGCCATGTGAAACAAACACATGCCAAGCTGCTGATAGGAGAGATGGCGCATCTAAGGACAATGTAATTAAGGTTTATACCGTTTTGCAGGTGGGGGGGAAATATAGCTAAGAAAGAGAAGAAAAGGTAAATGACCACTGGCTCTGTCGCTATCCATCAATGAAAATGTGCCTGAGTCTATTCTGCTCTTGTGTATCCATTTTAAGAGCTGTATTTAAACTTCATATAAATGTAACAGGGCCCTAAACAGCCAGCTGCTCGGACTGATAAAACATATTTCTGAGCAGTTTCGAAGAAGGCGGTTTAGCTGTTGACATGAAAACTGGACATTGGAGCACAACAAAGCAATACTTTCAATTGTGTTGTATAAGTGGAGTATCATCCACACAGCGTGGGATGTGGATAGTGCACAAGCTCTTGCTTTGTGAATAAAATAATTACAGTTTTTATCATTTTATTTCCACAGGGGGAGAAAAAACACTTGTAGGGGCATTTGATCAATGTTAACTAAAATGAAGCTTTGCAGGTATCTTTGAGAAACTGATTTAAGTATTAAGTATGTATTTACTTTCATTATTGCACAATATTTCTCATTAAAGTGATAAACATTTATGAAGTGTTTTTCATAGCTTCCATTTAAATTATTTCAAATGAGCGATGCAACTGAAATGCATGAAATGGATATAAAGTATGATGCACAGCTCCTGAAAAACTAAGTATTTTCTCAAAGTTAAAGACATTAGCGAGCATTCCATAAACATTCGACCTTAACTTTGACTTACAAGCAAATTCAAGCGTCACATTTTTTCTTCACAATCTAATTTAGCAGAGTTAGTGATTAGAGTTAAGTGATTGCTAAATGTACCTGTTTGTGAAGAAAAAACTATTTTGTTGCTTCAGTGGCTTTATTGTTGATCAAAGTTAAGGACAAAGGTTGATTGAATCCCAGCCATTGACACAGTGTTTAGATTGACTACCCTATATATTTCTGTCATATATTCTGCTATTAGCCTCCTTGTAATATTGCACTCATAACAGTGGAGCTGCAGCCACATTCCCTGCCTCCATTGATTTGTTTATGTAAATATGCCAGGGTGGCCCATGCAATGGTTGAACCAACCACGACGGAAGACACCTTGCCCTCTCTGACACGTTATATCAACACAAAGCACAATGTACTGATCAACATACAATAGCTAGACTACAGACACTGTAAATACAACAGGGGCAGAACACTTATGTGATAAAAAAAAGTATGAAAAAATAGAGATTTTGAAAACAATATGAAATTGCGTTATTACCATATGGAAAAGAAAACGTGAGCAAAAAATGACTCTCTCTAAGCAGCAAATATTGGTAAACAATACAAATTGTAAAGACTAAAAAAGTGTTAAAGAATTGAGGGTTTTGAAGTGATCCCGTGTGTCACGTTGTAAACATCCTATACGAACTCTTCTCCGTGCTCAGTTGTGTGTCCTTTCGAGATTGAGCACGTGAGTGAAGGAGGCGGCTCCAGCGGCGCACAGATCAAGAGGGCTGGGACAGAGCGAGCGCGGTAGGCGAGCGGCAGAAAGGAGCGAAAGGGAGATTTTTAAAAAGAGGAAGAATCCTGGAAGCGCGCCCACAATTAAAAAAGAAACATAAGAAAGGGCGCGAACACTAGCTGACTGATCTGGACGCTTCGATGCATCAAAAACAAGATTAAGTTATTTCCCAGCTTAAACGCGGAGCATCCCTCGAAGCAGTAACACGAAGATTTCAGGAGCGCCTAGCGTTGAAGCGTGGTCCAGCACCTTACTTCGTACGCCTGATGCTCACAGCCGTCTCCCTCAGTCAAAACGTCGCCTATAAAACAGGGCGAGAACTCTTGCTTTCAGCACTTGACGCAAGAACAGCTCTCTATCGCAGAACATATACCGGCTAATTTCTTCACCTATTCTCAATGCACAGTCAATTCTGACCCAACTAGCTTTTCACTTCCAATTCAACAACACTTAGCACATATGAACATCTCCAGTGTTCTTGTATTGCAAGTGCTCAACTAACTGACATCAGCTGTTGGGGAACCAGCGATCTGACTTTATGCTCAATATGTACCAGGGCCATTTGCAGGTAAGATATTTTTTGGTATTTTTCTTACACTTCTTGTATTTGTGCTAGATGTGTTTACTGTGTTTCACTAAGATTATCGTGGACATATTCAAACAAATGAAAATGCTGAGATTGAAGGAACTGTATAGGCTACAGTTCAAATCAAGGACATTTTCATACGAACGGTAATTGCATTTTGAGGGAAAACTACTCATGTCGATTATTTCAGCCAGCAACGGTGAATTAAAGTCATGCCTATAGCGTTGGTACAATTTTTCCGTTTGAATGCGCATCTTTTGTACAGCGTTATCCTTTTAGTGTTGTTATCCCAATGTGACAGGATGGGATGGTGTGTGATGCGAAGTGCTAAATCAATTTGTTAATGATCGTTTCGTCACACATCACAACAAGGGAGACGACTTGACTTACTACTTGTGGTTCCAAACGAATCCAAATGTTTTCATGACCATGTTGCGCGCGTGGAAATTAAAGCGAGAATTGACCGCAAGGGTGGTTCATTCTAGGAGCAGGTCAGATTGACAGTTGTTGTTGTTGTTGTTGTTTTTTTGTAACTGTATCTAAATCGCACAACTGTTGGCACTTCAAACCTCTGGGGCGATTCGTAATAAACCAAAATGTTAGGTCTGTGGTGCCGCTACGACGTCAGACTATCGCCACATGTAAACACTACAGCGTGCAGTTTAACCTTGACCGCCTCCTTTGGCTGGAAAACGCCACGCTGTGTCATTTGGAACATATTGGATTTTGATTCATAGTTCTGTTCAGACAAAATTATACATATTCGCGCCTACCACGGTTCACCATTCCGTATATATTAACAGATTCAGACAAGGCACACTACCGGGTAGCATAGTCAATACTAGAATGATTATTTCTTTCTCTACTTAAAAGTGAATGTGTGGCTCGGGTAGGCTACAGAAAAGAACTGTCGTGCAGACAGGCAACAGGCGGGTAATAGAACATTGCTACATTTCCATGTATTCAACGGTCTTTTACAAACATTACTTTAAATACAATTCTGTCCCCACCAACACATTTTTTCAAATAAGCTATTGGTAGAGTTACATAATTTACTTGAAAGTACAACAAAGATGTGGTGTAGCTAATCGTAACATCGTAGCATTGACGGTGATCTCGTATTAAAGGCAAGCTCATAGTTCTTCCCATTTCGCTGGATCTTTACAGGATTTACTTTAAACAATGAGTGAAAAAAGTATATGGCTGAAACAAACTGGACCGATTATGTCTGAAAAATACAAGCAGAACTGAGGAAATTGTGCCAATTCAATGCCACAAATCGCATATCAAATAGACTACTCATCTAGCAGAGACAGTGAAGTAACAGTAATTGCACAGACCACAGTTGGTACTGGACTAAAATTAATTGGTCAGCTAACCTATCCGAGGAGGCTGGCGCTGTAGCCAAGTTGAGTGAACTGGGCTTGTAACTGCACGGGTGGATAAGAGCGTCTTCTAAATAGCCTACCTCAAATGTAATGTGACGCTATACGTAAAGTTGGCTAAATCTAACCCAAGTTCCTATCCGGACAGTGTATTTCATAGGGCATATAAGCAACTCGATTATGGTCAGAATAAAGTAGCTTTTGAGTAGGCCTACTTTTTCGCTCTATTTGGACTGTCACACGAAAACGAGTTAACGCTGCCCTTTTTTATCTTCGACTGACGGCAAACTTTTGAAAGTGCTGTTGTAGACTACTCTAAAACTTGATCATGTCTGTTAAGCAATGGGTGAACCGCTGCAGCAACCAGCGTTACAAATTTTTTAATTACATGTCACCTAAGACGACTGTGTTCATTGAGAATTCTTCAGAAGTTGGTGGCTAAAGTTACGCTGTGTCTGTATTACGTTGAATCTATACAGAAAATACAATTTACTTAATGGCAACTGTAGCCTATTTTACTGCTACCTGCATGGGCAATACAATGTAATTCACACTTGTATGAATCGTAAGATGCTGCCAACTACGCGGGTAGTCAGAACAAAAACTTAATTAGAAACAAACCCGTAGCTTTCAGTTTCACTTTACTTGAAGTTCCTCATACAACAGATTTACATATTCTGGTAAACGGCACTCAAAATGTAGCCTATACGGTAGACTATGCTAAATCATTACTTTATCATGCGTCATTTGGTAATGTTTGAACATTAATTTGACTTGGGCGCTTTCTGTCATCGAGAAAAAATATTTTTTTTAAACATAAACATGGTGAATACAGGCCATTTGGTTTCATTCACATCCATATAATTGCTATTAATAGAAAACAATGTTTGTGGTTGTCAAACCACGGTCTAATTGGAAAACACATCGATTTGGACTCGATTTCAAGTACAGTTTTACAGTATGCCATGTTAGCAGTACAACCATTAAATATTTTGTTCTATCTATATTTTCACTTCAGTGGCAATTTTTTAAACTAAATTTCCAGATACTTTGAATTCATCTGTCAATTAAATAGTCTGAAAATAGATCTTTATTTCATATCTATCATAAATGAAAGGAGGAATTATAAAATTGCATGCAAATAATGACCTTCCGGTCCCGTGTCCTCAGTGATTTGGGCAAATCTGTGCTCGTCTCCTGTTTACCTCTGAGCTGTTGACAATGTTCACCTTCACATACAACAAATGAACTCCTCTGTGCATGCTACGTGTGTGCGTGTCATTGTGTGTTGCTTTCCCCGTTAAGTTAGGGCATTCCTGCCAAGAGTCAGTTTTTAATGAACTGTGTGCAGTGTTCTATTCAGCTGACTATCTGGGAAAGCTTCAGTAAGTCTTGTTAACGACTCCTGTGGGGAAAACGATACGAGTTACGGTTGTTATTAAAATACGGCCGTCTGCCATTTTCCAAGCCGTTCTTCTGGACCCTGCTCATAACTCGAAGCGTTGCCCTGTTTCCGGTTAAGATGTGACAGCCTCCTCTCTTCCCGTTCTCTGACAGTTCGGCAGGGCGAGCATTAGGAGAAAAGCCAGTCATTGTCGAGGGTTACATTCCAGATGATGTACCTGCCTTTCAGTTTTCTCTCCGCTACTGCACGCTATCGTGGCAGGACACGTATATGCCCTTATTTTGACAGCGCTGCTACATCCTCCTCTTTGAAAGTCTGCACTGATTAGTACTGGGTTTGCCCCCCCCACCAAAAAAATCTGCCTGAGTAATGCTAGCCCCCTTATTTCACATTGTTAGCACTAGACCTTTATTTTCTTTTATGTATTTTGGAGTCTAACATCACATGAACAACCCCACTCCCCAGCACACCCCTCCCAATCCACCCCAGCATCCCACACACACACACATCAAGAAAAAAGAAAGGGATTCTGCATGTACACCCAAGGTAAAACACACATAGATATTAATATGTTGTTAAAAATGTCAATTTGGAATGCATAGAATGTTGAGGAGGATATTGACTATAAAGTAATAAGGTAGTCAAATGTGTATGTGTACTACCCAGAATTGCTAAGAAACATATACAGGCCTACTGTACAAATTCAAAGCTCATTTTTTGTATTTAAGTTGCTATCGGTTGTTGCACTAATAAAAAAGTATTTTTGGAAACAAAATGGTGTTCTTTGCCTAACCGTTTTGTATGTACTTTCTACTGTAAGTTGCTCAATTCTAGAGCGTAGTTATAGAAAGGAGTGTGCATCTCTGGCGGAGAGTGTAGTTCAAGAAGAGATTGTTGCTCCGGGAAAGAGAGTGTAGTTCTGGAATAGAGCTTCTGCCAAATGATTAAATGTAAATGCAATGTAAGGCAAATTTCCATTTCCAATGTCGGTCATGGGCCATGTGTGTTCGGGAAGCTCCTCAGCTAGTGTTCATTAAATGATCATTTCCGTATATGCCTGGACTGGGAAAACGAATGCCTTTTTTGTGGCACTTCAATGCTTTGGAAACAGATCGTTTATATTTATAAATAAAACTGACCAAAATCGTGCCTTAGTTTGTTTCAGTTTGACCCTTGACCCCGGTCATGGGTGGTGGCGCCATGGCGTTCCGAGCGCATACAGGTGAAGTAACGCGATTGCAACGTCGGTGTAACGTGACAAGACGAGAAGCTGTGATCCCCCCCCCCCCCCCATTTTCTTTCCGCTCACTTCCCACAGCAATTACGAGCAAAACATAAAAACATCCTTCAGAGAGCTAAAACAAATGACGCGCGAGACCCGTTCCATAAATAACCCCATTTGCAGCGGGTGGTGAAACAGGCAGGGTGGTTCCTCTCAAACCAACTGGGACCCACTTTAGAGGATTTGGAGGTTTTTAGTTTTTTTTTGTGCTCTTGGAGGACATTACTGGTGGCACATTAAATACAATTTTTGTGACAGACCACAGAGCAGGCCGTCCATGTCAGTGTTAGCGAGGGTGGGTTCAGGCACGGCTTTCCGGAGGGTTCTGCTGGAAAACACTGTTCCCTGTGCTCCTGTTTGTTCCCGCTAATTACGGGGAGAGCGAAAGGGAGCGTTCGTGCCCTATGCTCAGTACTTTTCATACCCAGAAAAGTATTTCCTTCACAATGGGAACAATGCTTGTTTCTCACCTCGGAATTGGCGGCCATTACGTGCCTCGCCAATTCCCGAGATATGGCTGGGGGAGGGTGGACTTTCCTTTCAATCCCGTCTAATTATTAACGCTGTTTTCATTTTGTTTCAAAAGCGAAAGATTGTTAAGACCTACCTCATTGTCTTTTACATAATATTTCAGCCGCAAGGCTCAGTTCAGCAATGTTTCCTGTCAAGTTTTTATTGTGCAGTCATTTCATATCCCGTAATGTTTAAATGCATCTTCCATTCATAGTCATGTTTTCCGCCTTCCATTTGATGTTTTATTGCTTTGCCTTCATAAAAACCTATCAAGGGATTGATTTAGTAAAAGATATGGACGCTGAGGTGCAATGCATTGAATGACTGCTTGTTCAGTGTGTCACTGTTTGTTTCTGTCTCTATTCATATAAATAAATAAATAAACCATAAGTGATTAAAAACTTTGTTTTTTTCCCCGCATCTGTGTTTAGAAGGAATCTGGCAAATCAGCACGTTACAGACAAACAGCAAATATAATGAGAGGATGCCTTCAAACTGAGCATGCTCAGTATCTCTCAGTTATAATTCAAACTGAGCATGCTCAGTATCTCTCAGTTATAATACAAACTGAGCATGCTCAGTATCTCTCAGTTATAATTAAAACTGAGCATGCTCAGTATCTCTCAGTTATAATTCAAACTGAGCATGCTCAGTATCTCTCAGTTATAATTCAAACTGAGCATGCTCAGTATCTCTCAGTTATAATTAAAACTGAGCATGCTCAGTATCTCTTAGTTATAATTAAAACTGAGCATGCTCAGTATCTCTCAGTTATAATTCAAACTGAGCATGCTCAGTATCTCTCAGTTATAATTCAAACTGAGCATGCTCAGTATCTCTTAGTTATAATTAAAACTGAGCATGCTCAGTATCTCTTAGTTATAATTAAAACTGAGCATGCTCAGTATCTCTTAGTTATAATTCAAACTGAGCATGCTCAGTATCTCTCAGTTATAATTAAAACTGAGCATGCTCAGTATCTCTTAGTTATAATTCAAACTGAGCATGCTCAGTATCTCTCAGTTATAATTCAAACTGAGCATGCTCAGTATCTCTCAGTTATAATTAAAACTGAGCATGCTCAGTATCTCTCAGTTATAATTCAAACTGAGCATGCTCAGTATCTCTCAGTTATAATTAAAACTGAGCATGCTCAGTGTCTCTCAGTTATAATTCAAACTGAGCATGCTCAGTATCTCTTAGTTATAATTCAAACTGAGCATGCTCAGTATCTCTCAGTTATAATTCAAACTGAGCATGCTCAGTATCTCTCAGTTATAATTAAAACTGAGCATGCTCAGTGTCTCTCAGTTATAATTCAAACTGAGCATGCTCAGTATCTCTTAGTTATAATTAAAACTGAGCATGCTCAGTATCTCTCAGTTATAATTCAAACTGAGCATGCTCAGTATCTCTCAGTTATAATTCAAACTGAGCATGCTCAGTATCTCTCAGTTGTATTTCTGAGCCTTTGTCTTTGTTGACCATTGTCAAAGTCTGTGTTGCATTTCGGTCATGCATTTCATCTGCAAACACAGCTGTTAGCGGTCCTGTTCCACTCCAGATGTCACTGTCCGTGTCTGTTCTAACCTCTATAAACAGATTACTTGCAGAGGTCCTGATTTAAGCATGACAGACTGCGATCAGTGTTTAAAACAGTGCTTGATGGTTTGATGGTGATGTAATGCCTTGTGAAAAGTATAGCTCGACCTCATTGTGAGAGATATGGACATGCACTATGATAGCATTACTGATGATGTTACAGTAACTAATTCAATATTGTTGGTTGATAGTATTTTAACACTACCTGAAACTAGTGATGAGCCTAGTGAAGGCTTTATGTACCCAAAAAATTGGCATATACCATATTATATCAGTGACTCACTGATTTTAACCATTCATTGGTCCATAGCTTGCTGTGGACGGGAAAAGTTTTGATTGGTGCACATAAATCAGTGATTGACAGCTCATTATAGCTCAACCCATTGTGGGGTCAGTGAACTTTAATTTCTTGTACTTGACTAGGTCTTCAATATTGTACTCCTACTCCTATTAAATTTCAGCTCCAGATAATTTTGTTGCCATACTGTACATGATCAGTTGGTGAGTCATAGTTCTTGCAAGTATGACATATGTACATGTTGTTTGTCAAATGCTATAATTGCACCATAAATAACCCATCCATTGTGCATCGTAAATGGTCTTCCAGTAGTCAACTTAATCCCTAAAGATTAGTTCCTCCTCCAGATACGGAACTGGCATTTCCATCCTTCATACGAGATGTTAGGTCCTGTCTCACTGTGGTCATGAAAGATCTCATGGCACTTATCCCAAAGATTAGGGGGCTCCTTTGTGTCCTGGCAAAATTTCCAAACTGGTTTTACAACTAGATACTCTGGTTAGAACCTAACCCGGTCTTTTAATCATCACCCAATCTACTTGGCTCAATAATTCCCTCCCTCTCCAACTGCGCTGATGTGTGGGGAGTATTTTGCCACAAAATGGCTGCTACTCTCTGGTAGTGAATGAGGAGAGTTTCCCCCCTACACTATGAGGTGCTCTGAGATCACAAGATTAAATGAGCTATATAAATGTGATAATAATAATAACAATAATAATAATTTATCAGTATTAGTAGTATTATTAATGAATGAATTACTTAATTACATTTTTTATTATTATTGTTATTATCCTGCCCAGTTGAGATCAGCACCAAAAATGCTATGGTCAAAGTGTTCCCTGTTTGAATGGTGGGGGGTCGCTTTGTGTGTCGGCCTTTCTCTTGCTCATTGTGACATGTGAGGTCCTGCTCCTGACACTCAAAAACCTGCGGTCATGTTCAATGTGATTGGGGCACTAGCCTTTCACACTGCCCTCTCTAAGTTTATGTTCAATGTGATGGGGGCACTAGCCTTTCACACTGCCCTCTCTAAGTTAATGTTCAATGTGATGGGGGCACTAGCCTTTGCACTGCCCTCTCTAAGTTAATGTTCAATGTGATGGGGGTACTAGCCTTTGCACTGCCCTCTCTAAGTTCATGTTCAATGTGATGGGGGTACTAGCCTTTGCACTGCCCTCTCTAAGTTCATGTTCAATGTGCTTGGGGCACTAGCCTTTGCACTGCCCTCTCTAAGTTCATGTTCAATGTGATGGGGGTACTAGCCTTTGCACTGCCCTCTCTAAGTTCATGTTCAATGTGATGGGGGTACTAGCCTTTGCACTGCCCTCTCTAAGTTAATGTTCAATGTGATGGGGGCACTAGCCTTTCACACTGCCCTCTCTAAGTTCATGTTCAATGTGCTTGGCTCACTAGCCTTTCACACTGCCCTCTCTAAGTTCATGTTCAATGTGATGGGGGCACTAGCCTTTCACACTGCCCTCTCTAAGTTAATGTTCAATGTGATGGGGGTACTAGCCTTTGCACTGCCCTCTCTAAGTTAATGTTCAATGTGATGGGGGTACTAGCCTTTGCACTGCCCTCTCTAAGTTAATGTTCAATGTGATGGGGGTACTAGCCTTTGCACTGCCCTCTCTAAGTTCATGTTCAATGTGATGGGGGTACTAGCCTTTGCACTGCCCTCTCTAAGTTAATGTTCAATGTGATGGGGGTACTAGCCTTTGCACTGCCCTCTCTAAGTTCATGTTCAATGTGATGGGGGTACTAGCCTTTGCACTGCCCTCTCTAAGTTCATGTTCAATGTGATGGGGGTACTAGCCTTTCACACTGCCCTCTCTAAGTTCATGTTCAATGTGATGGGGGTACTAGCCTTTCACACTGCCCTCTCTAAGTTCATGTTCAATGTGATGGGGGTACTAGCCTTTCACACTGCCCTCTCTAAGTTCATGTTCAATGTGATGGGGTACTAGCCTTTCGCACTGCCCTCTCTAAGTTCATGTTCAATGTGCTTCAGGCACTAGCCTTTGCACTGCCCTCTCTAAGTTCATGTTCAATGTGATGGGGGTACTAGCCTTTGCACTGCCCTCTCTAAGTTCATGTTCAATGTGATGGGGGTACTAGCCTTTGCACTGCCCTCTCTAAGTTCATGTTCAATGTGATGGGGGTACTAGCCTTTGCACTGCCCTCTCTAAGTTCATGTTCAATGTGATGGGGGCACTAGCCTTTGCACTGCCCTCTCTAAGTTCATGTTCAATGTGATGGGGGTACTAGCCTTTCGCACTGCCCTCTCTAAGTTTATGTTCAATGTGCTTGGGGCACTAGCCTTTGCACTGCCCTCTCTAAGTTCATGTTCAATGTGATGGGGGCACTAGCCTTTGACAATTTGTTCAATTTAATCATAGATGAAGAATGCCTGAGACACTGACTGAGCACTGGAGTCCCAGTCCTACCCTGAAAACATTGGGGGCAGTGTTGGGGGCAATGTTTGGGGCAGTGTTGGGTGCAGGTGTTGTATAATAGGTAGGGAACTGGGCTTGTAACTTTAAAGTTTCTGGTTGTAGGTTTTGATTCCCAGGCAAGACACTGCTGTTGTAGCTTTAGAATAAAATAGAATAGAATAGAATAACTTTTATTTTCCCGTTAAGAAACTTCAGTTGTAGCCCCAGCAACAACAAAAAAGACATAGACAGAGGGGCAGACCCACAACACACAAACAAACATATCAAATAAAAACATTCAATAGAATCATTGAATTGATCAAACTAATTAAGTGAATTAAAGTAAATTAAAGTAATACAGCCATGATTAAAAATAGCCACCACTGTCCCGAGATGTCCAGTGGCATTAAGCAGTCCAACACATAAACTCCGCCTCCACGGCTCCAAACTCCTCCATACACGCAGCGTCGCTTTGAGCAAGGTACTATGCTGTATAAATGGATGCCATGTAAAGAAAAAAATTTTTAAAAGAAGAAAAAAAAGTTGTGCAGGTCGCTCTGGATAAGAGCTTCTGCTAAATGCCAGTAACAGTAACTGTAGTCCTAGGCCCATATTCAAAGAGCATTGCAGAGCAGGAGGACTGATCTAGGATCAGTCTTTGCTTTTTCACTCATAGTGTATAAGGGTAGGACAGGGAGAAACCTGATCCTAGTTTAGCACTCCTACTCTGAGATGCTTCATGAATACAGGCCATGTTGTTTGTTTTGACATTTATCAGACGCTCCAAACCAGCGCAACCTAGATGGCTAAAAATCTTTTCACATCCAACCCATTTAGCTGGATATTTTACGAAAGCAATTCAGGTCAAGTACTCGAAGGGTGAAGGGTACAACCACAGCACCTCACCTGGGAATCAAACCTACAACTTTGTGTGTTTCGAATCAAGTTAACCCAGTGTCACACCGAGTCACACCACCAACCCAAAGTGTTACTAATTAAGTGAAGTTAACAGGATAAGATAATTTCCCACGGCACACCTGACGATCTCTCACGGCACACTAGTGTGCCGCGGCACAGTGGTTGAAAATCACTGAGTTAACCAACCAGTTATTTACCATTATGCTGCAATGCCACCCCAGGACAGAAGCAGAGCTTTTCAGTGGGGTCCAATGCAACCTCTCATATCTTTACACCTCAGACGTATGCTTTGATCTTGACCCTTTGAGCATTGAGAAGAAAAGCAGTATCCATATCTGCATCTTGCACTGTGTCAGCATACCTCTCATAGTGGCACAATAATAAGCAACGGCTCTGTGGTAATAATAAGCAAATGCTACAGTATATTTATAAATGGAAGGAAGAAGGATCATTTATGCTTTGCTGTTCCTAAGAATACATTTTTTGGAGACACAAGGTTTCTGCATGACAGCGACGATAAAAAAACGAAGTTACAACATAACACAAGTTTAGATATTATAATTATTTTGCTTTATGTATAAGATAAACAGCAGGGTTTGACAACAATGACTGCAATGGGGAGCCAGAAGAAAGATGGCATTGAAAACCTAGTGACAGAATCTAACGGCGAGCAACATTCTCACATTATTTGGAGGAGGTAACTCGGTAGGGCCTTTGCTGACATGTCACCACACTGTACGTATCTGTATGTTTAGGATGACTAATGAGCTGCAGGGATCTGCTCTTCTGATTGACTTATGTAATTTATGGAACGGCCTTCATATTAAATAAGCATTTCTCCACTCAATACTTTTCCTGTCACAATGGGCTACTGTAGCATTGATTTGTAGAAGGTTCCACTGGTTGGATGTATCAATAGATGACTGAAGCACTGATGAAACGTCCTGTATTTTGCATATTGTTTTTCATAACATGCTGGCTGCCAGGCAACGTGTTTTTTCAAAACATTGTTCTCTTTTTTCCGTTCATATCTTTACATTCATTTATACAGTTCAAACATGACGGTTTCTGGGACAAGCGCTTCTTTACTGGAAGACTGACCTGATACTCGTATCAGGTCATCTAATTAGATAAGCAGACTGAACCAAATATATTTTCTGCCTGAATTACATTTGAATCCTGTCCTGTGAATTGAGTAAGCAACCTCTGTTACAGTGGGATACAGGGTATTTATAACATACCACAAGACAGGGCTTTGTGTGTATGTTGCTGTAATTAAAAAAGAGAAGATAAAAAACAAGCAAATTGTAGACCAAGTGGAGAAAATTAAGGAAATTGGTGTTTAAAAATATATATTTTAACATTCTGTTAAAATAAAAAAAGCACAAATGTTTCACAGCAAAAAAAATGCTCCAATGTCATTTACTTTAAGTGAATTGTGATTTTCTGACCCAGAAAAGTCATTTAACCCAGAGAGAGGCTGCCTAGGGAGATGAAAGGAAGGGCTTTGCAATTGTACAAAGCACCTTGCCCATTCAGGCAAGCTGACCCTTTGCAAAAGGACGCAGTCAGTTGATGGAATTTCTGTGATGAGTCCATGTTGCTACTTACTTACTGCTGCCGCTGGGCAGCCATGGAACTGACTGCCAAAGTGCTGCTCTAAACAAGATATCTCACATGCGAGTTTCACAGTGGAACTGATACTTTATTCTTCACAGGAGGTCTATATCTAACCAGTGGGTTATACGCTGTCCAAATCTAACCAAAAAGGTGTGGGTAATTTAGGAAAGATTTGCAAGGCATTATGGGGCAACTGCGTCAGCTGAAACTCTCCAGACTGTCTAATTTCTCAAGATATAATCGCTCACAGGGAAACATGCCTGCTGACCCTTCTCTTACATGCTGGGGACATTTTAAAGCATTTAAAAAATCAGGTGTGCTGTTTATTTGAGCCTTTTTCTTTCGGTTGTACCTTGAAATATTGTACCTTGATATGACTTTTTTGGGCCAACAGTTTACTAGCATCATTTGTCAGGCTCATAACATAACAGTACTATGCGCCTGACTAGGGTGGGGCCCTGATGTACAATGTATTTATCTCCTCAGGACAATTATTCTGAGATAATTCCACCAGACTTCTGAGAGTGTGTTTTTTGCCAATAAACCAATGGCAAGTTATTGCTTCTGATGACTCACATGTAGGTGGGGCTCCAATCGGAGCTGGCGAATCAAACAGACTCAACCTTTTACAAAATTTTGTTAGAACCAATCAGATTGCAGATCATGTGGGGTTGATGTTAATGGTTTTCAAATGCTTTAAAAAAAAATTATTTGAAGATTGTTTTGGCTGCAAACATCAGGCTGAGAACCTGAGATTCTGAGAAGGTCATCAAGAGTTCATCCCAGCATTCTTTTCACGTACGTGTCACACAGGGGCCTGTGATGTCACAAAGCAAATGCATAACGCATTTCACGCCATCAGACACACAAGTGACTCATTGACAGCTCACAGTGGGCAGGGGAGTTTCTGGTTCCCAGGGGACCAGGCTTTCTGACTAAAATGGAGGCCAAAATAAGATTTTTATTGAAGTGATCATTCTTAGTGAAATGACACTTCCTTTACTGTCATTCACAGAGAGAAGCCATCCATTTTTTTATCTGTGATTATCTACTTAATAGAAGGGCTTGACCAACAAGAACAAGTTTAAGACACTTACTGTATGGGCATAGTATCTGTCGATTAAGGTGTTCATGTACGTTAAAAATCGAGACAACACTCTATACACTCAAAAGTATTGTTTATGATCAATATTAGAATACAAGGCAGCTATAAGACATTTTATGAGTCTTCAAAAACACTGTCAGCCCATGAGTTATTGTGCTGCATAGCTATTGTGTCCTGGAACTGGTCTGACTGACACACACACACACGCACAGATATGCACTCTCTCTATCACTCACACACACGCACACACAGGTGAATTGTATACCTGGTGTTTATTTTCCAATTGACTTCAGCTGCCCCACGCTTTATTCGACTGCCATTTCCTGCTCATCCAGAGTGACGTACAGTACAATGCAAACACAAGAGCGCAAAAGCGATCCAAGTGCAGTAAATCCCTCAAGGGAGAGTATATTCCTAAGAGAGACAGCAAGTACAGTCTCAATTGACAACCCTATTGAACATTCAACTAAGTTATACAAAACAACCCTAATGAGCATGAAATGAGCAACAGCAAAGAACCACAGGGATGGAAAACCTGAAAACGACAAAAGCGAGCAGATAAACAAAACTTTGTAAGTTTTGTTTATTGTAAACACGTAAGATCAATGAAGAAGGGTTCAGCACAGTACCCAAAAATGGTGGTATAATTGGTTTAGCGCAGCTTCGCTGTCGACTGCTCCAGAACAAAAGATACCACAAAGACAAAATAATCAATTTTAAACATATAACCCTGCCCTTTCAGAACTGACTTCCTAATCATTAAAACAACGGTGGAGCTGTGAGAACCTGGAAATAAGCCAAACAGAGGAAGACCTGAAGTGCGTTCACGTTTCCATTTACTCGTTCTCATCCCCTGTTTTTACATCCAAGACAGAAATATAATTAAAATGTACACGACACGTCAACAGTCTACTTACAGCACTTGTTATAATAGTTGTAGAATTCTGTGGGTAATCTTGGACTCATAACAGTAGGTTCTTGTTATGTTTTGCTCTTGGCCGTGCTGTTAGGCACAGTAGCTCAGCTTTGCACTGAGAGCAGTCCGCACTGAAGGCCCAACTAATAAACGAGTTTTACTGTCCTTCTTAGCAGGGTATGCACTGACCCTTAATTTGCCCTGTCTCGGTTTGAATGTTAAATCAATTTACAAATCACTTATGGAATAGTCGGTTCAAACATGTTATGAAAGTCACAATCAATCAATGACTGCCACCACCAGGTCCTACTAAAGTGGGCTATGGGTTAATTGTTCAGATGTAAATTGTCACCTGATTACAATTTAATTTCTTCCCTCATCGACGACTGGTCTCAATTACCACGACCGAGTCTATCAGTATCCACCATCACAGTAAGAATGCACTTCATTGAGTATAAAGGGCTTAAGTTTTTTTTGTTTTTAATAAAAAGCAAACTAATTGGATAACCGAAGGACAATTTAATCATCCCGAATATCACATGCCTGCATTGTCAGATCTCCTTTATGAAAACTTACAGCTGTGACGGCTCGTGACGCAACTTTATAAATTATTCGGAGGGTATCATGCATAAATAAATAACTGGCTCACAGAAGACTTTTGCTTGTGTATGTTCATTGTGTATGAACTTGTCTTAGATGCATGTCACTGCTTTTGTGTCCGGTTAATCCAATGCAGCAGAGCGCAAGGCCGGTGAATGTGATGCCTCCACTCTGTACGTAAAGGCAGATAGCCTGCATATTCAATATTATGACAATAATTTTATTTTAAGGTAAGAAACATTGATTGAATTTGGTTTTTAGAATATACTCAAAAATATACTCAATTTTAGCATTCAGAGGCAACTGGGGTCATAGTGTCACACACAAACGCACACACGCACACACACACACACACACACACACATACACACATGCACACATCATGACTCCAGTTGCCTCTGACTGTTATCCTGGCTAAAATTGTCTATATTTTTGCAGTAGCGTACAGGCTGAGCTCAGAACCTTCATGGAAAGCCAATTCTAAGAAGATGCAAAAGGACCTTGAATTCAGTCCAATTTACAGGAAACTGATTTACAACACAAACACAAGTGGGTGTGTAATGGCCCTGGTTATATGAAATTAATGCCATTTTTGTGCTCAACAAAATCCAAACGGGAATAAAACACACGCGCTGCACAGCAATTGTGTTTTGCAAGCTGTGGTGCCACAAACTAGTAGATGTGCCCCTTATCTTTGAAAATAATATAGTATTAATGTAATACTGGAGTCTTCTTTCTAAACTGCAATGAACAATAGATGTTTGCATCTCCTCGTTTTTGGCCGAAGAAATCCCTATTCCCTGCTTCAATCTACTGAGGATGTAAGCGGAGAACCCCTGAATTGTGTACTTTACGTTCCCATGATTGTCTGGATCGTTACCTTTTGTGTGCACGTGCATTTAGAGGAGCTGTACAGCCATTGTTACACGGTAACGTATGAATGGACATTACAATGGCAATAACCTTGAATGAAAAGGTGACTGCGACCTTTATGGTCCATGCTGATGTTGCAGATGTGCATTGAGAGAGGAGTCGATGCGACCCATGTCACACTGTACCGTAGATACTTTGGTACGCTAAATAAGCAGGTTGCTCTTGAATGTTTGTGAATGTACGTCAAGACGTGGCAGCCTCAGCCCCAGCTCTTAATCTTTCACAGAAAAATGACAACAGCAGCTCTATCACTTGCATGCTGGTATACATAAGCATGCATAATGTACATACATACTCCATCAGTTTTTTTTTCTTTTTTTTTCTCTCAAGCCTTCTGTCTCTCCTCTTTCTCCCTCTCTCCTTTTTTGCTCCCTCTCCCTCTCTCTCTCTCTCTCTCTCTCTCCCTCTCTCTGGAGTCAGCTCTTGTGAAAATCTGCTGAACCTGACATTTGTGAGCTTGAGAAATTTGGAGGGGGGGGGGGGGGCAGAGGCAAAGTCAACAATATCAACATCTGCAGGAGATTTACCATCCAGATGATGCATATCTAGGTATTACACGCATGCAATCTAATGCATACGCTATCGATGGACTAGCAGCGGCTTCCAGAACCGCTCAACTCCACTAATCATTAAAGTTCGACTTTAGCCACCAGAGCAAATTACTTAATGACCGACCGGATCAAACCAATCAAATCGCGGCGACCTTCACGTCCAAGTGCTCTAATTCGGTCAGGTACGGGAGAAGACCGATGAGGCCATTAACTGGATTGGTTAAACCTCCCGCAGTGTGGTCCATGAGGCCATCGCTCACGCACTAATCGTTACAAGACACGGTCCGATTATTAAAAGCTGTCGTGCTCAAAGCATTAGGTCACATTTGATAATATAACGTGATGTAAAATCCTTCACAATGAAGATAGGCATTTCAAAGGCAAATATCTTCATTCGGTCACTGAACCTGCTGGAGTCTTACTGCCTTGTAAAATAAAAACCTAAAATTCATTTTAAAATACTTGATTTATGTGGATATAAGGAGCCGTGCAAGCCTGTCCCCCCCCCGTTGAACAGTAACCCCTCAGCATGCAGAGGGGCAGTTTATTTTTGGCTGTGGATCGAACCACAATAGCCTTCTGCTGGGGTTCAGGCTGGCAGCCCAGAACAGTGGTTCCAAAATGAGAGGGGTTGAGGGATGACATTAAAATATGAATGTACTGTATATAACACAATTACCACTGACATTCACACCAGCCATGGTAAACACTAATATAATGCAGTGCATTAGTTACAATGTGAGTTCAGTTATTTTTGACATGTTAAAAAATGTTAATTCCACATTTTAACTTGGCTATGTTTCAGTCAGGGAGGGTCACGGTATATAACATGGCTATGTTTCAGTAAGAGAGGGTCACGGTATATAACATGGCTATGTTTCAGTCAGGGAGGGTCACGGTATATAACATGGCTATGTTTCAGTCAGGGAGGGTCACGGTATATAACATGGCTATGTTTCAGTAAGAGAGGGTCACAGTATATAACATGGCTATGTTTCAGTAAGAGAGGGTCACGGTATATAACATGGCTACATTTCAGTAAGGGAGGGTCACGGTATATAACATGGCTACATTTCAGTAAGAGAGGGTCACAGTATATAACATGGCTATGTTTCAGTAAGAGAGGGTCACGGTATATAACATGGCTATGTTTCAGTAAGGGAGGGTCACGGTATATAACATGGCTATGTTTCAGTAAGGGAGGGTCACGGTATATAACATGGCAATGCTTCAGTAAGAGAGGGTCACGGTATATAACATGGCTATGTTTCAGTAAGAGAGGGTCACGGTATATAACATGGCTATGTTTCAGTAAGAGAGGGTCACGGTATATAACATGGCTATGTTTCAGTAAGAGAGGGTCACGGTATATAACATGGCTATGTTTCAGTAAGAGAGGGTCACGGTATATAACATGGCTACATTTCAGTAAGGGAGGGTCACGGTATATAACATGGCTATGTTTCAGTAAGAGAGGGTCACGGTATATAACATGGCTATGTTTCAGTAAGGGAGGGTCACGGTATATAACATGGCTACATTTCAGTAAGGGAGGGTCACGGTATATAACATGGCTATGTTTCAGTAAGAGAGGGTCACGGTATATAACATGGCTATGTTTCAGTAAGGGAGGGTCACGGTATATAACATGGCTATGTTTCAGTAAGGGAGGGTCACGGTATATAACATGGCTACATTTCAGTAAGGGAGGGTCACGGTATATAACATGGCTATGTTTCAGTAAGAGAGGGTCACGGTATATAACATGGCTATGTTTCAGTAAGGGAGGGTCACGGTATATAACATGGCTATGTTTCAGTAAGGGAGTGTCACGGTATATAACATGGCTATGTTTCAGTAAGAGAGGGTTACGGTATATAACTTGGCTATGTTTCAGTAAGGGAGTGTCACGGTATATAACTTGGCTATGTTTCAGTAAGAGAGGGTCACGGTATATAACATGGCTATGTTTCAGTAAGAGAGGGTTACGGTATATAACATGGCTATGTTTCAGTAAGGGAGGGTCACGGTATATAACATGGCTATGTTTCAGTAAGAGAGGGTCACGGTATATAACATGGCTATGTTTCAGTAAGGGAGGGTCCCGGTATATAACATGGCTATGTTTCAGTAAGGGAGTGTCACGGTATATAACTTGGCTATGTTTCAGTAAGAGAGGGTCACGGTATATAACATGGCTATGTTTCAGTAAGGGAGGGTCATGGTATATAACATGGCTATGTTTCAGTTAGGGAGTGTCACGGTATATAACTTGGCTATGTTTCAGTAAGAGAGGGTCACGTTATATAACATGGCTATGTTTCAGTAAGAGAGGGTCACGGTATATAACATGGCTATGTTTCAGTAAGAGAGGGTCACGGTATATAACATGGCTATGTTTCAGTAAGGGAGGGTCACTGTATATGTTTCAGTAAAGGAGGGACATGGTATATGTTGTTGCTCATTCAAATAGGTCATGGGCTCAAGCAGTTTTGGCATCCAGCACTCTCGGAAATCCGACTTTTTCATCCACTAATTTTTATCGTTTGCTTCACGCTGTTCGGGATGAACAAAGTAATTAAACTATTTGTGGGATTCAGACTGAAAGCTTTCAAGTAATCGTGGACATATTAAGTATGCTAAGTGGTGCTCAAGCTGGTGAGCTATTATTAGATCACAGCTCTTTGGGGGGGGTTGTGCTAGAGAGGAGAGCAGGAAATGATGAATGATGATGAAGCAAGCACATCAATATCATATTTATGTATTGCTAATTGAAAATGACAAGGAACAGAACTCTTAACATGTTGAACAGGGTCAGCAGTAAGTTACACAGGAACCAGACACATATTGGGACGGGAATCTGGGTAAAACACATATTTGAAAGGGTTCATTTGGAAAAACATCACAAAGGCATTCTTCTTACATCTAAACACTGAACAAATTGGCTTTAGTATTTTGGTATATTCCACTGAGGAAATATAGTATATGTTGCACCGATGCTTCTGTACATTAGCAAAGGCTTGCTGTCGCTGACACACTGTCACTAACACACTGTCACTGACACACTGTCACTAACACACTGCCGCTGACACACTGCCGCTGACACGCTGTCACTGACACACTGTCACTGACACACTGTCACTGACACACTGTCACTGACACGCTGCCACTGACACACTGTCACTGACACACTGCTGCTGACACACAGCTGCTGACACATTGCCACTGACACACTGTCACTAACACACTGTCACTAACACACTGTCACTGACACACTGTCACTGACACGCTGCCACTGACACACTGTCACTAACACACTGCCGCTGACACACTGCCGCTGACACACTGCCGCTGACACACTGTCACTGACACACTGTCACTGACACACTGCTGCTGACACACAGCTGCTGACACATTGCCACTGACACACTGTCACTAACACACTGTCACTGACACACTGTCACTGACACACTGTCACTGACACACTGCCGCTGACACACTGTCACTGACACACTGTCACTAACACACTGTCACTAACACACTGTCACTAACACACTGTCACTAACACACTGTCACTGACACACTGTCACTAACACACTGTCACTAACACACTGTCACTAACACACTGTCACTGACACACTGTCACTAACACACTGTCACTAACACACTGTCACTGACACACTGTCACTAACACACTGTCACTAACACACTGTCACTAACACACTGCCGCTGACACACTGCCACTGACACACTGTCACTAACACACTGTCCCTAACACACTGTCACTAACACACTGTCACTGACACACTGTCACTAACACACTGTCACTAACACACTGTCACTAACACACTGTCACTGACACACTGTCACTAACACACTGTCACTAACACACTGTCACTAACACACTGTCCCTAACACACTGTCACTAACACACTGTCACTAACACACTGCCGCTGACACACTGCCACTGACACACTGCCGCTGACACACTGTCACTGACACGCTGTCCCTAACACACTGTCACTAACACACTGTCACTAACACACTGCCGCTGACACACTGCCACTGACACACTGCCGCTGACACACTGTCACTGACACGCTGTCCCTAACACACTGTCACTAACACACTGTCACTAACACACTGCCGCTGACACACTGCCGCTGACACACTGTCACTGACACACTGTCACTGACACGCTGCCACTGACACACTGTCACTGACACACTGTCACTAACACACTGTCACTAACACACTGTCACTAACACACTGTCACTGACACACTGTCACTAACACACTGTCACTAACACACTGTCACTAACACACTGTCACTGACACACTGTCACTAACACACTGTCACTAACACACTGTCACTAACACACTGTCACTGACACACTGTCACTAACACACTGTCACTAACACACTGCCGCTGACACACTGCCACTGACACACTGTCACTAACACACTGTCCCTAACACACTGTCACTAACACACTGTCACTAACACACTGCCGCTGACACACTGCCACTGACACACTGCCGCTGACACACTGTCACTGACACACTGTCACTGACACGCTGCCACTGACACACTGTCACTAACACACTGTCACTAACACACTGTCACTAACACACTGTCACTAACACACTGTCACTGACACACTGTCACTAACACACTGTCACTAACACACTGTCACTAACACACTGTCACTAACACACTGTCACTAACACACTGTCACTAACACACTGTCACTGACACACTGTCACTAACACACTGTCACTAACACACTGCCGCTGACACACTGCCACTGACACACTGTCACTAACACACTGTCCCTAACACACTGTCACTAACACACTGCCGCTGACACACTGCCGCTGACACACTGCCACTAACACACTGTCACTAACACACTGTCACTAACACACTGTCACTAACACACTGTCACTAACACACTGTCACTAACACACTGTCACTGACACACTGTCACTAACACACTGTCACTAACACACTGTCACTGACACACTGTCACTAACACACTGTCACTAACACACTGTCACTAACACACTGTCACTAACACACTGTCACTAACACACTGTCACTAACACACTGTCACTGACACACTGTCACTAACACACTGTCACTAACACACTGCCGCTGACACACTGCCGCTGACACACTGTCACTGACACGCAGTCGCCATATTCTCAATGGATTTGCCACATTAATAAAGATGATAATAAGTGGACCTTTTCCAAAGAGCACCTTCAAAAATAATCTTTACAGTGGCACTCACTCCTGCGTGGTACCTTTTGGCTTCATCTCCATAGTACAAATACTTTGACTGTTTAGATGCTGTTAAAATTCAGTAAAGACTCCTATATATTTGTGAAAAGGCAAATGCTTTAATATTGGCAAATGCTTTGACCCGAATTAGAAACATCATTTTAAGGATGGATGCATAGGACTGTAAATGGATGTAACTATATCCAGTGAAACTGCATTTGAATTCATATCTGAAATGAAAAATGATTTTTGAAACGGGACCGATAATCTTGTCTCTATTTTAATGCGCACCCTTTTCATTTTTTCCAAATGTCAGGAGAAATTGACATCACCGACAGGATTTGATTTGACAGAAAGTCAAGCGTTTTTCATATTGAGGGTTAGAACAGCCATTATCTGTCCATTAGCTTCCCGGATGTCGGAAGGACCGTGTCAGCCTGACAGGAATAAGAGCGGATTGAGACGTGGAAATGTGGGAACCCAAGAAGCGCTGCCAGTGTCCGATTTCAGCTCCCGCCCTCCTCGTAATTTGACGTGCTTTCAGACCGTCTTTACTTCACAGTGTAGCCTACATAATGGCAGCTATCAACTCGGCCCTTTGAAATTCATGACAGCAACGTACAGCTGAGAACATGAGCCTGCTAATATAAGCATTCTGGAAAAAAGGACAATTCTGAAAAAAGGACAATTTTGTAATGATATTCGACAGAGAAGCATTTTGTGTCATTTAGGACGTCCTAGGATATTTAGAAACCTAATGGGAGTTGAATTTATGTATACAGGAGACACAGAACATCATAAATATGTATATGACAGTATAATGGGGTATAAGAAGAAGATAAGGCAAGGTGGGTTTCTGAGAGCTTCAGATTTATAATCTGCTTTAAAAAAATGATTCAGATTGGCCTTGGCTTTATTTTCCTTATTTTATTAACCGTTACTTATGGGTGGGTTAACTGAACATGCATGCTACTTTACAGCAGTGCTTCCCCAATTAGCCTAACCAGCATGTCTTTGGGCTGTGAAAGGAAACCGGAGTACCCAGAGGAAATCCACACGGACACGGGGAGAACACGCAAACTCCACACAGAAAGGCTCCGGCCGGGCCTTTTTGCTGTGAGGTGACAGTGCTATCCACTGCACTACCGTGCTGCCCACAATTTGAGACTGCTCGGAGACCGCAAGCCCCTGTGGTTCTACTGTTTCCACTGTTTAAAGGCAGGGTCTGATTACATCACACGCAAGCAACTGATTGACAATGAGAAGGAGAGGCAAGAATAACCAAGCGGCAGTCCTCCTCTGGGCTAAAAGGATCATGGGATTGCTTGGAGGGAAGCGTGGGTTGAGGGCACATATTGGGACGGAAAACTTTCAGTGACTGATTTCTAAAAAGACAGACAAAGCATTTTAGTCAGAAAGCCTAATATTATTGCATAATGGAGTACCTGCACAGACCCAATGAATAATAAGGGCTGTTAGTCTGCCCTCCTTTGCCAGCTGTCAGAATGAAAATCGGCACTGTGGTGGTCTGTTAGTGGTGGGACCATTCACCAATTTCAAAAACGCAGGCGGACTGACAGCTGTGCCAACTGCAGGCCGCTAATGGGCCTGCTAGCTGTATGACGGGCGAGTTTAGGAAGACGTCTTTGTGAAAATAACCCATTTATAAAAAGTGACTGCAGCAAAGGTCATGATACGGTAGCATAAATCATCAAAAAAGACATGGACAGTGCATAGTCACACTAATCATGGAGAGATTTTGAGCTCTGTGTTTTGTATTGCTGTGATCCGTTTAACATCCACTGCTGTAGTCTCCAAAGTTAAATGTCACTGAAGTTAACCAAGCATAACTTATAACAAGTATAAATAATTAAACAATATCCTGGAAGAATGATTCAGTAAGCTCAATGCCATTAGCTGAAGAGATAGATATGTAGAGACATACTTACCTCAAATGTATGCAGTGAATAGTGAGTAGTTGTATATGTATGTGTTTTTTGGTAGCACTTTTGATGAATGGTCTTTTGAAAACTTCTTTATGAGCACTACATAGCAAGTTCATAAGCACTACATAGACATTCATATATGCCTACATCAATAATCGCAAATAGGCATATGATTTGCATCACTTGTTATGTCATGGTAATGTCACTTTGTTGCATCACCATCTTCACTGGTAAGAGACCACATGCCCATTTGCGGCTATTAACATAAGCACTTATGAATATTTATGTACTGCTTATGGAGCTGTATCACTCTTATGAAGCACCGTTCACAGAAAGTGTTAACTGTTTTTATAGGATTGTCTTTCAGAGCCTCTTCAGAGTGTCCTTGCCATCCACGTTAGAACACTCATCTTGATTATGTCACCTGGGGTAGTGCAGCTGACATCGATAATGCGAGCAATAAGTGCTCCGACACTTTGGAGGAGAGAGGCTTGTTTAAATATATAGAATTTTCTAACCAGATGAGATAAACATTGTTTTCACGGTTCAATGTATTGATTATGTTGTTTTTATGACAATGTGTACAGATTTACTCTTAGGTGGCTGACCATACAATGCAGATTACGAATGAACACAAACATCTTTGTTTAAGACGGGAGATTTGTGAGAGCAGTTGAATGTAAAATAAGGAAACAGCATGGGTTTCTCACAATGTTTGCTCAGCAGCGGATCATGCAAACCTGTAGACCCCTATTCAAAATACAGAGCAACATTCACGTAGGAGAAGGCATGTTGTATTCCTGAGCATGTTTCCCCCCAAGTTGTGATTTAGATCTCCCTGGGAGAAATGGGGCAGTGCTGGCGTGCTCGGTGTGTGTGTGGGGGGAGGGCGGGTGCCAGCTCATTCGTCTCCGACGGGCCCATTCATAAAAGTCTAATGTGAAGCACAATTGTGTTTGTCTCAGAAGCACCCCTCTGGCTGCGCACGTGGTCCAATCGAGGCTTGGGAAGCTTGCCCGACATCGCGTACGATTCCATGCCATTCATAGCCAATTGTGGAGATGCGCATTTGTACGTGCGATTCTGCTCTCACATATCCAACTGAGGTTTAGATATACAGAGCCATTTATGCAGAGCTGCAGGGTGAAGCTCCACTCACATTTTGAACCCACTTTTCAAATAAAATCATCACATTCTCTTGTGCTACAGGCACAACAAGAATATGACTTTGTAAAATAAAGGTTGCGGGTTCAGTTTCTAGGTGGGACATAGCCATTGACCCTTGAGCAAGATACCAAACGTTATCAGCAAATATCCAGCTGTATAAATGGATTGCCTGTGGAAATGCAAGCCTTTTTGTAAATTGCTCGAGGTTGCTGCACCAAGACAGTTATATTACAGTCAACTCTTTCTCTGAACATTGCTTACAGTGATGGGTATGGTTGTACAATATGCTCACTTTCTCAGTTCATTAGTGAGTTGTAGTTTCATAATCACAGGATGGAGTGCAAGGCCTCTCCCCTTTTCAACTTAAGACTTGACCTGAGCGCTTCAATTTTTGAATAATTCCAGACAATGGATGCCGCCACAGGCAAGGGAATTAAAACGTATTGTGCAAATTGACACAGCTTCTCGCATCTCAATCTGAGGCACCCGATACCGCTGAGGGGATCAAAAGCAACAGCGATGCAATTAGGAGACACATCCCTGTCACACGCTACTAATGAACTGAAACCAGAAACTCTCCAAAGTCCTGTGTGGGTATTCCAAACAGAAGCGGTTCTAATTTTCCAAATGAATTACTGTCGGGCTCTTTGTGGCAGAGAAGCAGTTCAGCTCAACTATGCAACTGCCGGGGTTCCTCAGTGAGAAAGTCCGGATAATGAAGACGATCCAAACGATCGCCACCAAATCAAAGAAAGATAAAGCACACACACAGAACAACAAGAACCGACACGCTTTCCTTCGGATTAAGTGCGCTGAAAGAAATGCAAATAAAAAGGAAATGTAATTCCAAAACACTTTTAGAGAAAGCGGAATGGAGACTTTCGTCCAATCACATTTTAATCATCCTCCACTAGCAGACTTGCCTATTTGAATGTGTGAGACCCGCCGGTCATCCACTGAGGTAAAATAGGATCTTAAAACTTTTTGAATGAGTCACAAAGAAATGAAGAGCCATGTGTAGCACAGATATTACACTGTATTTCTCTGGATTGCGACCCTGCAATAAGATTTGAGGCATAATCACAGTGTGGGAGGAAATAACTGCTTTCTTTTGTGAAATAACTTTGGCCAGCTGTGCCTGTTGGTTTGTAAACTGATTTGTAATGAGAAGCTGAAGACAAGCGTGCGTGCACCGTCATGCAGTATAAATTCAGCATTCCCTGACCTGCACTTTCTCTTTGATATACTTTATTAAAACACAGACCAGAGTCATTCCAATTTTAATTACAGCATGCTTATGGGTAGATTTATAAAAATTGCTAAATGTATAAAGGGATTAAATGTTACACCTGGCAGTGTCATGCATGCACACTGAAATAGACCTAGGGATCTCCACTTCCTTAAAGAAGCTTGTGGAGAGTAATGCTTTCTCTCATATTGTGGCTGTTCATTAAAAGTAAATTGCTACAATGCACGAGGTAGAGTGACCCGGCAGACGAAGAAAAAGTACTTCTTAAAGGGCACTGTAGCAGAGCCACCGGGAGCTCTCTGAAGCCCCATTGGTCCATTTAATAAGCAGGTTAGTGACCTCACTCCTCCCACCTCACCTCCATCTGCTGTCAGTCACCCGTGCATACTGGGAGCAGCCTGTGGGCGCATGATTGATATTTCCCCGCACGCCGAGGTTGTGAGGCAGGACGTAGGAGGGGTCAAAGATCATGTCCCCACCCCAGCCCGCCCCCCCCTTCCCTCCTTCCCGAGTGCTGATAAATAATACAGGTCGGAGGCACCGGCTCCACTCAGGGAGCTGGGAGTCAGCCAAAGCCAGCGAGACACACCATGGCAACAGAATAGAGACACTCCCCACAACATCCCTCCGCCCCTCAATGCGGGCTGTTAGGAGCCACTGCAGTGCATTCTGGGAGTTACACATCACAACATAAGCTAAAGTGCAACTTTAGCACTGAGTAATGTCACACTGAATATGCGTGCACAGACACGGGATCAGCAGAGTCTAAGGGCTACAGCTCATTCATTCCAACTCGTGCGGTAGAGGAAAACCGTCAAGTTATTCGCCTTCCAACCCCCAAAGTTAATGTGTCGGTACAAGAAAAAGAAAAGAAGTTTCTGGAGCGTGGGACTCGGTGGACTCTGTTGAAGATCAGTCCCACTGGAGCTGAAGAGGAACAAGTTCTTTATCCCCTGGCATAAGGTTCAGCTTTGGAGTCAGAGTACAAGATCAATACTAATCCCATATTAACTGTTCTTTAAAGACCAGTCAAGGTGCAAAATAAAGAACAGCAATGACTTGGCACATGAGGCCAATGCTGACTCGGCTCAAAAGTTTCTCCACCCCGGCAGTTTACAGTGCTGAGTCTAATCAAGCTTTGTGAACACCTCCTGCTGGAATGCCATAACCTGAGGCACAGTGAGCAAAGTGGTTTCAAAATGTTTTATTATGATTATGATTATGATTATTTTTATTAGTGAATTGAAAAAACTAACAAAGCATGTGTTGTATTGTTACTCTGGATTCAGATTTTATAGATGTGATTACTTTGGTAATGCTGCACCAAATAAAAATAGAGGGGGAGAGAGAAAAAGAGATACATAAGAGGGAGAAAGAAAAACAGAGACAGGGAGCGAAAAGGAGAGAGAGAGAGAAAGAGAGAGAGAGAAAAGGGCATAGATAAAAAAACAGCGATACTGTGAGACTGAGAGTGAGTGAGAGGGCAAGAGAGGAGAGCAAGAGAAGACAGAGAGAGAGAGAGAGAGAGACAGAGAGAGCAAGAAGGAGGGCACGAGAGAGCAAGAGGGAGGGAGAGAGAGAGACAGAGGGAGAGAGAGAGAGCTGTGTGACCCCTATGTGTTTCCTCTTGGGGGATTCTGGAGTGTGATGTGACAGAGCTGCTCACAGCACAGATGGCCCCTGGGATCCCATGATGCCTTTCTGCAGAACACGCTGAGGCCCCTGGGATTCCATTTGCTGAAGCAGCTCGTTTTCCCCAGTCAGGCTCATTCATCCTCCAGAGCAGGTGCGCCCTGAAAATGAACAGACTCCACATTACAGTATATATCCTTACCTGACAGTTTAGCCTGCATGTTTGTTTTTCCTGTTTTACGGTCCTTGCCAGCTAAACAGACTGAATGTGTATTTAATCTCCAAAGCAAACAGATTAGTGTTGAGATTGTCGTCAGTGGGGTAAGCAGATGTGCCAATAAAAATAACTAATCTTGCAAAGTCACAAATGGTTGAAATTTTTAACTCAATTTCCAGTGTTTTTGAAAAATAAAAAAGAGATCAAATTTATTATTGATCTTTTTTTTCTACAGTTTTTTAAAAGAGTGATATGCAAAAAAAGCAAACGTAATATTGATTCCATGTAATATTAATTCACAATGTAATTATATTACAAATTCTAGGTTTTATAATGGCAAGAGCCGGCATTTGTCATAGCTAACTGCCTTTCACCAAGATAATTTAGCAGACATAGCTCTGAAATTGCTCAAAGGAATAGACAGTTAACCGGTTCCATTGTGTTGTTTCGCAGAAGCGAAGCCTCGGGTCATGTGTGGCTATCGTATCCCTCCACTGGGAAAAAAGCCCTGAAGACAAACAAGGTCCTCGTCTGTGTGCTACTAATAGCGCTGTCGCTATTGTTAAAGACATCGGGGGAAGGTTTTCTGGCAGTGCAGCGTTGGGGCAGCAGGCTCAACTGCTTTGGCCTTTCTTTTGTGGGTGGATTTGCAGAAAAAGTGCTCAAATGAAAAGGCGGAAGAAGAACCGTCTGTAAAGCAGAAATGATCTGTGGGTAAAGCAGCACAGTAGGCTAATCGTTGAAGGACACTTCAACACACACACACGCACACACACACACGCACGCGCACACACGCACGCACACACAATGCTGCGTTCCATCGATAGCTAAAAGCGCACCCTCTTCCTCCAGATAGACAAGAGATTGATGCAAAGATTTTGGCCGCCAGCTGCTCATCAAAATGATTTACACCTGTCATTTCATCGCCGTTCGTCTCCCGCCAAACACCCAGCCACACGTCTCTGCTCTGCAGCAAATCTTAGGAAACCGCCCGAGGCATGGCGAGCCTACACCTGTCGCCAGTGCGTACTGACCGTAGGTCTATTAATCGAAGAACAACAGCAGCACCGTATATTAATTATTAATCCACTTCCAATTCCCCCGCAGTGATCGCTCTTCTGATTTCACCAACTGACGACAGAGATTATAGCGTAAACTCCCCTTAATTAGCAATTAAAAGGCAATACCACAAGGCCAAAAAAACCCAAAACAATTTCATCTCTGCTGCTGCTTCTGTGCCATATGATTATTTTAATGAAAGGTGCGGCGTGAACGTTAATAACGGGAAAGCTCTTCAGCTTCCATTTGCGCTGTTAATTTTTATGATGTTGTCATGGCACCCCCCCACACTTTTTCAATTAGTTTATTCAGCACCCTTACTTCCCTTCCGCAGTATCTGTGGATTACTGTATGTTAACTGTGTGTACACTGTGTATGAGCTGCTGACTGGTGCTGCCTTGTGTGTTGTTCTGGGAGACGGGTCAGAATGACTGCCCGTCAATCACTCACCCCTTCTTCAAACAAACTCTCCAGAGTTTAGGTTGCCCTCCATGTTCTCATGATTCCAATTATTTTTATCATGTAAAGACTATTTACATTTACATTTAGGCATTTAGTAGTCTCTACAGCAATGTACATAGGCACATACAAGAGGGCTTAGGCAGTGAAGAGCTGATGCCAAGCCATTTGGGTCAAAACCATTAGCTATTAATACATGACTTAAAAGCAGAACATAGATACATCTACAACATAAAGCTAAGTGCCAGATGCAATAGCGAGACTGAGAAGTAGCGAATGGGTTTGTGGATATAGTTTTAGATGTATAGCATAGGTGGGGCTAGTAGAACCGTCAGCGTAACCCTAGATGTTCATGTCTATGGATAATCGTTACTTTATTATAGAACTGTACTCTATCTGACCTGTTTGTAGTTGTTGCAATGTCCTTTGGTGTGCACTAAAATTAAAGCGTCCACCAAATGAATGCAATGTAATGTAAAGAACACACAAGTACAGAGCTCTTTTTAGGCTATGTACCTCAAAAAATAAAGTAGCATCATCAGTCATTCATCTAAAACCGCAGCCGAAAAGCTGGCTTTAATGCCACTGTGGACATTTGTGGATTCTCTTTTTTAAAATGATCATTTTATCCACTTATGAGTTTGTAGGCATTTTGTCCTTTTTAAGGAACTGTCCTTCTTATTCTCCCAGAAGCACTAAGAGCTGCTTGTTGTTTCTTTGCATGTCAGGTGCTCTACAAATAATATCATTTTCAGATGCATTTAACAAAAGCAATGGCAAGCGGCAACAGAATGGCAATGGCAACAAATATCAGATTATATATCAGAGATTACATATTTAATATCAGAGAGCGTAGTTTCTGGTTGTTTACCTGCTTTAAAGAGACGGCTGTAACCCTGTAGGTCCTGCGGATCGATGTTTGTGATGCGGCCAAGCTCCCGCGGTCGGCCCGTAGAAGCCAGGGCAGAGAGGGGATGCCACGGGGATCGATGTGCCAGGGGCCGTAAACACAGATCCCGGGTCGGGTATCGCATCACAAAGTCACGGGTCGGTGCGGGCCCGCCACATCCATCGCGCGCAGTCGCGTACGAGGAGTCGCGAGAGTGCTCCACTATCGCATTACCGCATTACCCGGCTATTTTCGGCAACAGAGACAAGGCCTCCGGAATGGCAGCTCGGAGTATTGTTCCGCCGTGAATGAACTGCGCGGTAAGTGGTGACGGAATGCTTCTGTAAGGGTCCCGGGCATTCCGGAAACCGAGAACCCCGGAAGCCACTGCATTCCCGCTCGGAATGCGGGAGAGGCTTCGGAAACACTGCGAGTTTGCCTGAGGCGAGGGTTTAATAGATTGCAGTAATTACAAGCCTAATGAACTATGGTAATAAAATGGCTGTCAGTGATGAATGATTGTTGTGTAAATGTGGCACATTGGCAGGGCTGACGTGACGATGAGTGGCAGGCATTTTGCACACACTCGTATCCAGGGCTCCATTTATACTGTTGGATATTTACTGAAACAATTCAGGTCAAGCACCTTGTTGCAAAAGGTTTCATGACAGTGTCCCACTTGGGAATCAACCCGGCAACCCTCTATAGTCCCCTGTTACTCGCCCAGTTCCATAACCGTAACCATTAACCGCTGCCCCCAGAGTGAGTCCTCATGCATTGTTTAGCCATGAATTGCGAGTGTGACTGCACACCAATCTGATAAGCAGGAATAACGCATGATAATTGGAACATTAGGCCTTACTGGTATCAACTCCGTTTCTGTGTTCTGCAGTAATGATTTCAGTTGGTGTGCACCGGCTTTCTGGCTCTCAGGATTGAAAGGAGATATTGATGTGATGGTATACGGCATTACTTACGTAAAACAAAGGGAATTCTAATTCCTTCATATCTCTGAACCGGTGTTATCGGAAACCAAAGCCCACAGACGAAGCATGGACTCCAGAAACCACGGATCCTCATGTCACCTGGATGGACTTAGGTAGAACGAGGAGAGCGATCCGGGTGATTTAGAGATCAGTGCGAGTCTAACTGGCTTTGGCTCAATGGTATTGAGATGGACATCCCAGAGGAGGCTGGGTTCAAATCAAAGGGGCGCTTCATTGCATTGTGCAATTAAAAGGCTGGAATGTGAATGCAAAAAGCTTTGAAAGGCGAGAAAGCGTTGTGATTTTTTTTTTTTGTCGGTGGATTTGCCATTGAAAGTTAAATGTTCAGTGTTAAGTCGAGTCTTAGAGAGTTTATGAGTCTACTATGGCCAGAGTGGACTCATATGAACTCTGTTAGAGTTTAATTAACACTGGACATTTTACTGTGTGGAAATTCTGTGCGACAGTGGCTCGTGGTCTGACCTGTGTAAAAAACCTTGGAGAATGAAGGTACCGGTTAGAACAACGGTCGTGACGGTCTTTCTGAGACCCTCGTACTGTCTGTACACCATCATTCAACGGTCATCATTTTCTTACCTTGTGTAATTTGAGGTTTTTTACGAAAGTTAAACTGCTTAGATTACACTAAAACAGAGTATTAAAACACAAGTAAAACTTACTTGTAATGAATAGCCTATATGATTGCCAAGGTAAAAAATAAAGTCAGGCACTTTGTTAAAAATGAAGAACTAATGTTGACTGAATCCTGGCCTGAATACTGAGTGGAGCTGTCCATGGTGCTGAAAACTCAGAGGGACGACCAATATAACCATGTTGTAGATTCAGTTCTGAACATATTTCCCTTTAGTGGAGTAATTATGTGCAAAAACATGTTCTATGATTACACTCCAATGAAAAAGGATCCCTTCAAAACCATCAGTGAGGCATCATTCTATGAAAAATGATATGTAAAATGGAATATTCTGCTATAGATTAAACAAAACATGCCTTGAAAGCATTGGAAGCAGATTTGCATGCACAACGTGACTCGTGGAGAATGCGTACTTTCTAATGTACTGTTTCCTTTATGGTTAAGGAACGTTTTAATTTGTAAGAGTTACTTCCTGGTTACATTTCACATGTAGAATCATTTCTATGTTTGAATCTCAAGGGTGCACCCATTTGAAAGCATGCTGTTCTGGCTAAAATATATACAGTGAGCAAAGGGCACTCATTAAATGTGGGCAGTGGATAATTAAGCCTCTTTAGACCTACTCCTGGGCAACATTTGTACTATTGTGACCTTGCGAAAGGAAATTATAATGTGGTGTTTAATAAAAAGAGAAGCTGATTTTTTTTAGGGGCAATCAGCCGCTACATAGCAACAGGAATGACTACGGCGCACATGACTCACCTCATGCACGGACACAGGGCTCTCACAACAGGATGTATGGTCTCATCCCTTTTACAGTCTTTACACCTTCACAGCAGCCATGTGAAGCACACTCCAGAGATAAGAGGCCACCGTTCGCATCTCAATGAGTGCTTCTGCACGTGTTGTCTCGTTGCACTGATACGCACTACATTCACTTGTGCAAGACTGCTAAACCACATTTTAATGATTAATGTTACACTACATTCTCGGGAAACTGTGTTGTGTTGCTGGGCCAATAGGTGGCAGTCTTCCCTCAGTGCCCCAGGGCAGCGATGGGGACACTGAACTGTAGGAGACACAAAATTATGGAGGAGACATTACACTGAGGTTCTGACTCACTTTTCTTGCAAAACACTAGCTCTCAACATCTTGCCACCTTACCATCCTCTACATCTGATTGGCAATGCCTAATCATGCCCTACATCTGATAGGCTACACCTAATCATCCCCTACATCTGATTGGCTACACCTAATCATCCCCTACATCGGATTGGCTACACAATTCTTTGCATTCATTACCCACTTTTATTCCCCTTGTTGTCAGTGAAAAGGAAAATTGAGGTCTCATTTGTCTTACCTAATTAAACAAAGGTATAAACAGCTACCCTGTGTTAAAAGACATTAATCAAACCAGGGAGATATCATCAAGCATGTGTGTGTGCGTGTGCGTGCGCGTGCGTGTGTGTGTGAGTGTGCGTGTACGTGCGTGCGTGTGTGAGTGTGCGTGTACGTGCATGTGTACGTGCGTGTGTGTGTGAGTGTGTGTCCGTGCATGCGTGTGTGTGTGTGAGTATGCGTGTACGTGCTGTGTGTGTGTGTGTGTGTGTGTGTGTGAGCATGCGAGTGATCCCTCAGGGTGTTGTCTTAATTTTGAATATGTAAACCTTATCAGCATCTGTACGGAACATTAACTACATGCAAATCCCCAGAAAGGCACTCTCACACTACAGTATTAGTCTATGAAAAACAGAGCATCTTAATGCCTAAACTGAAATAAAACAACACGTTGGAACCCAGTGAAGTGCATATTGAATTCCTTTATCCGAATGACTGATTAATCTGATACTCGTGCTCAGGGCCGTCTCAAGGGTGGGCGGGGCCCGGGGCGAGTCAACCAACGCGGGGCCCAGCTGTTAACCCAGCTGTTAGCTAGCCCCTCATAGGCTTAGATAGTATCTATGATATAACTATGAACGAAGGATTTACAGGCTATGACATCACACAAACCAACCATATACAACCAACCAATTGAAGAATTAGTAGGCTACTCTGGCCTTGAATTTAAATATAGTAATTAACAATAACAACTCAACACAGTTTTTCTTTATTTCTCCAGTTAAAATTGAAACAATAATACTGTGGTTTGTGGTACGATCATAGCTATGAATCATGAATTATATTGTGTATTGTGTATTATTCCATTGATTGAGGTGGACCATAAAATAATTGCAATAGTTCACGATGTTGAACACTAGCGGTTTCATTGTAAAGAGGGGTAAAAAGCAGGCAGAGGGTGGGATATATAAATAAACGTTTATAAATACTGACAGCATATTAAGAGATGCATCGCAGCAAGTGGCACCTACCAGAATTTGATTCAGCATTTTTTCACGCATATTTCTCCCGATGATCCTCATCATTATTCTCATTACAGTAGGCCTACGTTTATGACGATGTTCGTGAAGACACGTGCGTTCGACGTGTTAACATTGCAGAGTAATTTACTCGTGTCGCAGTGTCAGACTTCGGCTGTTATTTAAATTAATTTCCCCTCTCACCGCGGGGCCCTGTGAAGTACGGGCCCTGGGGCGGTCGCACCGGTTGACCCCCCCCCAAAGACGGCCCTGCTCATGCTACTTTGTGTGCGCTGGCTGACACACAGAAGGTGGTAAAATCACTCATAGTTAAAGCTTAATTGTCCAATAGCATAGTGTGGAAACCACGCAGCAGGACCCTTTAATAGGATCTCATCATCATTTACAGAGATGGATGAAAACTGCATCCTGCAACCTAAATTACCCACAGATTATGCCATCTTAAAGCTATTAAACCTGCAAATGCCACTTACTGGCATAAACGGGCAGCGCCGTCACAAAAATGTCTTATTCATCCATTTTTTCCCCCAGTGCAAGTGATTGTTCTTCTCCTCATTTAAATGAGTTATATTTTCATCAAGCCTCTCTCACAGTGAGAGAGAACGGGCGCACAATGATTGCGGGGGCCTATTAGCGTCCGTCATTCTGTACTTGGGTTGAGGGATCTTCAGTAGCGTTTGCTTAATCACTTGGACCTGACTGTACCCTGGAAGTCCAAGAGGTTCTTGGCCTGGGTGTGCCTTCCCATAGTCCATTGCTGTCACATAGATCGTCTTACAATGATGCTTGATAGACAGCGAGGAAAAGTTGGAGCAGGTAAAGTCTACAAATCTACTAAAGTTTTAAGGTGAGATATTAAGGGCTGGGTTGAAGCTCAGCTCTTGTGTGTGTTGCCAATGTACTAGGGCAATGTACTTTCTTGGCATTAATGTACTCTACTGTGTAACATTATTGTGTAAGAAGTGCTTATCAGGGTGACCATGAATGTGCAATTCTATGTCTTGTAAGCCTAAATGCACTGGGTGTTTTTTTATGCAGAACATGAACTACTAATATCAATACATGCATGTGTTCATTTGTTAATGTAAATTTTATGCAATACGATCCAGGTGGGTAGTTCCTGCACCATGCAATTCATTTTGGATTTAAACGCTCCTACTCTTTAACATTAACAGAGAAAACCGTTCGAAAAGGAGGACACAGAATTCCCGTTGACACTTTCCTGAGGATCTGTTAAACAAACCAAAGTGAGGTTCAACATGCGAGCACACTGCGACACAGCACACTGGTTCCACACAGCTACAGCAGAGCTGCACGCTACATCCTGCAACACAAACCAAAGTGAGGTTGAACATGCGAGCACACCGCGACACAGCACACTGGTTCCACACAGCTACAGCAGAGCTGCACGCTACATCCTGCAACACTTGTGTGCGACTCCTCTTTGCCTTTCAAAGTATTGCTGTCCTTCTCTTACAGTCTTCCAGCTTCGTTCAGCGGAAGCGACTCGTTTACGAATCGCACGAGGACAGTAACTGAAACAAGGCATGCGCTTTGAAAAAAGGAGCGCATATCTGTGCATATAATCTGTGGCGGTGGTTCATTTAAATGAGCGCCGCATGTCGGCATAGTAACCATGAATGCAGCCCAGACAGGAAAGGCCAGAGCTGTCCTGTACTGTTTCCACAGCGTGCCTGCTAAGAAAGCTCCAGTTTTAGGGACACTGACAATGGGGAGGTTGCTGCTACATAAGTCGCCGATGGCGTCGTTTCCCATGGTCCTCGGCTGCCCGAACATTGCCTTCGTTTTGGCTTAATTGCACAAAATCGCTTAAGGTACGCTGGGTCAGGCTGCTTCTCAGACAGACGCAATTTCTGACTCACACAAAAACCTCAGCTGGGAAAAGGCACTGTATTGTACACGCAAGAGCGGGAATGAATTAGCCTCGGTGATAACCATCAAGCACAACATCTCACCGCCGCTCCTCTCTGTGAAAGATGCCGCAGTCCAGCTGGACTACAGATAGTACAAGGCCTTTATTTATAAAGCATCTTCTGGTAGGAAAACTGATCTAGGACCAGTTTTGGCCAATGGATAATGTTAGAATAGGGTTATGGACAGGGGGAAACCTGATCTCAGATCAGCACTCCTGCTCCAAGATGCTTTATGAATATTCACCCTGATCTCTGATTCGCCCTTTATCTCGTTATGACTAAGTTTATGAAGTTAACTATGAATACAGGCTCTGAACTAGGATCAGTTTTGCTTTTTAGCTCATAATGGACATGGACAGGGAACTAAAACCATGGAAACTAAAATTACATTGTCATGTTATCTGGACAAAATGAATACCACTCAGTTAAATGTTATCTAGACATAATTAGTACCAGTTATATATTGTCTGCATTGACAGCCAAATAGAGCTCATTGTTGTAGCCCCTCCTATACCTGATCTTGCAAACATTCAACCTAAAGCAGTAATATTGAAATAAATGATGGTTTTATTGGACCAGAAAAACACAGGAAAGCACAATAAATCAGAGGTGCTGCTTTCCAGTCCGTGGTGTCCTTGATGTCCAGGGAGCAGCGTCTGCTGGTTTCCACCGCGTTTCAGCAGCTCACTGATTGGCTGCGGATTCGGCACGCTTTGTTTCCAAGGTCTAAATCTTCAGTGACTTGCAAGAAGAGCACAAAACCCGCAGATACTGAGGCCCTCCAGGACTGGAGTTAAACCCGCAGATACTGAGGCCCTCCAGGACTGGAGTTAAACCCGCAGATACTGAGGCCCTCCAGCACTGGGGTTAAACCTGCAGATACTGAGGCCCTCCAGGACTGGAGTTAAACCTGCAGATACTGAGGCCCTCCAGGACTGGGGTTAAACCCGTGGATACTGAGGCCCTCCAGTACTGGGGTTAAACCCGCAGATACTGAGGCCCTCCAGTACTGGGGTTAAACCCGCGAATACTGAGGCCCTCCAGTACTGGGGTTAAACCCGCGGATACTGAGGCCCTCCAGTACTGGGGTTAAACCCGCGGATACTGAGGCCCTCCAGTACTGGGGTTAAACCCACGGATACTGAGGCCCTCCAGTACTGGGGTTAAACCCACGGATACTGAGGCCCTCCAGTACTGGGGTTAAACCTGCAGATACTGAGGCCCTCCAGTACTGGGGTTAAACCCACGGATACTGATAAAGCTTATATCAGAGTTTATGATGTAAGAGGCAATATAACCAAAACTGCATGGCCATTGTTTTTTCTTTTCTTCATTACTGCTGCTTGGTAAAAACTCTGCAACCATGTCAGCAAAAGCGCTCAGCGTAGCTTCATGCCTGAGGAGAGGGAAACGGAACTAGGACGCCGGGAGTATTAGGTCACTGACTAAAATGAATTGAAATTTCTAAGGCAGGGTAATCAGGTTACACCTGGAGCAGAGCGGGGGGGTGCCTCCCAGCAGAGAGGACCAGGGAACAGCCATTCATTAAAAGCTCCACACGAGAAGGAAAAGGGTGTCTCAGAACCATGAAAACCTTTTCCTCGGGGCATCCGATCGACAGGAAAAGGCACGCACCGCCTTCCTCTGGTCGGCAGGGAAACAGACTGGATGGAAGCGAGGGGGTGGGGGGGGGGGGGGGGTGGTACGTCAGCTGTGTTTTTATTTAATTTTTTTGTGTGTATGATTATTCCAGCGAGCGATCTAAAATAAAAAGCCATAGAGGACTGGAGGAGAGCTCATCTGTGCTGCATTAGAGACCACAGAACACGGTGCTCTTATAAAAAATATTGCTCATAAACCCAAAAACATCATACATTATGCCGACACATGAGTATTCATGGTTCCAAAGCAAACACATGAACAAATTTTGAAATATAGGGCTGCAGGGTGGCTCATCCTTTTAAGGCCTTGTTCTAGTGTAAGGATGGGGTGGGGGGGGGTTGGGGCACTATGGGGTGGTTTCCAATATTAACCCTGCCAGCGCTAATAGCTGTTGAACAAAGACGCTAATAATTGGAATAAGCAAAGTAACTGCGTTTAAGTTAGCGTAGCATCAAACTGGATTTATTTTTAAATGTATTCTATTTTCAGATTAGTACTTTTCTTTGTTGTATGTGCTTGGCGTGTGTGCTGCTGTATGTGCTTGGCGTGTGTGCTGCTCTCTGCTCTTATGCAAATGCAAAGCATTAAAATATGCATTTTACTTCCCCATGAGCAGCAATTACAGTGTGACTGTATACAGCACACTGAATAAAAGCACATTAATTAATTATTTATTTTCTTGGCGGACGCTCAGTCTTATCTAGGGCGACTTACATTGCTTACATTTTTACACATTATCCATTTGTACAGCGTTATTTATATATTTTTTTTTTTTGTGTGTTTTTTATTAACTGCATCATGAATAAGAGAGCCCTCGTCTGTTTCTTAGCCTGCCCATAATGAACATAGGATCATTAAATACAATTCTAATTTGACACTGTATCAGAACTTGATTTCTGTAAAATTATGATTTTCTCTTAGCAGGTCACTGCTATGGAGTCTAGAAGAAGCATTTCTATGTTTGTTTATTTATTCTCTTTGATTTGAGAACAGTTATGAACTGCTCCAGGTGCAGATATGATCACGAGGAATAGAAGTAAAATAGAATGCACATTTATTATTAATTGCATTCTCACAAACGGCATAAATTCAAACTCATTAATCTGAGCTTTACAGTGTATAGTGCAAGAGCGGAATAAAAAGTAGGATACAAATGTTGCGCGCCTACGAAATCTACGCACACGTGTCACTGAAGCAAAGCTAAGTGGAATCTCTGTGGTGCAGTTCGGCCAGAGCGACTCATCAGACCAATTCAGTGCGCAACCGTTTCCAAGGTGGATTTCTCTGACAAAGCAAAGCTCTTCACGGCAAGCTCTGGTACAATGTCTTTCTGACACAAGGTCGGCTCTGATCGCTTACTCTCCTGTTTACAAATTGTTATCCCGCCGGGATCTGCGAGACAGGGCCCGTTCCCTGAAATATCATGCGGAACTGTTAAAGCCTTTTCAATTTTACTTTTATCTGACAAAAAAAAGAGTACGTTTGCGCTGAAACATGTACAAGGCTTGTTGGAAGTGGGCTGGTCCCTGCCTTTAAATAAGTAAAAGTTTTGGGTATCAATGTGCGCGGAACATGACTTCACTACTCGACTGGAAATCCTTAGGACCTGAACCAGTGGGGGAAACCGGATAGCTTCCAGCAAGAAACTTTTTGTAGGGTAGGCCACAGAGCGAAGGTGGTTTTTTCCATCATGCTACTTTGTTTTTTTAATTAATTTGTATCATAACTTCCAAGGGTTTGGTACAAAATTCTATTCAGTGGTTTTTAATTTAACTGATTTAAGTTAGCCTTTTACATTTTTCTTCTTGTTTTGCCCCCACAAATTATAAGTGCTATATATACTCCTCAAAAAAAGTTTGGAAACGTTATTTCGGTCGATTATTCCTCCCCTTTAATAATACCAATTGGTATTGTATTTTATATCGTTGGAAAGCCTGATTAGTCACCTTTACAACGAGGTACAACTTGTAAGGATCATGCATTCGTGGAATGAGCAACACAGCTAACCGTGTGGGTAGCGGCCCAAAAAAATGTGCCAAAATCCCCTGCAATATTCTTCTGTTGGTATTCACTCTCGTTTTGAGCTTCAAGTGCTGGCAGGTGTATGCCAGTCACAGGTGTGTGACTGGCACCTGATTGGCACCGAGGAATGGGATGCCATCCCACAGCAGTGTGTGACCAGGCTGGTGACCAGCATGAGGAGGAGGTGCCAAGCTGTTGTGGCTGCGTATGGATCTTCCACACGCTACTGAGGTCCCTGACAGTGTAAAATGAATAAAGTGTAAAAATGGCCAATATGTGTTGTTTTTTCCTTATTACTGTGGGAGAGTGCAATCATCCAGTCCACCAAGCAACTCAAAACGAGAGTGAATACCAACAGAAGAATATTGCAGGGGATTTTGGCACATTTTTTTGGGCCGCTACCCACACGGTTAGCTGTGTTGCTCATTCCACGAATGCACGATCCTTACAAGTTGTACCTCATTGTAAAGGTGACTAATCAGGCTTTCCAACGATATAAAATACAATACCAATTGGTATTATTAAAGGGGAGGAATAATCGACCGAAATAACGTTTCCGAACTTTTTTTGAGGAGTGTATATGGAATTTATAATCATTATTTATTATTAGAAAAGAAAAACAAAACATGACTAATTATCACGGTAATGCAGTTATTAGCTTTTTAGTTCACACTTTGGCTACAGTAATAGGGTCAGATTTTTGCCTACTGTGTCAAAAAAATTAGCATTTTTTAAAAACAGAATGTGGAAACGGCATATAAAATGCTTTTTTGAAATATAACTGCCAGACATTGCATCAACAAACCCACACATCTCATCCAGGGAGACCAACAAACTCAAATACCTTTATCAGGCTGTCCTACTGATAAAATGAGCAAAACACATTCCAATATACAGATGCATTTTGGATTAAAGGGCCATTTGTTTTGTTGACACTTATAACCTCTTGGTGCTTACATGTCCCAACCATAATATAAATATAGTGTAATCTCTATAAAGGTTACAGAAAAAAACAAAACTCATTTTTAGATATTTCAGTTCATGAAGAACAACTTTACTATTGTACAAGGCCTTACCTTACTTTACGATAAAGCATCTTCAATCATCATGAAACAATGTTTTCATATTTCTATAACATCAGCAAATATATTTATAATAATAATTCTTTTTTTAATATGTGTTATCATAAATGTGATAAATATTGGGGTAATAAGGGACTTTGTCTAGTGCTAGACACCATTTATATATGGTAGTAGTCACCATAAAGTAATATTCAAGCATACTTTGAATGAAAATGGAAGCTTGCAGAAGCTCTGAGATACAAATGTGATTTTTTTGTATATTAACTTAATTTTATTTGATAAAGCTAATTAGTTTAGGTCAGGTCTATCTCATAAGATTGCATGCAACTACTTGAACAAATATATGATCAATTTCAAATAATTTATTTTGAGTAGCTGATTCCATGCAACTCATTTTGTTTGATGTTTTAAAGCAGACATATGAAGTTAAATATGTCCTCCACCATTTAAGGTCATTACTTGAATTAAACAATTATTCCCCACCCCCACCTCAATGAAAAACAATGGTTTTGAGTGGGTAAATGAAAACTATATTTCCATACAATTAACTTTGTACAAACTTTTTTAAAATGTGTGTGTGTGTGTGTGTACACTATAGGTCATCAACAGAACACCCACAATGCATTGTGGTACTGCACGTCCTCAGGTGCAGCCATGGGAAGAAACAGAGTCAGGGGAAAGGTCATGCAGAGGTCATGCTTTGATGTTGGTGAAGCACCCCGCGATGCCTTCCGGCCCAAGGTTGTTTGCCTGTGCTATAAATTTAAGGCGAGGCAGCTCGCTGTGACATTGGGTGCAAACACCAGATGGCGATGAGGGAGAAGGGGCGGGGCCAGGTTGGGCAGAAGTAAACATAAATCTGCATAATTAATCACTCGCGCAATTAGCCGTGCAGCACTATGGTACAACTTGAGCATCTTGACCGTGACGGTCTTAACAATGACAAAATGACTTAACTTTAAGCCTTAATCTACATTAAAAGTCTATATGTTAATGTGATCCTGATCGATGGGTGTTTCAGATGCTAAAAAGTAGCAGTAAACCATTTAGAAACAGGGATAAACCATGGTTGAACTCCACTTTGTTCATTTGTTCGTTTATTAAAGCTGAATCTCATGATATTAGCGAGCATATGTTCTTTGCTCTTAGAAATCACTGAAAAAACTGAATCTGCCTTGATCTATGTGTTTTTTAGTTTTTTTCCCTCTTCTGATCTTCATGATCTGGGAATTTTGAGTGATTCCAGCAATTTTTCTGCACTGGTGGAAAACGGAGCGCTGTGCACAAACGTGCGTGTTATTGAAGAGGAAAACATCTTTCATAGAAAGCACCTCAGGAAGGTTTGATCTCTGTGTTCAGGGTCCTTTTGGTTTCAGTAGGAGAAGAAAAATGTGCCCTGAGGCATCGAGGCAGCACAAGCCCTGCATTTATCTGACTTTTCAATTACGCATGAATCCCACTACCTGTCGAGCAAGTACCGGGCCCCGGGGCCAGCCGCGTTTGGCTCCGGTTACAGCCAGCCTCCACCTCCACAACAATTTATGATACATTACACAAATATATGCAATTATCATCACTGCAAATGCGTACCAAATGAAGCAAAAGGCCACACAGTGTTCAGAGTTGTGTTTTTTGTGGGATTTTAGTGAGAGTAAATAAAAGGCGCACGCTGTTGTTTGAAGCGGGGGACAGGTGCATATTGAGTACCGATGCTCCTGATTCCTGGACAGGCAGTGTGCCGATGTGGTTTAATATGAAAGGGCTCACTGATACGTGAGATAGGAATGTTCACTGGGGTGTCGTATGAAACTGTTAAACCCCTTTCCGGCTTTAACGCCTGGGTTCCATGTTAAATGAATGCTGGAAGCGGTTCGGTCAATTCCGTACGAAGGGAGAGCTAGAAAGTGAGTGGGTTGGGGAGTGTGGGCAACCCACAGCAACCATCTTAAAACCTTCGAAAATTGTTCTTGTGTTTTTCAAGATTGTGTTCTTAAATATGTGGGGGGGGGTTAGGCTTTCAGGAATCCATAGAACTGTATATTGTGCCTGTGAAGTGCACAGGGCTGTACTGTCTATTGAGCTAAACATCAGCGATCTCCAGCAACAGTAGCATTCACTGAAAAGCTGGTGCTTATGCCTGCACATGCTGGGGTAACTCATCTGGAAGGGCCTTCATCCCCACGGCCCACGACATCCTGTGAATCCTGTTCATAATTACACAAGGGCGTGTCTCTGCGCTCCTTCTGAAAAACACACTGTCCCATCTGGCCAAATAAACCTTTACCTGACCCTCTAAATCTACCTGCTGTCTATATGGGCTATACAAAAAACTTTCTATATGCATTATCTGGAAAATGTCCATATGAATTTTAAAACCCCATTGAAAAAAGTCCCCCCCCCCCCCGAAATCACATGGTTATTTATCGTACTAAAAAATAATGGCTTCATATAGAAACCATCAATTACTGTGGTAATAAACTGTGGGGGGGGGGGGGGTCCAAATGGAGTGTGCAGCTGTAATATTGAACACACAACCTCTCTTTCAACATACTCCTGTTACACCAACACCATTACATTACAGGGATTTAGCAGGCACTCTTATCCAGAGCAACGTGCACAGATTTAGCATTTTTTTATATAGCATCCATTTATACAGCTGGATATTTACTGAAGCAATTCAGGTTAAGTGCTTTTGCTCAAGGGTACAATGGTAGTGTCCTACCTGGGAATCAAACCTGCAACCTTTATGTTGGTTCCAACAAGGCCAGTTCCCTAACCACTATACCACACAGCTCCCCAATACCAAGGGAAAGAAAGCAGTGTAGCCCTCCAGGTGCACAAGTAAACCTCTGGCCATCATTAAACATGCATTTGAGCCCTGATGAGACCCACGGTAATGCACTGGGCCAGAGTGTCGGCAGCTGTATTTTTAGCTTTGATGCTGCTTCTCACAAAGATCCCGGAGCTGCTTCAGAAAGAGCAGCTCTCAATGGTGCTGATGAAAGAGTAAACTTTAAGTGGGCCCAGAAGAATAGTCTGGAGGACTTTGAATGTCAGGTCAGACTTCAGAAGGGGTTCACTTTTGGTCATTAGGCATCTTTTTTTTTCTGCCTTGTTTTGCTGCCTGTTGTTGAAAGGGAATAATTTTGTTGGGTCAGCAAAAAGTTTTCAAAGTCACAGTGGTTTTTAGTCAAAACAGCCTGCAACCAAAACAGTATTATTATAATGGAGATGTAGACATGCTGATATGATTTTTTGTTTATTACAACACTGCAAACCAATACTACAACCTAGAAATAATTAAGAAGCCGGAGAACCTGGACTATGGTTTCCAGAGGTCTCATATTAGCCAGTATATTCTACGTGTTCTTCACAGCCTACGCTCCAGTTCTTATATAACTTGCAAATTTCAGATCCATCAACCACAAAATTTTATTGAATTCACCAGCATCATAATTTCATGGGATTTATCCAAAGAGGTTCAGGAGCTGCTGGCTACTCAGGTCATTAACTCAAATAACCTACTTAATGATCCTAATTGCATTGGTCCCAAGACAATAACTATGGGATTTGTTTGCGTAATGCTCATGTTTTATTTAACTCACAAATATGAATTACCATCGCCCCGCAGGTCAGGGAGCAGTAATATTGATTAAGACCATTTGAATTGTGTCAAAGTTATTAATGGAAAGCATGCACACTGCATTTTCCTGTAGACCTTTGCAACAAAAAACCACTCTGAAACAGGGATGGGCAACTCCAGGCCTCGCGGTCCAGTGTGTATCTAGGTTTTTGCTGCCACCCGTTATGCTGCCTCAATCATCTAATTAGTCATATACACCAACACTGATTCACACAAAATTAGACCACAAACACTACAATACATGCATACAGGCACAAGAACATTCATCAGTTGCAGCTCATATAGCAGAATGTAGCTAAAATTTCAGATCATGTAAATGATTGGGCTAATTAAATAATTGGTAACTGGTGGCAACAAAAACCTGCATACACACCGGCCCGCGAGGCCTGGAGTTGCCCATCCCTGCTCTGGAACATTCGGACAGTGTGCAAGCGAGTGGCCTGTTCTGGAAGAAGTTTATTTCTGCACCTTTTTATTTCTTTTATTTTTTTTGCATACACTCCTTTCCTCTGATCTTTTTGTTTATTTTCATACTGCATTACCTTTCTGTTCTCGGGGCGCTCGTGATGCTGCTTACTTAATACTTGTCTACAGATGAAGTGATGCACGGTGAATGCGACCAGAATATCATGCACGATTCACTTCCTGCACATCTTCTCTGCATTTCAGCGGTTTCCCTTAATCTAACATTATCATGTGATCCACAGAATCACTGCCTTATAAAATGACAGATATCCAAGGTTGTCTTTGTTTTGTTTAATCACTTTAATGCAGGGGTTCATAACCTTTTCTGATTTTGAAGGCATCCAGGGGACATGGGGAGATTTTATACTTAGAAATATCCTTCCAAATATAGTTATTGCATATCAACTCTGGTCAGGGACCCCCTGCAGTATCTTCAAGGACTCCCAGGGGTCCGCAGACCCCCATTTCAAAACTCAGTCTGACTGTCCCTGGTTTATCAAAAGTGATGCAAGGTTAAAGCTTATTCTACTTTAACAGTGAAATATTCTAGGCCGCGGTGGTACAACGGTAAGAGTCGTTGTTCTCCGAGGACTGGGGTTCGCACCCCGGTCCTGCCAGATCCGAGCATGGCCGGTGCCCTGTGGGAGCGACAATTGGCGGCTGCTTCCGGGTGGGGGGAGGGGCTCAGAGAGAATCGCTGTGCACAAAAAGGCCCTGGGCGAGTTGAAATCACGGTCAGGAGCTCGAGGAGTCATGCCCTGTAGAGCAGCGGTTCTCAAACTGTGGTCCGCGGATGGTACTGCAGGTGGTCCGTAGAAAAAAGAATGAATGAACGTGAATGTGTTTACTCACTATCTTGCAATAGAGGCCTGTCACATAGAACTAGTACGGTCGTTACCAATGGTTACAGGGACGCGCCGCCATTTCGGAGGACCAACCCTAACAGAGACGCTTAACGTTACCACTGAACTCGTAGTGTTCGCTTCTCCATGAAACGAGTTTCATGCTAACGCTACTATGATTGCTGTCCTACAATGACGAACTTCTGCACTGCGTACTGATGTGCGAATAAAACTGGGAAAAGGCGAAAATGTCCTTTTACATGATAATCTGAGTACTCACCATAGTAGCTAAACTACCAGGCAGGGTGAACGAACTAAATTTTACGACCGAAAGAAGAAACTGGTGGTTGAAAGCAGTGAGGAGTGAGCTGGATTTAGACAGCAACCAGGCTCGGATCGTTACAGCATAGGCTCGGATCATTAATGGTAAATTACGTTTTATGAACAAATTATAAAGTTAGCCAGTTAATATATACATAACTAGCTGGCCTAATGTACATTTATGTGCATTATCTTAATGTTAGAAAGTTAAACGTGAATTAATCGCTTGGTTTAGCTAACGTTAGTAGCTATATCATTTGTGTGATCGACTGCTACGCCTGCGAAACATTAATGTTAACCTAATGCGATACGTCAAGCATATTGTGAACATCAAAACAGTGTTCATTTGAACTATTATTACATTGCTAGGGGTGCTACATTGTACGATGTCTCAGAAATAGATTGGATAAACTGTAAACATTAGCTACCTGTGCTGGCCAGGCAGGGTGCGAGCAATATCAGAATCCAGAAGAGGGCGAAAATAAAATGTAACGTTACAATATTAAGCACCAAATAACAATGTATTTGAAAGTAATAATGAAAGTAACGGTAAATGTACTTTATGTGTTGAACTGATTTGCCTTTTATGGTGTCTACAACTGAAGTTCCCTATCGGGAAAAAAAAGTTATTATATTCTATCCATCGAGCTAAAATGTTTTATTGCTGAAGTAGGCTACTGTAGCCTACCGTTAATACTTTAACATGTAACGTATCACTTTGCTCCCATATTAACTGCACAAGCACTTTACTTACCAAGGTGGTATACTACGAAGCAGGATTACTGAGTTAGTACTAGCTGGATAACTCAATAAAACCCAGAACAGCTCTTTTTACTTCAGTCCATGCATGTTCCAGATTTGGGAGGGTTCCGGGGTTTACTCTGTAATTAATCTTGCTTCGTACGTATACCCCCCCCCCCCCCCCCCCCCCCCCAATACTCCTTATAATATTTGTTTATGTTGGTATTATTAGAATAGAATATAATAACTTTTATTTCCCGCTAGGGAACTTCAGTTGTAGCCCCAGCAACAACAAAAAAGACATAGACAGTGGGACCCACAACACACAAACAAACATATCAAACACAGATATCCAACAGAATCATTACATCAATCAAGTGAATGGAAGTGCAATACAGCCATGATTAAAAATAGCCCCCGCTGTCCCGAGATGTCCAGTGTCACCAAGCAGTCCAACGCACAAACTCCACATCCACGAATTTCCTCCATACATGCAGTGCCGCGGTCTCTGTACACTGCCAAAATTGTTTTGTTATGTTGTGCACTGTATATTTTGTATATTGCTGAGCTACCTGTAAGCATTGCGCAAAGCAAATTCCGATGATGGCAATAAAGGGAAATTAATGTGCAATCACCTTAGACTTTACAGCCGTGGGTTTGTACCAATATATGTACTTATTTTTGTGGTTTGCATATGAGGTGGTCCGCGAAAATCCTTGATAATAAAAAGTGGTCCGCATAAACAAAAAGTTTGAGAACCCCTGCTGTAGAGGACGTGATGCCCTCCTTCCTATTACTGGCTGACAGGGTTGTATAGCAGTGGTTCTCTGGCGGTTACTGCAGGGGGGAAATTTAATTAGAATAGGGGTTCAATTGGCTACTAAATTGGGAGAAAAATTAAAAACAAAATCTGAAACAAAAATTTCAAGAACAGTGAAACATTCTAAACTTGACAGTGAAATTACAGCAAGGTTTTACTGACAGTCTTAATATCCAGTCTGGACACAGAACATTTGGCCCTCTGGTATCATAGATATTACTGTCAATCTCCGTGCTGGTTTTTGTTCCAACCAGTTACCTTATTTTTAGTTTTCTGACAGCTCTGTAGACTAAGCTGGTTCACTCCTGTACTTGAGCGCAGTAAAATCCTCAGGACACACTTGCAGTCTGCGGCTATAGCTGAGCCTTATTACAAATGTCAGATCAAGATATGATTGAGCCAATTAAATCATTGAGAGTAGAAGTTGGCACCAAATCCTGACGCGCATCAGCCCTTGTTGTGCACCCCCTGGCCTAAACGATGGCTCGCTCCATAATCTCAACATTGAGAGTTCTAGCCCCCCACCTCCCCGTGTGGCCAAGTATAACAACGTTTTAAAATCTATATATAGGCATTACATATCAAGTCCGGCCAGGGACCCCTTCAGTACCTTCAAGGACCCGCAGTGGTCCACAGACCGCCTGTTGAAAACTCAGGCTTTAATGTATGCTGCCACAGATAGTGAACCATGACTTGGCCGTTGTGTTCGATTTTTTTTGTTACTATGAAGTTAGTGTCCCATGCAAAGTTTCTCCCTCCTCTTCCTTCTTTATCCTCCCAAAGCGACTGGCGGGAAGAGAGGCGGAGCCAGAACACCGCTTCATTACCACGCGTCACGTCTCCCCTAATCGCTTGCCGTTCCCGAGCTCTCAGAGAGAAGGGTGCTCCCCTGGGATCAGTAAACAGTCGTATCTCTGAGCTACAATGCCACCCCCGCTGCGGCAGCAGCAGATTGCTCAGTCATCCCCAGCTCCTGCAGGACCTCATTTCAATTTCTCTTTCCGTTATGGAGGACTGCCTACCCGTGCGCACGTGTCGCTTCAGCTCATGGGGAGTGGCCACGGAGCGTTTTAATGAAAATCCCATACAGCAACAATACTTACTTACACAAGAAATCGTGTAATGAGAAATTATAAAGTTTAAAGGCAGGACTTCACAGAACACATGTCAAAAAGGCAGTGCACAGTGCACAATGCCAGGCCCGGACATACAAGAAGTCCTCTGCACTGTACACCTGACAATCACAACTCCACACCTCCAGTACCTTCTTACCCATGCGGGTATCCATAAGGGTTCGGGGATGATACTCCACTCCAGGAGCGACTCACGTGCCACTCCAGGAGATCCGAGACTTCTTTTTATCATTTGATTGGCAATCTTTTTATCCGTTTTTAAGGGTTTTCATCATAATCCGCAACATTTCACCTTTAATCACGACGTTGTTTTTGGAGATGAACGCACCTGTGACCCTGAAACTGCGCTGCGTAGCGTAGCGTAGCTCTTTAATTGCTCTAAATGAGACTTATTCAGCAGTGCGCCGCTAAACATGGGATGCCTGCAGATGGTCCGCAGCTAGGCGTGTGTGTGAAAAGGAAACTCAAAGCCTTCTACTTGCAAAAGGTACTGTTGATGACTGTGGGGCCTTAACAGGATGAGCCGCCCAGCAGCCCACAAACACTGATGCATTGTTGTCTATACCCTGTACATCATACTTCCCACCACACAGAAGCACATTGTTAATAAATACAGCATCCCAGAACAGCTGCTTTAACAAACAGCCTTAAAACTTTTGATTTAAAAGAGCATCAAAGCTCATCTCCATAGAATTGTCTGTTCCTGCAGTTTAGGAAGAATTTGTCAGGCAGTTTTTTTCCTCATTAAAATCCGACCAACAACACCACCCCCCCCCCCCCCCCCATTTTAGTGGACAGAAATTTAAGTTTGTTAATGTGTTACACAACTGCGTGGTAAAGACTTCCACCATCGCAGGTTCAGCATTGGGAATTGTAGTGGCGCGTCTTTAACGTCAAACAAGTCTATGGAGCACTGCCAGGGCCATCCTGGTTCGAGGCCAGGGCTTTTTACCCAGGGCCATCGGGTGATAAAAATGTCACACTCTGCATCTCTTTAGAGAGTCATCCGCTACGTCGCGGGAAAACAGTTAAAAGCGCTGTCAGCGGGATTAGTGGAGCTGAACGGCGGAGTTTTTCATTCGTTGCTGTAAATGTCAGGGCGGTGGGCGCGCAGCCATCAGTCAACCCCCATTGGTGAGAGGAGGGCAAGGAAGAGACAGAGAAGCAAGGCATTCTGGGACATGAGGGCCAGTACCGGACAGGTCTTTTAACAGACTGACCGTATCTGCCTCTGGGTCTATATTCTGTGGTCAGGCTCACTTAAAAACAAATTGAGGGTTTTTTCCATTCACAAAAGATCCATTATTTACAATTCAGCCGTTTTGAAGCCAATTGAAACCCATTCTTAATAAATTCCCCCCGTGTGGCAACCGCTAGAGAATCACCGCTACACAACCCCGTCAGCTGGTGGTAGGAAAGAAGGCGCCACGTCCTCTACCGGGCGTGACTCCTCGAGCCCCTGACCGTGATTCCAACTCGCCCGGGGCCGTTCTGTGCGCAGCGATTCTCACCTCCCTCCTCCCCCCACCTGGGAGCAGCTGCCAATTGCCGCTCCCTCGAGGCACCAGCCATGCTCGGATCTGGCTGGGGGGTGTCCAATCTTATCTGAAATCAGAATTAGTTAATTAGTTGTCATAGTGCTGGGCTAAAACAAAAACCTGCACTGGCACTGACCCTTTTCGCATAAGATTGGACACCTCTGCTCAGTTTTTTTTTGTCTCTGTGATGAGACAAGATGGCCGAACTGCCTTTTATACTCATGAAATATTGTTATATTCTTATCACTGCTTGCCAGAGGGAATGCCGCCATGCGGGATTGAGAAGGAGAATTTTCCCAGAGGTTTGAGAACCATGACACTGATATTACCCATGTGACTCAAATCAAGCATTTTTACGGAGTGTTCTGGACCGACGCCAGAGACAACAGCATTTTCCGCTTCCGATTAAGCGCGGCTTGATCGACCTTCTCGTGGTGTCACGTTCCTGTTGTAGGATTTCACAGGCAGGCAGGCAGGCATGCAGACTCCCAGTAACGTCACAGCACACAGGCCGTACTGCGCCTCTTTATTCCCTTTGAGGGGTATTACCAGGTTTTCTTTGTTGAGTACACAGAGGCTGGGCTGCTGACTGCGTCAGGCCGGGAGCCCTTAGGGAGGTTATCCGGGATCCCTGCTGGGAAGAGATGGGAGTTCAGAGCAGGCTACAGACTGCCCGGGCATGACGGGACAGGGGCGCCACGGGTCCCCTACAGAGGAGCGACATCCGAGCCCATTTGGCAACTCAACTTTGTAGCTCAGCAGGGACTTTCCCTGGCACCACTCTCTCTCTCTCTCTCTTTCTCTCTGTCCACCTCTCTCTGTCTATCTCTCTCTCCCTCTCTCTATATTTCTCTCTCTCCATTTCTCATTCTTTCTCTGCCTATTTCTCCCTCTGTGTCTCTCGCTCTCTCTCCCCCTCTCCCCCTCTTCACTTTGAAGCTCAATGAAAAGTTGACAAACGGAGAAAGAAAAAAAGAAAGAAATTCAGTGGCAGTAGCAGCGTTGGAGATGCATCAAACAGAGCTACATTAGCCACACTGGAGTTATGTAATAGACGCGGCCTCCAAAGTGCACGGACATTTGAACGGTCGTAAGGTGTTTGTTACGAGCCTGCGGAAAAGAAAAAGAAAAGGTTTCAGTTTCTATCTCAGTCATCTTTCTTTCAAACAGCGGTAATTTTCTCGGTTTAAGAAGCTATTGTTTTGAAATGTTTTGAAACATTTTAGACTCAAGAGATGTCAAGCGACATTAGCTAAAGAGACATGACAGGCTCATAATTACATAGGAACAAAGGACAGACGACATGTCTACTGTGCAAAAAAAAGCCATTAGTAATCTCTCTGCGTGAGTGAAATTTAATTAGTCAAACTTTTTTGTTTTTTTTGCATTTCTTATACTCCCATTTTCACTAGTGATCCATCATATTTGTGGATTCCCAATTAATAGATTGAAGTCACAGCCTGCAGTGGACCTACATCATCAATTTTGCTGTAACAAGACATCTTAGGACCCGAGCCAGGAAAGTAATTAGGCAGCAGAGCTGCTGTGTTCTTCTTCTCTCTCGGCTCGGCAGCTGAGAGAAAATAAAGCTCATGTAGCCCCTATACACTGACGCGTGCCCCCGACTGTAACCTAAAGCTATGCCTTTTGCAGCTGAGACAAAATAAAGTTCATGTAGCACCTATACATTGACGCGTGCCCCGACTGTAACCTATAGCTTACCTTTTGCAGCTGAGACAAAATAAAGCTCATGTAGCACCTATACACTGACGCGTGCCCCCGACTGTAACCTATAGCTATGCCTTTTGCAGCTGAGACAAAATAAAGCTCATGTAGCACCTATACACTGACGCGTGCCCCCGACTGTAACCTATAGCTTACCTTTTGCAGCTGAGACAAAATAAAGCTCATGTAGCACCTATACACTGACGCGTGCCCCCGACTGTAACCTATAGCTATGCCTTTTGCAGCTGAGACAAAATAAAGCTCATGTAGCACCTATACACTGACGCGTGCCCCCGACTGTAACCTATAGCTATGCCTTTTGCAGCTGAGACAAAATAAAGCTCATGTAGCACCTATACACTGACGCGTGCCCCCGACTGTAACCTATAGCTATGCCTTTTGCAGCTGAGACAAAATAAAGCTCATGTAGCCCCTATACACTGACGCGTGCCCCGACTGTAACCTATAGCTATGCCTTTTGCAGCTGAGACAAAATAAAGCTCATGTAGCACCTATACACTGACGCGTGCCCCCGACTGTAACCTATAGCTATGCCTTTTGCAGCTGAGACAAAATAAAGCTCATGTAGCCCCTATACACTGACGCGTGCCCCCGACTGTAACCTATAGCTTACCTTTTGCAGCTGAGACAAAATAAAGCTCATGTAGCACCTATACACTGACGCGTGCCCCCGACTGTAACCTATAGCTATGCCTTTTGCAGCTGAGACAAAATAAAGCTCATGTAGCACCTATACACTGACGCGTGCCCCCGACTGTAACCTATAGCTATGCCTTTTGCAGCTGAGACAAAATAAAGCTCATGTAGCACCTATACACTGACGCGTGCCCCCGACTGTAACCTATAGCTATGCCTTTTGCAGCTGAGACAAAATAAAGCTCATGTAGCACCTATACACTGACGCGTGCCCCCGACTGTAACCTATAGCTATGCCTTTTGCAGCTGAGACAAAATAAAGCTCATGGAGCACCTATACACTGACGCGTGCCCCCGACTGTAACCTATAGCTTACATTTTGCAGCTGAGACAAAATAAAGCTCATGTAGCCCCTATACACTGACGTGTGCCCCCGACTGTAACCTATAGCTATGCCTTTTTGACAAGCTGTCACCTGCCGTCGGGCGTCACGCGCTAATATGTATTTCAAAACACAGCTGTGAAATGGGTTTTCTTTCACGCTGCGTATAGGCCAGACTTTCTTTTTTTCTTTTTTATAATCTTGTCAATGCGCCACAAAGCTAGACAGCCTGACATTCTCAGTGGTAAATCAACTCTAACAGAGTTCCTTCGAGCCTTAGAGGAACCGCACATACTCGACTTGAGCTAAAGGCATTTTATCAAAGTCGTTTTCACCCTAAACATTTTTTCCTGTATTTGGGAATAGAAAACAGGTTGGTAGACAGAACAGGGAATTGGTCCATCCTGTGGCGTTTCAAACTATTTCCATATTTTTGACAAAACAAACATAATTGTACTGGAGCGGCGGTACTCTCCAGCAAAGCGACGGCACCACTTTCAGACCAACAGCCGTATAATTAACATGGCGTTTGTTTAAGCTGGCTTCCTTTGGGACGCCGCGCGCTGACATGTTTTGAGAGTAAGACACGACTCCGCAAAGCACATCTATTAGTTCAGGGCAATTGATTCCAATCTATCATTTAAGAATTTTTGCAACTTTATTTATTCTGCAAATAAACAAAGTAAAGTTCGTTTGTAATTTACAGTGGGCCTTAGCCAAGCCGATGACTTAATTAACTTAATTAAACCAGTTTATGAATACACTGAGAACAGTGCACGGCGACGCTCAGGTCCCCAAAACAAATTTCTTCTTTTATTTTATTTGTTTACAATTCATTTCAATTAAATTTTATTTGTATTGGGCTTTTTGCAGAGAACTGACACAAAAATGCTTTGCAGGCCCCGTTCACACTACAGTTAAATACGGTCGTCTTGTCGCTCCTCATTTTAGTGCCTAATCCGATCAAGTTCACACTTACTACAGTTATGAACGAGAGCGACAACTAGTAGTAACGAGTCCTGTTCGGAACAGGTAGCGACTATCGAAGTTGACTTCTGTTCTTATGCAAATGAGCTTGGTTGTGCGAGTGTGGACGAGAACGGGAGTTGACAACTGCTAGCAGATGTGCAGTGATTAACTGCGCAACGTTCCCTGAGTTCCATAGAGCGTGCTAAGGGTGACGTAAAAGAAGCTTTAGTTGACGTTGCTTCATTTGCCGCCAGATCAGATGTGGAAACGCATGTCTTCTCCGTCTTCTCTCGGCAGAGATGAACAAAAACTGAATGGCCGTGTCCATGTTTGTTGGCATTGGAGATCACGTTTACACGTGCACGATAATTTAAATGTGAGATTTACGTTCAGAGCAAATGTCGCGCTATTACAAACTTACTTGACAGCGTTGTTAATACAGGAGAGAGTCCTGTTACGCATTCATACTTGTAACAACTTGTAAGGGTTCTCGGTCTTCTAAATATGCGTGTGTGTACGGACACAGAACATGAGCGACTCCAGCTAATAACTTTGGTTGTCGAGCCCGAAAATGCAAGTGTGAATGGGGCCACAGAGAAACAGAAGTAAAAATGAGCAAAAACCAGACCTGAACCACCAAAAAGTGGGGTAAAAAAACTCCCCATTGGGAACCAAAAAACATTGGTGAGAAAAAACTCGCCGATGGGATGAAATCTCGAAAGGAACCTGGCTAGAGAGGGGGAGCCCGTCCTCTGCTGGCCGGCCCGGTTTAAAGTAACAGGTGGAATGGATGGTAACAGAAATACAATTAGAGATCTATCAGAGCAAATAATCAAGTGGGCTGAGCAGGTTACAGACTCCATCGCTTCCACTTCCTGAACAATTGGACAATCAGCTAGGTGGAAAACAGAAGGAAAAAGTCCAAAAAATCATACCAATCAGGGTGTCTCAGTGGCGTAGCCTGTAAGAGCACTATCCACACGCTCATCGCAAGCTGCAACGTTGGCGGTTCGGATCAAGCCGCGCGACCTTTGTCCCGTGTCTCTCACTCCCTCTCGCTCCCGCACACCCACACTCAAACTCATATCTACAGTGTGCTGTCCGATAAAGCTGAAAAGCTCAAAAAAATATCACTTTTTATACATTTTATATCATACCAATTTCACAGAAACGTTGCAAGAAGCATGACACACATCACTCCTCTCACGTTATGGTTTCTCCTTCTCTACAGGCCTGGGCTTGGGATTTCTCTGGCTCAGCTTTCAGTTTATCAACGGATCCAGTCATGTGTCGGGTTGCTGTCAGGACTTCAAGACTTTCATCTGCTGAAAGACATAGAATTTCCCAGCCTGATTAAATGTGTCTTTCTGCAGATCATAAAGCTCTAACACTGAGTGTATTTCTTTTTCTTTTTTTTAAAATTTGAAACTACCGACTAGGTCCCTGGTATTCAAATCACGGTCCTCGAGGTCCGAGAACTGCTGGTTTTCCATTCCCCCTTTACCTGGGAGTCAGATGTGAAGACAGTCTGGCCAATCTCTAGCACTAATTGTTCAGTTAATTACCTGTGAGAAAGAAAACCAAAAACAAAATTTGAATATCCATGGACTAGGTGCTCAACTATCTATCAATGTGCTAATAGAGTTTCAGCGAGAATAAAAAATGTGATAGTCCATCACATCCGAAGCATTATTTTAAAACACATTTCCGAGTACATATTCCAGCCATATTGAATTCCGGGCCTATTCTAGAGGCAGAAATAACTTTTAAAACAATTAAGGCATATTGTGTGAAAAGACCATTGTTTCAGATAGTTCAGTTGACACATTTTTCTGCACACACTGCAGAGCCCTGGAGAATGGAAAGGCCGGCTGCCATATTCCCTGCAGAATTGCCCCATTGTCACGGTTAAGCCATGCGCTTATTCATAATTACAGGAAGCTGGCTCAAACAGTGCACTTAGGCATTTCAATTGGCTGACTGCACTCCAGTGGGTACAGTAGAGTAAGAAACGGAGTTTCGTTTTGTTTCATTTCGACTCACTGTTTGTCTTTAATTGCCGTGTTTATTGCAGTCGTGTTTATTTTTTAATCAGGAATAATGAGAGCAGCAGGCCATGCCCTATGTTAAAACAAGCGTGCGCAGAGGATCTTCCAAATTACATGATAGAGGGCCACCGTGTCTGTCACCAAGGATACAACTGCTCCTCACTTTCTCTTTTGCTTTACCTCTTTCTCTCTCTCTCTCTCTCCAACTACATGCAATATGTTAAGCACACACAACCTTTAGAAATGAGATCATTACAAAGCTGTACATCATGGACTCATGGAAAAGCATTACCCATAGTTGCACACTGCAAAAAATGTCTGTCAAGTGTTTTAGTCTTGTAATGAGACTTAAAATCCTATTTTTTTCCTTAAAAGTGGAAAATATTAGCTTGTTTTAAGTTACTTTTTACTTGACAAGTGAAATTATCTTACCCCACTGGTAAATCTTGAAATGAGTAAAAATATCTCACCCCACTGGCAGATGTTACATAAATAAGTATGAGATATGAGATTAAAATGCTTGTTAAGATTAGTTTTTTTGCAGTGCAGTGTTGCTATCCACAGTTATATCTTGGCAACTCTCCAAGGGCCCGTTTCACAGACATGGATTAGGCCTTGTCCTAGATTAAGATAAAAACTCAATGAAGATCTCCATTGAAAAATGTTTTTAGTCTAGGACTAGGCTTAATCTATGTCTGGGAAACCAGCCCCAAATCTCCACATTTGCACTACATTTAGACTCTTATTTAGAGTTTGAGTTTAGTTTAGTTTATTTGTTTGACAATTCATTTTAAAAGGACAATTACATGGTTTTAGCACCAATGTACATGCACAATTAAAAGAGCATCAAAAATAACACAAAAAGGTCACAGGACTTATTTCCATTGCGGTCCTTGCTGTAGTTAGATGTCGTAGAGGCGTGTGCGCATGCGTGTGCTAGAACATACAACAGATCATACTGCAAACAGATGGTGCGTAATGCAACAAAAAGCTGGTGCAAATTCATTGGGGTCACAGCCGATAATATAACACTGTTAATGCATAACTTATAGTAGCACATAGAGTACATAAAGCTAAACATTATGTTAAGATTCAAAATGGGCATGAGACAATATAGTTCTTCAATTAGCAAATGGGTTTGAAGATAGGGTTTGTAGTTTTCAAATGGGCTTTGGTAAATGTGCAGCATTAGGTGAGCGGAGATGCAGTTCAACCTTCCCATTATGTTAGGGGGCTATATTACCTCAAAATGACTTTTTGTTTTTGTATAATTTCAAATCTGCAATTTTCTTCAGCAAAAGCCTTGAAGACAAGAGAAAAGCCCTTCCCTAGAGAATTAGGGAATACCTGTAAAAAAATATATTTAAAATTTTGTGTTTTTTTTTAAAATATTGACCTGTAAAAACATCTTAACACAAATGGCAGTAAAATGCCAACATAATAGGAAGGTTAAACAAGTGTGTTTTCAGACTGCAGCAAAAGATAAGCTCTCTGAGAGTGAGTCTGCTGTGCGGTTTGTAGAGGAGAATCTTTGTCTCTGTAAATGTGCTTGCAGTATAGCTGACGTAGTCCAAGTCGGGATGCAGGTGAATTATTATTTTTTTTGGGTCTATGAAGCCCATTCACCGGCATTGAGATATTCCCTGGAGGCTAAATTTGGTGCGTAATGATACGAGACAGTTTACTTCAAGCAGAATTGACCCAGAGGAGGGGGAAAAAATAATGTTCCTGATTCAAGAAATGTTCGTCAAAATTCGAGATGGTTCCAATTTAAATGATAAGAAAACATCACTCACTTTTAAACATGCTTGTTGGGTTTGATTAGGCTAAATGCAGTTAGGCTAAATGCAGTTGTAATTGTGCTTTAAATTACACCAGTTAGAATCACAGAGCTTCAGGGCTGTGTGTTGTGTAAGATCTAATTTAGATACTGTTTGTGTCTTGGAAGATATCTGACAGGGATACGCTTCTAACGTGTCGAGATCTCTCTGATTTTTTTAAAACCGCGTGCCGTAGAGATGGGCAATTACGATACGAAATATTACATAAAGCCTTATAAAGTCTGAAAGAATTCTGTGACTTTGAGTATACCTTTGGGGTGAAGCTAGTTGAGCAGGAAGAGAAAAAGTTCTTGACATTACGTTGACCTCTTACATAACAGGGCTTGTTAGAATGAGTTCAGTCGTACACCACAACTTTCCCCCACGGGGGTCTGGGGTCACTTTCCAAGGTGACTAACATTCCATAGTCGCCACAAGTCTTTGCCACCAGAAAAAACTGAAAAACAATGAGAAGTAGCACTTTTGTTTCAAACACACTAAATGCCACGAATATATTATCACACAATACTAAGAATTCAGCTGTGAGTGCGACAGAGCTCTACTGTAACATTTCTATAGCTAAGGCTCTGGTAGTCTTTGCTTCTTGTCGATTTGTTTCTGAAATGGTTGTTGTTGTTTTTTTTTGTTTTTATTTGGATAGGTCAAACTAATAATAATAATCATAAAGTTAAGATATTTTAAGATGCCCTTTGGGGGGAGGGAGACATTAACAAATTGTCCTGACACAAGTCATTGTTGATTTCACTGTTGTAGGCGAAAGACTCTAGGGCCGCAGATAAGACTGTTGCCATGGTGCTGAAGGAGATTCCAAGTAAGCCGTCCTCAGAAGGAAAACTCCTCCTCACAGTGACAACCAAGGTGGGCGGAAACCATTGCAACTAACCAATAGGAAGCATTTCCTAGTTTGGTGATAAGAATCATTGATAAGGCTTTGAAAAACATCTCATATCTAACCTCCACTATAAAGCATACGTCGAGCCAGTGTTTTTCCCACCAAAAACACCTCATCTAAAATAAAAATTTATAAAATCATGTCCTTTTTTGCTTCATCATAAGCTGCTTTATGGGGTATAAAATCAAGAAGAAGGTTTCCTCAGTTTGCTACACAGACCCTGTTTCAGAAACAGAGACGAACAGTCAATAAAGCCAACAGCTATGATGAAATGGCCACATCATGTAATGAATCCAGCCATCTGCTATCTGTGTGCACCTAATTAAATACATTTTGCGGCTTTGCCCTTATCTTTCCACAGCAGAGTGTAAACCAGAATTATTAGAGGTTTATTTTACAGTCTCTATGTTAATATTCATTTTAATATTCATTTGAAAAGAAAACACCTCCCAGCCGTTTTTTTTTTTTTAAATCCACAATTTTTTATTTTCATTAGAATTCAGAAGAGATAAACATATACATTTATAATTTATTTATTTATATATGTAGGTTCATGCCTTGCAGCTTTATCTGCCAGCCACTGCTAAGGTAGGAAAGAAAATTACATCATTTAAACTACACATAGCCTACACCATTAGGACGTTTTTTTACCAGCTTTACACTATTTGGGGACTTTTTTACAACCAGTTTTACACAATTAGGAGACCTTTCGTACACCAGTTTCACACTATCCTGAGACTTTTTTTACACCTCATAAGCAGCTAATGTCTATTAAATGCATGGGATTATATTATGACCAAATTAATCCAATGCCCCGCCACGCCTTGTAGACTATGGTTTGTTTTTTCCGTGTCATTCGCCTTGCTGTGTGTCTTTGGTGTTGGTAGAGCAGAGTCAATGTGTTCCTCGCTCGCCTGTGTGCTCTCTATGTTGCTTTATGATGTTGCGTTTCAACCAGCTGGATGTGTGTGTGCACGTGCGTGCGTGCAGGTCTGTGTTTGCTTCACTTTGTTTTTCGTAATGTTGGATTGTCAGTACACCCGCTGAAGTTTCCATATTTGCTGCAGATGTGTCTCTCTGATGGTAAAGTTTTTAATTATTATTATTTTCTGTCTTTTTAATATTTACAGCCAACGCAAGAACCAGGAGTTTGGTCTCAATTCTCTTTCTCTGTGTGAATTGGTCAGCTTGAACCTGTGTGCTGCTTCCATCATAAATATATTGTGCTACGTACTGTAATATACTCATAGTTCAGTTGGGTATCACCCATACTGTAAAACGTTTTTTTCCCCCTCAGGTCTACAGCTGTGAATTCACGGCTTATGATAACTGTTACATTCATAAGACGACTGCATCTCATTTTTAATGCCACTGTCATTTTGGAATATTTCTACTCTATGTCTAATGATTTACTATGTTTTCTAACGTGCTTAAATGACTGCAGTCTCGGCTTTTAGTAAACACTATGCACAGAAACACACAACAGACATACTTCCTGGCTTAATTATGAAAATAATTACAACAGACAAGATTTCTATGCAATACTACTAATATTAATAACAATAACATTATTATTATTATTATTAGTATTATTATTATTACTATTATTATTACTATTATTATTATTATGTAGACCTGTCTGTTGTACATGGAAATTAGCTGTGCATCACTCCCTAGAAGTCACAATGAAATACAAAAAAACACATTTTACAACAATATTATAAAATACAAGGATCTCATCTCAGCCAGCATATTATATGATATGAGCAAAGTCAAGAGCAAAGAGACTCCTGTCTAAGCTTCAAAGGGACAGAATAGACCCCCCTATCCCCAGCACCCCCAGGTAGTACCAGCTGCATGTTAGCAAACACCTGCCACATATTTCATGCCTGAGCCATTACCGTCTGAGTATTTCTGAACTTCAGAGAGCTATTGTATAATATAACACCTACTCCACATTTGTCTGTGCATTTCTTTAACTTCTTTTGTTTTGAAGCTACAGTTTACATGCAATGTTTAGCTAAACATGCTGGATGCTCCACAGTTTTAATACACTATGTCATGTCATGTCTAATGGGCAGCCTCCATGGAGAACCTGGTATTTTAGATGTAGCCTATAATAGTTTTTTTTTCATCGTTCAGAAGACCAGAACCATTCAGAGTTAGCATTTGGAAGAGTACAACACCCATGAAATCATCAATGCCTCAGTATCTTCAGGCGTTAGATGACTGCATTAAACCCACCATCCCCCGAATCTCCACCATCCCGCTTTAATACTTGCCCCCCACCTCTCAGTCTAACTGCTTTAGGGTTCCTTTGACAACATCATCGATGCATCTCGCTTGGAATCAAGCCCAGGTGACACAATTAGCTGAAGTTTTTCCATTACATGATTTCTAGATGCTTGTAAACAAAGTGAATGCGTGTCTTGCACAGGACACGATAAGTTATGGGATGAGTTCTTTTTTTTAAAACAATTTTAAAAAGAAATAAAAAAATGTTTTGGTACCAGGTCAGAGATGCTAAAATCAGTGCAGCACAATACTACTGGAGTCTTTGCTCATCCACATGCAAGGCACTGCGCTCTACGTGGACATTTTCCATCTCTTCGTAACACGGTGATTAACAGCACATGTGGACGTCATCTATGCTAATGACACAAATAAAGGTTAGCCAACGTCATTGAGTCTGTCCACTGCCAATTGAGAGCTTGGGAGACGTGTGTTAAGATGTATTTAGGCCCACAAAGTGCTTGGGACACAACCCATTATGATCACAGTGAGTTTTTAACATTCAGTAAGCTGACCTTCAGTCATAGAGTCATTTAACAATATTACAATATCAGTAACTACAGTCAATGCTTTTATACTGGCAAAATATGATTTGGCTTTTGGTATTGGCCAATGATTTTGAATTTTGGGATTTAATATGTTTTTAAATGTTCATGCTTAAGTTCTGTAATTGCAAGCTCGTAACACTCGGTGGAGAAATGCTAAAGATAAAAAAGGATATTAAATCCTACAAGATGTGATTGTTCAAGCTGAACCTCTGGTATGCAAAAAAGAGCCTTTTCATCCGTTTTTTTAGTCGATATGGCCATGAACCATGAAGGTCAGAATTTCCACAAACTCTTGTTGAGGGACGGGAAGTTGCCACGTTGAGGAAGCATGGCGCAGTGCTGTCCGTGTGATAAGATGGCCTACCGATAAAACGACGCCGTGGAATATCGATCAATTTCCAGGGGAAAGTTTGTGTGGCTAGATCCAGGCATTTGTCTTATCCTATGCAAAATGGATTTGGTGATGCATTCGGGCAACGCTTATCTTAGCGAGGATCCCTCCCGTGTGCTCCGGGGTCTCGCGCCAGCGGCTTATTTAATGGATTACGCTTGGGGAAATCTCCCGTGAAAAGTTGCGCGAAATTGACAGCGGACATTATTCACTCCCCAAGTGCCTGCGATCTCCCGCACATCTGTAACCCCCTCAAAGAAAAGTGGGGAGACAGGAAGCACAGAATTCATATCAAGGAGAGAAGGGTATTTTCTGCATGCTAGCGGGGTTACCCACAATGCTCTGCATAAATCAATTTTTACACACCTCTGGAATCAGGGCTTCTTCTCCCCTCATATTAACACTGTTATGCTGTTTGGGTACTTGTTTTTCAAAGCAAAGACAGCAAAAGGCTACATAAATATAATATGAATATATACATATACAGTGAGCACTATAATTAATTGGACAGTGACAATTATTTTGGTTCTGTACTCGCACTTTAAGTTTGAAAGAATACAATGACAATGAGGTTGAAGTGCAGACTGTCAGCTTTAATTTTAGGGTATTTTCATCCATATCGGATGAACCGTTTGGAAATTATAGAACCTTTTGTACATAGTCACCCCCATTTTTGGGCATCATTGTCATTGTATCCTTTCAAACACAAAGTGCTAGAGTACAGAACCAAAATAACAAAAAATGTGTCACTGTCCAATAAATGATGGTGCTCACCGTATATAGCTTTGGCCTTGGAATGGCTCATAATATATTAACGTAGGTGCTGAGGTATTCTGCGGTATTATAGGGGTGCCAGGCATGAGCTGCTTGTTTATGTGGCACTTCTTCCTCTACGCCTCCTCCCGCTTCCTGCCCACACTGGGAGAAAGGACATATTCTAACCCCCCCCTCACAGGCCCGGACGGGAATTAATAAAACGTTCCTGTCCTTCAGATTCGGCCATTCCTGGGGCGCCTTTTTGAGTCCTCTTACTAATTAACAGGATGGCGGTGGTCCTCTTAATTATTCCCATGAACGTCAGAAATCCTTTCTATATTTGTGCCAGAAGTTCAGGGAATCATTTTAATTGAATAGAGGAAAAAATCCTCTAATTAACTATCTTGGTCTTAGAGAAATTTGAAGTTATTCTATACCGTTAAGGGCCGTGTTTTTATGCCGGTTCCTCAAAACAAATTTTTCTTTTTAATGAATAATACAAAATGAAAGTGTAGCTACTGCAAAAAAAAAGATAAAACACACACGTTTCCCCTTGGCTGAAGCCTCCCTGTGCAGTGTGCATTTACTAATTATTCTATTTCTGTGTGAAAAATATGAACCAGTTAAAAACACATTCATCGTCATTATTCTCTCATTATAATCCCCAATGCCTTTTCGAGCCCAGTCCTACTCCCAGTCCCTTCCGGTTATTGTCAAGTGGCTGGACTGCCTGAATGAACAACAGGAATTCTGGGAAAATAGACGATGGTAAGGTCACGACGTGTAACCCTGCTTATGTATGTATGGTGAATTTCTCCTTCACTGTGGTCATGTATGGTAGAAGGGTTCACCTTCCATTCAGGAGATTAGCATGGCATTCAAAGGAATTATGATGGACGTATTGTTTGTGTTCTTCAATTTAAATTCAAATGAGTGAGCCAGGGCTTACACGTTGATGTAGTGTCACTTCCAAATGATCCTTGTCATTCAGCTAGGTTATTTCAATGACTTCTGATTTACGTAGGCCGCGTGCCAAAAATAAATAAATAAATACTAATTCATATAATACACACACATACATACATACACACAGGGAGAGGTGGAAAGAAAAGAGAGAGAGCGAGAGAAAGAATACATGTGAAGATAAGAAAAACATCATTCCAGCTAATAAAATATTCAACCTTCAGCAAATCCTGATTTCGTAACAAAGACAAATAAAATGGCCCTACGAAAAAATTGCAACAAGGTCAATTGAGGAACCATTACAGTAATGAACAGTGTGACTCTACCTGTGCACTAAAAATTAGTTTTAAAATGAGATTTTTATTGGCAACAACCCAAGAGGCAGAATCCCAGAAGCATATATTTATTGAGTGTCTGGAATGTAATATTGGCTTCCTGCTATCTGATAGATGTTGCCCTGTTTTAGCCAGCTTTAGATTACAGATCAGTGACAGAGTTTGCCTGAATTGTGTCTCCCAACTGGAGAGCCCCGCCTACGAACGATCACGATTTTTGTCAGAAATAACCCCTAACAATTATCCAGCTGACGTTGTGATGTAAGCTTTAACATTTCCCTGTGAGTACTTTGCTCACAGCTCCATTTAGTGACGCTCCCTTGCTCTTCACAGGTGACATAGCCAGGAATTAATTCATCACAATATGACATTTGATTTAAATAATTAAAAATACAGAACTGGAAAAGAAAAAGCAATAAAAAACTGTTTCCTACCTAATGAAGCCAAGCCTAGCCGTCTCGTCTTTGAATATATATAACAAATGACACAAGATGACAGTTTTGTACCTCTGCGGATAAGGCAGACGCAGTAATGACTGGGGTGAAACAAGGTAACGGCACACTACCTGCCCTGAATACAAAGGAACACCCGCCCTGCCACCCTGCTGCCCTGGGGGGGTGATCCAGGCAGGAACACCATTAGCTGAGCTTGGTCAGCACACCCACACCCTCACACACACAAACCGCCCACACCAGCAGCTCTTCCCATCGTTTTTTTAGTCAATATTATTTTGTCCCTTGAAGCTCAATGACAGCAGCAATTATTTTGTGGGGAAAATAAGTTTGATAGAGCCTCAAGCATTAAATGCATTATTTGGGTGTTATGTATATTGAATATTTCTGCAGAAACCACAAGTAGTTCATAATAGTCATTTCTAAAGGGAGCTCCTTTCATCTACAGTAGTTATACAAATGTTTCATTCTGCCACAAAAAAGGTATTTTTGTTTCAGTACACCATTTAAGTAAATAAGAACAAAAACAATATCTGTGACAAAATCTAAAAGGGTGTGAAGTTAACACCCACCACCAGCCAAATGCTGGTAAAATTTCGATAGTGGCTGGTAAGGTTTTCTACTCCAACCATGTGGTGTTATAGTGTAAAAGGTAATGTGGCAGGTAAAATATAAAAAATGGCTGTTGATTTTTTGAATCGACAAGCTACACTGGCCGGTGGGTAAAAAAGTTAACTTCACGTCCTGAATATCTAAATATGCAAAGTGGTTTCTAATTAAGTGATGAACAACAGGGTCAAAGGTTTTGCTTTTCCCCCCCACAAACTTTGCTAAAAAGTGTAAATAACAGGACTGGCATTAAAAATCCGATAGGCGCGGCCAGGACCATCCGTCATTGTTAAGTCTGGTTCTGCGCACACATGGATGTGGAAACCGCACGTTGCGCAATTCATACCAAGCACACAGTTACCTGACTACACGTAGCCGCATGCCTGCTAATTCATTTTTTACCCTCTTCATTACCATTCTATCAGCGAATGGTGCAGTGCAGAGGAGATAGAGAGGGAGTCTCCCCGCTTCCCTCGAAGCATGCCGGACACCGTGCTAAAAACACAATAAAATTAAATACAAAAACAAAAACATCTACAGTGGGAGACAAACTCATTGAGTTAAAAAAAAAAAGTTTCACTCATTGAGTTAAAAGCAACAAAATTAAATAAAATTATATTTATTATATAATTCCTTTCACAGAGAAATAAATGAAAGTTAAATGAACTGAACCCCATACATAATTGTTTAAAGAATAAATATACATATCTTCTGGCTAAAGAAGATTTCTGGCTGGGCTACAAATGTTATGAGGCACAGGATCAGCCCAGGAGTAGCACTTGATTGGTGGAGACTGGTGTAAAAGCATGGTAAACATTTTTTAATGGGACAGCATAATTACACATGCACAACAACTTCCTCAGGGGCTTTTGCTGTGTGTGTAGGAATGGACAGTTTGTCGAAGGACTTGCGTCTCTCAGCAGTATTTACCAGGGGTGTAACGTACTTGAGTAATTGTACTTCGTTACAATACTTAAGTACTGTTTTTGGGGATTTGTACTTTACTTGAGTATTATTAAGTTTGTATACTTGTACTTTTACTCAATTACATTTCAGAGAAAAAAAACATACTTTTTATTTCTTACATTTAAAATGCAGACCTTCAAAGTACAAAGTACAAATCTCGCAGGTCCAACGATTTTAATAAGTATATTTGTTTCTCTGGCCGAACTAACATTAACGTTATTAATCATGCGGCCGCACTTTATTTAAAACAGCCAATCAAATGCCCATCAATGGAAAATGAACCCGCCCATACCAATGCCGATTGGTCCTTGTGCAAGAATAGAAAGCAGGGATCTTTGATTAGACACCTGCTGTCAAAATAACAATTTGACAAGAACCTTAGGATGTGCAATGTCGAACCCACGTATAAAAAAAAAAAAAAACTGAACTTAACCTTAAATTTTTTCCAAGGTTGTAGTTTGGCCAACTTTACAACTGGATGCTGTGATGTGAATGCCGTCCATGTTAGTTTACCTCATATCAGCATATGTAAAAACAGGGCTGGTGTGGCCACTCTACTGTAATGCACAGCATATGGACAAACAGTGATGGTGTGGCCACTCTACTCAAATGCACAGCTTACATAGAAACAGGGCTGGTGTGGCCACTCTACTGTAATGCACAGCATATGGACAAACAGTGATGGTGTGGCCACTCTACTCAAATGCACAGCTTACATAGAAACAGGGCTGGTGTGGCCACTCTACTGTAATGCACAGCATATGGACAAACAGTGCTGGTGTGGCCACTCTACTCAAATGCACAGCATATGTAAAAACGGGCGGGTGTTTGCTTCCGTCTACAGCTGGTGAGCGAGCAGCAAGAAAGCAGACCCCTCCTGAGTCCCTCCATTGATGACTTTCTCTGCGAGACCAAGTGTGATGCGACCCCTCGCCCCGTGACCTCTAACACAGCAGGTAATGCCCCCCACCCACTGACCTCTAACACAGCAGGTAACGCACCCCACCAACTGACCTCTAACACAGCAGGTAATGCCCCCCACCAACTGACCTCTAACACAGCAGGTAACGCACCCCACCAACTGACCTCTAACACAGCAGGTAACGCACCCCACCAACTGACCTCTAACACAGCAGGTAATGCACCCCACACACTGTCCTCTAACACAGCAGGTAACACACCCCACCCACTGACCTCTAACACAGCAGGTAACACACCCCACCCACTGACCTCTAACACAGCAGGTAACACACCCCACACACTGTCCTCTAACACAGCAGGTAACGCACCCCACCCACTGACCTCTAACACAGCAGGTAACACACCCCACCCACTGACCTCTAACACAGCAGGTAACGCACCCCACCAACTGACCTCTAACACAGCAGGTAATGCACCCCACACACTGTCCTCTAACACAGCAGGTAACACACCCCACCCACTGACCTCTAACACAGCAGGTAATGCACCCCACACACTGTCCTCTAACACAGCAGGTAACGCACCCCACCCACTGACCTCTAACACAGCAGGTAACACACCCCACCCACTGACCTCTAACACAGCAGGTAATGTACCCCACACACTGTCCTCTAACACAGCAGGTAACGCACCCCACCCACTGACCTCTAACACAGCAGGTAACACACCCCACCCACTGACCTCTAACACAGCAGGTAATGCACCCCACACACTGTCCTCTAACACAGCAGGTAACACACCCCACCCACTGACCTCTAACACAGCAGGTAACACACCCCACCCACTGACCTCTAACACAGCAGGTAATGTACCCCACACACTGTCCTCTAACACAGCAGGTAACGCACCCCACCCACTGACCTCTAACACAGCAGGTAACACACCCCACCCACTGACCTCTAACACAGCAGGTAACGCACCCCACCCACTGACCTCTAACACAGCAGGTAACACACCCCACCCATTGACCTCTAACACAGCAGGTAACACACTCCATTAATTATACAATTTGATTTAAACACGGTGCTGAGTATATAATGGACTTTATATCACATATATGTCAAAGTTTGGTCCATACAGTGCCATATATCATCATAAGAGTGACTGAAAGGGTGCGTCCCAATAATCGAAAAATGCACCCTCTCTTTTTCCACTACCACCTCCTCTACTCCGTGCCCCGGAAACTGATTGTTGTGTTTTAATCTAATGTCGCTGATTGCATCTTAAATACGTATTAATGGTTACATATTAATGAATGTCTTGACGCAAACCGCAATGTCAGGTACATTATATACTGTACATGCAAAAACTTGTACTCAAACTGTTAAGGCAGTTTTGCATACTTCCGGGTAGAAGAGGAGTGGTAGTGGGGGAGTGGAGGAAAAAAGGTGGGGAGTAAAGAATATTGGGACGCAGCCACACAAAAGTCAATGGGGCCACGTAACCGAATATCGGGTTTTACTTAAAAAAAACTATACAACACACATACATGTTTGCTATCAAAACACATAATATCTGTTCCCCGACATTAAGATGTTTTTTGTTTAGCAATTGGTGGTGTAGAATTTGAGCTATTTTTGTGAACAAAATGAAAACAGCTGAACTAATATTTTCCATTTTTTGTTTGTGATGAGATATCGGTGGGATGAGTCACCCTGCCAAATATTTCGAGTATTTTGGAAATCGGTGCTGTAACGGCAGAGAATGAGACGATGGAAAATCGGGCTTTAACATGCAAGTCCAGACCAAAACAAACATAAAACCTCAACGCTTTGATTTCTAGGACGGGGTTTTGGAAGCAGAGTTCAATATTTGATGCCCTGCTGTTTCATTCACACAGTATTGGCATGATTTGATATGACAGATATTTATATATTCAATTTCAAGCTTCAAAGGTCAGTCGATCCACTTCTTTAAAACAAAACAAAAAGAACAAATAAGACGGAACAACATCTTAATATCTAAAATAAAACCTTTCAATTCCCCAGGGGTTATAACTGTAGACACATGCCATCTAAAATAAGTCAAATGCCATAACCATATTCACTTATAAATATCTCAAATTTAATGCCATAAACCCTGCAGTGATGTTATAATAACATTTAACATCGATCAAGCTTCTCGACTTTGGAGCATCAGCAAGTTACTTTGCTAGCTTGCTGGCAAATTCCATTAAAATAAATTTGGCCCGCAAACAGATACTAGCAAAAACTTCTTAGTAGCGTTTATTTTTTTATTCAATTTAGCAAATGGTCCATTGCTTAAAAAGGCATTCGGCTTGCCATATTTACAACAGATACTGTATTTGCCATTCTGATATAAACCAGCAACTATCAATATTCTTAAAACTAAATGTTAAATGACAAGGAAAATAAAAAGATTATTTGGGATTCAGTAAAGCCTTGTTACAAAATACAAAGGGTCTAAGTTTCAGTCTTCTTCAGTCCTTTGAAAACCTCTTTCTTAAAACTTTGATGAAACTCCAGATTACACACTGACTCTCAAAGGTGTTGCCTTTGTTTTTCAATTATGCTCATCTGAAGAGCACAAGATAAGGAGGGAAGTCAAAGACAGTAACGACCTGCTTTACGACAGCATTTCACACTTGTATATGAGGTTGATATTGATTATTTGAGATGGATATTGTGCAACGTCTGCTTCCCAGAATTTACAATGTCAGTATTACAGTGTCATAAACCATCTTATGCCATTTTGTTTTTTGACTTTTCAAAATAAAACGAATAGAACACAGAAACAAAACAGCAAGCTATATATTTATAAATGTAATTACTATGCGGAAGATATATTGGTTTGTGTGAAGGCCCACAAAAGCACAGGTCTCTTATCAGCACATTTTGAAAGCAGGCTTCCCTTCGCAATTTTAATGAATGAATTAACTCAAAGAAAATGGAATGTTACATCACAGCAAGGGGCTGGAAATTGATTGGCTAATTTTGACACAGTGCTAAAAAAGCAGCAGATTATGGTAATGAAAACCTTCGTGCCAACCCCTGTTTCCAGAGCAGGAGAGAGCGCAAGGTTTTTTTCGCAATCAGGAAAAGAAATATGATTAGAATTCAATGACCCAGGAAAAGGGAGGGGATGGGGGAGTGAGAACGTGAGACAGGGAAAGAGGGGAAAAGAGAGACTTTGTCCTTGCTTGTCTGTTCGCCCAGCTTCAAAATGCTTAATTGACCAAATCAAAGAACGCTCCAGTCGGTTGAAATTCCCAGAGCTCCATTGTATACCATCCACACTGTCTGTGTACATGAGATGGGACCTGCTCAGGCCGATCAGGCTCTCTGAACTGATAAACAGAGCATCCAGGGGCAAGGTACCCTTGACTTTTTAAATCTCAAACTAAATCTCAACTCAATGCAAAAGTTGTCCCTAGAGGAGAAGCCCTGGGAAAAGGTTATATCTTAATGATTTCCATAGAAATCTGCTTTTCATTTTCTTTTTGAGCAGACCAGGTAATCTTCATTTTCTAGTGACAATAGAAATGCTTGTTTGTTATTGTTAATAGTACACTTAGGGCCCGACTCACTAAGACCTTTATCACAGCAAAAAAAACCTTTAGCACACAAATAAAACAAATAACGCAACCAATGCCAGTGATTGGTACAAAATAAATATCACAGTCATTGGTCATGTTGTTGGTTTTGCGTGTGCTAAAAGGTTTTGCACATGCTAAGGGTCTTACTGATTATAAACGGGTCTCTTTGCCTTCTTGGTGATAGTCTCAGGAATACAAAAATGCAGTTACACTGATGTTCTCCACAAATTTTCATCAACCTGGATAAGAGCATCTACCAAACGACTGTTGTAATTTAATGAGGCTAAAACTGTGGGGATTCTGTGGGAAGCTTGGGATTTCAGTGTGCAAACAGGGGTGCACCTCAAGTGTGTCAAGGAAATCAGAAAAATGTAGTTAGCATTAGCAATGCTAAGCAGTTTTTTTTGTTCCTAGTCCTCTCCTCAACCTTGGATCTGTTGGACCTGAGTGAACCCGGAGAAACACGGAACAGCAAAGATAAGAAGAGCCCACTGTCCTCACGCGGGGAAGGCCCCAAGTGTCCCCCACACCGGAAGAAGCAGGATGAGACAGAGCTGATCCAGGTGGACGTTGAGCAGAACACCCCCTGCTCCAGAACACCTGAGCGACTGTCTTTGGAATCAGGTACACTGCACCGAACGGGTCGCATTTATATAGCGCCTTTCATCTCTTACTCTCAAAGAAGGGGGTGGGACTCAACCACCATCAACCTGTAACACCCGCCATTTTGCGGCAGAACATTCACTATATGAGGTGGAGAGGGGTGGTGTAGACATCACAGTAAGATTTTCAAGTATTAATTCAGCTAGGACCCCAACAATAGGAATCACATGTACTCAGAGTAAAGTGTACTGTAATCAATCAGAGTTGATTTAATATTGAATATATTTGAGTGTACTTGGCAAGGATAAGTACACTCAAATAAGTACACCCCCCACACACACTCTTAACGAGTGCCATGAGATCTTTAATGATCAAAGTGTATCGGAACCGATAATTTGTCATTTTAGACAGCATCTCCTACAGCAGTGTCTAAAATCTGTACTTCTCTGCTACCATGGACACCGTCTCTGTTATACATGTTGAGTCACTTTATGGCTCAGGGCTCCCCCAAGGTTGTACAAACAGTCTGAGACAGACACCTGGGCCTCTATCTTGGCGATCTTGGCGCTTGGTCTAAGCGCATGGCGTACAGTCCATTTAGGGCGTGTCCAAGTCCAAGTCATTTTTGCTAGTTTACCAGCGTGTATTTTGGGCGCTAAGCATGGCGCAACGTGCAAATGGGCTGAACCTAGTCTCTTCATTAATTATAGGTGTGTGTTGGGCGTGACATGCAATAAACCAATCAAAATGTCATATCCCATTCCCTTTAAAAGCCTGCTTTTTCACCTTGGCGGATTGCTTGATGGCGAAACAGACGTACTCGTGCGTGTTTAGTGCGATCAAGGAATAGGCTAAATGTTAATAGTCAATATTATTAGGATTAACCATTAGCCTATGAGTTCCCGCTAATTCCCGACAGGGCTGTTATTTTACAAAATATATGCGGTTACATTTCGTTAAAAGGACCTGCAACTGCTGAGAATAAGCTATCGATGGCTTCAGTCTCACCTTAGAAAATGCCAAATTAGCCTGCTTGTTCAACAAATTTTGTTTGTTTATGCAATGAAAGTGTCAAACATCAATTCCATCAAGTTGTTGTTTCAGTTCTCAAAAGTTCTCAGTTCAGTTCAATTCAAATCAGTTAAATAATATTAAATAATATATAATATAATATATTAATATAAATTAATTTATTACACTAATAAATATTATACAATACACACAATTGGCAATTCATATGGCATTTTTATTTCCCTTGTTTTATTTCCCCTTATTTATATGCAATGTGACAACCTGTTTTACCGTCGTTTTTAATGCTTTAATACCATCCTTTAAGACTGAAAAAACTGCGTGACTACCGCAGGGGAAGAGAGAACATGAAGCAGCACATGCAGAGCATATGCATTAATAAAAAAATTAATGAATTAATTGTATTACGATTTGCAAATTTTTTTTTTTTTTTTCATATTAGACGCTTAGTTCTCTTCTCTTCTGTTATGGAATAACAAACAAAATCAGCTGTTTTTTGTTTTAACTGAGAGTGAAAAAAAAAAAAAAAAAATTAAAAAAAAAAAAAAAAATAAATTTTCATCATTTATGTGTGTTATATAACCTCCTCCGTTTAAAAATAGGCTATGAAAAAAAAAAAACCTGCACGAATCCGCCGCTGCTGTTGCTTAGGCAAAAAAAAAAAAAAAAAAATTTTTTATTTATTTTCAGTCAAAAAACATATTATTTACTTACAAAACTGCTAGAGAGAGAGCTGTATTGTAATGACATCTGAAGCGCTTTTTCAGAACTGAAATGTCCGTCTATTGCAGTGCGCGAGTTTTCCTTTGAACGCATTAGGTGTAAATGAAAATTCGCGCATTAGGCTTGATATAGGTGTTATCAGCAAATGGAAAGCCATTTTTAATGGATAGCCATTGTCCCGTAACAAAATATTGTCCCCCCAGAAGATTACAGTTATTGGCAAATATAGGCTAAGTCATAAGTCATCCAGGATAATTGCGAATAGTCTATAGCTTATACCTTACACGTACCTTCGCACATCGCCTGGATGTTGATGTAGTCGGCTGAAAGCAATTTAATTTGGCATTCCCCTTCGCTGAGGGACAGGTAGCTATGTGGTCTTTGACCTAGCCTACACAATAATAATATTTCACATTGTAATCTTGATATTTTTAGTCATGCTTGTGCACGCCCCTGTGTGTAACAGACAGGAGGGTGTACGCGCGTTGTAGACGCACTTATATGCGCCGTTAAAATAACATGTAAACAACTGCGACGTGACTTTAGACCAGGTTTGTGGTGGTTTTAGTGCAAGCGCTTTCTGCTGCCTCAAGATAGCAATACGCCAAAAATAATCCTGGCCACTCCTCATCTTAAAACCAACACGCCCGGTTCACTTGTAATGAGCGCAATAATGCATGGTATTTAAACGACGTGAACGCAAGGCGTTACAATGAACCATGCGCCGGCTGTAAGATAGCAAAGACATTTGCGTTTGGGTTAGCGCCGCTTAGCGCCGGGTGTAAGATAGGGCCCCTGGTGCATAACTGGCCATAGCAGGAAGTTCGGGGTTCAATTGTCAGGGATATCCGTGGCTGCGTCGCAATATTCTTCACTCCCCGCCTCCCTTTCTCCACTCCCCCACTACCACTCCTTTTTTACCCAGAAGTATGCAAAACTGTGAACGTTTCGAGTACAAGTATTTGCATGTACAGTATACAATGTACCTGACATTGCGGTTTGCGTCGAGACATTCATTAATATGTAACCATTAATACGTCATTAAGATGTAATCAGCGACATTAGATTAAAGCACAAAGATCCGTTTCCGGGGCCCGGAGTAGAAAAGTGGTAGTGGAGGAGGAAAGGTTGCATTTTTCGACTATTGGGACGAACCCCCTATCTCACTGCACACCAGCGACACCTACTGGCCACTCAAGGACCTGCACTCTGCCTGCACAAGCTGCACATGAAGAGACCTCCTCTGACTCTGCATGAGCTCCACCGTGTCTGCGTGAGCTCCACTGGTGGACTGTAGAGTGAAAAAAGGCATCACATGGTTTCGGTGGAGGGGCAAGCCTTGCGTGCTTATCTGACCTCTCCCCAAATTGGCATGGAAGGTTGATGCAATGAGCTCAGCTTAAGAAAAGTGGGCATTACAAATTGGGAGGAAATAGCAGAGAGTGGGGGATTAAAAAGAAATAGTCATTTGGGACTGTTTTAGGACAGTTTTTATTGGGCTGGACACATGGATGCATGACAGAAGACAAGCTATACAATCATTGAGTGTGGTAATTGGAAGCGACCAGCAAAGACACTTGATTTAAAATGTGAAGTAATTAGATATTTCTCATTTCACGGCCAAAAGTCTGTCTTCTACATTTCACATTGTATTAGGAAATGGCTCACACATTAATCATAATTTTTTTTTTAATGCCCCTCCCCCCTACCAATTTGGAATACCCAATTCTATATTTTAGCACTCATTGCTACAATGTCTACTATCGATTCAGGAGAGTGGAGGATGTGCTCTTCTCCGAAGCATGCCATGTCAGCCGCTGTTTCTCATCACACCGCAGTTCACAAGTTGCGCTCGCACAGACACTAGGGCCTGCTAGTGAGTGATGAGACGCTGTTATCCCAGCTGACTGAAATTCTCCCATCCTTGACTCGAGAGCAGTGGTCCTGAAGCCTGCTCCTGGAGGTTTCCACTCCAACCCTAACAAAGCACACCGCATTAAACAGCTAAAGATCTCGTTGAGCTGTTAGCTAATAGAATCAGGTGTGCCAAATTAGGGCTTAAATAAAAACGCATAGGAAGGTAGATCTCCAGGAACAGGGTTGGGGGACCACTGCTCTAGAGCCAATTTTGCATTGCCCTGCAGGGCCGCCAGCCATGGTAGGTACTTATTATTAATCACAATTCTAAAGGAAGAAAACTCAAATGCAATTCAATTAGGACTTTAAATCTCCTGACTCAAAAGGAAACTTTGAGAAGCAGTATGACTAATTCAACTAATTGGTTTAAACAACACAATAATAAAGTATTGCACTTACATCAGAGGATTTCTGCCTATTACGGGCACATCTCTACATTTGTCTAAATTAGATACAGCTTATAGCAAAACAGAATTGGTGCAGGCAGTTTTATTCATTTAGACTGGGAAAAAATCTTTTTTTTTTTTTAAGCACTAATCAGGCAAAAACTTATTATGGACGTCCCCTTTTTTCAGTCTGACTCCAGCTTTCAGCCAGACACTATGGGTGCATCCAAATAGTCGAAAAATGCACCCTCCCTTCCTTCACTACCACCTCCTCTACTACGTGCCCCGGAAACGGATCTTTGTGTTTTAATCTAATGTTGCTGATTACATCTTAATTACGTATTAATGTTTACATATTAACTAATGTCTTGATGCAAACCGCAAAGTCAGGTACATTGTATACTGTACATGCAAGTACTCGAAACGTTCAGGCAGTTTTGCATACTTCCGGGTAGGAGAGAAGTGGTAGTGGGAGAGTGGAGGAAAGAAGGTGGGGAGTGAAGAATATTGGGATGCAGCCCAACAAATCTGTTTTTGTATTGTTTGATCGCAGTTAGTACTTCCTCTACCTTGGAGAAATGGGAGGAGCTTAACCTGTACCCAGAGAGAAATGGGAGCAGGAAGTGGAAAACAGAGAGAAGGCGTTCATCAAAAAACTCATCAAATGAATTTCTATGGTAAGTTGATTTCCAAGAAATTTAAAAAAGTTATGGTGGTGAATTTTGACGAACAACTATGTGACCTGTCTCCTAGTGGATATAACTTTTAAACATCCATTTGTAGGGCGGCAGTGTAGTATAATGGTTAAGGAGCTGGACTTGTAACTGAAAGGTTGCAGGTCGATTCCCAGGTAGGACACTGCCGTTGTACCCTTGAGCAAGGTACTTAACCTGAATTGCTTATATATATCCAGCTGTATGAATGGATAAATGTAATAAGAAGTTGTGTAAGTCACTCTGGATAAGAGCGTCTGCTAAATACCTATAATGTAATGTAATTGGGACATAGGCTGTCTACTGCTCTATCTACTGCACCCTGTCTCCTGCATACAGTGCACTGTTTAATGTGTACTGTTTAGCAGTCTGCGAAAAATATCTGCCATACTATTTTCCAACCACATTGTGAAAGTGTCTTAAGCAGGTCTTTAGACGTCCCACCAGTGTTGCCATATCCGTGGTTTTACAGCTAAATTTGGATACTTTCAAAGTGCAGTCACGGGTAAAAATGAAAAGTTGCAAAATACTTTTTTTTAAAGTAAAAATATGATTATTTCTATTTCAAATTCATTGTTTTCAGTTAAAAATTTAGGCTAGTTTTCAGTCGCTGGAAAGTTTTGCAAGATCTGGCAACCCTGTGCCCCACTCTTGCACTGCCATGTTACGTGTTGTTTTTGTTGTATTTGAAGAAAAATGTCAGTGAAGCTGCGCCTCATATTTATGTGACCAAAATGTTCGTGTACTTATGCTCCCGAATGTACTCAGCGAAACTCCCTGAAGTAAGTGTGTCATCCAGGTGTTTGAAGTATACTGCAATTTAAAAGATTTTCACGTACTCTACGACTTTGTCGGCCTATCTACTCACCAAGGCTACTCAACAGTGTAGTGCTGATTCGGACACGGCCATAAAGTACGCAGTGGATTATGTGAACAATGCAGCTTGCGTAGCGTTCACGTACGTACACGTACGAAACTGTATATCAAGGCCTTCAGACGCTGAGTACGAAGTGCATCAAAGCGGCTGAGGCTGTGACTACTACATTATATATACTCTAAGGTTTAGAGTCCACCTTCATCTCCTTAAGGTTTCCCCATCTTGGGAAGCCACACCGGCGTTTCCTCAGGTTTTAAAGCGAGCTCTGTCTAATTGGCTTTAATTACTTTTGATAGCCATTGACAAATTTGTCTTCTAAGCAGGACGGCGGTGGCTCTAGGAGGTCGCTTGTTAGCACGGTCTGCCGTGCTGTGTGATGTCATGTCTTGTGTTGCGTGATGAACGTTCGCACCTGCAAGGTTTGAGAGACTTCGGCCACGCCCCTAAATTTGTTTCTCAATTACTCTCTGTTAGTTACAGATTTATCATGGTAATTTCGCGATATTTGATTCAATTGACGTGGATAGGCTACTAGGCTATATTTAGATATTCAGGCTACATATTTTCACCATTGAATCTTGTGTAGGCAGGGAACATGTAAAATTACGTTAACAAAATATTAAATATGGCTTTTGTGATCACAGTAAAAACCAGCCAAATAGACTGTACTGCAAAGTCGGCTTAAATATACTAAATTATGATAAACGCAGTTTTACGTTCGGCCAATTTTACTTTAAATAATATAAAGTGACATCAGGCTGATGGGTCATGGCCTCTGTGTGACTCGAGCCTTTGCAGGCAGTGGAATGAAAAGCTGACGGCACGCTTTGGCACTTTCCAAATTGCTTTTACAAATGAGGCAATTTGCTGTTTGGTCAATTTTGTCAGCCTTCTGTTGAAATGACTCAAAGGGGCATGGCTGATGACCCCTTAAGATCACTTTTTTATATATATATATATATATATATAATATTATCACAAAATAGTGGTTGTATAATTGTTTGTACAGTAAGTAACGTTGTCAAAATGTTTGAAGTATACCAGTCAGAGGGCAGTTTGTCAAAAATTTTAGTTCCATCCATTCAGAATTATGAGGGTGATGTCACATAGGCCTTTATATAATTAATCAGTATTGTTGTGTGTGTAATATCTATTAGTAGTAGTATTTATTGGTAGCTGTTGTTGGTTTTAGTTATTAAAAGATGCCATCTTGCTAATGGCTTTAAAGAATAATGATATCCACCGCTTCCACATTTTTGTAATATCTGCAGTACAAATTCATAAATTTTAAAACATTTTAAACTATAATAGTATTTAATATACCAAACACCATGATATGTATGTGTGCATACAGTATGTAAAATATTTTATTACCTTTGGAAATACCCTTGGAAATCTTTGTGAAGTTTTTTTATAGATTTCTTTTTGTAATGCAGTTTTAAAGAAATACACATTTTCAATTGCTTTGGTTATGAATGTTATTCAAATGTAAACTAAAACAAGAAAATAAATACTATAAATACACACGAAAAGATTTTTTTTAAATGAGAAGAGATTTCACAGGGCCCTTCAGTAATCATGCCTCAGACTCCAGTGGTTAAAAATCAAGCATGGCTCAGAGCTCTGTGATTGTGACCCTGGGGTGAAACACTCAACACAGAATATACAATAAGCCTCGCTGTCTGCAGACATGTGACAGGCATGGCGAAGAAGCACGCCTGACAGGCTGCAGAGCCGGAGAGCTATAAAAAAAGAAGCGTTAATCTAAACCCGCACAGCTATAGAACAAGCACAAAATTCTGTTACGAGCACAATGGCCCAGCCCCTATCTCTAAAATTAAATTACATTTTATTCCATTTATGTTCCGTGCATAATTGTGTTATTTTAATTCATGGAATGCATGCCAAGCAGTGATCGTGCCTGTTTACTTGAATGGTGACATATGGGCCAGGTTATATAAGCAGTAATAACTGCCGCTGGAAGTCGACCATACTCAATCCTGCTGCCTAAACTAACGATGGCAGTCATGTGCAAACACTCAAAGCTCTTTAAGTGAAAAAGTTTTTTTTTTTTTTACAGAAGCAATCCTCCAGGGTTTCCGTTTTTATTAACTTTTGCCGGTAGTATTTTGAATGGGAATTTTTGAAACCAATTTTCAATCCGGTATCAATATCAATCAATCAAATACTTTTTTTTTTTTTTTTTCAATAAGATCTATAAAGGAACGTTTCAAAAATATCTTTCTCGTAGTTGGTGTTGAGAGTAGGCCCCCTTTCTGTGCACTCTGTGGACTCTCGTCTTCCGTCCTCAGGACCACAGATTACAAAACGCAATCTGAGTCAACTGGGAAAAACCTACAGGAGTATAACAGCACTGGAGAAGTGGAAACCGTTCCGATATCTCAGGTAAATAATTTTCACCCTTCTTTTTAAACTAAAAATTGCTTCTTCTTTTTTTTAATCTCACGCTTTAATACAGCTAATGCACGTGCATAATTATTATTATTAATTATGTTTAAATAAGTGAAATATCAGAACATTTTCAGAGAGATCTTTCAAAGATGGGAGAGGGTGCCTTGAAAAAAATAAAAAAAATACAGAATACAGGTCCTCAATTTGGGGGGGGGCGGAGGGGCGGACTCCTCGTAGGCTACCAGTTATGATCAATGAGCGACACTCTCCTCCAGCTTGCATGAAGCAATGGGTAGCCTGTAGGGTGCTAAACAGTTGCCTTTAAGAAAAGGGACATGCTTCAGGTGCATGGTCCCTTGCACAGGTTCATGATTCCAGTTACAAAAATGTATCAGTTCCAAATTGGTGAGCAAACACCTCATGGGAAAAACCTTCCCGTGGCCAGAGGCAGCGGCTGGCATAAACACTCTATGCAGCGACACAATTCAAGTTTGTTAATGTTTGAGCCCTTTGTGTTTAGGACCACCAGCACCCTAGAGCCAGCTCTGCCCATCACCATGGGTGTTTCTCAGGCAAATTATTTTATTTTTTTAATTTTGGAAAAATATGCTCTAATCGTTGCGCAACGTGATGTAGCCTTTTGGAATGTGCTTGAATGCATGAACCCGAGAGTGGCTGTTGTGGAAGACCCTTTCCTGTCAGAGTAACACCCAACCTGCATTGCTGCATGACGCCATGTTACCGAGATGTTCTGTGCTAACACTTAGAATTCTTTCATTTCAGCTCAACTTGCAGTGTTTTAGTGGAAGACAGGTAAGCTTCTCTACACATTTTTTAACGTATCGAATTACATTATTTTTCTAAAGAAGAGCCTGCATTTGCTTTGTCGAATGGCATGACTGGTCTTGTGTAACTGCAGTTTGTGTGGATGAAAACGTAGATGTGACACACTGTTTGCTTTGAGACCAAAGACTTGTGTCATCACCAAGACCTTTTTTGCATAACCAGGAAATGCGATGCTGCGGGTAAAACAAATGTCAGGTGCTTTTCTTCACGCTGGGGCCCAGAGCTTGGCCATTGCTTTCTGTTGCTATCTGCTGTTATTAGATTAATCGCTTGTGCATAATTCAGTAGCTTTACTCCAAGCACATTACATTATAGGGTCTCTCCCACAACGGGAAAAGCATACATCATCTTTTCAGCGGCTAAATAACACATATGGGATTAAAAATAGCACTAAACATGGGGGATGATAGCCAAACAAATGCAGCGTTGGTCATCTAAAGTGCATGCCTTAGTGGACCTTAGACAAAGAAAGCATCCCGTAATGGATTTCACACTGGCGCTACACAGATTTAGACTCTCGGAAACCCAACACGTGTTTCAGCTCCATACAGACAGTGGCCCAGTGACGTAAAAAACTAGGTTACCATGTAAAGCTCATTTATATGGTCTGGCATGTACAACAGAAAGAGAAATTCACCACACTCACTCTATTGTACAACTACTGCGCCACAGATGGCAAAGACATTCATCATAAGGCTGGGAAAAAGTAACGCTTTACATTGTTATTCATTTTTGAAATAAGAAGTGGGGGAAAATTATGCTTAGGCAATAAATAAATAGATAAACTGCCAGGTTTAATTAAACATTGCACTAACAGGGCCTTTGTTATTATTGTGTATTGGAGATGTAATGTTAAAGGTAATTGTTGAGCTGACGTGCGGTCTGACAGAACTCATTAGTCATTAGAGAGAGACAACCTCCCCTACCCGGGAACACATTTTCCTGAGTGGATTGTGTACTTAATTACATTTTCTTAACCTCTGGAGTTTATCAAATATTCCAGGGTCACAGCGTGTCTCATGTTTGCTCTGAATACTCTGGCTATGAATTGCATTAAAATGGAAAAAGCCAGGACACGACACAAATTTTGTGAATATTAATAACAGCTTAGGTCGTTAATAATAGAATGTTTTCTTTCTCCTGTGTGTGTGTGTGTGTGTGTGTGTGTGTGTTTGTCTTTTAGGAAATATTTGATTAATTGATTTTAAATTGCCATGCCATCTTTCTGCATGACATTAGTACAAAAGACATTAGTGGTCTGATATGATGTCTACAAGGGATATCCATCATATTTCTGTGAGATTATCCATGATTCAGTAAAATTCTGTGAGGCGCCGGTGACTAAATGTATCTAATGTGAGTTTCCAATTGAAAGGAGAGGTGAAGAGAGCACTACACCTGAGATTAGGTATTGGATAGGTACAGGGGGCAAGAAGGGCGCCGCCGTCTATAGGTCATGCTCAAATAACGCTTTCAAGTGCTTTCACCCAAGATACACCAGAGATTCCTGCACATAACTGACAATTTTCAAAAAGAAACATCAAGTTAGTTACAAACAACATTTGAGCCCGAATGCTGATTTCACAATGATTATTCACTGCAAAAACCTAAAAAATAAGTATGAAATCTTGTCAGTCTTCTTTCTATAACTTTTTTGCTTTTCTATTACTTTACATCTGCAGTATTTCAGATGTGTATTTGTCTCAGGTCTGGTTGTGGATGTCAGAGAGCTTCAGAGGCAGAGATTTCTCCTGGCTGAGGAAGAGGCCGGTGTAGCTGACCGGGCATTTTTCTCTGTCTGTTCTCTGTCCAACTGTGACTGACAGGGCCGCCCTGGCAAAGAACAAAGGTGGGGTAGCACCCGTCTATCCAGGAACCAGTCTCTGGAGGAGGAGTTTGAGCGGGCCAAAGCGGCCGTGGAGGTAAGTGCATTCTAGGCAAAATCATCTTGAAGCAGTACCACCCTAGAGCTGGCCTTCACTCCAGGCTCTCTAGTGGCCTGACAAACCTCAATAGCTATAAAGCCATTCAAAAAGTATCAAAGCAGTTTGCTCAAAACCCATACACAAATTGTGTTTACACTTTCCTGAGTGCTTGCACACGCACATGGAAGTAATCTTAAAAACATTTTTAATTTGGCGTATTATTCAATTATAGTCCAACATCACAAAAGGTCTAATGATTTGTGATGTTAGGCTTGATGATGAATGTATCCTGGGGTGCCACTAAGCAACCAGATATGACAACGTTTTGGAAAAAGCTGTCCCAGGGTAGGATTTCAGGTGCCTCAACAAAATGCCTTTTGTCTGACTTTCAACAACTCACAAACACTTGGCTCGCTCTCCTGTCGCTATGGAAATGGGGCGCACGTCGATGTGGCCGCTGTTTGACCCACCTGTGGAGTTTCCGCCCTGGCAGTTAGCTTTTGTCTGATGACTCCGCCTGCCTCGATTGCGCCCCTGGGGCCAGGTTTTTTTTCACTCTGATGAAACGGTAACAGGTAGTAAAAAAAAAAAAGGCATGGTTTGAGTGCATTCATACACTGAGAAGGCAAAGTCAATGTCAATGGTCACTTAATGGCACTGGGTGATGACCTTCACATGTGTCAAAGCATTTCTTTCCTGCAGAGAAGGGTGTCTTTCTAAATCACGATGCCCCCATCCGCAGAGCTTGAGTGGTCGACTAATGGTTTGAGGAGCGTGACACTGACGTTATCTGTACGTCACGGCTTTCTCAGTCACCAGATCTGAATCCAGTTGAACATTATGGAATGACATCTGAGACATTATTTTCCACTTTCGTCAAATGTTCTAGGTGCAGACGGGCTATACAGGAAATGTGTTGTGGGCAAACATGCTATTAAGTGACTTCCCTTTGGTGTATAATAATACAAATATAATAATTTCCAGTGGATATCTTCAGTATATTATATTCTATTAAAATATATATTTTTTATTTGACCATGCTGGAAAAAGTGTAAGTGCTCAGTGCAAAAAAGGTGCTGACAAACGCTTCGATCACGTGTTTGTCTATTGATTGATGACGCTGATGATGTTTGTCAGCAGCTTTTTGCTCTGAGCATTTTTTACACTTCTTTCTTACACTTTTTCCAGCATGGTCAAATAAAGAGAATATATTTTTGCAGCCTCTACCTAAGGAGTTTTGCCTTTTATTTATTTTGTGGCGTGCAAGTCCACCCCTTCTAGCCTCCATTGTCTACTGCGATCTCCGCATTTGCAACTGATCCACGGAAACAGGACAGAGTAAAGCGCAACACCATACCTCACAGCAGTGGACAGCTCAGCAATGTCATCTCCCACATCCCTCCCCACCCCGACCCTGCGACCCTCGCTTTGTGGCAGTCACAAAAACCAGCGTCGCCATGGAAATGACGCCCACCAGTTTGGTGACCATGAGAGAACCTGCCATTCATGTGCCACACGTGTCTGCAAACATGCAGCTGCAGCGTGTTTTTGTCACGGAAGACGCTTGTATTACGTCAAGAAAATTTGAATACTTTTTTTTCTGCTGGGTCTCAGGAGGATATATCGGCAACATCGAGTCAAACTTACGTCTGTACATGAGTGACTGTTTGCAATTGTCAGCAAGACAAAGTGAACATATTCATTAGGTTAGTTCAGCTTACATTCTCCAACAATGTTTTCCATTGATTTAATCCAACTGTAGCATGTAGACTCACAGTCATTTCCTCTCTCAATGGCGTTAGATAGTTTTGCCTTGTCACTTTCGCCTCTGGCTTACTTTGAGGAGGGGGGGGTTAGGCCAGGGGATATATTGCGACAAATTCGTCGCAAAATGCACTCAGTGTATCAATAAAATTAGATTTGATTTGAGATCACACGGGGCATGCCGAGAGAGCCTCCGGGCCCTATGGGGTATAGCTGCGTGAAACGAGGGGCGATGCCAATTTTGGCCCGAGCCCCCACAGCAGCAGCATTCACAGGGTAAAAGCGGATCTACGCTGGACTCTACTCGGAAAACCGGAAAATTCCCATAAGTAATGGCACCCATGAATGCATGCGGACAAACGCGAGATCGATCGCAGTAACATGAGCCGGGACTTCGATCAGGGCCTGAGAGTGCTGCTTTGCCCACAGAAAGCTTTGTTTCTTTTTCTTTTTTTAAATTTTGATTGGCTGGCCATTTGCAGCCCTTGCTCTAACTCTTCAGATTTATGATCTCAGATAATTTCCACGAAACAGCCAAGAGTGTGCATACCTTATACTTATTTAAAATGGGGGAAGAGGGGCAGTGACTTTTAAGTGGCCCGAAAGTATCTATTTGTATTATATCTGTAAGCTGCCAATCCATTCGATCTGCCTAATTTCCATGTCAAGACTTTTAAAAAAACTACTCACTCCCAATTAACGAGAGGTAAGCTCATCTAAAAACATCTACTCTGCAAAGTATGGAACAGATGAGCAGTTATAGCTTTAGTGCTTTTAATATTAAACCATTAAAGAAGAGAAGATAAAAATGGAAATTGCCTTTGAGAAAAGAAGCTCACGGAACACTTTGCTTATATTTAATTTGGATGGGGGCTGATAAAGGGTACACCAGGGTGCGTGGGGTGTGACCGTTTGAGCCCTTTCAGATTATAGCAATCACTGCACGCTAATGAAGAGCACAGTCACATGGAGGAAAAAAGGTGGTGTTGTCAGACTGTTACCTGAAAAAGGAAGGAATAAAGCCGCCGGGGACGATTTTAATCCAGAGGAGGTGGGGTTTTTTTAACCAAGAGGAAGAGACGACGCGGACGCAGTCCAGACAAAGTGAGGATCAGGTTAACCGGGAGTCTCACATTTGATTAAACCAGTCGAGATGCTCCTTTCGGCCGTCTCAAGGTTCCTCACTCAGCCTAAAGCCTGGGAGCCTAAATATAGACGCAGACGGAAGCGCGCGTCGGAGAACCTCTCTCTGCCCCCACCGCTCTGATAAAGAGCGACACGGAAACACCCGGGTGGACCTGAATTCATCATTAATGGACCTCTGCTTGCAGATTGAAATTCATTTCACCGGACATAAAATTATGAGTATAATTAGCCAGAAGTGAACCTGCAGCAATTCCTCTCTCATTTGCATGTATGTCTGACTTCAGCCTGGCATTGCAGGGACTTACCTGGGCAAGCATTGTAGGGAACTAGTAATGACCTGTATAGGCCCAGTGACCCTACAGGCCTACTAGATGAATATGGATATGTTCACATTGCCTTGCTGGCAGTAAATGGTCACTTAAAAAGAGATGTAAGTCTGACAAATGTTGCTGATATACCATACACAGGGACACAGCTGGTGTATAATGGGGATGGGCATATCTGGCTATACATGATGAGATCCAGATTCAATTCAGTTTGATTCAATTTGATTCCATTCGATTCAATTGGATTTAATTTGATTCAATTCGATTCGATTCGATTCAATTCAATTCAGTTCAATTCAATTCAATTAAATTTTATTTGTACAACCTTTTTACAGAGACACTTTCACAAAGACACTTTACAAGAAACCGGAAAAACAGCAAGTGAGGTAAACGAAACTCCCGAGCGGGAAGAAAAAATAAACTCTCAAACCTCACTGTTGGGAAGAAATCTCGAGTGGAACTCAGCTTTAGAGCGGGGAAGTCATCCTCCGCTGATTGTCCTGGAGTCAGCTGTCATCGTTAGGCTAAACGGTAATTGGGAAATAATGGGGAATCTATTGGAGCACATAAATGGCTAGGCAGATTATAGGCTGAGGTATTAAACTATCTGGTAAAATAGACAGTCAAAGCAAAAAAGTGTATATTAATATAGAGAAGGGTAAGGCAAAAGAGCAAGCCAATTCATCCAGGCCTCCAGGTTGTGTCTTGGCACGGCATTTCTATTACACACAGGCATTATGTTGTTTTCGGTACAGACAAGCTTATCTGTTTTGTTTTTTTTATCTCGTAGCAAAGTTCATTCATTAGTAATGAGGCTTTTACAGAAGTGATGCAATCCTCTTGACTGAGTAAATGAGCACTTACATCTCAATCTCTCCATCCACTGTCTTAAGCCAGTGAATGGATTAACTGGAACTGCACGCAGGCATATTAATATGAGATGAAGCCAAAGAAGCTCAATAAATGTGAATGCCACAATAAACAGGCCAGGGGATGTGTGTTATGAGAGACCAAGTGAACAACTGCACGGACTGTATCACTACAGACACATTCACCTGTTTCAAATAGATAGACCTACAGACAGACATACAGACATACAGACTGCATGTGACACGATAGGCATATTGGTTTTTTTAAAATCTGAATAGTCCCCTTTTTAAATAAACTTGATCATACAAAAAAACATTTAAAAAAACACTTACTACCCATGTCATAATGTTTTCCATCTGCTGCACCCCATGTGCAACTCTCCATGAGAGAGAACACACGGAAATCACGGTTTCACACGGTTTCAAACATCTCCATCTGCCAAAATTTAACATGCAAATCCCAGTTATTCTGGCTCCCACTAAAACCTTTAAACAAATGTCTTAACACCCGTTTAAACATTGCTGCAACATCACACTTGCAATAAGAACTCGGAATAAAAATAATTGAAACAAAATAGCCAGAGTAACATGACCAAACAAAACGTTCACCTGTACGTACTTATGTGCCTTCTTGCACTGGAGTACTGTGCACCAAAAATAATATCAGATTTAATCTAAAAACACTTATAGATAGATAGATGGACATCTATAGATAGATATCTATAGTAAACTGAAAAGCTTTATTAACAATACAATGGAAGCCATTATACTTTGATATTGTAGTCTTGATTTAAACAACGGTTGAGGGAACATGGCAAAACTGAATTAATGTATTGGCTGTAGATAGGGTTTCATTTATTTTTATTCATAATTCAAACTCCCATGCAGCGCCCCCCCCCCCCCCAAAAAAAATAAATTCCTGCGTTTAACGTGAGAGAGAGAAAAAAAATGTTTAGCGCAACCATGTATTTGCTGTCTATTATTCTTTGGTAGATTTTAAAAATCGCCTCAGAATGAGATGTGGGTTTGACAGCAGGACCGGGGCACACCTGTGGAATTTGCAGACTGTTCTTGTTCATACAGGCATTAACAACAGCTGGGGTCAGAAAATTAACTAATTTTACTAATTAACTCATTACAGCAAGGTAGCTTACAGCAGAGCTCCTTTCTTATTTCTGCAAGGCAGCTTACAACAGAGCTCCTTTCTTATTACTGCAAGGCAGCTTACAACAGAGCCTCTTTCTTATTACTGCAAGGCAGCTTACAACAGAGCTCCTTTCTTATTACTGCAAGGCAGCTTACAACAGAGCCTCTTTCTTATTACTGCAAGGCAGCTTACAACAGAGCTCCTTTCTTATTACTGCAAGGCAGCTTACAACAGAGCCTCTTTCTTATTACTGCAAGGCAGCTTACAACAGAGCCCTTTTCTAATTACTGCAAGGCAGCTTACAACAGAGCTCCTTTCTTATTACTGCAAGGCAGCTTACAACAGAGCCCTTTTCTAATTACTGCAAGGCAGCTTACAACAGAGCTCCTTTCTTATTACTGCAAGGCAGCTTACAACAAAGCCTCTTTCTTATTACTGCAAGGCAGCTTACAACAGAGCTCCTTTCTTATTACTGCAAGGCAGCTTACAACAGAGCCCCTTTCTAATTACTGCAAGGCAGCTTACAACAGAGCCCCTTTCGTATTACTGCAAGGCAGCTTACAACAGAGCCTCTTTCTTATTACTGCAAGGCAGCTTACAACAGAGCTCCTTTCTTATTACTGCAAGGCAGCTTACAACAGAGCCTCTTTCTTATTACTGCAAGGCAGCTTACAACAGAGCCCTTTTCTAATTACTGCAAGGAAGCTTACAACAGAGCTCCTTTCTTATTACTGCAAGGCAGCTTACAACAGAGCCTCTTTCTTATTACTGCAAGGCAGCTTACAACAGAGCCCTTTTCTAATTACTGCAAGGCAGCTTACAACAGAGCTCCTTTCTTATTACTGCAAGGCAGCTTACAACAAAGCCTCTTTCTTATTACTGCAAGGCAGCTTACAACAGAGCTCCTTTCTTATTACTGCAAGGCAGCTTACAACAGAGCCTCTTTCTTATTACTGCAAGGCAGCTTACAACAGAGCCCTTTTCTAATTACTGCAAGGCAGCTTACAACAGAGCCCCTTTCTTATTACTGCAAGGCAGCTTACAACAGAGGCCTTTTCTAATTACTGCAAGGTAGCTTACAACAGAGCCCCTTTCTTATTACTGCAAGGCAGCTTACAACAGAGCTCCTTTCTTATTACTGCAAGGCAGCTTACAACAGAGCTTTTTTCTTATTATTGCAAGGAAGCTTACAACACAGCTCCTTTTTTATTACTGCAAGGAAGCTTACAACAGAGCTCCTTTTTTATTACTGCAAGGAAGCTTACAACAGAGCTCCTTTTTTATTACTGCAAGGAAGCTTACAACAGAGCCCCTTTCTTATTACTGCAAGACAGCTTACAACAGTCTGCTCTGGTACTGTATAATAATACATGCAAATTCATTTGAATGAATATGCATGTCAATGTCATTTCTGTTTCCTCCTAATTGTTGCTTTCCATTGCTGATCCTGTCAATCCAGGATAATGCAAAATGACAAGTATTGCTGACTGACAGCAGGAACCAAAGATTTCAGTGAATGAGACCTTATTGGCTTTCAGTAAATGAGACCCACATTGAGCAACATACAAACCCTCAAGATAATTTGTGATTAAAAAGAAAGTTCAAGTCAATCAAAAAGTTTGATATTTCAGTCATATCTTAATAGCTCATTTGTATGTACAGCTCTGTATATTTGCATTTAGTATTTTCAACATTTAATCCAATCAAATCAACCTTTATTCATATAGCACATTTAATCCAAGTTTGCAATATAAAGTGCTTCACAGTAATTAAGACACGTACAAGTAGAAAGATTAATAAAAACTTTTAAAAGAAATCACAGTGTTGGTAGAACTAAAATTACTATAAAGGTGTAATAAAAATGAATAAATACATAAATTTAAAAACATTTTTTTAAAGCCAGGCTAAGAAAGTGTGTTTTAAGATTATGTTTGAAAATGTCAGCAGATTGTGATGCCCTCAGATCCTTCTGCTGACTGTTCCAAAGTCCAAGACCTTCGACACTGAAACCTGTCTCCTCATATGTCTTGATCCCGGCCTTTGGAACAACTGAAAGACCAGTGCCAGAAATTACATAACTTTATTGTACAAATGTGTTTTATTTTTCTGATTTACAGATATAGATAGTTGCTTTTTTGCATGCTAAATTGTAAGGCCCCCCTCCTTGAAAATTTGGCTCACCTTCTGTCCGAATCTCAGCCCTGACTGCAAATTGTGTTTTTTATAATTACTTATGTTGACAGTAACAATGTATTTGCAAACCAACCGATGAATCTCTGGGTTCATTTGTATGCTGTTCTGACACGTTCCGGCAGGCGCTTGGTGCGTTTGATATTTACACTTTGTCAGTGCCACTGAAATTAAAGTCAGCCAGAGGCGGCCATGGCTTTCTCCGTTTATACATTTATACAGTCTGGCCTCCCGAAGTAAAGGTTACTTTGCAGGCACAGAAATGTTCCAGATCGCTAGCAGTGAACAGGGCTGATTTGTGGGCGAAACATGTCATTTCATTACGTCGAGCAGGAAAACGGTTGCATAACTCACCGCTAATCCAACACATTTATTGTTTTGTTTTTGTTTACAGTGTCTCAACAAGCCATTGATAGATGTGTTCCTAAACAACAAGTCCTACGGTTTTAGCATAGCATCAGAATGAAGCAAAAAAGGAATTTCATACAGCAAATCCCTGTTTACATATAGGTCTTTCATCTCAAGATCATCCATAATCTCAGAGCACTTTATAGTGAAGGGAGGGACTTACGTGTATCTCAACCGCCATATAAAAACACCAGTTCTCTGAAGAAACATATCCATGTGTTCAATAATAAGCCATCTTGGAGACTGGTCCTTTCCAAAAATGGACATTGATTATGTTCTGTTCTAGGTTACAGGATATACTTGCATGGCATATGCTATTGATTGTACTGGTATGCACACTTAATCCTATTGACAGCCCCAAAAGATGAGTGTCTAATTGCTCTGCAGTGGAACTGATTGTATCCACAGCATGACTGAGTAAAATATGCCCGTATTTGTTACTGCCATTTCCAAAGACGTTATCACTGAAATCCAAATTTCACCTCTGGTCTGCAATGCCTTAATGACGGCATTAGGAAATGAGGACGTTCTGTCGCAGTTACGTTTTGCATGCTTAATTACAATATTTCTTCTTTTACTTCATTGCCCATTAAATGGGCCGTAACATTGACATTATACACAAACGCTCGTTTTTCAAAGCAGCTTTATAGGTTTGGCTGATAGTAGCAGTTTACTCCATATTAAGAATATATTATAAGAATATAGTAATGCTGGGCATAAAATGGGGATTAATGGAGGATGACTATTAGTATTCTAGACCTAAACCAATTTCTCATGGTTGTCACATTTCTCTAAGCCTCTAGTTTTTGGAGTCTAAAGATTCTTTTTTGGTATTGTCTTCGTAATAATAATAAAAATAATAATACTTGGTTTGTATAGAACCTATCAATGCATAGCAACAAAGTGCTTCATGAACCATAGCATGAAATACAATGAGAAACGTGGACAATACACAGAATACATTACAAAGAGTTGCAGTTACAGAAAGTAAATGCAATTTTCCGACATTTAGGCAATAAAAGCAGCTCTGTAAAAATGAGTGAAAAGAGACAAAAAAACTTCCTAATATTCACCGTTTAGGAAGACCGGTTTTCCTAAATGGTCAATATTAAGTTACTGAACAAACCCCTCCTCCCAAAATAATGGCAACATAAGGTTGTTGACTCCACCAACAACAACCTTCCAAGAGAAAGCAAATCAACTGATGCTTTGTTGATGGCAGGGGGAACCAGCGTTCAGGCATTGTTCCAGAACATCCCATAAACGCTCTGTTAGGTTCAGGTCTGATGACTGAGAAAGCCATGGCATATGAGTAACCTCAGCACCACGCCCCCTCAAACCAACCGGACTAGCCATGCTCCGTGAATGCAAAAATTGTCATCTTGAAAGACTGCAGGTACAAACTGCTTCAACATGGTGCCATTAACTAATGATTAACATCAACCATCTTATAAGGATATGAATGCACTAAAGCTTCATGGAAGCTTCAGGAAACCCTGCACCATTACAGAACCACTATTACAGAACCCCTGTTACAGAACAACCATTACCGAGCCACCATTACAGAGCCACCATTACAGAACCACCATTATAGAAACACCAGAAACTTTTGTTGCTGGAATGCTGTTGTCTTCTTTTTCTCGCTCGATGCCTTTTTCTCACATCTCAGAGAGATGTTGCTGACACAGCTATGAAGCACTAAAGGTTCTGTCTCTGTACTCACCAGTGCACCTGGGGGCCTTCAGGTGAGATCTGCGATCCATCAGGGCAATTTGTTTGACAGCAACAGCCAATTAACAGGGTGCCTTTCACCTCCGGCAGGAAGTGGAATCGTCGTCATCTGTCACCAGTTACAAGACAGAAGTAGCTGAGTGATGACCCTTATGGCCCCTGAAGGGTCTCTGTTCAGCGGGATGTGAGATCCGCCTCTTGCTGAAAAAGAGAGACGAGAGCACGGCATCATGGGCCAGATTAGCTCACTAGCCCCGGTTTTGCTGCGATGGACGCCTTTGCTAACATCTGCATCATTTTTGCAACTAGTAGCAGCAGATTATTACGCAAGAAATAAATACGGCATCAGTCATGGAGGGGAAAGACACAGCGTGACCATTTCTGCACCGGCATGCTGGAGGACAGCCCTCTGAGGACCCACACCCCCCTCAGTGAACATTCGGTACACAATGCAGAAGAGAGGTTTGTGTCTGAATGTTCTACGAGACGGTGTCACGCTGCTCCTGTGTAAAATATTTATGCAAAATAAAGTATATTTTGCTACTGAACTGCTGACTCTTCTATAAGGCCTGCATTTTCAAGGACCCAACATTAGTTTCTGCTCAGGTTTCACGTTGTAGAGAAAATTGAGCTTGGTGAGTAAACAAGCATGCTCCCAAGGCGGTTTTAACCTCCATTGCTAAGATGGCAGTGCATTGTGAAACAGCCCTACTACACCGTATGACTTGTGTGTATATCACTTGTTCTTTTCTATAGAAGAGAGGCAGTTTCTTGCAGTATAAACTCAAAGAAAATAAACCAGACTCAATCATATATCTCCAAGTTTTGGGCACAGATAGAAAGCAATTCAAAAATAATATTTTAAAAAGATTTAAAGCCTGGCTGATGGATCATAAAATAAAACCAAATCATGTAGGATGTCTCCCAAGTTTTACTTATTTATTGAGTATCACAAATTACAAATAAAGCACAAAGCCCGGTTTCAACACAGAAACAGGCTTGCACAATTTATAGCACTATTATGGCAGAATTATACCCTCAAAAAATACCCTCTGTCCCAGCAATTAATTTAATTGTGTACTGTGAACAAACAGAAAAATAAATCGTCCCTGTTTTTGTCTCATTCAGATGAACAAAATGAATAGAGGAGAACAGTAGGAGATGTGAGGGTAGGAGACCTCTCTCTCGGGTTACTTACATTCTACACTATGCTACACTATAAAAATTCAGTGGGCTCCTGGAGCCTCCTGTCACAGGGTCCCCAATTACCTGCAATCGCCCACTCGCCAATTACGCTTATTCTCCAGGCTTCAAGTAGCGATTATCCACTGGCCGGCAGGTCAATCAGCTAAAAATGACACAAGATGAATTTAAAAAATTTTCTTTGAATGGTGAATCGCTGCCGCGTCCCCCGTGAGCCATTATCACAGCTTCGGAGTTCGCTCTGGCGTGCAGTCGAATGGCGGCGCCGGACTGAGCTGGGCCACAGGTGCGCTACATACACGACGCCCCGTCTGGTGGCGACGGAGCGCATTTGTCCTTTGAAAAGGAGCGCCCGCCACGCGGTCTCTGTCTTGGGCTCAGCGGGCCAGCGGTAATCTACAGCGACACGCACACCGAGAGGTCGCTGGGCTCCTACGCGTCTGTAATTCTGAGCCTAATGGACACGCTCTGTAGGGAGTTGGGCTGGAGGAGCAGCCTCGGCCGCTAATGCATCAGGCGTGGGCCGTACAGCAGCTGGTTTCTGCAGCTATAGCGCGCTGCTGTGTCCCTCCACATTTCCTATTTGGAGGTACAGAATGGTTCCCCATTTAAAGCTCACCTCTCTCTCCCTCTGCGCCGGTAACAGTGACCATAATGTTCAGTGCTTTCCTCACCTCATATCTCTGTATGTTTTGTAGAGGGTATCTGTGAGTAACTTGGCCTTTTCAACAATTGGAAATGTTTTTTAGCACTTTTTCTTTCAAGCGTTGTGTGCATAATGTACATAACTATCAGAAGTACAATTCAAGAGGACAATCGAGTCCCCGCATTAGCCTATTTTACTTTATAAAAGATCTGGGCATCACACATTGTTTTCAACTGATTAATAAAGTGATGTGATTTGGGAGCTGTCATCTGTTACAACACTGTAGTGTATTTGGAATCAGTAATGTAATCATGACACGCGTTCACCTGACACATTTCGTCCAATCATTGGTCAAGATCATATAAAGAATTGGGCTTGCAGGTTGCATGTTCAATTCCCAGGTAGGACACTGCTGTTGTGCCAATGCATTGTTTCAGTATATATCCAGCTGTATATGTCCTGTGTTAGTCTGGATACGAGTGTCTGCTAATGCTAAATGCCTGAAATGTGATGTATGTAACTTCAATGTCAGATGAATTTTATGTCTTTACATGAGGCCAGACGGTATAGAAGCTCCTGGTTGTAAGGAGTGAGAATCTGCACTCGCTGTAGCTCTGTGGGAAACCCTGAAAATTGGCATATTCTCGAATGCCTTGGCATTATATTATTATTATACCTGCCACCCCCATTGTGGATTGATCTGTTTTATTAAAGTGATATGGAACTTGCACCCATGTTTTATCATTAATATCAGCATGGCAGGGGGTGTGTGTGTGGGGGGGGGGAGGGGCAATTATTTGGAGAGAGAGATTTTGAGAGGCGATTAGAACTGTTCTTAACTTAACATTCTAATGCTGATGTAACAATCACTGTAATCTAAACAATGGAGTTCTAGAACACCCTTAGAATTTTGAAAAAAACATTTTAAAAAACCTACTCTTGAAAGTGTTAATACTCTTGTATGTGACCTGTTTACAGGACTTCTCAAACTGTTGTTCTCTCTTCCCAACACCTCGGCAGTCTGATACTGAATTCTGGGATAAGATGCAGGCTGAGTGGGAGGAACTAGCTCGGAGAAACTGGCTGACAGAAAACGAACAGGCCCAGATGCCAACGACTGTCTCTCCTCATGAGAAGGTGTGTCTCCTGTCGGTCTGGAATGGTGATGGGCGTGCATGAACACACACACACCTATACATACAAGCAAACACACAACACACATGCACACACACGCATAAATACGTACACACACACCTATACACGTACGCACACAGAGGCACACACACAAACAGAAGCACACACAAATACACATACACAGGCACACACACATACACATGCATACAAATACATGCACATGGGCACACACACACACACCCATGTGCACGCACATGTCCACACACCTGCACATCAAAGTGTACGCATATGCACACAACTGCACGCAAACACACACACGCACACACAGGCGTACATATACGTCTGCTGCATTCCGGAACTCAATTTTGATCTCACATTACATCAAAATTGAGTTAACAATCACGTAATTGAAACAAACAATGAGGTGGGATAGGGGTGCGGTTGGGCAAAATCCCACAATTAGTGCAGTCCAAGGGGAGATACTGTGCCATATGTTACCTTGGTATGTTTACGTTATGTGGTCCCATCTGTATATTGCAAGTCGAATTAAGAACACTCCATATATTCCAGGTTTTTGGTACAGCTACATCCCTCTGGAACCAAGGACAAGAAAAGCATGTCAAAATATTCATGTTGAAATGACACACCAGGGTAATATCTGAATGTAGCGTTATGTTTAACATTTTAGAAGGAATATCAGACTTCAGGGGTGTTTTCGACTAATGCAATTTTAAAACAATTTTAAAACATGACACTATATTTTTCTAACTTACAAAAATATAGTACTTTTTATAGTACCCTTTTTATCAACATGAAAGCCCACATTTGTTTCTGTTCATAATTTTTTATTTTACTTCGACAGGAGAAGGGTAAATAAAAAACAATTACCATAAATTCGGGTTTAGTTTTCCTCTAACCGTTGTTGAAGCTTTTGAGGGGATCTGTTCTCAGGGTCTAGGCTGGTAGAAGCAGAGTACAGGCTCTGTTTGTGTCACAGAATTCAGATTGTATCACAGGATTCTGTTTGTGTGACAGGGTTACTACTTCCACACGGACAACCCGTACAAAGACTGTCCCAACGCTTTCGAGGACGGGCTGCGGAAGTCCCGGGACGGGGACCTTCCCAACGCCGTCCTGCTGCTGGAGTCGGCCGTGCTGCAGGATCCACAGGATTCCGAGGTGAGACAGACGCGGCAGGGTGACCTGGGATGGAAAAACCATGGCAACGGCGCCGACAGACCGTAACACCGCCTTCTCAGGGCTTCTGGCTGGTCCAGCTCTGTTATACAAATGACTTAGGAAACTATATAAGAGCATCACTAATGATGAAAACAGACCCTTCAGCCCAGCTCAGCATTTACCTACAGACTAGAAGCCTGGTTTTCAACTGGGGGGTCCATGGACCCCTGGGGTGACTCGAAAGTTCTGTAGGGGGTCCCTGGCCAGATAATATGTAATGACTATGTAGATTTGTTAATATTTGAAAATATAAAACCTTTAAAATATATATATAAAATAACCCTTTAACTTATGATGGGGGTCCACTTGACGCCTTTTTGTAAGGACGGGTGGAAAGAGGGACCCAGTAGCAGGCAGGGAGTAAAAAAAAAAAACTACGTTTAATGATGGGGGCAACGGTACAAAAAAAGTGGTCACAGAACAGGCAGGGGTCAGAACCGGGAAAGCACAGCAGAGGTACAAAAATCAGGGTCGCGAGAACACAGGCAGGAGTCAACACTAGGGTGGCGTAATGGGAAACAAGAAAAAGAAAAAACCCAACAGGAAAAAACTCAAGGGAAAACACAAAAAACTCAGAAACAGAATAACACTAACTGACAACTCAGAAAGATACTAACAGATAACTCGGAAGAGCTATCACAAAAGCTGGAAACACAAATGGTAAGGAATTCACAACAAAGGACTGAAAGCACAAGGTATAAATACACTGAGGGAGACAAGAAACAATGAGGATCAGGTGTGAGGAACCGGGAAGGGCAATTGACAGACAGGCGCACGTAATAAAACAATGAGGAGAGCAGATAACAAAATAACAAGGGAACACTTGCGGAACACTAATACGCGGACCAGATTCGCACATAACACAGACTTGAACATGAACTGGGCAAGTGCATACAATTAGAGAATGGAAAGCGGAAATGAGAATCAGCTGTAGTTAATAGAGAAACCAAAGAAATAATTAGTGATAGAACAGGCAGAAAGAGAGACAGCTGCAGTGAGGAAAGAAGATGACGTTAGTAAGTTAGTAGATTAGTAGAAAACCCTGATTCTATGGCGTTAGTAGATTAGTATTATATACAAGTTAGTCATTCGTAGATTAGTAGACACTAATTCTAAGATGTTAGTGGTTGTTAGTTAATTAGTATTATTTACAATTAAATGTAATTAGTAATGAAGGAAGCGCATGACAGAGGAAATACAGAGAAAACCGAAATCCCCACAGACTCCTGAAAAGTGTGACGAAGACAGGGAGTGACAGCAATACAAAACACAGAACAGTGAAACCACAAATAATTATAAAAAATAAACAAGTAAAAAATACAAAACAGACAGAATCTCAGAACATAACACCTTTGAGCCTGGGTGGGCGCATTCGTGCTGCAGTGGATCGCCTCACAGCAAGATCACAGGTTCGAATCCCGGCCGGGGGTCTTTCTGTGTGGATTTAGCATGTTAGACTAATTGGGGGGGTTTCTGCCGAGGGTCTCTGCCTCTACTACATGACTTGGCGAAGCTCTTCCACACTATACTCTGCTCACTGAACTGTATTTATTTTTGCACATGCTAACTCTGCTATTATTTTGTTGAATATTCTTATTCATCTTGGACGAGGCAAATTGGGTTGGGATTAGCACTGTGGACATTAAGCATGCATTATAACATGACCTTTGCCTTGTCAAGTTGTTCTACCCTAGTCCTGGGGCCTCATTTATAAAAAAAGTACTTGGGCATCATCTTTAACTTTCACGTAAGCACATTTCTTTAAATAGACGTAAGTATTATTTATAAAATTGGTTGCACTTGTTTAAAATAGCATACGTCTGTCGTACGTACGTTCCGTCTATAAATCTCAAATTAACTTCAAATTGATCGCACATGAATGAGCTGTGTAATTGTGCCCTGGGGCTAACTGGTCACATACATTTCATAGAAAGTTAAATTTTCAACACAAATAAGCGTTCACGTGCGGCTCTCAAGCCTGCAATACTTTGGCATAACCAGCAGGTAATGTGTGTACGTCAAGTGAAAACCTGAGGTGAGCTACGACCGTTTCCATGGTCAAATGGAGTCATGTTGAAATGTAATCGCCACTTTGTCATGATTTTCTACGTATGCCACATGTAAGATCAAATTTTATCTAAAGTACTTTTTATAAAAGAGGCCCCTGGTTCCTGAGAAAAGCACAGGTTCCATCCCAACCAGGTATCTGACATGTTTGTCCATCACAGGAGCATTGAACTCCTCACAACTTGGCAGGGTTGGGACATAATATTTAGAGACAGCGATGCCAATAGAAACATCCGAACCAGGAAGTTTTAATTTTGCGCTCATCGCACATGCACAGTTGTGTCCTTGGAGACACATGTACAACGAGGATTGCCAACTAGCGTGCAAAAATACGACGTAGGCCAGAATAAATAATAATACAAAATTAATATTTTTGTCTGTGTGGTAAGAAAACAATATTTGACCATGGAAAAATAAGCATTTTTTTAAGAAATTTGAATGCACAGTTAACATCAATGAGTGGAAGTACTTTATTTTTGCTGTCAAACATGAATGGAGCCCAATGGGGAAATGGCTGTTTGAGCGCAATTATAGATATCAGCAGAGGGCGACATTATATCCGGTGCCGAGGTTGAGAGCCGAAAGCTGGTCCCTTGGGCTGGGAGCCAATTCCACCTCAATTTGCTCACCTTAGAAAGTGGCTGAAAATTTTCATTAATTAATTTTAAAATGCTCTATTTTATTGAGGATTTCACAAAGTAAATAATTTAATTTTTTATTATTTTCTGACACAGAGATGGAGTGCTGTGTTGGCTTGAAAAATGTCAAATATTGGTTTAGCAGGGTATTTGCACATAAGAACCAAACGCAGCTTATACATAAAAACTACAAATAATTCCAAGTCAGTCTCTCATAAATAAATAAATAAATAAATAAAGAGGCACATGAACAGAATAGGTCAAAGAAAAGATATTTAGTTGAAGCATGAGAGATTGCCACCCCCCACCACACACCCTCACACTGGTACTCATTTGATTCCTAACAGACTGTAGACATGATGGAGTTGGTCTGGTCCCTGTGGAAGACCTCAGGGAAATCCCAACATCTCCTCATTTCCCATCGTTCTGGCCCTACACGTTAATAGCCTTTTAATGTGTCACTAATTGAATTTCAATGTCACAGCACAGAATAATCTACCACAGCGTTTAACGGAAAGAACAGATTCACAACACAATGTCTGTTGTAAAGAAATAAATAGATAAATTAAAAAAGGACAATACACACAAATCTTTCTGCCATTCGGTACTCTCTGTGCATCTATAAAATACCTGATCTAGCTCCACAAATCCTTAAACAAACAGGTCTACTCAGAGATCCTAGACAAGAAACAGGGCAGTTTGGCCGATGCTCTTTTGAAACAGAGAAGCTGGATGGCTCAGCTTGTTCTCCCACTCTGTTTCAGGTTCAGAAAACAGAAAAAAGCCTCCACTACACCCATCACCAATCAATTATAAAGAGAGGAGCAGTACAGGGCAATTTATCAAACACTTCTAATGAATTTGGGGGAATGCCAACTTCTTGTCGTAGTTCCAATTACCATTTGACTTTTAAAGGGAAGTGGGTCATTTGCTTCACTGAAAAGAAAAATAAGCCTGGTTCAGTTTTATTTTTTATACTAATGGGAGAAACACTTCCTGACTCCTTGCCTTGTTTTCATAGTATATAAAGACATATAGTATATTGTTCAATGTTAAATCATGTTAAATTCCCCTATATTTCATGCAGCGGACAACTCTAATAAAATGTTCTATTTATTTATTAATCATAATTTTATAAAGTATGAGCAATTAAGTTTTGTTAAAAGCTACGCTAGCTACATTAGCCATCTTTAAACTCTGGCTTTGTTACGAGTGAGCTTCATGCATTATGCATGCACTAATTGCGGTGTGCTTTAACCTTGTCTCCCTGGTTACACATACTCTTCTGGGATTCTCTAAAGCCCACTGATGGCCTAATTGTTTGGCATTTAACCCCATTGTCTCTGCAGGCTTGGCAAGTCTTGGGGACCACACAGGCAGAGAATGAAAATGAGCAGGCAGCGATTGTCTCCCTCCAGAGGTAAGGAGGTGTTACTGCATGATATTCAGTTTCTACATTGGGAAAGGCAGACACTCCCATGTCTTCCCATTTAAAATGTACAGTTTAGTCATCTGGCAGACAATTTTAGCCAAAATGAAAGTTTCACATTTCAAGAGCATCTCTTCTACGTTTGTACTTATATTTGACAAAAAAAATACCTCAACATAGAAAATGTCACGTTTTCATATGTGTCACACGAACCATAGAAAAACAAAACAGGGTTGTATTTTTGTTTGTAAATTAAATAATTAAAATCAGGAGTTATATGTAAAGTGACACAGTGCAGCACATTCTGTCAGCTTGTTTATCAGTTCAGCCTAAATCTTGGCTACATAATTGTGCTGGATTTCTTTCCAGCTGAGCTCTGAACAAGATTTGCTAGAGCTGTTAATTACATTTTGATTTGGGTTTGACATCTCTTGACAGTCATAAACAGTGAGTACTTTGTGAATGAATTGCATTGTTGGAAGGGTTTCTGTAATCAGGAAAGGGCATGTAGTGGCATTCCTTCCACTTAATCAGATGGCATGTGAAACCAAGACGAAGCTACAGTTATCTGTCAAGATCAGGGTGGGAAATTAGCACCCGGGTAGATTTCAGAATTGTCAGGTAAATGTATCAAACCTACCCATCACAGTGGCGTGTAGCAAAGTGGATACAAGTAGGAATAAAAATACTTCAGGTTTCTTTCTCTGATTGCCTAAACATGAGACAGAAAAAAACCGCTTGTTAGAATATCCCGAGGCGGGCTTGCTTTACGCCGTGTTCACAACTCATCCGATGTTTTTAGAAAGAACGAGAAAAAATAGGCTACCGTCTGAACTCCCCGCCGAATAAATTAGTTCAAGTTAATCTCAGCAGTGGGTGAACGCAGTAGCCTATTTTGCGGTTTCTTTTAGAGCTAACGCTAGTAGCAGAACTTTGCGAGTCTTGGCTCTCAAGTTAAATGAAAGAAATAGCCTAGGTTACTTCTCAAAATAAGCTACGGTATTATGTCATACCCTCGATATAAAGATTCATTTTGGACGGAGAATATGTGATTTATTTGCCTAATAAAATTTGTATCATTTTTATAAAACAAACTTTTCAGAATGAAAACGGGTGTCATTTAATATTGTCTGTTAACATCATTTTATTAGTTTGCTGGAAAATAAGATTGTTTAGCCTACAAGTTATCAAAAAAAACAGTGAAATATTTTTTTTTTTCTACTTCCGCCAATTCCGATGGTCCATTTATCCAGTGCAACTGATATGCGTTTGATTTACCATAAAGAAATTTTAACAAGCGTTGCACAGAAAAATCAAAAAAACTGACCAATACCTTTGCCAATACGCTCTAAGGTAAAAGTGATATCTCCGGACAGCTCGCTCTAACGTTGGCCTACCGGCATCTGTTCATTCAGAAAAACGTATCTAGTATTATATAATGGATTATATGAAATGTAGGTAATACATTTATACACAATGTTTGACTGTTTGACCTGTAATACATGATAGAATAAATACTATTTTATTAGAGCTACTAAACATGAGTGCATTCTGAAACATTAGTCTAGCGCAATGTATGAAAAAAAGAAGAAAATTCTGGTAAAATTTTGGGGTGGCTGGTAGAATTTGGCCACTGTGGCTGGCAGGTCAGAAAGTTAATTTCCCACCCTGATCAGGATTGCTTATTGTCGTGGATTTCAACCACAAAAAATATCATCTGTTAGAGTGTGGAGTTACAGGCATTAGACTTCTTCAATTTATAGTATTATATCCAACCTGAGTTCATTTCTATCTGTTTGCTGAAAGGCCTGGCATTATTTGGTGCATTAAGCATTCAATAATATTGGAATTAATTCTGATAATTTATGTGTTCCAGCAAACTTGGGCTTTTGGTTTGAGGGCCTTCCTTTGGCTAATTTTTTTTTAGCTAGGTCTCATAGCTATATAGACCTAACTATATTCTCAGTAGATTTCTCAACTGCCCAAGGTGAGAGAAAGGATTCCATTTCAGTTAGCTAGTTTTAGTGTTACCATTACTTTTGGTTCCTTCTCTAGCTGTGTTTTGGAACCGGTGTTTTATTAACCTTGTTAGATGTGGCTTGTTAGCTAAGCTAGCTAGCTAGCCAATATTTACAAACACCAGCATGTGGTTTCTGCCTTGTTGGCCTCCTTTGTTAGTTACAGCTACACTGCCTGGACAAAAAAAAAGTTGCACACTCTAATATTTTGTTGAACCGCCTTTAGCTTTGATTACAGCACACATTCGTCGTGGCGTTGTTTCGACAACCTTATGCAATGTCACAACCTTTATTTCCGTCCAGAGTTGCATTCATTTTTGGCCATGATCTTTTATTGACGACGGGAGAGTCAAATCACTCTGTAAAGTCTTCTCCAGCACATCCAAAATACTTTCAATGGGGTTAAGGTCAGGTCAGGTGGCCAATTCATGTGTGAAAATGATTCATTGTGCTCCCTGAACCACTCTTTCAATTTGAGCCAGATGAATCTTAGCATTGTCGTCCTGGAATATGCCCATTGATGGGATAACCTGGTCATTCAGTACAGTTCAGGTACTCAGCTGAATTAATTGTATTGTTGCATAACGTTGCTGAGCCTAGACCTGACCAATTGAAGCAACCCCAGATCATAACCTCCAGAGGCTTGTACAGTCAGCACTATGCATGATGGGTGCAACGGCAACTTTTGTTTTTTGGCCAGGCAGTGTAGTAGGCTACTAAAAGATTAAGTTTAGCTAATTTAACCAAAATCATGTGCAAATGCTTGTACAATAAATGAACAAAAAGCAGTAGAGGCTTGAAACTATGAGCACATTTGCTCCTTGTCATAACACCCAGTTTTCCATTTTATATTAGCCTGCATGGTCCACCATTTTGGATTTCTCACTATTTTGGAAAAAATGGTATAACAGCCAAAATAACAAATTAAAATTTTTCCCAGGTAATTCTGCTCAAATAGAGTACACTATAATCTATGGACCAAACAACAAAAGCATGATCAAGCATGATTTTTTGTTAAAACTGCACAGGTGCCATGAGTCAATCGGTTGGGAGCATTTGCATCTAATATGCAAATGAGAGAATCTCATGCCATGAACCAAATATTTGGTAACTTTTGCATGAAATATGCAAATGAGAAAATATCATGCCATGAGCCAATCAGTTGGTAACATTTTCATGTAATATGCAGAGAATCCCATGCCAAGAGCCAATCAGTTGGTAAGATTTGCATGTAATATACAAATGAGAGAATCTCATGCCAAGAGCCAATCAGTTGGTAAGATTTGCATGTAATATGAAAACTTCTTCAGCCCAATCAAACTTAATTAATGATAGAGAATTAATCAGCTGGGCAAACTCAGGATCATATAGCAACACAGTACACAGGGAAAAAATTGTTGAAACACTGTTTTAGAGATACAGTATACTGTCCTTAAATATAGCCTTCATTCAGGGCTGATAATTAAAATAACGTAATCAAGTGAATGGATGGAATGTTAATATTGGGATCTAGTTTGGTGCGGATTGGACCAGTTTAAGATAGTATGGAACACTGAATAACACCCAGAACTGAGGAGCCAAGGCTGCCTACCCACAATGCAATGTTGTGCAAAAGCATTCAGCCCCTCACAAAGTATTCACATTCTGAATGCCACCTGAGATTGCTAGCATAAAACATTCAAATATTATTTTATTTTTAGAATTGACAGAATCTTCTCTGAACTGATAATGCTTAAAATTGCAGATATTATGTATGTAAGTGACATTAGAATTGTTAGAACGGGAGAATCATCCAAACTACAAGCTGATACAGAGCTGTGTTGCCAAATCCAATTATTAGCGAGTTTGGGATTGCTTTTTTTTGTTGTTGTTGCAGGATTTCTAACATGAAAATATGATAAAATAACCATGTTCAGTCATATCTGAGACACATACTTGTAACCACAGTGCCACAGCAAGGCATAAATTCTGCATAGTGCACCTTTAACTTGCTTGAGAGGTTCCCCCTTTTTCTGCAAAGTCGCATTCATGCTAGCTAACGTATCGACATGGTTATTTCTGTGGGACCAAGGTGTCTAAGCGGCACATCCCTTCGCCTGAATATTGTGAGAAAACAAACAGCACCTCAAAAAATAAAACTGAAAGGAAATGGAAAGAGTATCAAAAATATTTCAGGTTCGCAACAAAGTCACAAAGCCAGAGAATTACATTTTCTAAGCTTTTTACTCTTAGGAATAGAAACCTTTCTTAGGCCCTATGGAGTATGAGGAATGTAAGTCATTTTCATATATTTCATAAAAATTCATATGAAATAAAGTCAGCTTGAATGAATAAATGTCCAACTATCTTATTATATAACCCATAATTTGTCTTATATCAATTCTGCTCAAGTCAATTGCATAACCATTGTATTGTTTAAACAGGGCTTGAATGAAACATACAGCTTTAATGTTGTATAATGCTGTTCTATATAAGAATACATGCTGCGTTTTTATTACAAAGCATTTATTCTGTTTTATTTTTTATGCAATGTGTTGTTGCTGTATTTTCTGTGTAAAAGGCTTATTTTATTTAAACAGACTCTCTTTTGCACCTTCCAATTTATTAAAAATCCTTTTAGGCTGTAGTCAGTTGAGAATTTCATGCATTCATTTTGCGTTACTTCTGTGATACAGGACGTTTGCAATGTTAAAGAACACCTTGTACTTTTTCTCCAGGAGCATGATGTGTATAATATCACAGTTGTGTGTTTCATTTCAGCCATGATTATAGAATGCAAGTTGTGCATTTATTTGAGCAGAATTTATATGAAACATGACTTTGACATTTATTCATTCAAGCTGTGTTCTTTAGATTTGAATGTTTGCTAATTTCAACACTCGGTAGAAAAATACATTTGCAAGCCTGAAGTACTGGTATTGCAAAACTGCTTTCTTGGCCAGGTCTCCCCTGAAAAAGAGATTCATAATCTCAAGGGACTTCCTGGTTAAATAAAGGTTTAAATAATTTTTTTTTAAAGTAATATGTTAGTGACAGGTGTGTAGGAGAAACAAAACCTGAAATAGGTGAGTAAAAGGGACTCCCACACACTTTGTCATACTTTGAAAAAAATATGTCAGAGTCTAATTTTACAAAGCAGCAACAGGTGTTGGGGGTTGAAGACCTGGCAAACACAGAATGGGCAAGTTATGGCAAATATGAAATGAATACAGGAAATTTGGTGATGCAAGGTAATGTATATGATGCTAATAATGTACATCTAATCAAATACGCATCTATATAAATGAGTGACGGGAAGGGGGCATCATATTGGGAAAATGTACAAAACAAAAGTAGCATACGGCAGCAAAAAATTTTGGGGAACAAAAATGTAAAAATTCCCCCCTCCCAGAGTACATTTTTTGGGATGATGAATTGTGTGGAGACAGCTGGGTGGAAGGGCAAGAGAGGGAGCGGCTTTGTAGGCCTCCATTTGATCAAGATATAATGAGGGGATCGAGTCAGATGTGTGTTTCTGGTAGAGCGATGCTAATGAGAGTCCGTCGCCTCTGGAGGCCCCTTTGATGTGCGCTCTGTCCCCCCCCCCCCCATCCCTCCAGGTGCCTGGATCTCCACCCCAATAACCAGACCGCCCTGCTGGCCCTGGCGGTGAGCCTGACCAACAGCGGAATGGGACAGGAGGCGTGCGAGGCGCTGCTCAGGTGGCTCCGGAACAACCCCAAATACAAACGCGTGCTGAAGACCAAGCCCCACCTCAAGAACTCGCCGGGGTCCCACGGCAGGCTGCCCCGACACGCCACCATCACCAGGTACCTCCCAAAGCCCTCTCCCCCCTCTGTCTGCGCCTCCCTCTCCCCCTAGAAAAGGGGGTGTCAAACTCCGCCGTCATCACCTGTCTACTTGACAAATAAAAAGATTGATGTTAGTAACACTTTATATGCTTGCATACTTTAAGGTTAGGGTCTGGGAGCCTAGCTAAAGGTTAAGAGTAGCCTTAGGGGTACTTTGGTGGTTTGTTGTGCTAGATTTAGCCTACTCAGGTCCTACACCCAGTGATAGATTGGGCCAATCACAAGCCAGGATCACATACAAATTTACAATGCTTCTTAGATTTACATTTGAAAACACACCTGCAGATTCCCAAGAAAACTTTCACTAGCCAAACTATGTCATCATATAAAAGAAGAATTTGGTTCTGAAAATGGGGGAAAATACAGCGGATTTGGGGGTGCCTATGGGGTGTGGCCTGTAGAGCACCATCCATATGCTCATTGGGAGCTGCGACGTAGGCGGTTCGAATTCTAGCCATAAAAAAAGAAAATACAGTAGATATATTTTAAATTATGGTCATTAATCCAATGGGAATTTTACTGGCGTCCAGTAAAAAAGGATTAAAGTATTTTTTAAAACAGCGTGTGACCCTGGGCCCGCTCATGCCGGGCGCAGCAGAGTTTTTGGGGCGGGCTCTAAGTCGCCCATCTCACCTGGCCTGCAGCTCCCTAGTGGCTGAGGTGAAGGAGCTGTTTCTGGAGGCGGTGCAGCAGAACTGCGACGCCATCGACCCAGACCTGCAGACGGGCCTCGGGGTTCTCTTCAACCTCAGCTCTGAGTTCAACAAAGCAGTGGAGGCCTTCAACGCAGCGCTGTCTGTCCGACCTGAGGTAATGCCGTCTCACACACACCCACACACACACACACTCAGTTACTCACTCAAGCACCATCATGAAAACACTTGCACCCTTCATTCAAAACACAAGTGATGTTACCTGAACCGTGAAATTCCAATTTGTGAACCTTTCAGTGGCCCTATTTGTAGATTGAGAGAGCCGATTGCTTTGGCCGTCCTTTGTACTGCCGGGGAGAATTTGCTTTGCACAGTCAAGTCACTCAACAAGACTCTCACATAAAGACACGCAGTGTTACTACACAACTATAGTATATATAATTCAAAATATTTACTTGAAAATTAGAGAAGTTCATAGAAAAAGTTATATACAAATACTGTAACTGCATGCGATAAGTTAAAATAAACCTTTTAAAACAAAAAATGCCTGGTCATCCGAGTATGATCACATGCACTCTGTCCGGTTATAGTTCTGTTTTTGCCAATGTATGCATTGAGTGCTAATTATCTTTTGACCCAAACCAATAACTTTGTGTTCAAAACATTTCAGCAGTCCAATGGCGCACAAAAGCAACATCCTCAAATTAGAACCTCCACTGAGGTTTTTTACTTCTTTATCCCATCTTAATGAACTTAACTGATGTTGGTGCCTCTAACACCAAGTACAGGCCTCGCTTCTGTGTCCAAGAAAACAATATTCCCACATGCTGCATGAAATGCTATAAACAGGTTAAATAGCTCTTACAGAAATAGAATGCACTGAAATATATTTAAATAAAATGTACTATTTATCAGTATATTTTCCAAACAAGTTAAAATACTTAGAATATATTTTGCAGTATATACTTTTTCTGATAAGGGAATGTCATTTTCACCAGCAAAAGTAATTAGCCATAGCTATACCCGACACGAGACCTTTACACATTGAATCATTGTTTGCATTATTAAACCTGTGTGGCAGCATTAATACAGTGAGCAGGAACCTTGTCATTTTACTTAAGAACATTGACACCTGCAAAATTTCTGGATGTGCGCACTTATGGGTCTGTTTGTTTCAAAAGCCCTAAACATTGGGAATTAGCGCAAATTATAAATGCAATTGTATGATATACTGGATTATTGTTTTACACAATGTTTATATTTCAGTACATATCTGTTCCAATAATAAATGATTAAATAATAAGCACATTTACTGGTATATAAATTGGATTAAAGTCGTTCATAAACAGTATATGACCCAAGGCTGGCTCTTTCAGAATATAGCCGGTGTGTCTGGAGGTCTGTAGCAGAGGTTTCTGGGAGGCTTTTACAGAACTCAGGGCAGCAAAGTTGCATAACAGTCGGGAAACCAGGCTTTTAACTGAGAGGTTCCAAGTTCAGTTCTCAGATGGGGCACTGCCTTTGTACCCTTGAGCAAGGTACCAAGTCCTTCAGTAAAATATCTGCCAGTGTAAATGGATGTAAAAGTAAGCTATGTAATTTGCTCTGGATTAGAGCATCTGGTCAATGCCTTAAAGAACATCATGTAAAAATCACTTATGTCTGTGTTGCCATGGGGATGTGTCTCCAGGACTACCTGCTGTGGAACCGGCTGGGGGCCACACTGGCCAATGGGGATCGCAGTGAGGAGGCAGTGGAGGCCTACGCCAAGGCCCTGGAACTGCAACCCGGCTTCATCAGGTCCCGGTACAATCTGGGCATCAGCTGCATCAACCTGGGTGCACACAGGTCAGTGAGTCACGGTCAGGGTAGCCACAGTCAGCGAGTCACGGTAAGGGTAGTCTGAGGCAATGAGTCACGGTCAGAGTGGTCTGAGTCAGTGAGTCACGGACGGGTAGTCACAGTCAGCGAGTTACGTTAAGGGTAGTCTGAGGCAGTGAGTCATGCTCAGGGTAGTCTGAGTCAGTGAGTAATGGTCAGAGTAGTCACAGTCAGTGGGTCATGGTCAGGGTAGTCTCAGTCCTTGACTAAAAAGAGCACAGTGAACCTCAACTAATTAAGTCCTGGATTCAATCAACTTCACTTTGACTCACAATTTTTAAACAAACATATTCTGCCAAGTTGAAGTTGCCAACCTGTATGTGAAAGAAAAAAAAATTATATGCATTGGCCTCACAACCAAATCCCAAAATTGTCTGAAATGAAGAGAAATGCGAATTCTGCTGAACAGGTAAAACAGGACTGTTCTTTATCCTCAGGGAGGCGGCGAGCAACTTTCTGACAGCCCTGAATCTTCAGAGGAAGAGCAGGAGCCGACAGCTGTCCCACCAGGTCATGTCTGGAAACATCTGGGCCGCCCTCAGAATAGCCCTCTCCATGATGGACCAGCCTGAACTTTTCCAAGCTGCCAATATCGGAGACCTGGACTTACTCGTAAGGGCCTTCAACTTGGACATGTGAGCAGGGGGACGGAGATGCTCTGGAAAAAAAATCTTAAAAGCCAAGAACCCAAAGCTGTGTATATAAGTACGGAATGGATGTATGTGCCGTTTTTTTGTTTTTTTGTTTTGTTTTTTAATATTTTTCCTTGCATGTTATGGAATTAGCCATTCTAAAGAGCACTTTTTTCATGGCACAGAGTATGTGCTTGAAGAGACTATTGCGATGGGATTTCTTTTGCACTGCAAGTCGTTGATTTCCCTTAAGAGCACAAAAGGACAGGTGGAGATTGTACAAGTATGCCTTAGAGAATTCTTCAATTAAAAACGAACTCATCAGGCAGAGAGTTTCTGCAGCATGTAGGAGCGGTCTTGGTTATGGAGCTGAGGCGATCCCCCTGAGCTGAGCAATCCACTGACTTCCAAAGGACCTGCTGTTCAGGCTGATTGAAGGAGGAGATCAGCTTGAGTGTAAAAATAAAGAGACACTGCCTGCTGGACTTCCTCAAGGTTCTTATCATAAGGACCATATACGTTCTTGCAGACAGTTCGGCTGCGTTGGCCTGAAGGGAATCGAATCACTGAATCAAGCAATCAATCGATCAATCAGTCATATTTAACCTAGGATAGCACTCTACACAGTAGGAATATCTATGAGCTTTTACTTGACCTGCTTTTAGATATATTTCCACCACACCAGAGGCATTATGACATCACTGTTAGACTCACTAGAGGACAACCAATGACCACGAACAAATTCACCAACCAACCAACCAACCAACCAACCAAATTATAGTTCTTGATCATTTTATCTAACTGGACATGGATCTGCAAACCAGACTGCAAAGCCTTACTCAAAATGCATGCAGATATATAATGAATTTCCATACTTTTTTTTCATTATACAATTTTTTAAAGTTTTAGTCGTTTTTGACTTTTCCTGTGCGGAGATGCAGCAGCATGATGGATCTCACTCCCAGAAGCCTTTGGTGTTTATAACCCCTCCCTTTCACTCTGCTAGAAAACTTTTTTTCTTTTTTTTTGCAATGAGGCCTCAGAGACTCTCAGTGAACTGTACAGACCTGCACCCAACTGGTGATACATTCTACTCCTGAAAATGTCAGCTAGCTGTTACTGCAGACAGCCATGTGTAAATGCTACTTAACTAATCTGTCAGTTTTGAAGGAGTTTGACAGAGCATCTTCTATATATGTCAGCATCCCTTTTTCCAGAGTGACCTTCAAAACAGGGCACCTGTCCAAGTCAAAGGCATTCAAAGACCGCTTGAACCAATTACACTTTCAAATTGTCAGATTTATTTTTTTGAAAAATAAGTGAGCACTTTAATTTTAAGACAGAACAAGATATACTCAGTGATAAAAAAAAATACAAAAAAGACACTCCCAATGCCTGCCCTCATAGGGCCAAAACATTTTATGAGTGGCAGGAGAAACTCAAAGTAAGAAAAGCAGATAGGAACGGGAAACCGAGGTAATGTTGTCAGATGGCCATTTGATAGAAATGGGAAAAAGAGGTGGAAGAGAGTACAAATTTCTATCTGTTCATAAGAGCCCCCCCCACCCAACTCGCTGGCCTAGAAATGTCCCATCGGTCCAGCTGTCTCACAGGTGTCCCGTTTGAAAAGCACTCTGGGAAATTTACACCTGTATCGGCCAGAACAGGTGAGCAGCCGGCATCAGTTGCATCTGGGGTGACCCGACAGTCCTGATTTATGAGCATTTGTCCTGATGTACCATTGGGACGCAGTTTGTCCAGATAAATAGAGTGAATGTACCCAAAGATTTGACTTCATAGTGGGTCAACCCCACCCGGTTCGTGATCGCAATATCCCCCCTCCCCCCCGACACCCCCACCAGTTCACGATCTCCAACCCCATCACTATTGTTGTCCCGATTTTACTCCTTTCTAATCTCGTCACCCTATAGCACCATCACGCCCAATTGTTCCAGCGCACGCACAAATCGAAAAGGCAATATATAAACTCAACTCAAGGATCCTATGCAAAACGGACTGCTGTGCTGTGTTATGTTTTGTTTTTTCCCCATTTTGACTCAATGGACCAAAAAATGGAAATTCATAAAGTCTGTTTTAGACAAACGTTTTCAGGGTCAAAGCAACAGAGCCATCGCCACGGTGATTAATCTTCAACATTGTACGGCTTTTTGATGTTGCTGTGTCAAGATGACGAAAATGGGGGAAATGTATTATGAGGAATGTGTTTGTGTTTGAGTGGAAAGAAATCTTGAGCAGCAACTGGTTTTTTTTCATACTGCGAGCACTTTTCATGGAAAAGTGAAGGTTTAGCCAGTAAGCAGAGCCGAAATCAGGCTCTTCAAATGGACACAAACAATCAGAGGAATACACTAAATCAATAGGAGGACACAGAATAATAAAAACCTTTATCTGTTGTGACCATGGAAACAAAGTCCAGTTCATATACCTTAGTGTCATTCAGCACATAAGCACAGCTTTGTCAGGTTAGGGTGTTACTTGCCTTAGAACTTGTCGCTCTATTTATAATGGTCATATTCTGTACACAGTGAAAGGATACAGTATGTCCTGCATTAAACTAATGAGAGAACAGTGTCAGCCAGATGTCAGTGGCCTTACAAAGATAAATTTCACATGAATACATATGACAGGAGAAAGGATGTCCAGTGGTGCAAGTAAGCTGGTCCTGTCCCGTACTGTCCTATCGGTATTCCGTACCATTCCGTATTTAGGTACTCTGCCTAACTATATGTAGAAACTATCATATACAATACATAATTACTATATAATGCCAATATACATTATAATGACACATAATATAAACATTAGCAGATTTTGCAGCCAGAGAAGATGAGGATTGTGTGACCTGGGGAAGGGTTGGGTGACCTGGGGATGAGGGGTTGTGTGAGAAGTAAGCTTACCCATAAAAAGCAGGAATACTTTGTTAATTTGCCATCGTGAATCTTATGGGTTCAATCTCATGGAATGGAAATAAAAATCTTACGGGTGTTTGCTTCCGTATATTTATAATTATTTTATAAATATACCTAAAGACTCATTCAAAATTATTTAGCTTGTGTAAATGTTATAAAGACAGTGTGGGATCACTGTGTTGCACCACTGAGGATACCTAATTAGCATGTGAATGGACATTTCTTCCACATATCCAGTTGGTTTAGGCTGAGAATAACACAATACAAAATCTCTTTCCAAATGAGAAGCGAATGTAAATCACATCGGGTCTCTCACCCCCCATGGTAATAAACCGCAGTGGGTCATTACGAATGTCAACTACACAAGCACTGCTACACACACAGTGGAGAACACGCGGTACATCACAGTCACACTTTCTACACACACCCACAGTAATGATAAAATAATATGCCCTGGTGTAACGTGCGCTGCAGGATCTAAATGCATCATAACGGTGACTGGTGTCCTGCAATCTGATTGATTCTGGCATATTTTAGCTAGTGCTGCGCAATAGCATAGGTCAGTGTTTGGGCTGGCTTGAATTAGTCGATGGACATTGTTTTGCGAGCAGGAGGCTGCCCGACCCTTTTTGTGTGAAACAAATGCAGGACACGCCCACACAGTCATGGTCTGGCAGCCTCCCACTCCCAAAACGAGTCCACCCAATGCCTCCTAAAGAAGCCCCGCCTACACAAGATTGTGATTTACCAGAAGAAGCAAACTGACCATTGGTTTATTAGCAAAGCACATCTCTGAAATTTGCGGCGGAATTGTCACATCAGGGCATCGACCTGGCCTGCATTGAGAATGGCTCTTTGTATGCTTTATAGTGCGCTATTTAGGGAATCAGCCATTTTGTAGGGTGTCAGAATCCTCAGTTTTCTCAATTCAGAAACCATCAAAATGGCCAACCCCCAAAATAGTGCACTATGAAGCGTATAGGGTGCCATTCCGATTGCAGCCCTGGTCAGGCTCGTGGTGCCGTGAGGTTACGAACCTGACAGGTGAGGCTAGTGCTTGAATTGTAAAGGTTTGTGTAATTTCTTCTTATCAAACGATGTGTGACGGTTTTTAACAGGTTTCACCCAACCTGTGTGCGCCTCATCACTGGTCAAACCATGTTTTTCTCACAACTGTCTGCCTTTGTAGAATGCATCGCAGATTCTGCCTTTACCCGAATCCTGCCTCCCTTGCGTTTATTCAGCGGATCACTGTCAGCTTTGTAACTGGGCGGGCCTGTAGTTCTTTTGCATTTTAACAGGGATGAATAACATAATGGATAATTTAGAGCTAAATTATTTTTTTAAATGTTGTATTTTCCAATTAATTACCTACCTTAACTTATTATATTATATTCTACTGTAGATTAAATAGTGATGTAGTTATCTAGAACAAATGGAACAAAAATATCTTTTTTCAGAACTATCTACCTTCTCAGGTGTGATGAATTAGTGAAAGCATGCCCCCCTGCACCCCCACCCAAAAAAAAAAAACACTGTCCATACAGCTCGCATGCTCAATATATATACATATATATTTATTTTTTAATGCTATTTGCAATTATTTTTATGCATGGTGTTCATAAAATATTTTTGTTCTTTTTCCTTATTTATACTGTATACATATAATATTTAGTACATTTAAATTATAATATTTCCCATTGCAATGCACTTTTGACCTTTCTTTATATATAAATATATATTAAATACACAAAATTTAGACAAGGAACACTGTTTTCATGCACAGAATGACCTAGATATAGCATAATTTATAGCTTACTCAAAATGTATACTGTCAATTCTGTCAATCTTATTAAATAGTAAAAAATATATATATGACAGGTTTTGGGCATATTATACAAAAGTTATCTTTTCAAATAAAATCTTGTAATACATTCAGCAAGTGTCAATCTTTTCTGTGTGTCTCATGGTTTCCCTTATGCAAACACAGTGCTTACTTAATCCGCAATTTAGGATCAAATAAAATGTATTTATGTAGTGCATATCACAAAAACTATCACAATACGCTTCCCTAAAACCCCAACGAAGCCAGCCTAGGCCAATTATACAGAGGGAAAACTCCTTAGAAGGCATATAGGAAGAACCATAGAAAGCTTAACATAGCAGGGTAGTATAATGGTTAGGGAACTGGGCTTGTAGCGCAAAGGTTATGAGTTTGATTTCCAGTTGGAGTTGTACTCATGAGAAAGGTACTTAACTTGAATTGCATTAGTAAATATCCAGCTAAATGGATGAGGGTTTGTGAAACGTTGTGAAACGTTGAAAAGTAGTCACATAAACCTTGGGAGAAACCGGACCCATATGAAGAAAGCCTTCTCTACTCTGACCAAAACACTGTGTCCGAATCAGAGCCCTATCTACTGCGCCCTGTCTCCTGCGTACAGTGCACTGGCAGAAGTGTGCACTTTAATGTACACTGTTTAGCACGCGGCATGCAGTACACAAATAATATCCGCCATACTATTTTCCAACCGTACTGTGGAAATGTCGTAAGACGTCCCACCCTTGTGCGGCCATGTCACATGTTGTTTTTGTTGTATTTGAAGGAAAACATCAGCGAAGCTGCGCCTCATTTTTTAAAATGAAACTTTACACAATATTTATGCAACCAAAATGTTCATGTACTTCTTGAAAAGTGTGCTCCCAAATATACTCATTTATGTCCTGTCTACTCAACAAGCCGACTTAATAGTATAAAAGGGTGCTGATTCGGAAAAGGCCTAACACCCTCCCCAAACCGGATGCAAGCGAGCGTCTGCGTCAGTCACATCAAAATAATTAAAGCGTTTATTATACTCAATTGTGAAACCTACACCAGCCACATGCGTCACGTCACTTTATGCTTCACACTGCGTTGCTGCTCGCCCTGTTCCTATTTGAGACGCGACGCTCCAGACCTCCTTGTGCAAGTCCCACCTTCGCCAATTGACTGGGGAACAAAAGACCCGCCCCCAATGTTAACGACAGGTTATTTTGTATCCATTGTGTGATTACTGAACGCGTCTAGTGCAGGCATACAATTATTTTGACGCAACCCAGACTGATGCAGACGCTCGCTCGCGTCCGGTTTGTGGAGGGTGTAACACTTTCTTGTTTTTAAGTCAAAGTTGAGAACAAGTGTTGATTGAATCCAGGCCACAGTATGTATATGACTAAACCCAATCAAATCTCAGGTATGGGTCACATGTTCACACAAAGCCACACCTCTGTGGGGTGACCCCGTCACGTCATCCTGGACCCTTACGCTGGAGGTCATCCTGTCTGAATAGTATTTACTACTGCTACAGCCAGATTTTCCCAAACCTGCCTGAAAGGGTATAACAATGACAAAAATTAATTGGAAGGATAAGAATGTCAACAAATGTGTTGTTTATTGAACCATCCCAACAATTACAAGTAAGCAGCACCAGTGGATTTGTTTGTACCATGAAGGTTTCCACAAAACTTCTTTCTTTTGTGAAAGAATAACCATGACAGAATACCTCAAGACCGTTGCATATTACCAACGATTGCAGTGTGTTATTATGATCGATATCGGGACTGAAAGATACAGCGCAAACATTTCAGTAGATCTGCGAGAAGCATACTGAAGTCGATAAAAAAAATATATAAATAACTGATGAAGAGAAACTATGAAAATAATACTACAGGATTGGCACAATATTTTTTGCAAAAACAAAAAAAAAAAGATTAAATAAAATAAAAACAGGTGAAGTATCATTTGTTGTTCAATTTAATGAAAAATAAAAAAGCGCACACACACACAAACACACACAAACGTTCCATTGTACAATTAAAATGACGAATGTCAGCCTTTAGTGCACATGCTGATGGCAGAAGATGTAACAATGTTTAACTGTAATACCATTATAGTATTAAAGGGGGAAGGAGGCCATAGGCATTACAAACCACCACCCCCCCAGATCATGTTACAGCCACTGCAAAAAAAAAAAACAGGAAGAACCCCAGAGAGTCAGAAGAGCCAGATATAAGAGAGGAAGGTAGAAAAAAAGACAAGAAGCATCAGTCAACAGGAAGAGAGAAAGAAAAAAGAGTTGCATAGGAAGTAGCACAATTTTCACTGAACTGCATAGACAGAGTACCACAGCAAGTGTCATCAAGTCATGTGACCAACACTGATCTGGCTTTGAAGAAAGTTAAGTTCCACACATCGGATGCGTTATAAACATTTGTAGATTCGTACAAAAAGAAAAGGAAAACAAAAGTGTCCGTTTTGATATTTGAATTAACAAATGTGTTCATGACGTCACACTATTTTAAAATGTTTTTATTTTTGAGCAAAATGCAAATTGTGCCCAAAATGTTTATGTTGCATGAAAAGGAGATTTTGTCAGAGAAGAAAGTTTTCTTCAACTCTAAATGTTTTAATAATTTTAGAGTGAAATCTGCAGAGAGGGAGTACATTCACCATATGGAGCACCGTATGGAGTACATTCAGTTAAGTGTCTCACATGTTACCTCTGAAACGCAAATAACCACAGTTTAAACTATGAAATGCATATTTTATTTCTCAAGAGAACAATCTGTTTGCTTTAGTCTGGCATATTGCTATAGGAATTCTGGAAATACTGAGCAGTAAACAAATGCAGGGCAAATACATTCCGTTTCTTTAGGCTTGTGAAGATGAAACTTGCCGCGGCGGAAAAAATACGTGCTTTCTGAAACCCTGGCATTGCAGAAAACTAACACTGAACATACCTCAGACGGGGAATTTATTTCCTCTTTGTCTAAAAGTGAGGGCCTATAATTTCTGCCCTGCGGTGTAACCCTATTTTGAGTGGAAATCTTGTGCTTTCACGCTCGACCCACTACATTACAGCAAGAACTGGCAAAACGGCCACTTGTAAATATCACGCCTCATTGAGTCGTTATACTGTACTCTGAGTGACTCGATGTATTCCTTAGACAGTGATATTTGACCGCACTTCATGTCAAAGTGAATTGCAAATACAATTACAGAAATGAATATTAAACGCTGACAAGTTTTTACTTTCCAATAGAAATGTGTAGACCAAACCTAATGCCTTATTTTGTTACTGAAAGCCTGACATTCCCACAAAGGAAAATATATATTTGTGACTCCCCACTTCAGAGGGTTTACACTTCATATTAACACTACAGCAATGAGATAAAACCTTCATTAGTAATGCATAATCAGTATGGCTGTACATCTGTGCATAATTTGTATATACGGTGTATATCATACTGTGCTATGAAAACACACAGTTAACAAGATTTTTTTCTGAATGCTATTTGGGATACAGAATGTAACCATTTTGAACTGGGACAGTAGATACATTTTTGGTTTGTACCTCTGCATTCTTTCAACAGACTTTTGCCACATTCAACAAGAAAAAAAGTTAAACATAAAAAGGGTCAAGGTAATGTGTGCAATTCCTGCTTATAGCTCAAACAAAAGAGTACGCTTTTGCTGAAACAAAAGTGCTTTCACGTAAAACAAAAATGGATTCCGTCAAAAATGGTTGCCGTGGCGACATATGCTTGGGCTGAGATGGAGGGTTCTTCCCTTTCCCCACTTTGAATCGTCCCTCAAAACCGGCACGCCGTCACCAGGAGCAGGACTCTGTCCTACCCTCATTCCTCCATGCTAGCAGGGCATTTCCCTTTTCAATATGGCCGCCTTTGTTTATGCAACAGACTTCATCCTCAATGAAGTGTTGGGGGTCATCACGAACAACACGCTCTACCATACTTACCTTCAGCTGTGTCGGTCATTTCACGCATCAGAATTGAAAGCACTGACATCTGTTAACCCATAATTACCCAGAATGCTTTCCACATGCTACCCCATGCTCCAAAACAGAAGGTCAATGCAGGGTATTCAAAGGCATTGCTGCTGTTCAGTACCATCTCTCAGATACTGTACAGTATGCAGACACACGGTCGGGTGGGAATGGCAGTGTAGCATAACACTGTGGGCTTGCAGTTCTGAGGTTGCAGGTTTGAATCCGAATTCAGCTGGGGCAGTGCCAATGTATCCTTGAGCGAGGTACTTAACCTGAATAGCTTCGGTAAATTTTCAGCAGTACGAACGGACTGCATGTAAAATGACAGCAAGCTGCGAAACTCGCTCTATGTGAGCGTTTGTAAAATGCCTTTTAAAAAAAAAACATGATGGTGTTCCCATTCACTGGGTCTTAAAAATAATTTACTGTTCACCCTTCCAGTTTAGGGCATTGCTCAAAACTGGACATGGTGCATGAGCATACTATTCATCAGCATATCCCATAATGTAAAAAATTAAGGCTCAAGTATTACATGTTTGAAAAAAAGGTTGAATGCATAGAAAATAAAATGGGGTAAAAAAAAATTACATTGCACTACCGTATATATTATGCTCTCTATATTTCAGCAACTAAAAATTGCACACACCTCCTCTGTACCTCTACCTTTTGACAAATAATAATAATACAGTGCAATTTTAAAAAAACAAAAAAACAAAACAAATTAAACTACTTTTGTTTTCCCTCTTTGACAGAGCTCATATTCTAGCTGTTCGGGCTGCTTTCTGAATGACCTCATAGGCTCTTCTCTCCTCTGCTGGTCTGGTGTAGATGTTTTCATCCTTTCCTCCTTATGGCTAGAAGACTGCAGCTTTTTGGAGGTTGGCATTTGGTGCTTGGGCCTAGCTGCGTGACAGTCGGTGATAAAAGTAGATGTAGCCCAAGTCTTTGGGAGGTCTTTCTGATAGACAGACTTTATGGTCATTGTAGATCACCCATCTAAAAATAAATAAATAAATACATAAATTACATCAAATCACCTCCAATAAAATGGCTTCAGTGTAACTCTTGGTAGGGACTCTACACAAGCATGAAGCTATACCTAAATGTGGCAATGAAGCTGTACCTCAATAAGGTAATGAACTACACTAGCCTGGAGCTGTACCTCAATAAGGTAATGAACTACACTAGCCTGAAGCTGTACCTCAATAAGGTAATGAACTACACTAGCCTGGAGCTGTACCTCAATAAGGTAATGAACTACACTAGCCTGAAGCTGTACCTCAATAAGGTAATGAACTACACTAGCCTGGAGCTATACCTCAATAAGGTAATGAACTACACTAGCCTGGAGCTGTACCTCAATAAGGTAATGAACTACACTAGCCTGGAGCTGTACCTCAATAAGGTAATGAACTACACTTGCCTGGAGCTATATCTCAATAAGGTAATGAACTACACTAGCCTGGAGCTATACCTCAATAAGGTAATGAACTACACTAGCCTGGAGCTATACCTCAATAAGGTAATGAACTACACTAGCCTGGAGCTATACCTCAATAAGGTAATGAACTACACTAGCCTGGAGCTATACCTCAATAAGGTAATGAACTACACTAGCCTGGAGCTATACCGCAATAAGGTAATGAACTACACTAGCCTGGAGCTGTACCTCAATAAGGTAATGAACTACACTAGCCTGGAGCTATACCTCAATAAGGTAATGAACTACACTAGCCTGGAGCTATACCTCAATAAAGTAATGAACTACACTAGTCTGAAGCTATACCTCAATAAGGTAATGAACTACACTAGCCTGGAGCTATACCACAATAAGGTAATGAACTACACTAGCCTGGAGCTATACCTCAATAAGGTAATGAACTACACTAGCCTGGAGCTATACCTCAATAAGGTAATGAACTACACCAGCCTGGAGCTATACCTCAATAAGGTAATGAACTACACTAGCCTGGAGCTATACCTCAATAAGGTAATGAACTACACCAGCCTGGAGCTATACCTCAATGTGGCAATGAAGCTATTATCTCAATGAGCTGATGAACTAAACTATTGTGAAGTCATAGCACAATAAGGTAATGAATGACACTAGTGTGAAGCGATACCTCAAATAAGGCAATGTACCACACTAGCGTGAAGCTATACCTCAAATAAGGTAATGCACTAGACTAGCGTGAAGCTATACCTCAATGTAGCAATGAAGCTATATTTCAATGAGGTTATGAACTACACTAGTGTGAAGCTATACCTCAAATAAAGTAATGCACTACACTAGCGTGAAGCTATACCTCAAATAAGGCAATGCACTACACTAGCGTGAATCTATACCTCAGTAAGGCATTTAACTACGCTAGCGTGAAGCGATACCTCAATATGGAAAAAAGGCTATATCTGAATGAGGTGATGAACTACGTTGTGTGAAGCTATACCTCAGTGGCAATGAACTTCCGGGTATTCCTTGGCTCACCTTAAAACCACAGAATCTATAGACCCACCAGATACACAGCTCCATATTCTTATAGATCTGTCTCTTTGTCATGGAAGCAAGAATATTCCAATTTAATGGATCTATGGAAAATGTGTGACCAAGTGTTACACTGAGAGCGGATGGTGATGGGCTCGCTTACCTCCCCTCTTTTTTAATGTGGCACACGTAATGGCCAGACATCGTTGATGCTCCCATGTGGCTAATGAAGGCAAAGAGCTCGTAACCTGGGTGAAAGTCAAACAACAAAAAACTCATTTAACACAATGCAAAAGGGCAATGTGAGCGTCCCTGATTTTTAAGCCTATTTTTAAACCTGAATTACTGCAGCGGATACAGGAGGAGTTATATCCCCATGACACCTCAAATGGTGTCTTGCTGATAACAAATGGTTTAGTTCTGGCACCTGTAAAAACAAGTCACACTAATTACTCTGAGCGTAGACAGACAAACCAAATAACATGTTACATTACATTTCACTACATCCAGGGCGACTTACAGAAGACAAAATGACAAAATTATTACATTTGGACGGAGGTCCCCTTTAACTAGTATAATTTGTGACAGTTTTCTGTAAAAAGCGCTATACAAATTTAAACATTTTTAATTGAATAGAATTTAAGGATTTCTTTTTTTTAATCATAGAAAGAATGTCTGCTAAATGTGTACAAACAACATATTTTGAATAGTGAGCAGGAGGATTCTAATCAGGGACTGATTTAAACCTGGGACTCCTGGTGAGTGGGACTCCAGTCTGACATTAATAAATCAGTTAACTTTCAGGTGGAAAAGAAAGCCGGGCATTACTACTGGCCTCGAGGGACAGATTTGAGTGCCCTGGCTCTAGATGGTTATTGACTTTGTCATCTGCGATAACAGCAAAGGCCCTCATGTCCAGTGGAGGGGTGCTTTCTATTTCTGATTGGAAGGCGATGAAAACACTTCACATTTATCTACATGCACACTGCTAGCCTAGCTGACAGGACATGAATGATGTGGCACCATTACCAACCAGGACTGGGTCCACCACGCTACTTTTCTTTCAGCTTTATTGGACATCACAGTGTAGAGTGTGTCATGGGTTGTGGCTTTCTCCCTCATTTGCGCCGGTTAGCAATCTATCAGATTTTTTTTCCGCGTTCCGTCTCTGGGTTTTGCTCTTACCCGCTAATTATTCATTTCACCTGTTTCCCTACCTGTTAGGTATTTAAGCCTCTCGCTTCCGCTTCCGGATGCTTCATTATCATTTTGTGCCTTAACAAAGTCAGGGTTAGTCATTTCTGTCTCTCTGCAGTTTTTAAGAAAAATATTATTTTATTTATTTATTGCAGCTTGAGATTTTCTGGCCTTGAAGGAATTTGTTTTTCTGTTCCCTTTTCTCTTTCCTCTCTACGCTTCCACTCGTTTTCTGAGGGTGCGAGTTTTATTTTTGTTTCTTTTATTTCACCAGTTATCTGGCGTTATAGTCACGTCCCGAAGGTGCCTTGTTTTCCCTTCTCTTCTCTCGCTATTTTATTTAGTGGTGGCTATTCAGAGTCTCCTCTCTGCCCGTGTTACGAGGCTAGCCCGTTTTATAGGGGTGTGTTATTGTGTGGCTATGGCCAGGGACTTTATATCCCTTTTTCCTTTGTCGCCTTTGGCTCATCGTTATTCTGCACAAACCCTCACAGAGCGACAAGAAGAATGGGAGCAAGAGAGAGAGGGAGAGACATGCGACAAAAAACACCCCTGTATTCACACTACTTTTATCTCTTCAGATGGTGGTATAATGTGAATCGACTTTTACCAGTTCCTCAGAATTTTCAGTGAAGCGTGTTACTAACCAAAACATGAATGTCATACAATAAAAGAATGGAAAATAACAGGCTTTTCCTTTTAAAACTTTCACCGCAATACATTTTCAGAAGATGTGTCAAATTAGAATGTCTCAATGTCAATGAAAGGGAGGCAGAACTTTCAATGTTAAGTATCTGGTTAGTCTATTATATCTGTGATCTTGGTGGCGATGGATCCGCTACCAGCACAGCTGTTAGGACCTGGGTGCTATGGACCCGCTACCACCACAGCTGTTAGGACCTGGGTGCTATGGATCCGCTACCAGTACAGCTGTTAGGACCTGGGTGCTATGGATCCGCTACCAGCACAGCTGTTAGGACCTTGTTGCTATGGACCCGCTACCAGCACAGCTGTTAGAACCTGGTTGCTATGGATCCGCTACCAGCACAGCTGTTAAGACCTGGGTGCTATGGACCCGCTACCAGTACAGCTGTTAGGACCTGGGTGCTATGGATCCGCTACCAGCACAGCTGTTAAGACCTGGGTGCTGTGGACCCGCTACCAGCACAGCTGTTAGGACCTGGTTGCTATGGATCCGCTACCAGCACAGCTGTTAGGACCTTGTTGCTATGGACCCGCTACCACCACAGCTGTTAGGACCTGGGTGCTATGGACCCGCTACCAGCACAGCTGTTAGGACCTGGGTGCTATGGACCCGCTACCAGCACAGCTGTTAGGACCTGGTTGCTATGGAACTGCTACCAGCACAGCTGTTAGGACCTGGGTGCTATAGACCCACTACCAGCACAGCTGTTAGGACCTGGTTGCTATGGATCCGCTACCAGCACAGCTGTTAGGACCTGGTTGCTATGGACCCGCTACCAGCACAGCTGTTAGGACCTGGTTGCTATAGACCCGCTACCAGCACTGCTGTTAGGACCTGGTTGCTATGGACCCGCTACCAGCAAGGCTCAGAACACTCACGGCCAGGTCCGTCTTTGATCCTGGGTCCGACGGGGTCCTGGTCGGGGGACAGCGTGGAGTCGCTGTGCGCGTTGGCGTTGTCGTTGGGCTCTGTGTCGGCCATGTCGGACGCAGCCTCGCTCCCCTCCTCGCTGTGAGGATGGGTGAAGATCCATTCCAGGGCCCGCTCAAGATTATTGTTCTGAACACACAGGGTGGAAGAAACGCACACTGCTGTCAGAATTAAACACACCTGCTGTCAGAAAGAGCCACCAGAATTAAACACACCTGCTGTCAGAAAGAGCCACCAGAATTAAACACACCTGCTGTCAGAAAGAGCCACCAGAATTAAACACACCAGCAATCAAAATTAAACACACCTGCTGTCAGAATTAAACACACCTGCTGTGAGAAAGAGCCACCAGAATTAAACACACCTGCTATCAAAATTAAACACACCTGCTGTCAGAATTAAACACACCTGCTGTCAGAAAGAGCCACCCGAATTAAACACACCTGCTGTCAGAGAGCCACCAGAATTAAACACACCTGCTCTCAGAGAGAGCCACCAGAATTAAACACACCTGCTATATGCACTGACATCAACTCATATTTCATGATTGATTATTATTATTATTATTATTATTATTATTGCTATAGCATAGTATGGTATGGCTACTGCTAAACTGTTATAGTAAAATAGCCTATGTGTTACGTTTATGTCATGTTTCATGTTTAGTGTTTGTCACAGTTTATTTTCTGTTTATGTTACGATGCAGTTCATTGTTTGCATACATATTTCCATGTTTTTCCGCAGCCTTGCGTTCATGCTGTTTATTCTCTTGCTGTCACTCACGCTTCCCTAATTGTTTCATTCTCCCTTGTCTAGTTACTAATATACTAACATTAGATCAGGATTGGGTAATACTAACTATCTAACCATGTGTTCATGTTTACCTTACGTTTCTCGTGCATGTTGATTACTAATTTACTAACGCTAGGTCAGGATAGGTTAACTACTAACGATTTACTAATTGCCTCGTTACGCGTCTCATTTTCTCAAGCTGTTGTGAATTTCCTGCTGCTCTCAAGCTAATGTCTGCACCTGTCTACACCTGCATATAAGATCAGTGTTCATGTCATGTCTTTGCGAAATTGTTGCCTTAGTTTACTATTGTCACTCTTGAGCGGTTTTCCATTGTTTTGACCACCATTATTGATCTAGCCTGTTTATTGACCATCGTTACTGCCTGCCTATTGTTTCCACTGCCTGTTTTTGACCATGAGTTTTGCCTGCTGTCTGTTTGTACCTCTGCCCCGTGGATAGGACTTCGGTCTGACTCCTGCTACGCCCCACGACTACGAACTTTGCTTTTTCCCTGTTTTGTACTTCTGCTCCGCTGACAGCTACTCTGGTTAACAAACTCTTGCATGGATACCGACTTCGAGACTGCCTTCTCCCTCGGTACTGTATCTTTGGTCTGGCTGGATTTATTGGTTTTTGGACTTTGCTTGTGTGACTACATTTTTGGATTTCCCCATAATAAAGCCCTTGCGGGTATTTATTATAAAGTTTGTGTTCTGAGTCGTGCATTACGGGTCCAACCCGCACACACCCGTCTCACTACGTTATTTTAGAAGTGCTTGTGCCCACAAAAATATATACTTAATACTTAATACACACAGACGTCTAATGTATAATAGCTGAACAGTTGGAATAAATCCTTTAAAAAGAACAGAGAGTAGCCATTGTGGTAAATTCTCTCACCCTAAAAGTTAAGAAGGAACTCTGGTAATCCTTGTGTGGTCAAAGCCCTGGTTGACATCCTGGTGTGGTCAAAGCACAAGTTGACACCCTTGTGTGGTGAAAACCTTGGTAGACAACCTTGTGTGGTCAAAGCCCTGCTTGACATCCGTATGTCATCAGTCTTGGTTGTGGCCTAATCTCAAATCTGAATTGAATTAGAAACTGATTCACCCCGTATGGATTCCGGAACGGAGAGCAAACATGAACTGATGTCGTGTTCTTTTTTTTGGACTGACACAGGGCAGAGTTAAATACCCCCCTCCCTGCCACAAAACTATTTTTGGAATGCTCGCCAGACGTCTAGTGCGTCACACATCCTTGTTCACACGGCACTTAAAAAATAAAATAAAAAAAAACACTATGCACTGATTCGTTTTTAAGTAGGCAGAGAAACAAAATAGACCTCTCACAGGGTTATGTTAAATGCAACAGCCAAGCATAACCACAAAACAAAATTCAGTCTGGACTAATGAGGGTTTCTATAAAGTGAGGAAAACTACCAGCGGCAACTACATTTCATTCAAGAGACAGCAAAGCGATCTTTGGTTTTACCTTATGAAAGTAATCTGAGGCAAGAAACAGCCACTTCAACAATAAGTAAAGGGATCTCTAACTTTATCTAGGGTCCATTGTTTTTGGGAACGTATTTTTAAAAAATTTAAAAAACCATTACAGGTCAGCGTTTCATAGCATGCTCAGTAGATTGATGTACACAAAAATTTTACAACTTGACCAATGTTGAGTGTTTTGTGTTTTTGCAGCTAAAAAAAGTCATGCCTATCCCATCCAGAACAAGAGAGGGCTGGATGTGGTGAAATTCAAGAGATTAAATGTCCTTCAAACATCTTGAAGGCCTTAACAGCTGAGCCTTAACTATTATGTTATAAAAAAAATGAGAGCATGCTGTTTCAAGAATTTTAGCTTGTGTTATGACTGCACAATATGTTGCTAATAAATGTGAATGATGTTGTCTGTCGCTTTATGAATAAGATGACAATAATAAAAATAAGTGTGTCACTTTATGAATAAGATGACAATAATATATTAAAAATAGGTGTCTGTCGCTTTATGAATAAGATGACAATAATAAAAATAAGTGTGTCGCTTTATGAATAAGATGACAATAATATATCAAAAATAGGTGTCTGTCGCTTTATGAATAAGATGACAATAATAAAAATAAGTGTGTCACTTTATGAATAAGATGACAATAATATATCAAAAATAGGTGTCTGTCGCTTTATGAATAAGATGACAATAATAAAAATAGGTGTCTGTCGCTTTATGAATAAGATGACAATAATAAAAATAGGTGTCTGTCGCTTTATGAATAAGATGACAATAATAAAAATAGGTGTCTGTCGCTTTATGAATAAGATGACAATAATAAAAATAGGTGTCTGTCGCTTTATGAATAAGATGACAATAATAAAAATAGGTGTCTGTCGCTTTATGAATAAGATGACAATAATAAAAATAGGTGTCTGTCGCTTTATGAATAAGATGACAATAATAAAAATAGGTGTCTGTCGCTTGGGGGAGGGGTGTTAGAGGAAGGGTGAGGAGTCTGGCGACACTCACGGTGGATTTGAGCGCCTGGATGCTCTGTTGTCGTGGGAACCCCATGGAGATGAGGATGGAAATGCTCTCCTCGGGTGGCTGGTTGTCCAGGGTGGCGGGCGGAGCCCGGCTGGGGCTGGAGGGAGTGGCCTCAGAGACGGAAGGCGCCGCCAGCGGTTCCGCAAAGTCTGGGGGCAGAAAAAGGGAGACGCTTGTTGTCAGGGAGCGTGGCGAACGTGCGGCGGCGAGAAGCCGCTGGCATCCAGCTGTAACCCAATCTGAAAGCGTAACCCTGCACCACCGATCCGCGTCAAATACGCACTGCACATGCTTCAAGCTATACACACGGTCCTGTATTAATCCTAAAATTCTCTTCATCTGCTCAGCAGGTCGACTTATTCCATTCGTGACAAGAAATGATTATCTCTTCTTAGTTTTAAAACCTGTTGTTTACCAACTGAGATATTTTTATAAAACTAAAGCTGTGATTTTTTCGTTGGCTTACCAGTTTCTTGAGCCCATGCTTGCAGATTAAAATCTTATCAATGCACAGATTTTAAAAGAAGGGTGACGCGAACCCTCTTGCTAAGATTAGCTCTAATGTTCCTGCCTACTACTGTCCAAGAAGGCTGCAATGTAACTGGTTTCCCTGCTCTTTGTAAAGCGCTAATGCCCTTCGAACCGAGGATGGAATCAAAATCGGTTCAATCAAGACAATGATAAGCTGAAACCAGGCAGGGATGAATTTCCACTCTTCTTCAGTCTGTCCTGGGATCCGCGCTTCACCCATTCAATATGGTGTCAAGTGCACCATTTCATTCTGATCCTCAAAATGGCTTCCGTCATTTTTAACACAGTTTAAAGCGCAACTTTTTATGCCTTTCCCGAAAACGGGAGGCATAAAAAGCGCACCTTTTTATGCCTCCCCCGAAAATGGGAAACAGGATCAGAGTCCAACGTTGGTTCATCTAATCAATTGGGCTTAAATTGCTTCACAATGCATCTTTAAAAATTGATTATTCATCATTGTATCCTCTATGATTCAATTGGTTACACTTTACAAACTGAAAAAAATCAAACACTTGTCTGCGTACAATTCTGTTATCGCTCTTCAATATAATTTGAGCAAAATCTATTAGCTAAAAAGCCCTGCATTTCCTCAGTGACTGCTGCCTGTAACAAAAACAGCTAGTATTTCTTATTTCCAGTCAATAAGATTGTAACAATCTCTTTTACTCATCACAGACCTTTAAAATTGTTTTATAAAATAGAGGGCGAGTGGACAGCCCATCCTGCTTATGCTTTTTTAATTCAAATTTTATTCAGACAGGGGGAAAGCAGATAGGGCTACAGATAGAGATTGGGCCACAGTATAGAAAATGCCATGGTGGGGGATTGAACTGTATATGGCTTACGAGTTGGCCGTCCTACACACGTTGCCAATAATGTCATTTCTTAGCGCAGACAGTTCATTTTTCCAGAAACAAAATGGAAGTCACAAATGCATCTATTTTGTCACACTTTAAAGCAGCCACTTCCTCATTCAATCGGGCTTGTTTTAGATGGAATGCATCCTGGGATAGGCTACCCCCTCTTCTTCACCTACTCTGCCCATTGTTCCTGTGCATCTCTGCAGTTGTCATATTCGGTCAGTGAGGACTTATTCCAGGGAGAAAAAATAATGAGTAGGGGGTATTTTAAACATACCTTACTAGGGGGGGGGGGATGCAAGACACGCAGGTGATCCAATATATCATGTTTACAAACACGCATGTCAACATGTAGAACGCCATGACGAGTATCGATGTGATTTATATGCAGCTGTCATCATATAAAAATAATTATCCATTAAGTTATAAATGTACGTAAATATACATTTATAAAACTTTTTAAAACCTTTTCAAATGACATTGGCAATGCTTAGGCACCCTTTGCTTAGGCCATGTTTACAGCTACCTTATTGATCAGTCACCACAACGGGGGGAAAAAAAACCTTATTTCAATCTTGCATTTATGAAGGTCAACAATTTTATATTCACAGCGTGAAATTGCTGGCTAACTATTCTAGTTACTCTCGGTGAGATATGCAGCATACACAGACATAAACTCACACATCGGAGATATAGTGTTCCCCACTGCCATAACACATAATTACTTACTGTATATAACAGCCTCTTAATTATAAAATAGCCCTACACAGACACTGGATCACTTTACTGCTGAACTTTCACTGTGTTTGGAATGGGTCCTTCACTGAAAAAAAGAAATGAACGGTCGCTTTCTGATTCTTCAGAAGATTTTTAGAGATGATGCTCATCTTATTTGAAGAGAAATGTTGGAAGCTTCATTCCCAAACTATGATCAGAAGAGGTGTTCCCATTACTTCAACACTGGTGATAATTGATTACATTTGACATCAAATATACTCTGTTTATCACTAGTTAGAACTGAAGGCTTCGTCGCACGGCTTTAGGCCGCCCGTATTGTCAGGGAGCATGATTTACGAGGCACAGCTAAGACAAATAGCCCTTGGAACGACAGAAACGTATCAAGTGTTCCCCTGGTTACCCCGATATGTTACCCTTCAAAATGTTATGCATCAGCTGTAATGACATGGGCCAGTGTGGTTTACAGGCTGGCAGGAGACACTTAAATGGGGAACTCCACGTTTAATCTTATCTGTGGTCTCCACTAAATTTCCTGTATCCACTCTCTACAACGGAGGAAAGGGGAGGGGTTATACCCAGGGGACTTCATTATTTTGGGGTGGGGTTGTGTATATGTGCTTTGCTGTGGGCTAATGTATTATATATGACACATCAGAAATGAGAATAACATGTAATAGGTTGAGGATGATCAAATAATGATTTTTGTCTGCCGTTCCCTTAAGCAAGGCCATGCGCAGACACGACAGCCATGAGCAGAGAGTTCCCATCTCCCAACGCAGTTGATAGCAGTGTGGATCTCAGGAGATCTGTTACTGTGGAGAACAATGTGCAGAGACAAAAGGAATCGGAAGCTTGTTTTCCCAAAGGCCTAGCGGGAGAACAAAAGGGGAGCTTTTTCCAAAACGCCCTTGAGTCAAACGACGAACAATCGCAGTGGGACAGCGGTTTCCAGACCGTGGGTAGCAACCCTCAGACAAGTCATGGGGGATGGGGGGTCACAGGGCAAGTCATTTTTTTGCCACGTGGATTTCAAGAACACACAATGCAGTGACATTCACAACAGTCTAATCAATGAAGTCAAGCTCTCCTTGTGCACCCCTGTTCTAAACCTTTGCCGTCCGTGGACATCCAGGCCCTGTTTTGAACTCCCATTGAGGGTTAATCCACTTTTTATTTACCCTGCCGTCGACCACCTCCACAGTTTCACGTGACCGTTTCATTAAACCAAGGGAAGAAAACCGCCTTTGTCTCCTTAATTTCTTCCAAGGACAGCGCTACGGTATGTTTGGGTCCGCTACCGCTACGGCGGTACGACTGGGTCACCTTCCCATTTCTTTTCTGCTGCTCGCCCCATTAGCTCTTAGGGGCTTTCACTTCCAACAAAGCCGCTAATAATACCCACTTGAAAAAACAGATTGGGTTGTGCTGCACACAGGAGCTTCAAGTGAGGAGGCGGGGTCCCTGAGGAAGGCTAACGAGCCGACACGCATTAGCATTAGCTCCTCAGCTGTTTTTATACATAATAGATGTTTTGACAAAAATGTGAAACAAGGCTTTTGTCCGTCCGAGTCATTATTCTCCCTCAGCACTGTCTCTTCCCCTATTTCTTTTATGAGAGAGGCAACCAAGACAGATGTAAACGTGAAGCAGCTTGTCCTGAAGACAATGATAAAAACGACTAGTAGACAAATCAGAGAACAAGCGTAGAAACCCATTCATAGTTACCTAGTAACCTTGAGAGGAGAGCACAGTGGAGAGGAGAGCACACAACCCCCCCCCCCCCCCCCCCATGATAAACAACCATGCCTCTCGGGAATAACCTCCCTGATGTAGCACCATGCTTTAACCCCAGAGAAATTGCTCCGATACCCGACTCACTAATTCATCATGAAAAATAAATGAAAACAGTGAGTTGAGAACAAAGATCAATATAGAAGGGACAGGATTTCTATCTAAATCACCTCATCGAATGCACAAACTGCTGGGGTAGCTTGTACATGTTTTTTTAAAATGTTTTTTTTAGAGATTGGTGAGGCGTGCTGATAATATGGCTAACTCCAGGGGGCGCTGTGCAAAAAGATTGTGCACTGCTGCTCCATTTGCATTAAGGGATTTAGCAAGAGTGAGCCACATAAGTATGTGCATAAAACTTTAGCCAATGAGCAGAGTTTATGAAAAGACATCAGCATAGCAAGCGAGAGCAGTAAATACATGGCTCCAGCCTGTCTGCCGCCCTCTGCGAGATGGCGGACCACCAACTCTCATGCCGCCGACTATCACGAACGCAGCGCGTGGATTTTTATTTTCTTTATTTTCCCCATTCGTTTGGCGCCCCCCAGAGGAACGGTGCCCTAGGCCTAGCTACCTTTGCCTAGAACCGGCCCCGCCTGCAACATAAAGTTGAGTGGCATAGTAGGTGCTAGAGGGAGATTAAGACAGTAGTTCTTTAAGTAGCAGTAGTTGAAGGTACTTACATGTAGCTTAGGCAGGGCTGGTAAATCCATGATAAATGCTCAGCATTACCTGAGCCTATATCAGGGTTATCCAGTCTTATCTGAAAAGAGCCTACGTGGATGCAGGTTTTTGTTTTAGCCCAGCACTAAGACATCTGATTCTACTTATCAGGGTCTTGACTGAAGACCATGATTAGTTAATTAGCTGAATCAGGCGTCGTAGTGCTGGGCTAAAACAAACGCTTCACCCACACTGGCCCTTTTCGGATAAGATTGGACACCCCTAATCTAGATGCACTGCTCTGTGGTAGCAGCAGGCCTTACCTGGTTCCTCCATGTGGGCTATAATCCAGTTGAAAGCCATTTCTGGGCCCATGTTCCCGGTATAGTACACCGCCTTTCTACAGGCCTCCAATGGGAACCCCATCTCTGCCAGCTGCATCACTGCCGACTCGTCTATTTCAGGAGCTGAGAAATTAGAAGAGAAAAACCCCCCACATCATCAGCTTCTAAAGCGTGTTTTACCTCACAGCGAGCCGTCCTCTCTGGGCCTCATTAAGAAGAGGTAGATGCTACACCACTTGTAGCACCTTGTTGATGCTTGTTCATTTTTTTACAAAAAGGTGTAACTGACTGAAAAGGCACCCACGACTACCCGCAATTTGTATTTTCAAGACACGCATGCTTAAAAGACAAATATATAAATATTTTAAACTAAAATGACCAACTACAACACTGAAACTAAATAATTACTAAATACATTCAAAAGGAAGTGAAATTGATACTTACAATCCATAGAACTATTCATTGAGCTATCTGGGGAATAAAAAAAACATTGAACAAAATTAAACAAAATGGCACCCAATGATGTCAATGATCATTATTGAAACAAATTACTTACAAAATTACTTTATTACTGAAAACAAAATGTGTAAAAAAGTCATTTGCATTCTATGCTCATCACTTCTATTAAATATTTGAATGGTGGAAAAAGCACATACTGTATATGCTAGCTATCCTTTTGGAATGGAGCCATCAATATTGCATGCAAACAGCACAGCTTACAGGAGAAATTAGTTTCTAGCCACACTGATGCATTATCTCTGCAGAGAAAACAGCTCTCCTCATATCAGCACCTTTTTTTTCACTTTAAAATGTATTACCGATTGGCTGCAGCATTGCTGTACAGTTCAAGGCAAAATGAACCGTATAATATTAAAATCCTGTGACAGGCGTGTTACATTTATTTGTTATGCGTTTTATTTGGATTTGGTTCAAATACATTTAAGCACAAATGCAAATGCTTTCTATTCATGTGGAAAAAGCCAGTGAAAATACCCTGTGGCTCTCACTCAAATACTGGTCAAAATAAATGCTAAATATTTGTTTGCGGATGCATTTTACTCTATAAATAAACAAGTAAAATCAGTTATGGCACAAGATAAAATGCATTTAAATTCAAATACAAATGAGTGTTATGCTTTCATGTTTCAATTTACTCTTGGTATGACGCCTGTGGTATGTCATTAATGCGAATTCAATACATGCCAAATCCAATAAAATAATGAAAAAGCATATAATTCACTGAGAACCGGGGTAAAGGCAAACATAATTACGCTTCTTTATCCGAATAAAATATGCCGTGCACCTCATTTTGCATATATACTTTGATCAAAATATGCACGCAGCCAAATATAATGGAGGAGTTCAAAAAAGTTCAAAAGGAGTGAAGAGACAAGCAATTTGGAGGACTGCAAACAGATTAGCTCTCGACAGAGAGACAATTCTGCGGTGCTACTCCACTCTCAGCGGGGGAAATAGGACTGTGTTGGTAAATTGTGATTTATAGGCAGAGATACCGGCCAAAGGAGAACTGGCCAGCCTGTTAGATTTATGTAGGTCATGTTGTAAATGCGGTCTGAATTGTACTGCTTTTACCCCCACCCACTTCTTGACCACTGTAATTTATAACAGGGTTAAAAAATGCCATGTATAAACACTCCCTCACGGACATATTGTATTTCTCGGACATCATAAACAAGCCCCACTGTTTTATTCTCCCTGAATTATTTTTATTTATTTTTTAAATGCTATTTCTGAGATAAGTTATTTGGGCTATTCTTAGATGATTTTACCACCTACACTAATACTATTCCTGTCAAAAGCAGATAAATTAATGATAATAAGAAATACATTCCTAACAAAGTACAGTGAACATGAAAAGACTAGACATCAAAAATACAATACACTCACAATCAAATGCCATCTACCACACACATTAAAACATGATGAGCTACTGTGAGTATCTGATGTTTTGGATACTGTCAGGGGTGACAATATTGCCTGTTGGTCTGCCACACAGTGTATAGGAGAGTGTCATAGTCTGGGACAGTGTGTGTGGTACAGGGTCAGTATTAGTGTCTGTGGTACAGGGTGTGTTTTAGTGTCTGTCGTACAGGGTCAGTATTAGAGTCTGTGGTACAGGGTCAGTATTAGTGTCTGTGGTACAGGGTCAGTATTAGTGTCTGTGGTACAGGGTCAGTATTAGTGTCTGTAGTACAGGGTCAGTATTAGTGTCTGTGGTACAGGGTCAGTATTAGTGTCTGTGGTACAGGGTCAGTATTAGTGTCTGTATTGTGTCTGTAGTACTGTGTGTGTCAGGGGTAGTCAATGGTCTGTGGGTCAGTCTGTGGTCTAGTGGTCAGGGTGGTACAGGGTCAGTAGTGGTCAGTATTAGAGGTACAAGGGTACAGGTGGTCTGGTGTGGTGTGAGGGGGGTGTGTATTGTCTACAGAGGTAGTAGGAGGGTCAGTATGTGTGTGGGTAGTTTGTGGTGTAGTGTGACAGTAGTGTTACAGTCTGTGGTACAGGTGTCGTGTCAGTGGGTGTGGTACAGGGTCTGTGTAGGGTCAGTAGTGTTGTATTAGTCAGTATCATGGGTCAGTGTTACAGGTGTGGTACAGGGTAGTACAGTGTGTAGTGTGGGTCAGTATTTGTGTCTGTAGTACAGGGTTGGTATTAGTGTCTGTAGTACAGGTAGTGTATGTGTGTTGTTGTGTGTGGTGTGTGTTTAGGTGTTTGTGGTACAGGGTCAGTATTTGTGTAGTGTGGTATTAGTGGTATTACAGTCTGTCAGTAGTAGTCAGTGGGTGTGTCTAGTGTACTGTAGTCAGTATTGTCAGGGTCAGAGTGTATGTGTGTGTGGGGGTGTGGGTCAGTATTAGTGTGTGTGTGGTGTGGTGTGTGTGTGTGTTTGTGGGGTACAGTCAGTTGTGTTGTGTGTGTGTACACAGTCAGTACAGTTCAGTATTAGTGTCTGTCTGTGGTGTGTCAGTATTACATGTGTGTAGTACAGGTGTTCACAGTGTCTAGTGTCTGTAGTACAGTAGTAGTATTAAGTGTGGTGTAGTACCAGTATAGTATGTATGTGGTAGGGGGTCAGTCAGGTGTCTGTGGTACAGGGTCTGTATTAGAGTGCGGATCGATCCGGCCGCATTTCTGTGTCCGACCGACCGAGCCCCGAGATAGTATAGTACCGAGCCCGACCGAACCCGACAGAATTCTGCTTTTTTATGTCCGAACCCGACCCGAGCCCGACGCAGTTAATGTAAGGCACTGAAGCGCTGACATTGTGTTTCCCTGTCACGCAGTTGTTGTTACCATGGTTACAGCTTCTCTGTTTAGTGGTCACTGGGCTAAACCTACCAAAAAGTCAAAAAAGTTTTTGTTTTATTGTAGATAACACACACACACACAATATTCGGTAATATTGTTTATGGATTTCACACTATATTTTCACCAAAAACAACTTGAAGCACCATGTGAAGTAAGCTAACCCATCCTAATTAGTACAGTAATACCTTGACATACAAGTTTAATTCGTTCCGTGACCGAGCTCGTAACTCGGTTTACTCGTATATCAAATCAATTTTCCCCATTGAAATTAATTTAAATACCATTAATCCGTTCCAGCCCCCCAAAAACACCCTAATTTCTTTGTTACGTAGTTATAAAAATGAGAAATGTATTTATAAATAATAAATAATTAATACAAAACATAATACAAAGATAATAAAATAGAATATAAAGAAATAAACTGGTTCTAAAACTTAATTGCTACATTATTATTCTTCACTTACACTTAATCTTCATCAGTGACGTTTGCATCTTTTTCATTGATTTTTGGCTTTTTCGTCACGCTTTTCTGACTCTGATCTGCAGGGCGTTTCGATAAAAACCTATCCATGGTGGTTTGTTTCTTCCTTCCCTTCAGAATTTTTCGGAAATGCGAATGCAATTTCCGAAATTCGCAATGCTCCGCTTGCTCGGCTCGTAACTTGGGTCTAGGCTCGTAAGGCGAAGCAAGAAATTGTCCGAGCAACGGCTCGTAACTCGGAATAATCGTAAGTTAGTGCACTCGTATGTCAAGGTTTTACTGTAGTTCAAAAGTAAAATAGTTGTTCGGCCGCCGTGACCGAGCCCGACCCGAGCCCGAACGTCATTTTAAAAGTTTAGTCCGAACCCGGCCCGACCCGTCGGGTCCCGTCGGGTCCCGTCGGGTTCGGGTCGGGTATCCACCCTCTAGTCTGTATTAGTGTCTGTGGTACAGGGTCTGTATTAGTGTCTGTGGTACAGGGTCTGTATTAGTGTCTGTGGTACAGGGTCTGTATTAGTGTCTGTAGTACAGGGTGTGTATTAGCGTCTTTGGTACAGGGTCTGTATTAGTGTCTGTGGTACAGGGTCTGTATTAGTGTCTGTGGTACAGGGTCTGTATTAGTGTCTGTAGTACAGGGTGTGTATTAGCGTCTTTGGTACAGGGTCTGTATTAGTGTCTGTGGTACAGGGTCTGTATTAGTGTCTGTGGTCAGAGTATGTGGTACTAAGCCTGTAGGTCAGTGTCCGTGGCACTGGGGAGGTGTCAGTGCTCATACCTCTGGTGTCCTCAGGAATGACGATGGGGGGCGTGAGGTCAGGAAGCTCCTCCTCTCCAGCCTGCAGGCCCGTGGCACGGAGGCGCGAGAGGTCCAGAAAGTCTGGCACGTCTATATTCACATCTGTGGGGTGTGATCCACAGGACAGGAGGTAAGACGCTAACAAAGACTCCTCTTAAAGGGTTAAACGTGCATCTACGCAAGGGACATGTCCACTTCCAAACAATAATTTTCTCTGGTTTCATCAAAACAAATAAATACATAAATAAAGATTGCACCTTAAGTATATGTTAAATAGATGCACCAGGTGCATAAATCCAAAGTAGATTAAATTAATAGTTGATGAATCACATTCTGTCCATCAGTGTGAAATTACGAGCAGAACTGTGCTTTGGAAAATATTACATCTCCTGCATGGAAGTGCAGGTCTCCCAATGCTTCTAATGAAATTTCAGATGACAATATCGGGGGAAGGGGGGAAGGGGGGTAGTACAATACACAAAGTTTTCATTTCAGCAGATGTTCAATTCATGAAACTCTGAGACTTGGGAAATAGTTTCAATAGCACAGCAGAGTGTTATTCTGCAATGATTGGAACAGGATTTCTCTGAAGAGAAATCGCAACAGAATAGTTTGCTGGTGTTGTTCTGGATTAAAAAATAACTCCGGTCTCCTTTGATCGACACCTCTACTCTCAAAAAGGAAAAAAACTTTGGCAGCACATTTCATAGAATACCTTAGCCTTTTCTATTTGGTTGTTTTAATTGAAAGTTTTCTCTGAGCAGGTACCCATCCTCAGCCTCTTCTCTCTGTTAATCTCAGCAAACAATAATGTAAAACCGCCATCTGCTGGCCATCTGTGTCACTGCATCTGAATCTGGCCAATGTTTTAAGTCAATTTCAGTATAAGTATTATAAGAGTAAGATGTTGGCCATTTCACCAAGTATGTGCCAATAAAAACGGGCTTGTCATGCAGTCATCATTTCCCTCAAATTTCAGCTGAACTGTCTTCACAATTGAAATCTTGAGGCATTTGAGGTTGCATTGAACACAATATTTGAACATACAAAACATTGTCGTGGAAAACGACAGTTATGAATAAAATGAGAAATTTTACACTTCAGCCATCTCAACCACATCATCATCTCAAAATCTCCAAAGCACTCACCTAATTTCTTGGGGACCCAGTCCACCCCAAATGTGAACTTCTTAATCTGTAAAACCAAGTACTCAGGGAACGAGGAAAAACGGGATGTCCTAGAAGGAAGAAAAAAGGGGGTTAGGGATGGAATTTCAAAGAAAACCAAGTGAAATGGGTGAATAATATTGAGTCATTACTCAGTCAATACAAACAACTCAACCTCTTCATTACCCAACCTCTTCATTACCCAACCTCTTCATTACTCATGAACCAACAAAGGAAGATTTCAAGACCTTTCATTCATTGTAGCCACGGCTACAGGTCCAAGTAGTGTCGCACCAATAAACTAGGAGCACGTTCGTTTGAACTCCTATAAGAAGTTTAAACATAGCTTCTTAACCTTAACGGTTACTGTGTTAATGGGGAGGAGAGGTCTGTCCTGCTGTTTCGGTTTCAGGCCTGGGGCCTCTGTTTTGCTTACTTCACTCCGGCGGATTTGGCCTGCAGCGCAGAGCTCCAGAAGTCGGCCACGTTCTCGGGCTCCATGAAGGCCTGCAGGCAGGCGGTGAAGGGAATCCGGGCCCTCACAGGCTCCGGGGGCGCCCTGCCGTTCTCTTCGGCCTCCCTCCGCTTTGTCCCGTGCGCTATCAGCTCCTCTACAAGACAACAGGAGAGCCCAAACACTGAGTACACCACATGTCACCCTTATGACTTGCTTATAATTCCCATAATGCAGTAGTGACCAATCCTATCCATAAAGGGCCTGTGTGGATGGAGCCTTTTATTTGAGCCCAATACTAAAACACCCAATTCAACTAATCAACTAATTAATCCTCCTCGTCATTGAAGATCAGGTGTTCTCATACTGGGCTAGATCAAAAGCCTGCAGTCACATGGGCCCTTCTTGGACAAAACTAGAAGCCCCAGTAAAAACGTATTTCTCACCAGAACTGGGACATGTATTTAGAAAACACTAATCCTTTGGGGATGGTAAACATGTTACTAACTGCAATGTACAATTGTATGAAAGAAAAATTTTGTTCTGAATATTGGAAGTTAAAATTGACCGCCTTGGTGTACCCCGTCATCAGAAAAACAGCGTACATGGTGGTGCTGCAGTAATGCCTATGTTTCACATAACTACCACTTATTCAGAGTGAATTACACAACTTTTCACAAACTCTCCATTTATACAGCTGAATGAAGCAATTCATCTTAAGAACCTTGCTCAAGGATACAATGGCAAGTGTTTTACCTGGGATTGAACCTACAAACTTTGGGCTATAAGCCCAGTACCCAAACCATTAGACCAACCCTGTTCCTGGAGATCTACCTATAGGTTTTCAATCCAACCCTAACAAAGCACACCTCATTCAACAGCTACAGCTCTCGTTGAGCTGGTAATTAGTCAAATAAGGTGTGCCAAATTAGGGTTGAAATGAAAACCTACAGGACGGTAGATATCCAGGAACAAGTTTGGGGACCGCTGCATTACGCTACACGGCCAGTAGTATGTACCTCTGTTAGTGGCAGCCTCAATGGGGACGGAGAGCTGCATGCAGTATGTACCTCTGTTAGTGGCAGCCTCAATGGGGACGGGGAGCTGCATGCAGTATGTACTTCTGTTAGTGGCAGCCTCAATGGGGACGGAGAGCTGCATGCAGTATGTACCTCTGTTAGTGGCAGCCTCAATGGGGACGGAGAGCTGCATGCAGTGTGTACTTCTGTTAGTGGCAGCCTCAATGGGGACGGAGAGCTGCATGCAGTATGTACCTCTGTTAGTGGCAGCCTCGATGGGGACGGGGAGCTGCATGAGGTAGTCCACCCTCTGCATGTAGCGCACTCTGCGGGACTGACAGCACTGCACCCTCTCCTCCACCAGGAACCGGAACACGTCGCTGGGGTTCTCAGACCCCGCGCTGTTTCGCTGGAAATGCAGACATGTAGCTTTCAGCCTGATTACATTACATACATACTTTCTCACACACAAACACACACACACAGTCTCAGAAACAGACACAGTCTCACACACAGACACGTACAAACACACACACACACGGACATATACACAAAACCTGATCAGTCTATTTATGCCAGAACAAGTCATTAAATCAACGGTCTCATCAAAACATATCTAGACTGGTAACACACCTAGACTCGGAGAAATGAACTTCAGCAGCGGCAATGATAAGCCAGTAAAAACACAGACTACACGACAGCCTTACACAAGCTGGCAGCGAAATGGCTAGAGCCCTGAACAAACATCTTAGCCGCACTGCACTGCGTTCAGAAATCCCACCAAAAAGTCTATTAAATACAATCGATAAAAAATGATTGGGCCAAAGTGCGTAAATATGTGAGAAAACGAGCGCGGATTATTGACAGTTAGCGGGTGACAGGGGGGTCGCTGTGGATAAAACTTAATGAGTTTATTTCAGGATGTAGTAGGGAGAGTTGCTATAATTAAAAGATCCAGCTCGTTAAGAGCTTCCCCTCAGCAGTTCCTCTATTCTAAGACGCTACATAAATATCCCGCGGCGGCACCAGCCACACAGTCGCTTCAGTGACACGCACACATCTGCGGTAAACCTGACGATGGATGAAATCGCTACGGTGCGGCATTTCTAAATAAACTTAGAAATGTCTGCAAGCAGACTGAAAATATCAGCTGGATTAATCCTAAAGACATAGCGTGCTTTTTTTTCCGTTGCGTTTTTTATGGAGATGACAGTAGATCCCGCCTGAGCGCGTTTAATGCAGGCAGGATAAATGGGAAGCGTTATCTGCCGCGTGTAATTGATAGGGCGATCTAAATTTAACCCAGTTAGACAGACAAGTGTGCGCCTGGAAGCCCGGAGAGCAGGAGGCTGTGCTTCACAGAAAACCTTCCCTCAAAAACCTCAGGAACGTGGTGCCATAGGCCGCGGCGCAACCAGAACACTCTGCCAACCGTCTTTTTTTAAATCGCTAATTAACAGTCATAGGCATACTTCGTAACAGAACACCTACAGTATACCTCAACTAACTTGTGCGTTTATTGCCGCGTTAATCTTTAGACAATCCAGTAATTTCAGCGAGGGTTTAGTATCATACACGTGGAATCAAAATGGCTGCATCCAATCTTTTGATAGTGTTATGCATTATATTCTGGTATGTCAACAGACAGACACACGCACACAGCTTGGAGGAAAGTGTCCCTTCTCCCACAGTGAAAAGCATGTGTGTGTCACACACACAGAGTTTGTAAGAAAGTGTCCACAGTGAAAGCCATGTGTGCGCGTACAGGAGTAACTATGTGATAGTTGAAAGCGTTTGTGAACAGCCTTAGGGTGTTACAGAGACGCTCCAGGGCTGCAGTAGCCCCCCTGACCACTGAGAACACACCTCGGCCAGGTTCACCATGTGCAGGAAGAACTCGTGTGCATCTTGCTGTCGGTTGGAGGAGAATTCAAGATGGCCCTTAGTGACTGAAGCTTTGAACATCCGTGGAGAGATTCCCTTCGGCTGGTGCTGCAAAAGAAAACAAAGTATCAGGCACATCAGCACGGGGATCATACTCAGGCCTGGGTCATATACTTTATGTGAAATACTTCAACCTCATATTCTGCAATATAGCACAGAAGTGTCCCCCTGGTAGTGAACTATGTACTACTTACTGCCCATGTAGCTGACTGGATAATGTTGCAAATTAGACACCAGTAAATACCCTTCATGTTGCTGACGAAAATTAATATACTTTTAAATATAATTATTCTCTTGTGTTTGTTTCACTGGGAAGCAGTCTAGCACAATGGTTAGAAAACTGGGCTTGTAACCTAAAGGTTGCAAGTTTGATTCCCAGGTAGGGCACTGCTGTTGTACCCTTGAAAATGCAAAAAAATAAAAATTATTTGCGCAAGTCTCTCTGGATAAGAGCGTCTGCTAAAATGCCCGTAATGCTATGTAGCATGTTTCAGTGAAGATGTACAGGAGTGTTTTAAAATTTCTCTGGCATCTTAAGTGAAACCATTTTAAATAAATATTTGACCCAGGTCTGGACAAGATTTTCTACACACTCAGGTGATTTTCTTTCAAGGTAACAAGGTTACAATCATAATTGCCACTGATATCTAAGAAGGACATCAACAGAAACATATTTTATAACAACAGCAGCCATTAGGCAATCAATTAAGCTTAGCCTGAGATTACAAAAAAACAAAAAACAAACTGCAGGCATTTATATAACACAACAATGTAAACAGATTTGTTGCGTGTTCGGTGTACATGACCAGGATGAAATATTTACTCTGTTTTTTGCGAGGTGCTGAATAGTTAATGACATTCCCTGCTTATCTGCTCTCATGCCGATGAGTTTCCTCAGGCTACAGGGAATTCTACTCCAAGCTTCACCTGTACCACGCCATGCTGGCCTAAAGGCATACTGCATTATGAATGTCAGCCTGGGACCAAGAAACAAACTTAACGAGAGATCCTAGAGGTTATTCCAAGTCTCCTTCTACAAATGCTGCCTGACCACTTACAAAAACCAGCATCAGTAGGGATGAAACCTCTTATATACCTCAGATTTCAGACCTTGTGCAATCACATTTTTCTTTCATTTAACGTGTTCATTAAGCTACAGAATACGGATGTATACTTTTTTTATGTATAAACAGGAAATAATAAACTTTCCTTCAGACGTAAAGTATGTAATTTATAAACACAAGCGCTGACACGCTGTCCGTTCTGTTCTCATATTCACTGAGTTCTGATTGGCTGCCCCATAACCGGTCACATCACTGATTGGTTAAAATGTAAAAGACTGATGTGTATTGAGTGGAAATAACCATTTTCTACATATTTCAGAGGTGCATTTCAGTGCTGTCTGGTCAACAGTTTGGTGGAGAGAGAGGGGGGGGGCGTAAGAATGTGTGTAAGAATAGCCCTTCCACGATGTAACACAGTTGTTTTGGAGATCACTGACCAATCCTCCACTGACATACACAGACAACCAGCTGTCCCTGTGTGTTCAGATCCAGTGCAGGCCAGGCTAAAGGTACAGGTGCCTAGACCTACCAATACTGAAGTCTATGCAGAACTCAAGGAGGTCAAAGGGTAAATGTGTAAACAATCCCAGAAATCTCTCGTCCACTGAGCATTGGTAGATTTTCCCCAAAGGAAGATGAAGATAAATCAAGCAAAATCCATCTTAAAAGACACGTCTGTCTTCCTTTAAAAATGCAGCTGCTAAGCCTTCAATATTCCACAAATAAATGACTAACCCAGAGGGTGCAAGCATCTTATCATCATTTTTAAAAATACTTTTCCCCCTTTTTTTCTCCACAATTTAGAATGTCCAATCACGCGCAACGCGCACGCTGCAACGCTTATCGCAACCTGGGAGAGCACAGAGAAGCATGTTCGACGCGTGTGATGTTAACCGCCACATCTTATCAAAGACACGAATCAGAGAAAGACACTTTGGCCGTGACCGAATATGATCCCTGTTCCCAGTCCACTTTGTCTACTATGTGCCCTGTCCTTTCACTTTGCAAGCAGCATGCAAAAGAAATCCTGCAAAACTAGTGAGGAGGTCATTTGTAATATTTTTTTACATTTTCTTGAAAATATCAATAAATTTACATATGACAATGGTTACAAAGTGTAGATTATGAATGAAGATAGAATTAACAAAAATACAAAAGAGTAGTTCGTAATATGTCCCGGTCTTGTACAACAAGTTGTAGTTTATCTTCCGGTTTACTTCCCGAAATTGTCGGATGAGTGCACAGTTCTGTGGATGAGTGTGCTCCTGAGTACCCCCCCAGAAATAAAAGTTTCACCCTGAGATTTTAAGTGCTCCCATTTGTGAGTAAATGTAGCCTACTCAAAACCTTTTTCATGAAGTTGACTCAAATATGCGCCCTCAAAGGGGTGAAGGGATCATATTTGGTCACCGCCTTTACGTGTGGCTCAACCCTAGGGGCTGAACACACGAATGCCCGATCAACCAACAGGTGTCGCTGGTGCTGGATGGGAGCTGGACATACCCAGACCTTGCGTTCCTCCGTCATCACCTGTTCTATGAGTTCTGATTTGGACGGGGGTTTGGAGTGCTGACCCGACAGCAGCCCGTGGCCCAGTTTCGCCCTGGTAGAGAGAGAAGCAAAAACATCATAAAACACAAGCTTGTGAAAGACTTACATTACAGACAATAATATGATGCTCTCGTGGCCTACTGTACCAAGCAAGCTGGCTCAACGGCGCACATTTGATCCCAGCAACAAGACTCAGTTTACAACTCCAGCCCTCGCCCTGGCCCCTGCCCCCCCCCCACAAACTACAAAACCGGGGATCCCCTGTCCTGGAGGGCTGCAGCATCTGCAGGTTTTCCTGGTTTCCTTTCGATCAGCAGCCAATTTAGGCCTTAGAAACAAGGTGCGTCAACTTGTATGCCAAGCAATGAGTTTGATTAAGCATTTCAGTGCTAAAACACACCAAAATGCAGGCAGACACTTTATTTCCTACTATATTTAAAGCAAGAGACCACAGCTTGCTTTCTGAGGTGTAGTTCCAAGCCCCTCAAAGAAAGTGCCTGGTCAGCACGAACACTCACATTTGTGTGGCAAAGTCCTGTGTTGGGTCAAGAGGTGAGTAGTCATATATCCTCTGAAGACTCCCCACGTACCTATAGAACCACAATAACAGCTGAATATTCAGACAATAAGAAGCAAACAACAAAGATCAGGCATACATTAATAAAATACAGTAATAAAAATATTATAATAATGCACTTTAAAAAAATATAACAATAATAATGCAGGGTGATGAGTAGCAGACAACATTTTGATGTTACTGCTACTAATATGCTGATGCCATGTTGGAAATGTAGTTTTAACTGAATTATGTCCCTAGGATGGCCCTCCAAGGTACTCACGCCCTCTGGAATTCTGGGATGCTGAAGAGGACCTGCATGGTGGTGCTCAGGTAGCAGCTGTTGCCCATGTTCTTGATGCCGGTGTAACCCGAGCCGTAGACGGCCTTGAGCTTGAGTCCGGACTCCTGGATCACCTCCCATTCGCTAACTCGTGGCCGTACCTCGTTGTCTGTGTGCCCGTTTTCTGTCGGCTTCAGAGGAGAAGGATTTTAAAGATGGTTTCCAAAAAGCACAGGGCCCTGTTCCTCGTACATGAATGATTCAGTTAGCTGGCTAACTGTGCTGAGTAAAACCCAGAAAACCCCCTGGATATGGAACACATGAACTAGCAAAAAACACTGTTTTGGGTTTAACTCAGTGCTGTTAGCCAGCTAACTCAGTTAGCCAGCTACCAGGAATAGGGCCCTAGGCTGTGTCCGAATCAGAGCCCTATCTACTGTGTCATGTGTACTAGCAGACTGCGTACTGTTTACTGTATACTGTTTAGTATGTAACATGCAGTGTGAAAAAAAATCCTCCATACTATTATCAGCGAAAACCCGGAAATAAATGTATCTTCCAGGGATTTTAAGTATACTACATTTAGATTTCGGTGTACTCGACAGGCACACACAATAGTATGGAAGGGCGTTAATTTGGACACAGCCCTGGTCTCAATGGATTTGCAAAATAATGCAAATAACAAATGTGGTTATTTGGTGGCTCCCCCTGTAAAGTTGGTTCTAGTGTGTAGATTTGGCCCCACATTCTGTTAGCTAATCCGGACCGCTGCAGTGCCAAGTGTGGCAGCTGCCTCAACAGCAGGCTCATAATTCACTGTACCATCGCCTGAGATGGAAGGAGTTACAGTCAGCAGAACGTCAGTGTCTCACTGCTCAACAGCGACCCCCTCTGGTCGACAGTGTACCCACAGTCTGCCTGAACAAGCTGCACATGAAGTGACCTCTTCCCTCTCTGTGAGCTCAACTGCTCTAAAGGCGCTGCGACAACCTCACGAGTTTCAATTCTATTCAATTTGTATAGCGCTTTTTACAAAGACACTGTCACAAAGATGTTTTACAGGGGAAATACAAAAAAAAATTGGGCCAAAACTAGGCCTGAGCCCCCAAAAAGGGGTGTGTGTGTCTTTACTACTGCCCAACTGCCAGAAGCTGGTGTGATGACCACACACACACACAAACACACACAAATTCCAGATTGGGAGAAAAGAGCAGTGAAATCACAAAAATGGGACAGTGAATAGCAGTGCAGTTTTGGTATCTGACATTAAGGGGATGTGAGGAATTGAATCTGAGGTTTTTTGGGAACTTGGAAATGCTATTTACTGGTGTTAATGAATACTGCCATTTTTTATATTTGTATTATAACACATAATCTTAAACCTGGTAGACAACACAGGTAGGCATACCTTTTGCATCTGTAGCATATCTATCCCGAAGTGTGCCAAGTGATCTGCTATAAGTGGATCCAGTACAGCCTGCTCTTCATCAAATGAATAAACATCTGCAAAAACGAGAAGGTTACTGTGATCATTGAGTGAATACCCTCAAACCAGAGGAACTTATATTTCATTATATACTATTCACGTATACAGCGGGATATATTATCGAAGCAATATAGGTTAAGTATCGTAGATTCAAGAGAAGAGCAGCGGTGCCAAAGCTAGGTATGAAACCTGCAACCTCTCTACTATGACCCCAGTCCCTAACCATACACTGCTTCCCCCAAACTGCAATTCCTGTGCAGGTTCATTGCTAAAGCTGAAAGCTTTGAAGGTAACACAGCTGCTAATAACAAGCTCATATAACACTGTCAGAATGCTATGAAGCCCAAGGGACCAGTTATAGAATCTATGGAAGTTGTCCCCAACCCTGTTTCTGGAGATCTACCATCCTGTAGGTTTTAATTTCAACCATAATTTGGCACACCGGATTCTACTAATTAGCAGATCAGTGAGATCTCCAGCTGTTGAATGAGGTGCGTTTTGTTAGGGCTGAAATGAAAACCTACAGGACGGCTGATCTCGAGAAAAAGGGTTGGGGACCACTGCTTTGTGGGACTACTGACCGGCTCCGTCCGGTGTGATTGTGCCCAGCCTGACCGCCAGGGGGGAGTTGGTTTCCCTGTAATGCTGAAGGGCGTGTCCGTTGCCCCCGCTGCCATCGAAAAACCATTTCCCACAAAGCACCGCTCCGTCCGTCAGGTTGAGCCACAAGTTCTCTCTCATCTCACATTTGGAGCACTTCCATCCACTGAGGAGAGAGATTACAAAAAATTTGCGGTGGAGATTTCACTTTTCATTTCCAATTCACTTTTCTGTTGGTCAGGCAACACTCCTATTGCATAACATTCGTGGGGCTGTTTTAGGCCATGTGTGAACTTTTGTTTACATTCATTAAAGAACCCAAAATTAAAGAGAAACTACATTGATCACAGACAATTTCTTCAGTGATCTTGTGAAAATCTGAGCCTCGGATCAGTGGATTGTATTACACATATGCATTTATACAAGTCGAGAGATGTTCGACGGTTTGCATTGTTAAGGTTCGCACACGTTGTGAAACTCTGTTGCCATGAGCAGTTCAAAGTTCATCAAAGCAGACGCAGCTGTACATGTGCGTCTGTCCGCGATTGTTGTTTGTGCAGGCTATATTTAGAAGAATAACCTTTACTGTAATCTACTGCTGTGTTCACACAATGTATCCTAGCTGTCCCTTCATTTCCTCTTTTTGGGAAATTTTGAATTGATCCTTCAAGCTAAATCAAAAAATAGTTTTAATGCAAAAATTTGAATATTTACTGCAAACCCAATTTCAGAATATGTACTGGAAGCAAATACGTATTACAGATCCTAGTAGGAGGCAACAGATTGTCCGGGCTTTACCACGGCTTGGCAACACACTTACATCAACAAACAATTGTCAAACACATTAATTATCTACAACTTCCCTGTAACAGGCAGGAGACTTTATATGCTGTTTTACAGAAACATGAGAATGTAATTTTACATTTGAGTAAACCGTATACACAAGCTGATTTACAGCTGTACAGCGATTATATTCTGTACAAAGTAAGAAGGCTGACCCTTAACACCATTTCAGACACACCCGGTTTTAAAAAGAACATTGAGAACATATAATACGTTCTGGCAAAACACCCTTGTCTCAACTTAACATAGCCAAGTTATTTTACAGAATTAAAGTCCTTTCCTGCAGATGACCGGGACTATATTTATTACGCCAATATTCATGAGAAGATTCTTCTTTCATATGATTGTACGTTTTGGTTAGTAACGTGTTTTTTGTCGAAAACTCTCAGGGTTCTGCACATTTTACCTATTACAGGCATTTAGCAGACGCTCTTATCCAGAGCGACTTACATTTTTATTTTATTTTATTTTATTTTTTTACATATTATCCATTTATACAGCTGGATATATACTGAAGCGATTCAGGTTAAGTACCTTGCTCAGGGGTACAACGGCAGTGTCCTACCTGGGAATCGAACCTTCAACCATTGGTTTACAAAGCCAGTTCCTTAACCATTATACTACACTGCTGCCTCACTGCCTGCATCTAAGGAACTGTAAGTATTTCGGATACATATTGGATGTGGTGCCACAGATCCTTTGCAGATGTGCTGGCAGTTGGGCATCAAACTTCAAAGTTCAAGTATTTTCATTTATTAAAATTAATTTGACCCAGGTCTGCTGTGGTCGCAAGGCATTATGGGAGTGGCTCCTCATGAGAGGCGCTCTGTGAAAGAAGCCATAGAGGTAGGTGTTTAATTTTAACTTTGGGGGAGACATATGACTCATAGCTCATATGTCGACTAACCGTGGGGGATAATGAATTCATGTGAAAATATTGTGGTGACATGTCTCCCTGTCACCCCCCCAAACCTATGTGTGAGCGGGACACTGTACCTGGGGGGAATTCGCACACCATTATCCGTTTGTCTGAGGCTCCTAGCATGTCGGGACACCTGGATTTCCTCCTCCCAGGAATCAGACTCTGTTTTTTTGTAGGCGCACGTTGCGTTGAGCACCGCGTCACATGCTATTGTCACCTGTGAGGCACAGGAAACATGTTCATCTGGATTACCCAGGACTGTGTGGCCCGTCTCCAACGTCACCTTTCTAGATCAGTGGTTTTCAAACTTGTTCTTTCAAGGCAATCCACTTTACCCACATGGTAACCCACACACAACCAAATAAGGACATATGACTAATTACAAATCTAAGCGCAATTAAATCACTTTGGTAAACCATAGAAGAATAAGAAAATTATATTTCATGTCTATTTTACTACTGCACACTGCGAAAGATCATGGAGGGTATATAGGCAAGGAGTGGGATTTATGTGCATTATTTCTCTGGTCTATCAACTACCGTTTAAATAATGGAGTGGAGATCCATTTTGGTGACCCTTTTCTTTAAGATGTGGGAATACCCAACTTTGAAAACCATTCATCTAGAATCACTGTGACTGACAGGAATTTGCTGAACATGCAGGAAGTTGCTGAACCACACCTGCCCTGCATCATGGCAAATGCTACAGTGGGGGCGGCAAACCCCGGTCTTGGACAGCTGCAGGGGCGTGTTGGCTTTCATTATAACTCAGCACTTATTCATTATTAATTCATTAACTTATTCAAACTGGTAGCTGCTTTTAAGGTAAAAACAAAAACCAGCAGACCCTGTGGCTCTCCCAGACTAGGGCCAGGGTTGGGTCACCCCTATACTGCAGGCACACAATCTCATACTAAATCCACAGAGGGTTCACTGAGGAGGATGTGTTAACACTGCATCGGTTGCCTCTGTACAGAAAATGCGCCTTTGGCCTTTGAGCCAAAATGGCCGTGCAGTTGAGGTAACAGTCATGATCCGACTTTCAAATTGACCAATTCTCTAATTAAGGTGCATGCAAAAGGGGTGCAAACTGCAGTGAATAGTGAATAGTCCTATAATGAACTCTCAGATTTAGCCAGAAAAATTTCAATTAGAAATGTTTTATTTTCCCAAACACTATAAGTAAAAATACGATTAATAACTGCCAACGTGGTTTTGTATTATGAGTGCACTAAGATGGGGATGCAGATCACACACAAAAAATGTGAAGAGAAGCATGCAATAATATAGTACAAGAAAAAAGGTGGAAAATTTGATATGCAAGCACTTTTAAAACATGGCAACGTACAAACGATTACAATAACAACAACCACAACCCTTCATCATGCAGGGAAAACAGAGAGCATTAGCACACGGTACAGCCACTGACCAGTGCAGGCAACTCCTCAATATTTGGTAAAGGGATCTCGAAGTGGTCAGGGAAAATGACAAGCTTGACCTCGTCTTCATACTCATAATCATCCCCGTTAAAATCACGGTTCAGTTCTAAATCTTAAGAGAAGAGAGGAAGCAGACATTCAGTTACGTTTGACATTGTCATTCTGCGTTCGGTGAGGCCGCGTCAAAGGCCCGTCGGGACTGTGTTCGGGACTCGTGACCGGAGACAGGGTCACAGGTTAGAGGTCAGAGGTCACAGCTGCCAAACCAGCAAAAGTAACGGTAACAGCAACATTGCTCTAGCAATCATTCAGCTGTGTTTTGTGTCGAGTGTCATTTTGTAAGCAGTGACTCAATTAAAAGCTTAAAACAACACAGGCTTCAACACTATCCCCTTTTACAAGGAAGCAGCTAGCTGGCTCATGGATGGCTTAGTTTGAAAGGCCCGTGTCCAGGCTCATGTGAATAACCATTATCAGAACAGGAGGCCCCGCTAATGACAAAATACCAAGGGCACATTCCTTTACAGCCCCGTCATCTAGTCCACTTGTGCTTTTGTTTGGTGCTACAAAACAACAAGAGGCTCACCCGTTCCATGACATCAGAGGAGACCGAGAGGCCTATTAGGTCATAAGCCAGGCATGGAAAATGCCAATCCAACCCAGTTCCGTTTCGCAAACAGGTGGAAGCGGAGTTCAGCTTGTTTTTTTTCTTCTGGTGGACCCCCACTATGGACAGAACATCTTCGTACCCCCTTGTCCCCCGTGCCCGCAAGAGCGTCAAGCCCCAAAACAGGGTCAGATGGCCTCATCTGCAGCCCTGCGTCACCCTCGCAATAGAGCGGCTCGAGTCATCTGGCTGACGTGTGCGACTGAATTCTGAGTGGGACTAGGGGACCGCCGCAGAAACCCCCTCACCCCTAAAAATCTTCTCAGGCACATTTCAGGAAGGGGGGGGGGGGGCACAGGGAGAGAGAGGGTGGGCGTGCTGACAACTGAGCTAGAGTACAGTCAGCAAGGGTGAGCTGCAGTGGTAGTGTTGGGGTGTGGGGGGGGGTTTGACAGAGCCCAGCAGCTGACAGAAATGAAGCGACAGGCGGTGTGGGGGGTGTGGGGAGGGGGGGTCCTGCTGTAAACCAAACCCTCCTGCCCCCCACCAGCCCAGAAGGCAGAAGGGATGTAGGCCAGCGTGGACATTTGGCACACTGAATTTAGAACGGTTACTAACTGGGAATACAAATAAAGGGGGTCAAATTTAGCCATGCCGTGGTGGCACTACGGCTGCTACTTGCTACCACATGGGAGTCCGTCACTCTTCAGACAGAGCGGCAGAGGTGTGTGTGGGGTGAGGGGGCTTTGTGCTTTCTGCCGAGGTGTGGTGGTCACTGTCGCATCCCAGAAACCCACGGGCCAGCTGCATTCAACTAAGTCGAGGCAAGACTCAGTCCTGAATGAGAACAAGTGGAAACCCTCCAACGGAAAGATCAATATGAGAAGTATGCTAATGACATGACTGACGTTCTCTCCACAAGAAAAAAATCTCTTTCTTAAGGACAGAGAGCTCGACAACTTTATATAAAAGTAAAAACACTTTCACGTCTATTGTTATAAGTCTACATTGTTAATGCCTCCCAAAATTGATGTGTACTTGTGAAAACATCAATAAAAATGTAAAAAGAACTAGCAATAATTAAAATGGGGGGGGAAAAAACACTCACCTAGAAATATTTTCCCATTTCTTCTTCTTGGTACAGCACCACCTGCAGCACCTGTGGCTTTCTGTAGAAATCAGCAAACATGGTCAAAGCTGGAGGGTCCAGACTGCAAAGACTATCTCATGGAGACAATCCCCACTTCCAAAGCTAAATCACAACCAGTTGAGTCAAGCGATAACTTAAAATACTTCAGATGCTTGTACAATTTGAAAACACTCCTGCAGAACGCTTAAAATCATCAACAAAACATGTTACTAACCAAAATGTATAATCGTATGGAGGGAGAATTGCGTTGTGAATTTTGGCGAAAATAGATTTTTCTGTAAACATTGCCAGTACAAGTGTCAAAACATATTTCAACTAATTATTTGGCCCAGTTCTGATCACAATTGAAGTCACTCTTTCTTAAAAAGATATAATATATAAATTATATAATTTGCTAAATACATGTATATATAATTTATATGATTGATCCTTACTTTTATATTCAATTGAAACAAAGACACGGTCAGAGACGTTTCGCCGGTTTCAGAACTCCTCCGTGCTTTCCGCGCTTTTGTCCATTTTTGTTCTGGTGCCAAGTAAACGCCAGCTAAAGGCCACAGCCAAGACATCAATATTTTCACAAGTCTTTTTCTAGTAAGTGTTGCAGCTTGTCATAACTTATATTTTGATGCAGTACCATCTTTTTTTATGTTGGTCAAGCATATATTCTGTCACATAAACAGTTCTCTCAAACTGTTCTTGTTCTCAAACATGTCATAAATATTGATCACGCCGTTTCACTTACGGCTTTTGCGGTACACGTGCCTGATGTAGAAATTACAGGGGTCACGTCAGGGAAAGGTTGTGACAGAAACAAAGCATAGGACACCGTAACGATGTACCGCCAACGTAAGACAGTAAGACGTCTAACTGAATATGATACCCTCACTAATCCCCGCGCAAAACGCTGTGTACTGTGTGGACAGACACCAGCGGCATCCATTTCATATATCAGGATGCAAATTCAAGATGTTCCATCATATTTACACTCATCTCTCCCATGGGGGGTGAATTATGTGGCTTTTTCCGTCTTTCTGCGTGTATTGTTCAAGAAAAAGGCTAAAGAGCCTGAAGACAGTGTCCATTCAGCACATTTTCAGAAAGAGAGTGGTGTCATCCCTCTTTTTTAATCCCTCCTTATCTCAGATCAAATTTCAGGCTTGTAAACAACCAGGTACAATATTGTATGTCAAGACAGACATTAAATAAAGACAGGGATGGTTGCACAAGTCCAACCAAATGCTTTGGGCTTTGTTCACATTCAGCACCAACCTGACTATGGAAATTAAATTAAATAATTAATTTAATTAAGTAATTAATTAAAGTTGAATTTGATTTACATTAACAGGCCTTGTTTTGTTGACTTCCATATCTCATCATGACATTGTCTAGATTCCAAACAGATTTGAACCGAGTTAAGTTATCCCCCTCTCGTTCTCTCTCGCTCAGTTTCTTAAAATTATATCAATTTTTCTGGATTTCCAAAACTGGATTATTGACTGCCATTGTTTTTCACTGTTGTTGAACATTCGTCTTTTTTTTCTTCAGCATTTGGGCTTTCAAACAACTTTATGCAAACCTGAAACCCCCGATTCAGTGCTATGAGAGCACCACAGTTCACCCAATTTTCTTTCAATCAAAAAAGGATACTCATAATTATACAATAATATCTGCGTTATGACTGCACATCTTCCATGTCAATGTTTGAAGTTCAAAGTGCTGATAAATCTATATTCAAGAGTGTTAACATTAAAAATAACCACCTAGAGACTGCCCCCACTGAACCCGTCCAAAATAACACTACCAGTGACATGAGAAGAGTTTCCAAGAAAGCAGATCTTGGGTTGCACAATTTTATTTCTAAAATTATATTTTTAAAATACTTTTTTAAAACAGATACAAATTTATTGCGCAAATCTGAAATTTTGAAAAAAGGGTTTATTTAATTTATTTAAACTTTATTCAACCAGGTATTTCAGCCTAGGGATTATACAGGTAATCAGATGTCGGTGAGATGATTAGTTGGCCAGACACAGAGCCAGCTTTGTGGGAATTTGACAAGCACATAAGGGTTAACACCCCTACACTTAAAAAAAAGTGCTATGGGGTTTTTTAATGTTCACAGTGAGGGACGACCTTGATTTAGTCTGAATGAAGGCACCTCCTACAGCACAGTGTCCCCATCGGAGCAGAGTGACAGAGAGAGGTCTTTCGGAGGCCCTTACCTCTTTGACTGTACGTTTAAGATGCATGTAAACGCTCTGTCCAGTTTTGCGGTAATGTCTCTCTACATGTTCCCGTCCAAAGCCCAGGAATGTGTTCATGCAGATGTACAGTCCTCCATCACACTCCTGAGAACAAACAAAGCCAGAAGAGACATTACCGTGTAACCCAGAGTGATTACAAGTAAGGCATTTACATGTGACATGCCAGCACTTAGCAAAAGCTCTTACATATATTACATTCTTACATAAAATCCATTTATAAAGCTGGATATTTCACTGAAGCAATTCAGGTTAAGTACTTTGCGTGAGGGTATAACAGCAGCGCCTCAGCTGGGGAATCAAACCCACAACCTTTGAGTTTTCCAGCCCAGTTTCCTAACCCTAATGCTACACAGCCACCAAGCCAAAAAAAATAAAATAAATAAATAAATAAAACGAGAAAAAAAAATAATAAATAAAAAAGACAATGTGACAGTAAACGGCTGTGAAAACAGGAAGGCGGGGATGGTATCAAATTACTTGGACTGAGTGCTACTGTTGCATTTCTAGAAAGCATCCGTTTAATCGCCCACCATTAAGTGGCTCAAAGAGGAGATCACTGCAAATGATTCAAAACAACCAGCAGCTACTTGTTGTGCAAATTATGGTAAAAGGAAACCCTGGTGAATATTTATGCTAAATCAGTTACTGTATGTGGTTGTACTCGATTGCCCTCTTGCTGCTGGTAGCCACAGTAACAAGCTAACATCAGGCCTTCAGAGGCTTAATAACGTTTCATCCTGAGAGAAGCCTTATGTCACATACTGGCTACATCTCCTCTAATCCGGGGGAAGCTAAATCAGCTGCTGGAGAGAGCGTCTCTCACGTTAGGCATTAACGCCTTTAGTGTTCCTCAGCCCATAGCCCAATCTAAACACTGGAGTGGTTCACATCACTCTGTTCCTCAGCCCATAGCCCAATCTAAACACTGGAGTGGTTCACATCACTCTGTACCTCAGCCCATAGCCCAATCTAAACACTGGAGTGGTTCACATCACTCTATACCTCAGCCCATAGCCCAATATAAACACTGGAGTGGTTCACATCACTCTGTTCCTCAGCCCATAGCCCAATCTAAACACTGGAGTGGTTCACATCACTCTGTTCCTCAGCCCATAGCCCAATCTAAACACTGAAGTGGTTCACATCACTCTGTTCCTCAGCCCATAGCCCAATCTAAACACTGGAGTGGTTCACATCACTCTGTGTGGACAATAACATTATTTAATAAGAAGAAATACATATATATATGAGTGCATATAACAACAATTACTATGTCTATGACTAAAATTTAGAGCACCATGCAATATTGTTATTTTTGATAGCTTTTTAATCTCTTAATAAAATCTATTGTTAAATATTTATAAGGTATTGTGTATTTATCTTCTTCATTGTCGGTAATGTGACACATTCTGGTCAGGAATCAGGACACGCCTCCACACACTGTTCAAACGGTGGAGAAGCACTTCTTTAAAGACTCAGCAGAGTTTTTTAGGAACCTACCTACAGCCCTTGAACGAGAAGAGAATCCTTCGCTGCAGCCACCAGAGGTCAGGTCTGTTAAATGTCAAAGATCGCACAGGCCTACTGTAGGAAGTGCTGGGTGCCAAAACACTAACAGTGCTCCTGAGTTCTCAGAGCCTACCCCCCGGGGGAGCCAGTCCCGCACAGAAAGGCTCAGATGTGCATAGAGCTGCCCGGAGCAGTGTCCCAAACGTTTGTATAGGAAGGGGTTGGGGTTGAGTTGGGTCATGGCGAGCACATGATGAAAAAAACTCGCTGTACTTTTCATTTACATTAATCTCACCTGTCACTGCACCTGGCACTCGCACTACATTAGTTATAGTCGACGTGCAGCTGGTTTCACATAATATATAAAACGTTTTAATTTCACATTTGGTTACGTCAGGGCTGCATTTTAAGAGGTGGGTCAGGGAAAATGTATCGGATTATGGCACGATTTGTAACCCCCTGGCAAAGAGGCAAGAATGGTAAGGGGGCACACGCAGTCTGCACTAGTGGTGTGTCGTTCGCGAACGAGTCGGCTCTTTGAGTCGGCTCTTTTAGGCGAACGTTGGGAGCCGACTCGCATATCTGAAGAGCCGATTTGTTTTGTAAATAAACACAAGACAAGTGCTTGTGGTCTTGGTGGAACTTTTATTCGTTTTTCCATTCGTCAGTTCCATCTGTAATCAAAAAGAATAATTTTTTAGGCAAAAAATAAATAAAACCACTATAAGAAAATAACATTAATAATAATTTAAAAACCAGTTTAATTGTTGGTCAGTTTAATTGTTCTGATGCAGCAGTTTTTCACATATTTTTTAATGTATTTATTTATTTATTTTTGTTATGATGCAATATTATGTTCTATTTTATGAGTGTCTATTTTGTTTTGAAATGTTCAACTGTGCACTGTGTTTATTGTGCAATTTATTTCAAGACATAAAAATGCCCTACTTTCAATGCACGTGTGTAATAGCGTCTTACTGTTTTTACATTTATTTATATAGTTTTTATAACAAACAAAATGCAAAATAATGTTATTTTGGTAATTAGAAGGTAGAGTAAGATTCCTTTGAACAATTTAAGTGATAGATGTGCACAAACACCAATCATAGGTCAAAATATTGCTCACTTTGGCCAATTTTGAAGAACCAGAAATGCTACTGAATGAAGAGCCGTTTGGGAGCCGAAAGAGCCGGCTCTTATTGGTGAACTGAGCCAAATGATCTGACTCACTGAAAAGAGCCGGAATGCCCATCACTAGTCTGCACGAGGCTATTCATTATATTAGTAATGGTTATGCGCACGCCAACTCTAACTTATGTCATAGCGTCTACTTCCAAGAGAAGGGCGTTTCTATGTTTTTACTGGAGACGAGCAGTAGGCTACTGGATCACTTAACCTAAACCTATACCCGTGCAAGCTCAATAAAAAATACAAACCTGACTGTTCGCCACATGGTTCACGGTAGAGCACGCTAGTAGGCTACGTTGGTAAAAAAAAAAGAGCATTTGGGAATTTAACCAACACTGTTTAATACAATATTTGTATTAAAAAAATACCTACAATATTTGCAAATTAAAACAAACTAACGGTAGGCCTACCAAATATGGCCTAAACCAATACAATCCACGCCTGACCAGCACCAATAGTGGGAGTAGGCTATGCAAAGAGTAACGTTAGCCTGCAAGAGTCCTTCTGAAAAAAAGGATAAAATAAAACGAAATGTGTATCCCAAACAGCCGATATAGGCTATATTTCTAAACTTCTCGTGGTGTTGCATTTGGCACATCCATTAAAACAAAAAACGAGTAGGCTAGGCTATTTTATTTTTATTTTTTTTGCATTAGTTTTATTATCCGGATTTGGAAATAGCCTGATAAAATTCACTGAACAACCACAAAGTTTTAGGGTGACACTATGAGCTTTAACAGCAAGGTAAAAATAACCCGTCTCTGACATGACGAGCTCCATACAGCTGAGTCACATTTAAAATCGTTTCAGTTCAGAAATAATTATGCTTAAATGCAGAACTGAAAATATTCCAAACATCTAAACGTTTTAAAATAGAAGTAATCCGCGGCATGGCCCCTGGCATTTTACCGTAACCAAAATTTCGAACGTGGCGATTTGGGCTACCCCCGCGAATTGAGACATTCTGCCTATGAATTTTGTTTTGTTTATTAAATCACAAACAGATTCTGAAGGCGGGGCACGTTACTTCTTAGACAGTCAAATATGCGATAGATCGGCTATTGACCAAGTTGTCTAGTGAAATTACGCACATAGCCTACATAGGATGCGATTTACCCACTGTAAACAATTTCAAACGACTGAGTCACAGTACTAATAGCTGTCAATAGGCTAACTTTCGATCTGTAAAATTACAAAGCTTAGCCTACTCTATACAAGTCGCGGTGTATGCTATGTGAAAATGGTACATCCAAGAAAAAAAATCCAGTGCATTGAATAGGCTAGCTCAACTTGTCCATATGGACGAGAATATGAACCGGGATCGGCCAAACAATAGCCCTGACAAAGGAAATTGTTCCCACGGCCCACTGCGCGATGTAAACATTGGATTTATTTATTTATTTCTGTGGCCACAAGTTCAAAGGAATGGTGGTAAGCGGAACCCCCGATTCCACTAAATGTAACGTTAGGCTACTGCGCAGCTATTTCACGTGTGCGAGGGATGCTCCCACAGACAGTTCATGCTACACGAAAATCAGTTAAAATAAGAAAAGACTTACTGGGGAATCGTAGGAAAAGGCACATTCACTCTTGAAAACCCTGTCTCCCGTTCTGGGAACTCGGATGGTGGGCATATAGGGGACCAGTAGCTCTCCTAGGTCTGCAGCCATCTTCGCATTCCGGCTTCTAGCCCTCAATGCTGTAGCTCGCGAGAGAACCCCTAGAACTGGCTGTCAGAGAGGGAAGCAGATGATGCTATTTTTAAATCATACTGCCCTGACATTCCTGCTGAATGCGGGCACGTGACACTGGAAAACATGGGATAGGAAAATATTTGAAAACAAAAATGATATGAGCTCAGTAGGAACCTAGCGAGGCATATTAACGGAGTCGCGTCTTTGTGGAACAGCAAAGCCATTTTAATTTGGTGCGATGACGGGAAACCCGCACGCTGTTGTCAACTGTAATGCAAGTGTTGCTGTTGTCGAGTGTTATCTCAGTAGTTTATAAAGGTCGCGGAGATTGACGGTTTACAATTGGACTCACTATAATTGCCCAGACTATGTGTGGCATTAGATAAAAGCTATTTATTGTAGTCTGTCAATTACTATATAGCATACGTTTGCTGAACTGTAGCCTAGCTTATTGGATGTCAAACTAAACAAGTAGGCTAGGCCAGGCTACTATCATTTAATTTAATTAGCTGGGGGAGAATAAACTTTAAAACTGCGGCACTTCCCTTCTTTATACGGTGGCTTTGTAGCTTTTTTGTAGTTTTGTACATGCGCGCCACTTTCCAATTTAGTCAGCTTTTGGCTTGTTTATGTCGTTGGTGACCTGCATATTGGTAGAACATATAGGCCTACCTTTATAATGCCAGTGTCAAAACACCCTTTCCAAATTCGCTGTGCTTCCTAGGTAGGCTAGCCCAGTGATTCCCAAACTCGGTCCTGGGGGACCCCTGTGTATGATGGTTTTTGTTCCAACCACAATTGTAATCCCAGAATTTTTACAAGATTTATTTATTCGATGCTTTTCATGTTTTACCTCTGAAGCTGAAGGACTTTTATTCTTTATGGCACGCATACTATTTCTGACATAATGTGGCTTAAGAGGGTAAATAATCTCTCTAAATATGAAAAGCTAATTAGAAAAAATTAAGATTGTTAAAATTCTAGAATTGCAATTGGGGTTGGAATGAAATAGAGCATACACAGGAGTCCCAGAACTGAGCTTGGGAACTCGGCTAGCCTACAATTTACTTTAAAACATTGACATCTCACATGTACCATGAGTCGCGTCTCATGCCATGGCAGTATGTGCCTGCTTGATCCTGAGGACAGCATGGGGTGGTCTGGTTTATATGATATAGGATATTTTATATATTCAAAGACCCTCTGAAAATTACATATTAAAGAAACCTAAACTGGTAAAGCTGGTTTAATCTGTGTTTTGCGTTTTAAAAACTTCTAGTTTTAGCTGGTCGACCAGCAGACTATAGTCAGCTAGTCCACCAGTTTGGCCACCATCTTACTCTACCAGCTAAATACCAGCTTTGACCAGCTGGAAGTGTCGAAAACACTTAAACCAGTTTAGAATCCCAGGAATGTTCTGCAGAAAAAGTTGGCCTCGAAATCTAGTTGCCATATTTCTTGGTGAAAATCAGACTAAAAACTGTGGTCCTGGACTACAGTTTGGCCTACTAAACATAGTTCTCCCACAATATTTTATATATTTTTTAATAACGCCAGTGTCACTATGGATACAGGGCTCTTCCTGGTTTCAGTCTATAAATGTTCAAAATGACATCAATGTAAATGTTACGTGAAGTAAATGAATACCAAGGCAATATGTGTCACAGATTCAAACCATTTCCTCTTGGGTGTAAGAATTGCAGACAACCTGATATTTCAGGTTCTCTTATTCTGGATGTAGCCTAGGAAACAAGTTAGAAATAACTGCACTTCCTTGGCACAGCATATCATCACAACCACTTCACCATTGCAGTCAAAAGTGATAGACCCTAAAAGAACCTCATACATCTCAAAATAAACACACAACCCTTGGTAACATTAGGCTAGACAGGATTACACAGGAAGTCTCAGGACAGTCGAGGCCTGGATTCATAAACCATCTCAAAACAGGAGTGCTGATCAAGGATTAGTTCAGCTTTTCAGCTCATAATAGATATAATTGTGATATGGACAGAGGAAAGCTGATTGTAGGTCACTATGACTGAGGCAAGGCCTTAAACTTTGGTTTTTCACATTGGCAGCTCTTTCCAGCACTGCCATCTAGTGGAGGATAATGAACTGCACAAACACAAATAAGCGCAAACGATACACATGGATAAACTGAAACCGACTTTATTTAAGCCAGTGAGAAATTATACAAACATATACAGCATATATTATCAGCATTAAGACTGCTAATGGTTTAGATAACCTGCACTGCAGCTACTGGAGTTCACACACATTTGAATTAATTGTCTGGAGTTGATTTGTAGCCGTCGTCAATGAGAATCTTGTCCATCGTGCTGTGCTGGAACCAGGGACCGTCTCCTTTCGTCCGCATGTGCTTGCGAACCTCAAGCTGTGACAGCCTGCGGGTGAAAAAAAAGTGCAGCGTTAAAGCAACTCATTTATAATATAGGCAGGAACGTTTCTGTCCAGAGGTGTAGTGTAGTAAAATGGTTTGGGGAACTGGGCTTGCAACTCGGGTTGCAAGTTTAGCCCCCTTTTCCACTGGGTTGTAGGAACTAAAAGAGGACAGGAACTATCCACAATGAAAAAAAACTGTTTGTGTTTGCTTTCTCACCACATCTCGAGAACTGTGAAGATTAGGCAAAGTAGAAGGAAGTGACGAGGGAAAAAGCCAAGATTATGTTTAAGTATTGTGGTCTTCCTTATAATACGGAAACATCCTTCCCAGATGGGGGCACTGCCATTGTACCTTTGAAGAGGGTACTTAACCTGAGGGCACTTAAGCTGAACTGCTCCAGTGAAATAACAATCTGTATAAATAGACTGTTTGTTTACTCTATTGTATCCAATTTATCTAGGTTTAATGAGACGGAAGATAGAGAACAATTAAAATTGTTCACGTGTACAGTTCAGGTGTGCAAAACACTGGTCCAGCTTCAGCTACGTTAAAAAAACTAATATAAATGACATCATTAAACAACCTCCACACCAGGGTATCAACAGAGATAACTGTTGTTTTGATGAAACGTGTATTTTTGCTCATTTTCTTTGCTTATTTGCTTGTTTTTAAATTGACGTTTTATCTTTTGTTTGTAAACTCAGAACAATTGAAAAATAGGGCTCTTGTCCCTCAGCGTGTCTCACCCGAGTGTAAATAAAGGTTGGTTGAATGAATGAATGAATGAATGAATGAATGAATGAATGCACACCTCATGTCAGCCTTCTCAGACTCGATCTGAATCAGTGCCATCATCTTCTCGTAGTCTTTCTCCGGGGGGCCATAGAAGCTCCGCACAACCCACCTGGTAATAGGGTGCTTGGATGAAGGAGAAGAACAAAGGAAACGGTCAACATTCATAACCTGTTGACTGACAGCCTTAGAGCATGGCTTTTCATCAGGGGGTCCTTGAAGGTACTGTAGGGGGTCCTTAGGCAGACTTCATATGCAATGACTAAATAGATTTGGGAAAATATTTTAAAATATAAAACCTTTTAAAAAAAAAGAAGACCCTTTTTAACATATTATGGGGGTCCCTGGATCAGAAAAGGTTGAAGACCCCTTGTCTTAGAGCAGTGTTTTTCAACCGGTGTGAAGCGGCATCACTACTTTGCCATCCGAGCTTACCAGGTTCTTGCCGTGGAAGAACCAAATTGCCAAATTCCACCACAAGTGAACGAATGTGTGTATAGAAAAGGTGTTAATTGGTTAATGGGAAAATGGAGTACCAGAACTTTGTTTTGATTATAGAAAGTGTGCCGTTGGGAAACACTGCCTTGGAGTACCACGACCCCGACCAGATAGACACCTTGACGTGAGGTAACTTCTGCGGATGTGCTTTGCTAATAAACGAACAGTCAGTTTACGCTTCTCATTAGAATCCGGATTGCACCAGTGCTGACTGTGGCTAGCAGCCCCACAGGGCAATGTACAATTGGCTGAAGCATCACCCTGCTGGAACCAATAAGATCACAGGAAACCAATCTCACGAAATGTAACTTCCACATAACCTAAAGATAGAGTATCAGATATCAAGACAAGCAGAGTACAATCAACCGACCGATACCACTGAAGTCTCATCCACAGAAGAATTTTTTTTTTTTTGTATCCATTGAACAATTTAGCCTAACGTTAACTACGGGCTCCCTCCCTCTCTAGCCATGTTCCCCCTAAGACTTCTTTACCCCAGGGAGTTTCTCTCCACTGGGGTGTTTTTAAAAATATTTATTTTACCTTACTTGCTGATTTTTGGGTGTTCGGACTTGGTCTTTCCACCCCCCCAAAAAAAAACTAAACAAAAGACAGCAGAATGAATAGTGGATAGTGGTGGGGTCTTACTCCACACATGCTAGTCTGCACCCTCCCAAATGAACGCAGAAGGATAGACAGACATATAACCCTATAACTGTGCTTCGGAATTCCAAATTGGGGGCAGGTAGGGGAAATAAGGTGCATAAATAAAGTTATCTGGCAAAAAACAAAGGAAAATGAACAGACCTTGAAATACTCCCAATGTTCTGGGACATGATCCTCTGGAATTTCAGCCAGCTCGGCTTCACCTTTAGTATAAATTTCAAAAAGAGGCAATGTCATGATACGGTACAGTGCTTTAGCATTTCAACATATTGTGAAGGTCAACCGGGTCAATGATTTCAGAATGACAAGAATTCATTTTATTCTACATTAAACTTATTTCTGACCTTAATATCGACCGTGAAAACACACTTCATACATTAAAATGAATACTAAATGTTTTTAAGGGAGCAATGACTGCGTATTTACAGTATTAATAAATGGCAATGATAATTAGCAGAAATGTCCTCAGTGTACAGTATACTAGAGGTATGCATTGCAGTGTTTCTCAAACATTTTAAACGTAGACCAAAATGACAAGAAACTCAATCGATATTCTTTCATCTATTCACATTCAACTAATTTCTAGTCTATTTTAACAATAACGAGGCATTGAGGCATAATGAATGGTCAGTCTACACCATGTACTTATGAAATATTATTAAGATGCAACCACTTAGTTCAGAAATGTTCAATGTAACAGGTTCAGAAATACAGAAAGAAGGTGCCATTAGCTGTGCCGATGTTATTCTACCACATTATATAAATTATAACCGTAGGCCTATATAATTATACAAACCTCAATTCCAAAAAAGTTGGGACAGTGTATAAAATGTAAATAAAAACAGAAAGCAATGATTTGCAAATCCTTTTTGGCCTGTATTCAATTGAAAACAGATAAGAGATATTTAATGTTTTAACGAATCAACTTAAATTGTTTATATTTACAAATGTTTTTAGTAAATATACACTCATTCTAAATTTGATGCCTGCAACGCGTCGCAAAAAAATTGTGACAGGCATGTTTACCACTGTGTTACATCACCTTTCCTTTTAACAACACTCAGCAATCGTTTGGGAACTGAGGACACTAATTGTTGTAGTTTTGAAAGCTGAATTTTTTCCAATTCTTGCTTGATATAAGACTTCAGCTGCTCAACAGTCCGAGGTCTCCGTTGATGTATTTTACGCTTCATAATGCGCCACACGTTTTCAATGGAAGACAGGTCTGGGCTGCAGGCAGCCCAATCTAGCACCCGCACTCTCTGACTACGACGCCACGCTGTTGTAACACGTGCAGAATGTGGCTTGGCATTGTCTTGCTTAAATAAGCAGGGACATTCCGGAAAAATACATTGTCTAGATGGCAGCATATGTTGCTCCAAAATGCATATGTACCCTTCAGCGTTAATGATGTCTTCACAGATGTGCAAGTTACCCATGCCATGGGCACTAACACACGCCCATACCATGACAGATGCTGGCTTTTGAACCTTGCGTTGGTAACAATCGGGATGGTCCTTTTCCTCTTTGGCCTGGAGAACACGACGTCCATTATTTCCAAAAACAATTTGAAAGGTGGTCTCGTCAGACCACAGCACACATTTCCACTTTGCGTCAGTCCATCTCAGATGAGGACGAGCCCAGAGAAGGCTGCGGCGTTTCTGAATGTTGTTGATATATGGCTTACGCTTTGCGTACTAAATCAATATATCTGATAAGGTAAAACATTAAATATATTTTCTTTGTACTGCTTAATTAAATATATGTAAAAGAGAATATATAAAGTGCTTTCTGCTTTTATTTACATTTTACAAACTGTCCTAACTTTTTGGGAATTTGGGTTTGTATGATACATACTACGAATTCGTCATAAATGGTTCCAGATCCATTCTTGGACAATCAAATGTATATTTTGTATTTAGTAGGCTACAATGATTTTCATCATTACGTTGTATGAAAACAGCTGTATATAGTTTTCCTCCAAAGCAAAAACGAAGAACAATCAAACAAGACATGACCATGTTATACCTACCAACGAACACATTCACAGTTGTTACCAAGACTGCGACAGGGATACCGGTGAGCAAAATGTAAAATTTCTATGAAAAAGAATAGAAGAGATTGTGTTACAATTACACTGAAAGCGATCAACATTCAAGCCCGTTGAACATTCAAGTTGCTGCAAAAGAAACTGAAATTGTATAGCCGGATTGACTTCAGGTGGCCGTTCCTCAAAATAAATGTACGTTGGCTTGTGACTCAGAAAAGCATTTTTCAGCCAATTTTATTATCATAACACATGTTCAGTAGACTCATACAGGGCGTTTGATGTCAGAAGGCTGTGTATACTGTACATACCATTAAATGAAGGAACCTCCTGTCGTAGAAATCAGTGGGCTTGACAATAAACATCTGTTTTCCATGACTCCCAAAACGTACCACCGCTGCAATTAAAAGGTCATAAGCCATCTGATGTTAATTCAAAGAAGAGCCAATATCAAAGAGCATCGACTAGCTACACTGGGACTACTACTAGTAACGTTACTAACGTTAGAAACTTGAAAGATGGTTAAAATGAGTAGTTCCACGCCATGAATAGAGTCTATGTTAGCTGTCAAAGTCTATTGACAAAACATAGACATTGCCGCTAAGCTATACACAAAACAAGCTCAGAGAATTCTAAATGTATTACAAATGTTAAGGATTACGATGCACTTACGACAAAGTGCAACACTCATACGTTCGATTGTTCAGGGTTTGCTTGCTAACGTCGTTAGCCAGCAAAACAAGTGAGCCTGTCTTTCCGCTAAACGAGGACTTACGGCAAGGTCATGAGCGCATGGTGCTTTCCTAATCAATTTGAAACACATGTGAGTTCAGCCGATTTGTGGTTTACCCTTTTCGGTCTGCGATGCCGTCCTAGTGAGCACGTTTCCTTTTGAAATAGCATGTTTAAATGGGTTCAGTCTGGCCGCAAAAGCGGCGGTAGACCGAAGGACGCTGAAGCCCACCATCGCGACTGAGGGCATTAGCGGGCGAGCGAAGGCACCGAAAATTGTAGAGAATTCAGCGATTGGTTCCCCACTAATTATGAAGCGAAAACCGCCATTTTTATTTGGGGCGAAAGCGAACATTACAATATATGTTTGACGTTTTTTCCCGTTACTTTCACTATGTAAAACATATACCTTAGAAAATATTAATAAATGTAAGGTCAATATTTTTATATTTATTTAGTTAAATTGAATAGTTGACGCATGCTGGGTAAATGTCCTACAGTTCCAAGATGGCGGCGACCGCTGCGCGACGTGTTCTGACTCTTTGCAGACAATTTCAGGTGGGATTAAGGTTTTCTTCAACGTTGCCAATTCAGCGGTCAGGGCTGCCTCTTGCCAGATCGACGATATGCCCTCTCAGGTATTTAAATTATGACACCCAAGCGTTAGAGAGAGAGCATGTCGCTATCAATGTTCGCTAACACGATCTAACCCGATCTAACCCGCAACATCCATCAACCCTAGGTAACGCTAGTCAGCTGAACGTTCTCTCTCGTTTCCCTTATTCAAGGCAAACTTCCAGCTTGTCTGCCCTGAGGAGGCATGTGGGCATTGCTACCCAGTGTCTGTCGCTGCACACATCCCAGTATAAAATGGGCCTGGAGGAGTTTTTTGATTTTCCTGAAAATTGGGGGGAATCAACTGTCAAATCAGGTGAGGTTAACTGGTCGCATGAAGACGCATCATTTAAATAAATAAATAAAATCGGCTAGCCAATGCAAGTATGCTGTCTCCTAATGGCAATATATTTTGAAGCTTTGAATAGATTGTACTTTAGTTTAGGTACTCAAATTAGCTTCACAATAGTGGCATTACAGTGAGTTTCATTATGAGTTTGGTAAGGTAATGTTCCGTAGACTGCGTTAACGTTGTCTTGACTTAGGTGCACCTTGGACCGCAAAGCAGTTAAGAACAAAAAACAACGAAGACTTACACAAACTATGGTAAGTGTGACATGAACGCCAGAAGGAAAACGTGTAACTTGCATGTTGTGAATTGCTTTAATTTCATAAACAAATGGCGGGGATGTTTGATTATTATGTGCATCTGTAGGTATGTGCTCCTGAAAGAAAAGAACATGTTGCTGACTATAGAACAGGAGTCAAGGAGACAGAGTCTTCCAATGCCCAGTCCAGAGCGTTTAAGAAAAGTGAGTAAGGTGAAGTCGTATGCTGTCAGCGTCACACCGTTGAAACACCTGTTATCCCAACACTATGGCCATGTCCGAATCAGCACACTTCAGCACATCAATCTATGCTGTCTCTTCTTGATAACTAACTGTTACGCATTGCTAAGGATATATTATTCGCTAGCCTAGCTTACTCAGTGTGTTGAAGATAGTGTACATAGTTTCATATGTAAAAAGAAAATAGCACAAAGAGACTGAAATGATGAAGGAATATAGCTCATCTTTAATATACTTGTTTCCATAAGATTAGATAATGATTTGGTATTATTGGGCATAAATAAAGTTGTCCTCCTATAAGATGAGGGGGGTGGAGGTGGGTAAAATGTAATAAAATTATCTTATCCACTAATATATGCTGATTAGCCTATACATTAGCTTTATATGAAGGCATCTCAAATCTCATCTAACGCCTTGAAGAAGAAAAAAAGAAAAATCTTAAAAATGTTCATAAATTAAACATTTTATTTTTGAAAATGCCCTGCGTGAGGTTGTGTAGAAATGCAGGAAATTAGTTTTAAAAGGCTCAAATTTTTCTGGGGGAGGACCCACAGACCCCCCCCCCTGCTACTTTGTCCCCCCTTGTGCCCCCCCAATCTAAGCAGTCTAGAAACGCCCCTGATTCCTATGATATTTTGGGACAATTCCTACAAATTCTTATAAGATTTCCCATAGCAATCCCTAAAGGACAAACAATAGGCTACTTCAGACTATTATTATAAGATCTTATAGGAATACTTTAAAAAATACATTAGGCGAACTATAGGGTATATAACATACTATACCTGACTATAGGATTCACTATAGAATATGATGGGAATCCTAAAGTATTTTTTCACAAGGGCAAGGCGAGAAAGTCGTAGAGTACGCAAAAAAATTTCAAATTGCAGAATACTTCAAACACCCGGATGACACACTTACTTCCAGGACTTCGGTGAGTACATTCGGGAGCACACTTCGGCTGCGTCCCAATATTCTTCACTCCCCACCTCCCTTCCTCCACTCCCACTCCTCTCTTACCCGGAAGTATGTAAAATTGAACGTTTCGAGTACAAGTACTTGCATGTACAGTATACAATGTACCTGACATTGCGGTTTGCGTCCAGACATGAATTAATATGTAACCATTAAAACGTAATTAAGATCAGCTACATTAGATTAAAACACAAGGATCCGTTTCCGGGGCACGGAGTAGAGGAGTGGTAGTGGAGGAGGAAAGGTTGCATTTTCCGACTATTGAGTGCTAGTCATGACGTATTTTTGTAGGCCAATTCTGAGGTTTTTTTCAGGCGTGGGTTCCCTCGCCGATTTCCAATGGGGTTTTAACATGGGGTTTTTGTATTCGTGCCAAATATAAGGTCTGTGGTTAATATAAGACTTAGAGTTTTCACGTGTTGTTAATAAATATAATCTCCACAAATAAATGCACTCTTTGCGGACTGCTTAACAGTGCACATTAAACGGCACACTTCTGCCAGTGCACTGTACGCAGGAGACAGGGCGCAGTAGATGGTGCTGTGATTCGGACACAGCCAGAATCAGACCTATCTACTGCGTTCTGTGTACTAGCATACTGTGCACTGCTTACTGCATGCTGTTTAGTGACATGCAGTATGCAAAACATATCCTCAATACTATTATCAGCGAAAACCTGGAAATAATTATATCATCTGGGGATTTAAAGTACACTACATTTAGAGAACATTTTGCCTACGTAACAACTTTTTCATCCAGTGTACTCGACTACCATACTCAATAGTATAGAAGGGTGTTGATGCCTCCAGTAGTTCAGCAGTATATTTACTGAACCAATTGAGATTAAATCATACAACAGCAGTGCCCTAATATTTCAGGCTTACCAAACTGTGGGTAGCTCCTTTAGTTAACTAGCGTGTGTGCTGGTCTCAGGTTGAGAGGTCTATGTTGAGACTGGATTCAGTGGTGAAGGAGAGAGAGAATGCAATCCGGTTACTGCAGACTGGCCAGGAGCAGGCACGCCCCGGAGCTTGGAGAAGAAATATCTTTGGAAATACATACTGGTAAGGGATGAGCCATGTTACTACTGGGATGATTTAGGGTGAAGGAAGCGGTGTAATGGAATAGGATTCCAAGAGCAATATTCCTCTGCAGTATTCCCGTTTCAGCTTATTGTCCTAAACTGACTGAGCTAGAGGCCTATATGAAATTAACTAGTAAGGATAACTGGGTGTTGTGAGCGATACGCAGTGGCTAGAAGACTAGATGCTTGAGATCACAATCTTTAGTACTGCAGGTGTCCTTCAGCAAGGTATTTTACTTCAACTGCTGCAACGCTAATGCATCCCCCCCCCAAAAAAGAGAGAGAAATGTCTCTGTATAAACAAGTAAATAAAGGAGGACTCCTTGTTTGTTTTTCCTTTCAGGTATAAATTTAGGGAGCACCCCATTCCCTGGCACCTAAACCGGAGATACAAAAGAAAACGGTTCTTCACGCCGCTGTTTGTTAACCCCTTCATAAGGTAATTCATATTTATATTCCTTTATATAATAATTTCACTGACCATTTATGGGTACAGAGCAGGGTTGTAATTGTACCTTAAACCTTTATGTGCCTCTTTTCTGAAGACATTTTGTAATTGTAAGAAGTGTTCATTTTCAAGACAACTGCACGTAAAATTGTATCGTTAACTGTCAATATGCAAAAGTCGGAAAAGTATCCCTCAAAATGTTAATTTGGTGTTAATGCCGTGTTCTTTGTTTTAGGCTGCGGATGGAGCAGTACTTGCGTCGCAAGACGAGGAAGGAGAAAGCGCAGAAAGAGAAGCAGATTAAATTAAAGGAGAAGACTTCACAACAGTCTGCAAAGGCATGAAAATAAACTTGCACCAGTGGATGCTGACCGCAATAACTGGACACTTTCGGGGACTTTTTGTCTACAGCCCGGTTTACGCTTGATAAACCGTTTGTAGCTGAAACTGAAACGCCCATCCTCACATGCATCATACATTGTGTAAACCTTATGCATGTGGTCTTTTTTTAAAAAGTAATTACCCTGGGAAGAGGCTGAATAAAGTAATACAATGCTGTCAGAAATTAAGTTGGGTTGGTTTTTCCTAATATTCCAGGATAAAAGCGAGATTGTACAGCACTGATATTCACTCTTGGCCTTGGGAAGTCTAGAGGATGTGAAGGTTTTCATCGTTACTCAGCACTTAATTACATGGTTAACTCGCTTAACCTTGTTTTTTTGGTCTGAAGTCATTGCTGATTCTATAAGGTGAAAAGAAAAGCCAGCCTGTGGCTCCAAGTGTATGGGTGCCACTGTTAGAGGAACTCCCAGGAAGGTATACTTTCTAACCACTAGGGGGACGATCAAGGTGAGTTTAGTACACAGCATAGTCAGCCTTAACCATAATTCTGCCAGCAATGTACAATGTCATGAAATCTCTATATGAGACATGAATTGGTAAATGTAATTTTATTGCTGTATTGTTGAAAATAGTGACTTAAAATTTCCCGTGGCTACTAGTTTCTGAATACCAAAGTACAGTCAGTCATACACATTTGCACCGAGATGCATTTTAATAACAAAACAATCACTTAAAAGGGCTTTGTTGTCTGAAGACAGCCAATGGCCTTTTCAACTTGTTTTACACCTAATAAAATATGGAATTAACATTTTCAGCGAGCGATTTTCAGGTTTTGTTTGTACAGTGCGTCACTGGAGGCCATCAGGAGGATTAATCTTTGCAGTGATTCCAATCGGCTGCTTCAACAGCAGTGGAATAAATGGCTTGACATAACAGACAACTTAAGTGAATACCCCTGATGAATCTTCGGGCGAGATCCATTAGTTAAAACAACACTGCTTGAAAACAATAATTTCCAGCTAACAGTTTTGATATCAAAATAGAATTAGAAAACGTTCTATCAAAAATAACAAAAGCTGAAGGTTCAATAGAACATTAACCACAGCCGAGCGACTTTGTCATAGGAAAAATGATCAGAAAACTAGGAGTAGGCCGATTGTGGTTCGCCTCAAAATGTCTTCTACCCACAGAGATACAAAGGAAGTAGGTTTTCAGTTGCTGTTTACTGGATTAAAAAACAACAATGAAAAAAAACAAAAAACCTTACAGAACAGAATATCCTTGGGTGTTCCTGAGTCCACTGGAAAGGCTAGACTGATGCGAGTTATTTTGGGGTGCTAAAGGCAGTGGGGTGTCCTGCTCAGTTACGGGCACTTCCTGTCCACACACTGTTTCCCGCCCTCCTCGTACTCCTGCTTCGAAATCCACATCTGCTGGAAGGTTCCCTGAGAAACAATGTTCACGCACACATCACTTCGGTCCTCATACAGAAAAAACTCGCCAGCCTTTTTATATTGAGAATATCGCCAGTACTTGGAATTTTCTCAATATGCAAGTACTACATACTGAGAATATTGGGGGGTGGGGTATTGTGGCCCAGGACTTCCTTGGGCTTACAACTGTGGAACACTGAGTGCCACAATAATACAAATATATAAATAAATAAATGTGGAAATATAAAAATGAATAAATAAGATAATTTGGAAATAAATCTGGGAATGAATATAGAAATGTTAATGTATGTACAATTAATTTAAGTTATACATTTTCTTTATTTTCAAATATATTAATTTATTTCCCAATTTACTTATTTATTTCCATATATATTTACCGATTGTCATTTCCCAACAAGCACAATCTGTCAATCAACTTGCTTTGCTCCACCCACTAAGTTCGCCACGTTCCCACCCTTCCAACATAGAGACAGGACTGTAGAAAAGTGTTTCAGAGCTGCAGACAGCGTTTCTCAATGTGAGAAAATACATGAATTGAAATTCCTCACATATTTAGCGAAACGACAGATAGAGAAAGCTAGCTAGCTATCGGTTTTAGATTTAGATTTGCATCGGATGCCAGCGAACGTTGGAGGCTACATTGAACATGGTCATGTCGCGAGCTTTCTCGGACACAAGTTCACCATGTTGCTCACAGCAATATACAAGCTATCTGCCCGCCTTTTCTTTCAATATTTGAGAAATTGACTTCTCTACTTGCTCATAAGAAACACTGTCAGTAACTCTGAATAGCCAATGGAGTGTTGGAACCTGATTGACTTGGAACTAGGCGAAATTAGTGGGTGGACCAAAGCAAGTTGACAGATTGTGATAGCTAGTAAGCTTTCTCTATCCGTCATTTTTCTCAATATGTGAGGAATTGTCTCCATTAATGTATTTGCTCACATTGAGAAACACTGTCTGCAGCTCGCAACCATTTTTCTACAGCATATGCTCTGAACAGTGTTGCCAGATTTTAAAACTATAAACCTGCCCAATCTTAATAAAAATAGCCCAATTTGGATAAAATAGGCTACATTAAGTTATGAACGGAAGGGGGGGGGGATTGTGGACTGGAGGTAGAGGTAGCCTACTGTCAGAACGGTAGCCAATCGATTCTGAAATGTTTATGAATATGATTCGCGAACGCGCACACACATACATTTCTATATTAATTCCCAGACTTATTTATTTCCACATTTATTTATTCATTATTTTATTTATTTATTTATTATTGTGGCACTCTCGGTGTTCCATATACAATGGTTTACTGAATGCAATGCGTTTCAGGACATAATCGTTTCCAATATTTTTTGGACCCCATTTTTAGAAACCTAGAATACCACCTCACTGTTCAGGGGCTGACAATTATTCAGACTACATATAACTTTCAGTGCAACAGATCATCATGTCAAACAGTACATGCACAAACAATTTCAACATGATTTGGTAACAAGTAGCGCTATGAAAATGTTTGTCAGGTCAGGCTCTGTGAGCCATCGGCGTCACCTGCAGGAGTTTGTAAACTACAGAACACTGTGTGCAGAGGGAAATGTCAGCCACAGTGCGCTTCAGTGCCGAGTGATAAATGTCACCCATAATGCTGTGCAATGCAGGAGGTCAGAGCTTCAGAGGTACCGGCTGTGAACTTACCAGCGATGCCAGGATGGAGCCTCCGATCCAGGCGCTGAACCTGCGCTCCACTGTGGTGTTGTTGGCTATCAACTTCAGACGCATGCTCTGAGCACGGGGAGGGAAGAAGGCATATGGCCATTAAAAACACACAGGAAACGAGAAAGATCAATGCTTGCCGGCCAAGCCTCTCCTTCTGACTGAATTTTAATGTTCGATTAACCTGCAGTTTTGGCGACTGTAGACTGTGTAGTGGTTAGAGAAACGGGTCTGTAACTGAGGCTGTAGATTCCTGGAAAGCCGTCTTTGTAATCTTCAGCAAGGTGCTTCCTAATAGTACCACATTATCCAGTACCCACTTGCACCTACTGCGGTTTCTAATGTAATGTTATAAGATGATGTACTGGCTACTACTACCAGTTGTAACCCTGTGGACTTAAATCAGCACTGTTTGTTGCCTAAACCAGTATGTGTGTGTGAGTAAGTGAGTGAGTGAGTGAGTGTGAGAGAGTGTGTGTGAGAGAGTGTGTGAGTGTGAGAGAGTGTGTGTGTGTGAGTGTGTGAGTGTGAGAGAGTGTGTGTGTGAGTGTGTGAGTGTGAGAGTGTGTGTGTGAGTGTGTGAGTGTGAGAGAGTGTGTGTGTGTGTGTGTGTGTGAGTGAGTGAGTGAGTGAGTGAGTGAGTGAGTGAGTGAGTGAGAGAGTGTGTGTGTGAGTGTGAGAGAGTGTGTGTGTGTGTGTGTGTGAGAGAGTGAGTGAGTGAGTGAGTGAGTGAGTGAGTGAGTGTGAGTGAGTGAGTGAGTGAGTGAGTGAGAGAGAGTGTGTGTGTGTGCGTACGTGCGTGCGTGCGTGCGTGCCTGCGTGCGTGCGTGCGTGCGAGTATGTATTCACACCTATGCAAGACACACTGGATAAGAGCATCTGTGAAAGGCCTAAATGTAAATGTGCTTCTCCGTAATTACATGGGTAAAATATGAAGCTGTGTAAACTCACGGGCGGAGTCTTCTGGGACAGCTCTCTGGTGAGTCGGTCAGTGAAACCCTGGATCAGCGTGTTTCCACCGGTGACGACGACACTGCCGTACAGACCCTGGAAGAGGAGAGGAGCTGGTTTAGGGACACCGATGCCTTGCTGTACCAAAGAGGCACCTGACTCCAAGGCCAGATTAAGTATAATTGAACCTCAAGATTCAAACCTCAATTACGGGCTACGCGGTCAACCGAAACGCATGAATCCCCAAGTAGCATAATCAACTACACCATATCAAGTTCCTTATGACAAAAGAGCCAGGTGGCATCCAATTACCCATACTACATACGAGTAGGTATTTTTGAGTATGCAAGATTAGAAAGCTGTGTAATGTGTAAAATATAGTGTGTGTGGGGTACCTAGATGGCATACAAACTACTGAAATATGAAGTATGCATTCATTGTACACTATTGCTGTATTCTTTCTTCACTTTTAAAGTCATGATTATACAAGAGTTCTGGTAAGAGATTATACAACAGAGGCTGTCGGAGAACCTGCACACAAGTCCAGCCACTCTGTGTGAGCGACAGGTCAGAATGAGCACCATGCTCAATCTACTGGTAAGTGGCGACAAGCTTTGATCGTACAGAGTACTCACCGGGCGGATATCGATGTCACACATCCCCACGCTGGTGGTTACCACGTGACCCACCCCCAGCATGGTGTTCCCAGACAGCCCCTGCAGACGGACATACGGCAGATTGAGGAAACACGGTCTCCGTTTCTGACATGACGTCAAACCAAGATCCCATCTTGACTGCAGTTATTAAAAGATCCCATGACACTTATCGCAAGAGAGTACAGGACTCCCTGGTGTCCAAAACTGGCCTTCTCATCTTCCCCCAGTTTAACTGGCTCAATAATTTGCTTCCTCTCAATGTCAGCTGATGTGTACTGAGTGTTCTGCTACAAAATGTCCGCCTTGCATCACCCAGGTGGGGGCTCCACATTGGTGGTGGTTGAGGTGAGTTACCCCCTCACTTTCACGACAGCATGAGTGAAAGGCGCTATGAAATGCAATTCATTATTATTCTGAAAGAGGCTCTCCTGTGCATCACTCCTTACAGCAGTGGTCCCCAATCCTGTTCCTGGAGATCCTACAGGTTTTCATTTGAACCCTAATTTGGCACACCTAATTCTGCTAATTAGCAGCTCAATGAGATCTCTGGCTGTTGAATGAGGTGTGCTTTATTATGGTTGGAGTGAAAACCTACAGGATGGTAGATCTCCAGGAACAGGGTTGGGGACCACTGCCTTACAGAAATGGAACACACTGCAACATACTGAAAGAAAATTCACTATCAAGATTTTACACTACAATATGTGGGCAAGTTTACAAATTGTTGCCACCTTCAGATATTGCAATACTTCTTAGAAATGCATTTCCAAAAGTCTAAGATTTAAAATGGTACCAGCAATCATATGATCATTTGAATCATATCAGCATTCAATGTACAAGTCCATAAAAAGGAGGTGTATGGACACCTGCACATAGATGAGTAATTAATTACCGCAAGAGTAAATATTTTTGTTACGTTGCTCATGTCGCTAACATATTTCTGCTTTTCGGATATTGCAATACATTTTTAAATACTCCAGTGCTATAATAAAGTGTATTTATCTTTAATTCCACATATTTACAGCACACTGCAGTATATCGCACAAAAGACAGGGCCTGACCTTGGCGTTAGAGGGGTCAAACAGCCCCTCAGGAATCTTCAGTCTCTCGGCTCCAAAGTCGCAGTTGTAGCCGTTCGGCAGTTCGTAATGTACCGTGGGCATCTGGGCAGCCACTCTGCACACAGTATGTTACACGCTTTAGACGTTACCAAACGCTTCCCGCTCTATTTATTTTCAAACACTGCTTTATGTGAAAACCTGAATTCACAGCACACATTCAGAGCTCCTCCACACACACGCACGCACGTGCACCCTGTGCAATCAAAATAATTTTTTAATATTCATATATAAAGAACCAAAGAAACCTCACATGTCAGATCTCCTGCTCTTGTATGCAGAACTCACATATTTTACATCAAAACGAAAAGTTATTTTTCCAATTTTAAATCGGAAAAAAGCAGGACTATATCTTTATATCGTGGCTTAATGAGCACAAAAGTAAAAAGTGTAAATGTGATTTTCAGGGTCTTTAAAGGCTTTTGTGGCATTTTTCACTGTAAAAGAAACTCACTGTTCATCGTAAGGTGAATCGGAGACCTGGAGAACCGACGCCTGGAAGTCTTGGATCACAGTCTGGAAGGTAAAAAGACAGAAGAACCAAGAACCATAAATGTGTACTATAACGTGAAGGTTAATATTGGCGTTAAAAAGCCTCAGAAATAAAATATAAAAGCGCAAAATACGATCAAAGCATTGACCTTTATTCCTGTTGTGAATACATTTTTAATGGTATATAAATGTGCAACATGTCATGAATCAAACCATAAACTATCAGTTAATGTTTAGAATAAAGCGATGGCTTTTCTGCCCATGAAGTGTAGCTCTGCGAAACCTCCGCTTACATTACACATGTAGTTATGCCAAGAGCGGGTGACTTGAGGTAGCTTTTCCTTCTTCTTCCAGGTGGCTGGAGTACCTTCTCGCACCGGTTCCTGCAAACAGAAACACTCGAGTTGGCAGTTTGCTGTCAAACTAGAGGCGTCAAAACAGTTGTGATGTTGTGACTATCGTCAGAGACAATAGCACTTGGCACAAAGACACAGAGGTGCTTTAATGTGACTGAGAACATGACAATGGATTCACAGCCACGGAGATGGATAAAACTAGACTTCTATTCCGGTGGTGCAATGCCTCAACGTGCCACTTACGGATATTTCGAGAATTGAGATCTTTAATTGGGAAAATAGATACATTTCCTGCATTCAATGGAAAAGTCATTGAGATTTGATTACATGCTGTGCACTGCAATATAGGAGAAATGGCAGAACTTGAAGGATTAAGGCATGCACAGTTCATCCGGATAGACAGTATGGCCATAAGCAGAAATACATGATGAAGCTTGCAGGTTATTAGCTGGCCAGCAGTGCTTCATAAAATAAACTTAATAGATTATAACATCATTCTGCAGCTTTTAAAAAATATATAAATAAATTTTATACCAAAGTAATATAAATTACATAATAGTACATGCAGATAAAGTAAACTCCTATCCAGTCTGAAATGTATGCTATAAACAGTTAAGTACAAAATAAAATAATGTACAAACTTAATGTAACATATAATTATATATTCTATCAAATCAAGTGCGTCATTCCAAATCATATCAATAGATTATTGGTCCATGCAACACAATGAAAACAATCAAATGCATTTGTGACAGTGGCTGGGATTCAATCAACATTTGTCCATGACGTTGACAAAGCAAAGCAAGAATACATTTATTTTTTTTTCTTCACAAATACAGTTTGGCTAGTTCAGCGATTACTAAAATGAACTTTTCAAACAGAAAAAGTGCAACGCTTGTGTTAAAGCTGAGGACAAATGACGGATGACTGAATACAGGCCGGAATGCATGCCACCACATGCAGTGAGTGTCTGAATAAAGATGTGTTCAACAACAGGGCTGAAACCTCCCAGATACTTACGACCCACCACCGCGAGGAGAACACCCGACAGAAAATGAGACGAGGAATCTCGTGTAGCAATGAGTGGGCTGACACTTACTTTGGCAGGTCTCACCTTTGCGGCAATCATGTAAGGAGGGACTATTTCGACGTTCAGCTCCTGAAACAGCTCTCGGCACTGCATGCTCATGAAGTCGCCTGCAAGAGGGGACTTCACAATGCCTGCGAGAAGGGGAAAAAAAAACAACAAAGAAACATTGGTGGTCTGTGAAATTCTCGGGGTGACAAAAACCACAATGGCGTCACCGCGTCACCTGGTTGTGACTGTGTCAGGAGGGAATAGCGTTGAATTCGAGACGGTTTTAACTGTCCAGCGCCCTGTGGCACCTTGGTGCGAAGAGCACTATACGAAAATAAAGGTGATTCTGGACCGTGCCTGTACTGACTGTGCGGGGGGAGACCCGCTGGGCAATGCTTAACTGGCCCTAGCATTGCCCAGGAACGGAGGAAGCAGTTAGCAGGAATGACTGTGTTTCATCGCTCATCAGTGACCCCTGTTGGTCAATCTGATGCCTGCGGTCTGTTTGCTGAAGGTGGAGGTTGTGCATCTCTTCCTGCAACTCGCATCCGTGCAACATTAACCGGTGCAATCCCAAAACTGTTTTTAACATTTGTTAACCGCCTCTTTTAGATACAAAGGCGCTTAAATGAAAAGGTGCCCTCTGGTTATTTCTCAGTAACGCAGATTCACCCATACTGCCGATCTGAAGCAATTCCTCGTTTTTCCTCGTTTATTTTCACCGCAGTTCCGACTCGGATGCTCCGCTGCAGAAATCCAACCCTGAGGTTGTGCCGAAGAGACGGCTTTAATTAGCTCCCAGATTTCCGTTCCGTCGCAGATGATTGGAGAGGAAATGGATAGCCCACCAGCATCCCCGTTCCCAACCATATCCTCCTGCTACCCAATTTCAAAGAGCTTACATCGGTGAAATTTAGAAAGCAAAGTGATCTCTCTGAGCTTTTCGACCGGTTCGGAAAATGGACAACCCAAAAATAATTCCCATCTGAACCCTATATAAATGATGGTCTTAGGATACTGAACGCAGCAGACAGAAAGATCCTTTCAATGACATTTGGATTGTATTTCTGATTTCTTATTCAGAGTAGACTGCCTGCAGAGTACACACATGTATAAGAAATTGTGAAATATAAAAATATATAAATATAATTGTTTTTTTAAAGAGCAAAATATTTGTTGTGAACTTGTTTACTATGCTTGACAACACACTTATATTTGTCATGCCAATAAGCTCCATTTGATTTGAATTTGAAATGTGAAGAGAGAGGGCTGGAGAAGTGGCATACCTTGCTGTAGAACATACCCATCATGCACTGGGATGGCCGTTGTGTGTGTGGCTCCGCTGTCTAACACCAGGCCTGTAGATCGCCCATTGGCAAAGCTGGAACAGTCAGGAGTTAAGGGCCAAAAAAACTCAAACTAATGTCCGCAGGTGGAAAGAACAGGCTGTAGGCTTCCATTTTCCACCAGTAGCAGTGGATTAGATTGTTTTCATTAAAGGAAATACACATTCATGCGCATCAGCCATTTCTGCTTTTCCTGTCATTAAAGCTGCCAATTAAAGAAATTTGATTAACTTCGGCCCACACGCAACCGGCTGGGCTGCCATCCATTTAAAATGGGCCGTTTTTATATATATTCTTTTTTTTCTCATCACACCCAACTGCCACTCCACTTTTCCCCCACCACAGTGCCTTCCCTCAAGGCCCGCCCGCCAATCCGCCATTTCCTCAGGTAACACAGAAAGGATACGATGACAGCACGGCGGTTTTGCACAGGAAGAACGCCGGAATGTTGTAATGCTCAAACATCAGTTCCGTTAGCTTCTCCCTCTTCGCTCGAGTGTTCCACTACAAACATCGAGAGAAATAAATAAAAAGTAAAATAAAGTACCAAACGTGAACCACCAACAGAACATGTAATACCTCATTCAAGCATTGTACCATCTAATGCAGAGTGACACCGCTGACACAGTAACCCATGTAATCACTCCAATTTCTTCTCTAAAACAGGTTTTCCATGTGCACTTTCCACTTCTCACTACTCTTGTTTGCAAGTGCATCTGTATTGTTATTTTCTAAAATCCTGCATGAGAACTGCTGCATAAAGTGGACCATTTTTATTATTATATTACTGTTATGTAATTACGTCAATTATTACAGTCATCATTATTATTAACGTTAGTAGTAGTGGTAGAAGTAATAGCTGTACTAGTACTATATTACAGGAATTTAGCAGATGCTCTTATCCAGAGCGATTTACGCATTTAATAAATTACAAAATTAATAAAATAAAATACATTATCTTATCCAGAGCAATTTATTTTAGCATTTTTAACATAGTATCCATTTATGACTTAAGGTGAAGTACCTTGATCAAGTGTACAACAGCAGTGTCCTACCTGGGAGTCCTACCTTTCGGTTACAAGCCCAGTTCCCTACCCATTATACTATAAAGCCGCCCAATACTACAGTGCCGCCCAATGTACTACAATGCTATTCACACTTGTGATGCTGCACCCAATAACTTCTCCATATGAATGCAGTTTGTTTTAACCATTTGAAGAGGTTTCTTGAAATGTTTTTTCAAAGTCAGTGTTCTCGAACTCCATAGCTTTCAATTACCAGTAGTGACTGTTACATCAGCATTAGAATTTTCAGTTAAGAACATTCTAATCACATATTTGTGATCTTGCACCTTAAAGGGTTACAAGTACTTACAGAGGCCTCGGACATGAGCACGGGGTGCAGGCTGGGTTCAGACTTGAAGTGCATCTTGTAGGTGTGATCCAAGATGGCCTGGAAGCTGTCCCAATCCTCAACTTGAGAGAGAAGAAACGTATGAATAGTGTGCACAGAAGAGGGAGGGGAGAAAAAGGGAAGGAGGGAGAGAGAACACAAATATGAAGAGTGCACAGGAGAGACGGAGAGAGAAAGATGAGTGAGGGACAAAGAAAGGAGAGGGAAGGAGAAATGACAGAGAGGGAGAAAGACAAAACGGACAGAGTGAGGAAGAGAGAGGAAGAGAACAAGGGTATACAGTTGTGAGAAAGGAGAGGAGAAAAAGAGAGCAATGGGGAAAGACATTAAAGGAGGGAGTCGAGAGGAAGGGAGAGTAGAGAGAGAGAACGGGAATTACAGCTAAGCCCATCATACTGAGAGCAATCTCAGATCTGGGCATGGACTTCACCCTGGGAATGAACGCCCTGGTGAACACTGCCAGAAACACTTACCTGGGCCTGTTATAAGTGCTTCTGGCGATTAGTGCTTCGGGAAGCTTCAACATGGCAATGAATGCATCAACCATTTAACGTTTTTTTTGGAAATGATTTTTCCAAAATTCTGAGTCAGCTCTCTAAAAATCCAGTGGTGATTGTTAGAACATTAGAACATTCAAATCACCTATTTGTGATCTTACACCTTAAAGGGTTATGGGACAAAGCACACTTCTCTCACCTGAATTATTAATTCTACAGATAAAATAAAGCAGCTGATGTGGGGGGGTGAAAGAAGCACTTCTTTGTGACTACAGCCCCCACAAGCATGTCTGACAGCAGACCTACTGTTATCGCATGACATAATTATGCCTTTTTGTACATATTTCTCAAAACTATTTAACATTAAACAAATTTACTTTGCCCTTAACCTTTTATTGTGGACCCACAGCTAATCTGGGACACATATATATGTGGAGCTTCTCACTGCATGTTCACTTCCACAATAGTTTTTATTTATATATATATATATACACACACACATAGGGCTATATATCTTTATTATTATTATTAGTTTATTTGTACATTGAAAGAGAAGAACATCATAGAAAGAATCCGAATATAACAGTGCAGGGTGGGGCCAGAAAACCGGGAGGGCTTATGGGGGGGCCTCACCCAACAAACAATGAAACAGAAAAACAAACATCATAAAAACATCAATAATACACCAAGATATCAATAATATCAGCACCCTGGACAGCTCAATATGAAAAATCAGTAAAGAAATAAACATTGCCTGAACCAATGGCAAACGTTGCCCTGCCCACATTTTTCCCACTGGGGTCCACACAAATGACGTAGCTGAGTCACACACACTAACCAGGTTGAAGAGACACGTAACTTACTCATTCCATTTTTCAAGGGTGACATGACCTCCATGTTTTCCCGCGCCACCCTTAGCTGGTTGGTGTCGATGTAGTAGGTGGTTCCACTTTGTTTGCTCTTTTCTCCGTCGGTCTCCATAGGAACGCTGCCATCTTCCCGGTCCAGGGTCACTCCGATCACCGTGGGGAAGTCAGCCTGTGCAATCATGCAGCATTATTTCAATCTTTACACACAGACACAAACGCGCACTTTAGCTTCCATTCAGAAACTCTGGAAAGAGATTACTAGAGTATCTTTAATCTCCACAACTACTGGCCAACAGCCATCTCGTAAAGGGGCAAGGAGGCACTTTAAAAAACTGACAATCTGAAATACTTTTTACCCCCATACCTTAGGACAGTCTTCTCCGGCATAGCCCGCCCTCACTGTGTATGATCCGATATCAAACACCAGGGCTCCAACTTCATCTGCAACAGAATTAAATTCACTCGTCTCGTCATCGTCAAGCTTACTACTGACGAATGTGTTTCCACCACACATATATTAACATGAGATTCATAAACATTGACCACTCTGTGAAATATTACAACCAATGAAAACTGAAAATAAGCAAAGGCAACTGTAACTGTTCCAGTTCTTTGCTCACTAAGTTACACTTCATGCTTGCTTTGCAAACATACTCCAGAAATGGCGTGGTAGTAAAGTATTACTACAATAATTATGATGACTCGAGCTAGCCAGCAGTTAGACACCGAGCTAAAATGTACTCATGATAAAGCAGAAAAGATGTTGGAACCTTGGTTAGCTAGGTAGCTAACGTTAGCTGTTTTGTGCGATTCGTCTCAGCTGCCTGGCCAGCATGGCATACAACCAGGTCCATCTATACATTGAATTTTTGTAGCGTAATATTACAGATCATAAATTCATAACAGTGCAACTGTGGAAACTTTTTATTCCAACGCAAAATCAAACAGCATCCTTCCTTGTCCAAACAGAGTTCCCATAATCCCTCGGCAGCACGCCTTCTTACCCCTGAGTAGTACGTTACAGTACCCACACCTAAGAACTGACTAAGTCACCATTTGAATTCAAATAAGCATTGCATGTTAAATTATCCAGTGACACGAAGGCCCGCAACAATATAGCGCAATGTTTGAGTAAGACGATGATAATTAGGTAACTAGCTAGCTTGCGTTATCAAACTGGGAACAACGTGGTGGTTTAATTCATTTTGCCCCAGAATTAAACTTACCTCCTCCATAAACGCCTCCACTCATCCTTTCCGTTGGCTAAATGTATAGTAAAAATTTGCAAACGATAACAATATTATGAAGTCACACAACCCCCCCAAACCCTTTTAATTCCAACAAAAGAAAATAACCCTCTTTGATTTCCTCCACTCGAGCCACCTAACATCCCCTATAATCAATTTCAGCCAATCAGAATAAGAAACACATTAGTCCCGCCTCTATTCCACAATTTTATTGGTGGATAATCAAAGTGTCACTATCAAGTTAGATTGAGAAAAAGGTCAGCGTTCTAAGGTGCGCTTCAAATTTAGGACAGGGAGAAATATAGGCTAAATGTTTTGAGCTTGTATTACAGTAATGCTTACAGACAAGGGTAGTAACGACAGAGAGCCAACCTGTCAGTACATCTATTGCTAAGTTGGCTCTGCTCTTAAAGCACAGGAAGAAAATAATAAATACTGTATTTAGCTTGTGATTTATATACGAACTTTATAGTTATGTTCATTGAATAGTTAAATATTTGACAGGGCTCATTATTATTATAAAAAACATAGGTTAAATTAATATCAAAAAAGCAACTTTTTGAATTTTGCCGTTTGCTTCCATAGCCGTACCATGTCCCTCCTCAATTGTCCCATGTAGTTTGCCCATATAAATTAAAATAATGGATTTACATGGGCGTTATTTTCAGGATTTGTTTTGAGCTTGTACATAATGCATAGTCTACAGTATTTCACAAACTGCTTTATTCCAAATTATGTTAGATTAAACATTTTATTAGACAAGTGATCATACATCTTATACAAAACGATACTGCAAATAATCATTGCTGATATCGGTATATTTAAAAGGGAAAAAAATATATATTTTTTTTATTATAAAAAAATAAAATTGGCTTAATTAGCAGCGCTGCATTCACAGGTAGTCACAGGTAGCTGCATTCAGTCGAAGAACACGCAGTAGGGGGGAAAGGCCCACTGTAATAATTCAGCCAACATTAAAAATCTTGCATTTTAATGGACATTTTGATAAATACCATCTGCTTTTAATTACGTCAGAAGCCCCACATCAGTTATTATAACAGGACATGAAGGATTTAAGCTTGGTAGGACGAAATGTACGAAAATGTCAAAAAGTGCTGCTCCTTTAAGAGATTTAAATGCCCCCCCCCCCCCCATTCCCCAATGCATTCACCGCCACCCCACTGCTTTGTTGTGGATCAGCTGTCTGTTGGTTTATTACGGCTCTTCCTTGCTACATCTCCACCCACACTGAACACATAGGAAGAACTGAAACCGTGCTCGTGTCGGCTTGAAAACCATCCACAAAAAGGACTTACTGGGTAGGCGCCTCTTTTGCTCCGGAACATTTGACAACTGGATAAGGTTAGTGCATCCATTTTCAACGTATTTATATGTTTTATCTATCTTCAGTCGATTGCGTTTATTTATGTGTATGGTACCAAACGAAGCCTATAAATTGACAGTCAAGTCAATGGTGGCCCGAAATTGTATCTGGCGGCTTCAAGGAGATACTGAGCCACTTGGGCAAAGACTGCAGAAGCACAGCTATGAGCACGGCTGAATATACTGTAAGGTGTGGTGTTTGACAGTCAGTTATTTTATGGTGCTGTTGCCTCCTGCTCTAGAGGGTGGGGACTGGGGAGTGAATAGGGCTGTGAGGTAGCCTATACGCTCGGACAGAGTTCAATGCAAAGGGACATATTTTGTCTCAGTCCAACACTTGAAAACCAGAAGGATGTGGTCCTTTAGCCTATCTGGTCTGTGGAACGGGATGTTTGATCCAGTTTTAGCCAGTTTCTTTATAACCGTGTTTATATTTCCAATATGGTAGTACACAAAACAGTAACCTACTATTCTTGCAACACTGTCTGCGAAATATCTAATTTAGCCTAATGGAGATAACAGAAAAATATTTCAGGTATTTTAAAAATTGGATTACCAAAGTGTTGGATTCCACATTCAAGTGTTCTTCACCCAGATAGGTGCAGTATTGCAATTACAGTACTTATGACCTGTACTGTTTTTCACGTCAGCACACAAGTGTGTAACTCAATAGGTGTGGTGGTACACACAACATGTAACTTTGCTGAACAGTTGAAAAAGAATGCTAAAGCACAACATATGAGTGTGTACTGCAGCAAGGTGCTTTATAAAAAATCACTGATGGAGTTACCAGTTGCTTGTGAAGGTCAACATGTTTGAACCTGGGTTTTCAACAGGGGGTCCGCAGACTCCTGGGGGTCCTTGAAGGTACTGTAGGGGGTCCCCGGCCAAACTTGACATGCAGTGAATATATATATACAGGTGCAACTCAAAAAATTAGAATATTGTGAAAAAGTTCAATATTTTTTGTCACTCATTTCAGAAAGTGAAACTCATATATTATATAGATTCATTACACATAGAGTGAAATATTTCAAGCCTTTATTTCTTGTAATTTTGATGATTATGGCTTACAGCTAATGAAAACCTAAATTCAGTGTCTCAGAAAATTAGAATATTTTGCTTTAACATATTTTTAAAGTATCATATTTAATATTTGGTCACATATCCTTTGCATGCTGTTACTTCCTGAAGTCTGTGACCAATCAACATCAAAAGACTCTCGATATCTTATTTTCAGGTACTGTTACAAGCGATACTATAACCTCTCTGCATTTGAACTGATCTCTATGGGAATTTGGGGGTGAGACTAGATTCAGCTGTAAATTACACTGGTACAGTATGGAACACATGGCTGGCTAAATGGCTGTAAGTCATCAAGGGTCTGAGCTATCGAACGAGCCCCAAACCATCACTCTGTTGCCAGATATGGAGTAGATGTGGATGGATCACTGCAAGGGTTATTTCTCCTGACTCATTTTCCTATAGAACTCTAGGGGGGAAAAAGTCAAGAGAAACAACCCTTAAAGGGATCCATCCACATCTACTCCATATCTGGCCACAGAGTGATGGTTTGGGGCTCGTTTGATACCTTAGACCAGAGGTGTCAAACTCCGCTCCTGGAGGGCCGCAGTGTCTGCTGGTTTTTGGTGAGTTTCAGCACAACTGATTAATTTAAGTCACTGATTGGCTAAGAAGCCCACACACCTTGTTCTCAATTCTTTAACTGGGTGCTGATTGAAAGGAAACCACAAATACCCGTAGAGACTGCGGCCCTCCAGGACTGGAGTTTGACACCCCTGCCTTAGACCCTTGATGACGTACAGCCATTTCGCCAGTCATGTGTTCGATACTGTACCAGCGTAATTTACAGCTGAATCTAGTCTTACCCACCAATTCTCATAAAGATCAGTTCAAATGCAGAGAGGTTATAGTATCGCTTGTAACAGTACCTGAAAATAAGATATCGAGAGTCTTTTGATGTTGATTGGTCACAGACTTCAGGAAGTAACAGCATGCAAAGGATATGCGACCAAATATTAAATATGATACTTTAAAAATATGTTAAAGCAAAATATTCTAATTTTCTGAGACACTGAATTTAGGTTTTCATTAGCTGTAAGCCATAATCATCAAAATTACAAGAAATAAAGGCTTGAAATATTTCACTCTATGTGTAATGAATCTATATAATATATGAGTTTCACTTTCTGAAATGAGTGACAAAAAATATTGAACTTTTTCACGATATTCAAATTTTTTGAGCTGCACCTGTATATATACAGTGCCCTCCACTGTTATTGGCACCCCTGGTAAAGATGAGTAAAAAGGGTTATAAAAAATTTACCGTTTGGTGAATTAGCTTAATATCACACTGAAAGAATTAGAAAAATCCAACCTTTAATTGAGAAAAAAAATCCCTCATCAAGACATAATTATTTTTAACAAAACCATGTGTGCCACAATGATTGCCACCCGTGCATTTATATATAGAATAAAATAATCATTTTTAATATTTGGTCACATATCTTTTGCATGCCATGACTTCCTGATGTCTGTGACCCAACAACATCAAAAGACTTTTGATATCTTATTTTCTGGTACTCTTACAAGCGATACTATAACGTCTCTGCATTTGAATGGATCTCTATGGGAATTGGGGGCTGGGACTAGATTTAGCTATAAACTATGCTAGAACATTCTGGAATACATGGTTGCTAAAATGGCTGTAAGTCATCAAGGGTCTGAGGTATCAAACGAGCCTCAATCCATCACTCTGCTGCCAGATATGCAGTAGATATGGATGGATAACTTTAAGGGTTGTTTCTCCTGACACATTTTCCTATTGAACTGTATGGAAAAATAAGTCAAGAGAAAAAACCCTTTAAGTTAAGATCTTTCTAATTTTCTCAGTGTAAGATTAAGCTAATTGTCATTAGTACATCTTGAAGCACATTTCTTTCCTCATGTTGACTTATGGGGTAATTTCAGTTGACAGTAGGTGTATATATATATATATATTTCTTTTTTTGAAAAAGAAGAATGAGAAGCCAGTTAGCTTTTTTTAGTCACATAGCATTGTATCTTATTTACAGTGAAATGTATTGCAGCTCAGAACATATTCCATATTGTTGATGTGCGTTGAGCTGTCACCTCCCACAATCTGAGCAGGGCAGTGGGAATCCCCTGGATCTCCATTTTATGCCCTGCTCTCACTTCTCCTCGCAGTTAATTTCCATTACAGCCGCTAACCCCAAGGTCTCCGTCAAATGCTTCTTCTACTAAGTCTACTTTCCCTCCGCTAAAATGTAAATTCAATTTGCAAATAAGTTCTTTAAACAAGTTGCTCTCAGGCATGCTGTGGTGTACCTAGGCTGCAACCTGGCGATAAAGGAAATCCCAGTGACAGTTTACAGTAACAGACCAGGCTCACAGCAGGCAAGGATTCTGGAACATCATTAAAGATGCAAGTAGCTTCTCATAAATGGTTGTGTAGTTACGTCATACCTATATTTAGTTTCATTGGCTATCTCTGGAGTGACCAGCATGAGTAACATCGGCATAATTATGTAACCTATAATCAATATTTAGAACATTACATTGTCAATAAGAGTGCTGTTCACGCATATTGGTTGCATATGTGTCGCAGTGTAAAACTCGGGGTTGTGTTCCCAAACACACCTACACAACACGTGTGCTTCAATTGGCCGCGGTGCATTTGGAGTGACGCTTCCCCCAGAATGCAGCGGTGCGTTATCGGCGTCACGGCCCCTCGTGTGCGAGCCTTTAGCGCGGCGTGAGCGGCGTTATCGCGGCGCGGGTGATGACACTTCAGCGGGACCTCGCTGTGACAGAGGCTCTTTCATGAGCCAACAATAGCACCAAGTCAAGAGAGGGACCAGAAGATGGGCGGAACGGAATGGATCGAAATGATGATCCCGCACAGGAACATTGTTTTAAATGCTGTCGCGTTTCTCCTTTAATATTGGCCTTTTGTGTTATGTCATCAGGTGGTGATTTGCAAAAATCCTTGATTATAGGCCGTCTTTAAATTATTTAAACGTCTAGATTCTGTTCATTTGGACTGAGACTGTAATCGTCTTTTGTGAGAACAAACCACACGTACCCATTCATACTTCTCATTCTTTTAGCTTGAATTATTACTGTTTGTCGTCATAAAGTGGTATATAGGGTATTATTAAATATCCCAACATTAAGTCTCAAAATGGATGAAACTGAAATTGGACTTAGTTTCAGACACAGAATAAGCTCAGGGCAAACAAGGGTAGGCTACGACGCCCAACGACTTTGCTTGGTTTGGTCTTGTTGTAATGTCGCGTGTGGCCAAGACCCAAACACTGACGTGTCTCGATTAAAGTCCTTGTGATTGATGGGACTCAAATTGTCCAGCAATACTTGGAAATATGGAAAGGACAGTGCACCAGTGTGAGTATATTTGAACTCTAATCTGTCATCTCATGATCTGTCATAAGAGGAAGATGCTACACGAGAGTCTCACGTCTTTTAAGTCACATTAGTCCTCTCCAAGTGAGCCTTTATTGAATGATCCATTATGCATAGCTGCTCTCACTCTCTGTGGTATTTCTCCTATCTACTTGACGTCAGTTGCCATTTGCGAGGGTTGCCGAGGCAACGGCCAGCCTCCCCTGGAGATATGCTTGGTGGATATGACTGAGTCGGTTTTTCTTTTTTAGGTTTAAATGTGTGTGTACATGTGTTTAATTACATTCGATTTAAAGGCCGTTACAAACCCAAAAAAAAACACTACCAACAACAATAACAATATTATACATTCTACATTTTTTTGTGCATATTTATGTGTTAACATACTGCTTTGTGGTACACTCCTAGTATTTCTTACTACTTACAGTTTTTAACAGTAACTAGGGGATATATCGGCTTAATGTAAGCCTATATAATGGGGCCTTTTAATACTCTATTTGTCCATTTGTAGAGCATTCCACAAATATACTTTCTGCTTTAATTTATTATCATTCGAAATATACCTTGGGAACCATTCTAAAGGTACCTTTCCTCTAAATTCTTCTTTTTTATGCCTCAATTATTAATCCTTGCGCAACAGCATTGTCACATTTGCCTTAGAACATTTTAAACAATTATTGCTCATAGTCTGTGGGTTGTGTATAATATTCTCTGCAGTAGACCTTGGTCTAAGGCTACACCCAATATGGCTGCCAAATGCATTTTACACATACAGTATGTCAGTATCTATTTAGAGCTTCTGTTCATCCTTCTCCCATTTATCAGGCACGTAAACAGACTAAAGATGTAAACAGACTGCTTGTCATGGTTATTGGTCGATTGCCACGCCCATTCACACACTGTATGATTGCACAATGGGATTTTTCCATAAACCTTTCGCTGTATTTTCCTGATTGTGATCAAATATGGCAAACCGATTGGTATGAAGTCATTTCTGGTTCCTTCCTGAGGTCATAAACCATGCCGATAATATGACAATCAAACCTGCTTAAAATTCAGGCCATTAGCATTTACTCATTCATATAGTTTTCCATTCGTTTGCCAGTTATTATTCGGCATGAGCTCTAGTTCAGCACACACTGGTCATAGTTTTGTAAGTCTCTATCCACAACCAAATTTGCGGGCTATGTATATGCAAAATATGATCTTTGACGTCAGAAAACTTTAGATTCTCTCGCACATTGTTATATTGGGCTGTGATTTTGCACATTTGCTGGCCAGTCGCAAGATGTGCAAAATATTTATTTTGTTTTGTTGGAGTCCTAGGCTTCACCTATCAGAGAAAGGGGTCAATTCAATTTAATTTCAGTTGAAATGAATAAAAATTTAATGAATGTGTTGAAAAATGCCCATAATGTTCTAGAGATTTAAAAATGTAATTAAATTTAATTTCAGCTAATTTATTGAATTGACTTAATTTAATTAAAAGGAAATTGACTCCAACACTGGTACTTTATGCCCACGAAACATACATTTCACATTATATAAATAACGTCTCACAGCACCTACTTATTCCACTTAGATCTGGAACGAACATATTCCATATGAAGACGTGAATTATGTAGCATTTATTCACAATTATAAACATTATTAACTTTTTTTCTATGCTTTGCTGCTGACTCTTGTATCCGTACATACATTTAAAATGCTTGTGTTCATCTATCAGCGTTCACAATGCACACAGTGGCAAAAGCCATGTCATGTTGCATTAATGACCTGCATTAATGACACAATCACAAATGCAGGCTTCTCAAATGCATGTCTTTAGAGAGAAAAAATGTAGCATGTGCAAACCGAGTCTTCTGGAATTGTGAGCCCAGGGTTTAATGCAATGTGATTTGGTCATTGAGAAGTCTTGAGTTGGTGCTCGTGAAAATGATCCCACTGTCGAATGCATGTACAAGCTGAGCCATCAGGGACAAAGGAAGACGTGCAGTCGTGATACCTGCTTCGAACAAGAGGGCTATTTATAGCTCCCACTGCTTCTAATTTTAGAAGGAACGACTGCTGTGTTCTTTTTTTTTTGACTTGGGGGGTGATCTTTTTTCTCGTCTGGTCTTTGTTTGTTTCCGAGCGATCAATCACAGGAGGTGATCGGAGAAGGATGTGCTGCTGAACTCTATTGACTAAAATGTTGGTTTGCCTGATTAATTTAAGGAAGGAAACATTGGCAACTTGGCAGGGTTCCTCACCAGTACAATCAATTCAATTAATTTCAATTCAATTTTAGTTGTATAACATTTTTTAAGGGCATTGTCACAAAGCAGCTTTACAGAGATCCAGGCCTGGACAGATCTCTCCTTCAAAACCATTGTAAAAAAAACTGAAGCAGGTCAGATATACTGTAATCTGTGCAATCTGTCTGAAACACACAACCCAAGTTAAGGACAGAACTCATGAATTGTAATGCCATTTTCAAGCACTGGATTTATAGCTGGATTCCATATAGTCGTTGTCTGATATGCTCAGTAGCTGGACCAATAACCCTGTTCTCTAAAATTCAGAGCTTAACATTCTCCTCACTGAAGTGGTTCTCAACTTGTGGCACAATTTGCATAAAGATGCAGTCCATTTGCATGAAACGGTCACAAACATGTTTTTTTTCTCCCCACAATACAAAATAAATAGTAAAAACATGATTAGACATGGAAGGAGGTGTGGTTGCATTCTTCCTGATGCGTTCAGAATACAGAGGCAGAGTTCACATTAGGGAACACGTGGAGTAACACTGTTCTGTATTACGGCTTTTGGAAAGGTGCAATGTCAGCCATTTGATGCACTGACGGTGTCAACAGCCATTACTTTTTTTTCAGGGTGTTTCACCTGTGTCATTACACAGTTCTCAGCAAACTTCCTTATTTTGTTAAGTGGTGCTGAAATAGCCCCCCCCACTACAACTGCTCAGGTGGCCGCCATTGCTTAAACTAGCACAGCAATTTGTTGTTGCCAAGGTAACACTCTAGTTCCTTTTTGGGTGTTTTCCTTTGAGGGATGTAACAGAGGAGATAGTAAAATACATGTTTTTACAAGTGTATAAAAACTGGAGATATAGCCTTGCTTTTGCATATAATTATACCAGCTTAAGAGCATGAAAGCAATCTATTCTGTATAATGTATATCAATTTAATTTTTTTTTTTTAAAAGTTACCACAGTTTCTGAAGTGAATCTGTATGGTGTACTGTACCAGCACACTAGTGTTAGCCAGAAATCCTTCTCTGACCACAAAACATGTGTCTGTTCTGGGTTTTATCCTGTGATCTAAAGTGGGGGCAATTGGTGTACCGTGAGGTGAGTGAGTGAGTGAGTGAGTGAGTGAGTGAGGTGTGTGAGTGAGGTGAGTGAGTGAGGTGAGTGAGGTGAGTGAGTGAGTGAGTGAGTGAGGTGAGTGAGTTCTCAGAAACAGTTTAGTTTTATAGTATGCAAGTATTGTGTGTATAGTATATAATATCACAAAAACCTTAATTCATGATTTAGAACATGAGTTCCCCTGTGACAATATAATTTAAAAATAATAATAATTTTGATTATTTTTGAAACCTTTTTTTTTTTTTAAGAATGTTTTGTGGTAGTACCAACCCCGATTCCAAAAACGTTGGGACAATATGTAAAATGCACATGAAAGCAGTGATTTGTGAATTCTCTTTTACATATATTTAATTGAAAACAGTACAAAGAAAATATATTTAATGTTTTACCTTATCAACTTTATGGATTTTTGTAAATATACACTAATTCCAAATGTGACGCCTGCAACACATTCCAAAAAAGTTGCGATGGGGCAAAAAAAAAAAAAAAAAAAGACTGGGAAGTTCAAAAAACACCTGTTTGGAACATTCCACAGGTAAACATGTGATGCTATCAAAAGACTCTTGATATCTTATTTTTAGGTACTCTTACAAGCGATACTATAACCTCTCTGCATTTGAATGGATCTCTATGGGAATTTGGGGGGTGAGACTAGATTAAGCTGTAAATTACAAGGGAATAATTTGGAACCCATAGTTGGCTAAATGGCTGTAAATCATCAGGGGTCTGAGGTATCAAACAAGCCTCAAACCATCATTCTGCTGCCAGATATGCAGTAGATATGGATGGATCACTTTAAGGGTTGTTTCTCCTGACTCATTTTCCTATTGAACTCTATGGAAAAATAAGTTTTGCTCATGTCCCAACCTTTTTGGAACGTGTTGCAGGCATCAAATTCGGAATATTTACAAAAATCAATAACGTTGATAAGGTAAAACATTAAGTATCTTTTCTATGTACTGTTTTCAATTAAATATATGTGGGAGAATTTACAAATCACTGCTTTCTGCTTTCATGTGCATTTTACATACTGTCCCAACTTTTTTGGTATTGGAGTTGTAGATAGAAGGCTATTTAATCTTATACATTTGCATAAATATGAGGTTGTGACTTACTAAATGGATCATATACAATTCTAGCCAAAAAAATAAATAAACACAAGCACGTTTTGTATACAGGAAGATACCTGCTGGCTTGGATTAAAGCTACAACAGGTTAACTAGCAAGAGCCTCTGTGCATTATAGCCCTTATTCTGATACCCTCAATGCACTTTTACTCAACCCGGATTTGGTCAGAATGTGGTGCAGTAGATGCATGGTGCATCATTTCCTTTCGGGATTACGCAGAAGGAACCACTGCCGTTACCAACATTGCCTGTTACTGCGTTATCTGCTAATCTGGCCACAAATCTCTTTATCTTCATGCCACGATGGCAATCCCTTGCATATGTTTCCTGACGAAGGGCACAGATGGTTGGATTAATCCATCCGTATGACATAAAGACTTGCAGAGCTGCGGGGCAGCTGCTCTGAACCAGTGTCCACAACCTTGTATCCAAAAAGACTATAGCTGGGGCCAGGCCCAAACATCTTTGCCAGATTGAACGTGCTGGCATAGAAATTATGGATGGTCAAATAACAATTCTAAAGATTATTTTTAGTGACTATTTACTTTAATTGTATATGAGAGGGTGGAGGTGTAGGGGGGGTTAATGACCAACAGAAGCCAATCAATATTGACAAATCATTGCCATTGATCAAATATTTACTGTAGAATTATGAGAAATACATGTTTATATTCGATTGAACTTGATACATTTGTGCACACCTGTGGGATGTCTCATCACAGCTTAGTAGTTATGGGTCACATGGTCATTTTTAATTATAAAAATTCAGTTTCAATTTTGACACTTGCAGGACATGTTTTATTAATCACTCATATGACACCATGAATGATTTGCATTTTTGTGCCCAGTCCCTAACAGTGACTGTTGCTTGAAATGACTTAACCTTTGTAAATCGACGGTACTATGAGCAGTTTGACACTCTGATTCTAGTCCGCCCACTTTTTGGAGATGCGATTTGATAATAAACCAATGGTCAGTTACCACTTCTGACAAATTATAGTCTTGTGTAGGTGGGGCTTAGCTATACACAGACAAAAAAATAAAAAACATCTTCCATGGCAAAGCACCTTTACCCTCTGTGTACGTCATGTGCTCTAGTTTACTTCCTGCAGCTTAAAACTCAAAGCTAATGTTACCGTAACCTGAGGGTATTAACTGTTTCTGCTGTTGACAGGGGGTGTCTTTCTTTCAATGGTAAAGTTCTGTATAATGTATAATCAATATGCCCTGCTGATCTGTAAGTCAACTAGGTTTTTATAGTACCACTGTTTAGCTTCCCCTGCTATACCTCCATGACGGACCTGCTTATTTGTTCATACTGTTTATGTGCGTCATTTAAACATCTGCTTTGATCACCATTGCAGTAAATGTATTATTATCACATACAATAAATGTTGCGTGTGCTTAACATGTATTGACACAATTCCAGCATTATAAACCTGATTGAACAGAAGAGCATCTAAAGAGAAAAAGTGCCTATGCGGTATACTTATATCTATGTTGAATATAGAATAGAATGACTTTTATTTTCCTGATAGGGAACTTCAGTTGTAGCCACCTGCAATGACAAAAAAGACATAGACAGTGGGGCAGACCCACAACACACAAACAAACATATCAAATAATACAGCCAAACGTCATGATTAAAAATAGCCCTCGCTGTCCCAAATATGCACTGTGAATAAAAGTTGACCATAGTATATATGAAGCTCTTGTTTTTTAAAACTGACATTTAATCTGGAGACTAGAAGATGATGAACACAAACACAAAAAAAATTATCCCTCACTACGTGAGAGGTAACAAATCTAGGATGCAAGTCAACACAACTGAACCCATCCCATTTATGATAACTTGCATGTTGAAGCTTGAAATAGCAGTGTTAAGTGGGATGTCGGTAGTGACTAATGCTATAGTTCCATTGAGCAACACACCTCTATAGGGAATATAAATACACTGACTAATTTGCTCGATTCCACCCATATGACAATATGCCTGGACAAAAATAATAGTTTCTATATGAAAATCTGAAAAGGGCAATCTTTGTACAGGACAATTGTGGCCAAACCTCTTTAGCATAAATGACAGATCTGTGAAGTATTTCTCCTCTCATCTGCGTGCTACTGCAGATATTGTGGGGGCTTCACCAATGAAGCTTTGCGTGGCTTTACAGGGAAAATTGTTTTGCGAAAACTCAGTGGATCGCTGATTTTCCAGGGAGGATCATTGCCCTTTGTTATACTAGGAAACACATGGGCCTGCATTCAATCAACATTGATCCTAACTTTTACAAGTATTACACTTTTTATTCACAAACTCAGTTTTGTCTTTGTTAGAGCATTCAATATACTGTTACATAATCCTTTAATTTTTGTTGTTATTTTATACATTTATTTGAGTCTTATCCAGAGTAACTTAGAAAGCTTTAGCAGGTTCAAAATATAAATAACAATAAGCAGTAGTTGTTTATTATATGAATTTTAAGTGAATGCATACAACCATCTTAGTGCTCCAAAAATAACATCAGTTGATCACCTGCAATTTAAACAATATTGCTTGTGATTCAAATAATACTCTTGGGAGGTAATTAGCTTTTTTCTTTTTCTTTTTTTAAATTTAATCTTTCCTTGTTTTGAGGAAAAAATTATCTGAGAAAACATGGTTGCTTTCACCCCCACCAAATAATCTACTTGGTGAATATATTAAATGTGTCTTGAACTGGTTAATGTTTTCTTTGTAGATGACTGAGTTCATTTATTTAAAATAAATAAATTAGAGTTAATCTTACCCCCCTCATGTCAATCCAGAAGGAAAGCAGGAGCTGTGCTCCTTTGATGTCCCCCTCATTGATTATGGCTAAACCTCTCCCACTGTTTCCTTTCATTGGTCACATTAACAATTCAGGAGTTCCTAATGGGGGGAAAAATCCTCTTTTAAAGTCCTTACTTATCCTTTTAAAGCAGACAGGGGCCAACCCCATCTGCTTCTGTATGCAAAACTACATTCAAAACTGTACAGTTATTTTCATATTATAAAAGGAGCATGCAATCAACCAAACTATGCCCTCCATATGATAAAAGTATAAAATCGAAATGCATAACAAGCCAATATAGCTATACAATACAATCAGCAGAATTTTGCAACACCAGTTAAAAAAACAACACCAAATTTAAGTATATGGCATGAACTATTATCTCAACATTTTGAGACTGAAGTTAGATGCATTTTAATTCGCTTTAATCAGTGTTGATAATAATTTTTATTAAACCGCCATCTCATTTCTGAAGTAGCCTAAGATGATTGAGATGATTATGGTCCAAGAATACAGCTCATTCATTCGAAAAATAACTACGTTAAGTGACAAATTTTTTCTCGAAGATACGGACGATAAATTACGGGTGAATTCTGATAACATAATTATGTGTTTTGTGTTAAATATTCTCAAACAAAGACAACGTGCCATAGCAGTTCACTGAATGACCATCCACAATAATCAAATGCTTAAACGTCCTTTGAAGATGCAGCCTTGTTTGTATGCTAGCTGCATGTCCTGAAATATTAAATTTATTGGAATTTGAATTTGTGGAAAAGCTGAACCAACGAAAATGTAGAACAAATATGGGGGGAAACCCCTCAATGTTGCATGAGAGCAATGCAACCGTGGAAGTGCTGCCCATTGTTCTGCAAGCCGGAGCGCCACACTTGAGATGTTGGATTTTCACAGCGCAGTGGAATATCACCATATTTTCAGACTGCGCCGAAACAAAGACAAAAATGATAAACCAAAATATATTCTGTACACAAAACAAAACGCCCAGCGCGTCACTCTTTGATGAAAATGTATTTTTGTTCATCAACAATAAAACACATTTCCTGTTTCCCGTCCTGCTTTCATTTTGTTGAGGCAGCTGACAGACAATACCATTCCTCTGTAGGTTAGGCAAAATGACTCTTCGGCATATTTCAGGACAGTATTTCATACATTCAGACGTGAAACGGTCCGACGAATGCCGCGCACACAATTTAACTGACAAATATATGGGAAAAATCAATGTGTGGTCTCCGGTGTGTAAAATAAATGTTCTGTAAAATAGCCATTCTTTCAGCGCACCCCTCCGCGCAGGCTGTTGCCAGGTCCCCAGTTTCTGTATGGGTGTGGTGATCAGATTGCTGGGCAAAGATTGAGTCAAACCTTGTTTGAGTTAATGTTGCCTGGCCTTACAAGGTATCCAAAACACTGAACACATTAACTGAGAGATTTTAACGTTTCAGTCACTACAGGGGCCATGTGTGTGATCTGAAGGATTTAAAGACGCGATTGGGAAGGCCCGTGGACTTGCTCAGAAGCCCAGTTCAGGTAATGACATGTGTGTTAAATGGAGCTGGCTTTGCTAACAGATTCTGTTTGAGTTTTCTTGTGCTCTTTATATTTACTGCTTCGATTCTCGATACAGACTAAGTTATATGTTCGCCCTTTCCCAATGTGGAGTGATCATATGCTCTTTAATGTTGGATTTGGTGTGTTGTACAGGAAACGTGTGTCTGCACTTTGACAAGTGTTTTTCACCATTGCGTCTAACGTTAAATAACCTAGCGTTGGCTAATTAGCAAGCAGCGCGAGCGTTTAGTTGGTTTTCCACGGCACGACTCTAATGTTATTTGGGCAATTCAGTAAATTAGCTAACATTGCACAGGTTTAACATTTCAATGTGTTTTGTTAGCCAAAATATCTGTGTAGATATAATAACGCTATTTAGCTGTTGGCTAACGGTAGCTATTTAATGAAAGCGCGGCCTTGCGGTTCAGTCAGCAGCGAATCCAGCGACAAGAAAGTCGGTGTCATTTATATTAAGGTAGCTAGCTTAGCTAACATTACTAGCTATCTAGCCCAGTTATATTGTTCCTCGATGCAGCTTCTTAGTTATGACATTTATGCGCAGTGGCTATAATTGTGATGTTTATTTGTCGCTTACGTTGTATGTGTGTGCATTGTCCATGCGTACAAGCTTCACGTTACATTAATATCGAGCATGGCAGCCTGCTTTAGCACTGATTTTGCATCAATAATTCAACGGTAACGTTAGCTAGCGGGAGAGAGCATTTTGCACGTATAGCCGTAATTTCTACTCTCAACTTTGAAGGCCATAAATAAATATGTTTTGGTCACAGTTGTCTATTTATTGTAAATGATACGTCTTTGCTAACTGTCTATTCAGCTAGCTAACGTTAGGATAGAAAATATTAGTCGAGAATCGGAAAGGACTAATAATGACAGACGGCTTTAAAATGCTGCTAGTCACAGTGACTATGGTGGTGTTTGTTATGTTGGAATTTCATACTCTTGGAAGCTGTAACCTTATATACAATTATAGGTCTGTCTAAATAAATTATACAGATTATGAATGGTAAACTTCAATATTTATACAAACAATATTTTAGTAAAATTGACCTTGATCTTCGTACAATAGCGATTAATTAATGGTAAAAGTGCGTTAAACGGTCAAGGTCATCATTAACAAAACAAAACAAAAGTTCAACAATGTCATGATCTACTTACGATCCTCAATATTTGAAGTTTAAGGTGGGAAAAAAGTGATGTCAGTTCTTGGAATAATGTGTTGGATAGAGTCACTCGTAGGGCTGTGTAGCACCAGGAAGTTAACTGAGAGAAGTACTGTTCACACCTTGAACAATTCTGGGAACAGTAGTTGTCTTCTCTGTTACCTGAATATTAATGCTTTTTTGAATTCAGGGTGGCCTATGGTAATTATCTAATACCAACATGACAAGAAAACAGTGATGCCTATTGTCATGGTTTTTATCTGGCTATCTGCCATTTATTCTGGAAAATCACCTGTGGCATATTTCAGGAATTCAAGATTGGCAGCTATTTCAACAGAAAGAAAATTAACTTCCAATAAGGGAGACGCTGGGTGCCATCTTGAATTCTTATTTTATTATTACGTAGCATCATTGCAAACATCCAACTGACAGTATGAAAAGGTCTGTTTTGTATGAAGTGTTTGGTAGTGTACTGTTAACCAGCAGATTGCTGTTATTTTTTAAATCACAACTTCTGGCATTGACTTCCAGATATTTGAAATATTCAGACCAGGTTCACACCAGGCCAGTCAGGCTTTGCTTAATGTTCCCTCATTTTAATGCATCTGTTTTATCATGTTATATTTTCTGTCCGTCAGTTCCATTCAGTAACTGTCTGCATCAATAAGAATTGAGGTGGATGTTTGGGCTTTTTCTTTTTCACCAACAGGTGCTAACCTCCTGATGTAATCAATGTTGATAGCATTGTTCATTGATGATACCAGAAGATGAGTTTCACAAAAGCCTACCAGATATGTGTTTGGCAACAATAAAACTATACATTCTTGAGAAATTCTTGTACATTTTGGCCTTAAAGTTATTTTGAATGTTAAGAGAAATTTCACAGCACCTTGCTTCAGTGTCGTAGCTAATTGTTCTCATCCTAGCTTCAAGAGTGAAGACATTGATAGGTTTATGGGGATTGGCTAGGAATGTCTATAATTTGGTTCAAGAACATTCTGCATTTTTTGGAGGGAGGGGAACAATTCTGTCCATGAAGTGTTGCCATGCCCAGATTATGTTAATTTCTGATGTACATTTTTTTACTTGAACTGAGGAAATGTCTGATTTAGTTAACTTTTGTTTAAGCACAGACTTTGCCTTGAACTGAATCAGAATTTATCTGGTCAGCCACTTTTTGTGAAATCATAGTCTGGCCAAAATAAGTAGTGTTATTGTTGGGCATTTTTTAAAATGAGGTCTCACTTAGTAGCAGCCTTCGTTTACATTAGATTTTGTCGTTTAACATACACTCTTATCCAGATTGACTTCATTTATTTACTTGCAATGTAAATTTATACGTTGCATTTATGCATGTATATTTATGCAATTGTGGCCAGTAGCGCCACAGGGTAACACAAAATTGGCTCTAGTTTTTCTCACATAGGAGGGCTTCAGTCGACCAGGGCCGGGTTTTCCCATAACGATCAATCTTACCGTGAAGTGCGATTTCAACCAGCGATTCTACAATGGCTCTTTAATTTGTAACACGCGTTTCCCAAAACAGTTCTTAAAGCGTGAACGCGCAGTCACCTCTTAAGTGCTATACTTAACCAGAGGTGTAAAATCCGGGTTCAGAAAGTAAAAGGTCCTCCCCAGTATTTAGTTCCAATCACCTGGATTTGCTCATTTGCACAATTCTTCAGCCAGGAGGTAGAACTAATTAGTGAAATCAGCTGGAAGAAACACAGAGCAGGAATTTTCCTCTCTGATCCCTGGATTTTACATCTCTGTACTTCTGTCTGTGGTGCTGCTGATACGGGAGGAGGGGGGCGATAGATTGGGAGACGCGAACCCCACTGTGATGTCCAATAAATGGCTGGTTTGGCAAGTCAAAGTTTCTTTTGAAATAAAATGTTTTTCCTACTGATTTTACTTGGCTCAATATTATTTATGTTTAGGCCTATTTAAGGAATAGCTTTTATGGGTAATTTCCAAATATATAAAAATACGCAAATTAAAAATAAATAAATAAACATAGATATTGTTGCATCTAATATCACTAACAAAACAATCAGTGGTTATGGTAACCGTAAAATGAACACTAACACAAAAAATCTAATAAAGTATGTGATTTATGGGCTTCTAAAACGCACTTAACCGTCAAGGACTGGTCTGGAGTAATCATTAATCTACAAGCATTTCTAAGAGCGTCTTAAGCAGAGGTCACGCTAGGATTTTAAACTGCCGGCCAGAATGTACGGAAGGATTATGGTTTGTCGGACATATGATATATAAAAAAATCCATATCTATTTTCGGTGCATGAATGACAGGCAGGTGCATTTAATGATGTTGTCTAACAACATATGTTACAGCATAGTATTATAGTTTGGACGGAAAACTATTTTAAAATAAAGGAATAATATAAAAATTTAATCTAACAGCTTCGCCTTGCGCAAGCGGATAAATTACATTAAAATCGTGCATTTGGGGTGCGTGACTGCGTGCGTGACTGCGTGCGTAATGTTCTCAACAAAATAAGGTGTCTTGATTTTGCATCATTAGTTTATTAGAACACATTTTTCTTCAGAATAACGAGCAATAACCTAATTTTGAATAACGATTTTAACATTTCTCTTTTGGCTACTCCAAGGCAAATTGCAGAGTTGCGGAAGATGCTATAAGGAAAAGAGCCAGCAACAACACTTGACAATTGGGATCCGACCTAACGTTAATGAACAGCGCTTTCGGGAAAGTCAGACCAGAACAGTGTAGGCTATTGATTTAACAAGGGGGAAAAATGCTGATTATATCAAGCTCATAGCCTATTAAGTTCAAGTAGCCTATGCCTACTGACAGTTAAAAACTGTCTTTTTATAACTGGCACAAAAAAAAAGCAATCCATATAGGCTTCTTTCATTTGCGACGATGCTTCATTTCATGGAAGTGAGCAGCTGCTGATTTGAAATCGAATGTCTAGTAAGTTTTAGCGCAGCTTGAGATACGCATTAGTCGTGTAACCTTCTCCTCCTGCAGGCGACTTCTGAGTGCGGTTTTGATCCGGTTTTGGAGCGAGAATCAACACTCTTCTGGCACACTTGACACAGGAATGACACATGCCATCTTTGCCACCTTCGCCCAGTCTGGATAAATGCCGGGAAATTCTCAGATCAAAACTTCACAGGCTGACACTTTTGAAATAGCAGATTTCGTGAGAGTAGCGTTGTCTGATTTGCGGTGATAATAGGCCTAATGATAAATTGCTGTAGTTTTGAGACTAAATATGTTAAATTACTATATTACAAAGTAAAAACATTTTTAGTTTTTTTACCTGCCCGAATGTCCGGAGGCCTTTGTCATAAAAAAACGGTCAAAATCTGAAATTTCCGGCCTAACGCAACCCCTGGTCTTAAGTTAAGATGCTTTTGGGAAATGCATCCAAAGTTCAAGAAGCTTCGTACGAAGGGTTTTACGCCCGTCTTAGCCTTGCAATGCTTTTGGGAAATGCACTCGATGATGGCATCTGATCAGGAACCAGTGACCCCTGCTGGTGGAACGGGTGGTTGCAGTTCACCCTTGAGCTGCACATGAAGCGTCATCCTCCAACTCATGTCTGTGCGAGCGAACTGCAGTGTGATGAGAAGTTGCCCTTTGTATTTTGTGCTTCAGTGGAGGTTGCAGTCTTGAGTTTCTCTCAGGGCATGAAAATAACTCACCCACTGGCCAGAGTGGCTTGTGGATTCTAAAAATCACCAGCCATTTTCAAGCTTTTACCAGCCACATTACGTTTTACAAAATAACACAACCTGCTTGGTTACCTGCCAAAGTGGCTGCTACAGTAGAAAATCTTACCAGCCACAATCAAAATTACCAACATTTGGCTGGTGGTGGGTGTTAATTTCAAACCCTGGCTATTATATATATACATGGTTATAGAGCGGGGGGTCATCCTCCAACCAGCTACGCTCACCTCACCTGGTTTTTGGGTCCGAATTGGTTACTCTACAAGGCCTGGAGTGAATACCTGCTTTGTTTCTGGAAGCGTTTGTGTTTTTACGGGAAGGTTTGTGTGAGAGCGGCCTGTTCGGTACAGAGCCTTGAGTGCTATCTGGGGTTTTTTGGCGTCTCTCGCTACACTGCAGTAGCTCGATTCTGGTGTTCGGCGCAGGACTACCTTAAAAAAAGAAAAAAAAAAGAAGCCTTCGTCCCCTGCAGATGCTGAGAGAACCGAAGAGTTCCAGAACAAAAGTGGCGTGATCTACTGGAGAAGGGTCACTTCCTGCTTCTTTTTTTGTGGAGGGCAGGGCAGAAAAAAAGGGCTGGGGGGCAGGGCTGCTATAACTGTTACATGTCTGTTATTTAATAGCCTATATTCTACGATGATTCAGTGTCTGACAGTTATAGCCAATTCTGATTTGCCACCTCTGGCTGCTTTCATACAAACTGAACTGATTAGACCATGGGTTTTCAGCAGGGGGCCCTTGAAGGTGCTGTGGGGGGGTTCCCCGGCCAGACTTTATATTCAGACTTCATGTTCAATGACTAGGCCTATATATAGATTTGGAAAGCTATTTCAAATTAAAAGGTTTTAAAAAAATAAAATAATAATTGAAATAAATAGACGTGTATTTAGCCTACGATGGGGGTGCCCTGGATGCCTTTGAGCCTGGTGAGGGGGGGGGGGGGTCTCTTGATCAGAAAAAGAAGAAAATTGACTTGACCATGTTTGTCCCTATGAGCCCACACCCTGAGCTGGCCAGAGGATAATGGTCTCCCTCTCCCTGGGGCCTCCCGGTGTTTCTTCATACACGCTGTTCAGGGAGTTTCTGCCTGCCACTATCGGCTTCTTTTTGTGGGGGTATAGGTCAGGATCAGGGCACACTGTGAAGCATATTTGGACATGTTCTTTATAAAACGTGCTACATACATAAAATTGAATTGATTGACTGAAAAAAATATTTGGTTTCAGACCAGTGTAACAGTCCCAAGTCTCTTGGGACATCATAGTTGTAATTTCAGTACCTTTCAGTTTGGGATTCATTCAAGTGTTTTTCTATTCTTGCAAATGCTGAAGAATGGACCAGTAGACTACAATATTGCCTTTGAGTATTAATATCAGCATCCTCATCTTATAAAATAGTTAGATTTTTTCTATTGTCTGCCAAAAATCTGTTTTAAATCTTAAATGAGGACTTCTAACGTTATATTAAGTGTAACATAGCCTAACCATTATTAGGCATATTCTGAAGGACTTTACCACATATTGTGATCTGCATATTTATTGCTGAAAATCGAGTCATGCGTACGTGTGCAGCAAAGCAGGAAATGGCAGAAGAGGGTGTGTATGCATGACCAGGTAGGCCTATCCCAAAAGATGAATCCTGAGCTCCAAATCCAATAAAAGTGTCTTTGCGTCAGCCTGTCGCAGGCACTTTGAGAATTAAAGGAGGGATGTTTAAAAATAAATGCCACTCTGTTATGTAATTTCATTAAACATGCATTTGGTTTAAACTGAAACACTTCGTGCGTGCACACACACGCACACACGCAACACTCGCACTATTGCTGTGGGTGATTTAGTTTTCTATGGATATTTGCCCACCGCAGGAATTTTTTAAAGCCATTTTGCAGGCCTGGTTGCAGAAAATCACTGTGTTGGTTCGTTTTTGTCCCAGCTGAACGGATACATTTGATAGATTCTGCAAAAGAATTTTGTTGGAGTTATATCTGTGCTACAAATGTTAGCCAGTGTCTTGAGATCTTGCGGAATATAGCCATCGTGGACTTATGCCCCAAAAACAGTCAGGAATCATCCGTACGCAGACCAATCGGGAACCTTGGTAGTTCCCAGGATACTTCGAGAACCACGTCAATCAGATTTTGGGAGGAAGTAGCGGGGGGAAAAAAGAAAGTACTTGTTTTACATAGCCTAACCCAGTGATTTTCAACCACTGTGCCGCGGCACACTAGTGTGCCGTGAGAGATCGTCAGGTGTGCCGTGGGAAATTATCTTATCCTATTAACTTCACTTAATTAGTAACACTTTTGGTTGGTGGTGTGACTCAGGATTTTTTTTATGTAAAAAATGTGCCTTGGCTCAAAAAAGGTTGAAAAACACTGGCCTAACCTTCCCTTAATAAACGGTATTTTGAGAAATTCTCAACTGAATCAATTTGTAAAATATACTACTCCCGAACATGTGAAATGGAAGTCGCGACGAACCTAGCTTAGCAGGGTTTTTGGAATAACTGCAGTAACATCAAATTGCACACAATAACATTTTATGCAAGTTATAGCTATACGTGTTTGTTTTATTTTTTGCAATTTTACAGCTGTGCTTATTATTGACATATCTAATACACCACTTAAACCAATTCGTCAAATGCATTAACGTTAGCTAGTTACAAAGAAATCTGTACACAATGTTAATGCTTGTATTAATTAGCCTACTTGCCAAAACAGCATCCGACTGACCGAATGATTACAAACAGACATGATTTAAAAATAATAATTTCTCTCCTCTGTCGTTTATGATTGTGATTTAGTATAGTAACAAAAATATGGGTATGCATATGCTTTACAAAGGTGTTTTTACTTGGCAAGAATAATATTTTAACCAGCCATAGCATAATGTCTGAATAAGTGATTTCTGTGTGTGCATTACACATACCTTGTTATTTGGAGCATAATGTTATGCTTTATAGCACCAGAGACCCACATAGACACCCACCTATTCAGCTATATTTCTTTGCATACAAAGTTTGTTTTTGTGACAGAATTAAAGTTATTGGCCATATCATAATATATGCGGCTGCAAGTAAAAGCTTAGGCCTACTTATTGGTGATCAAGCCAAATCATTTTGTTTCGTTCGGTAAGGCTGTGCTAAATTAATTTCTTTCAAATTTGTAAACTGATTTGTCGCTATCAGGTATTTAAAAACGGCGGTTGGTTTGCTCCGTATGGCGAGTCACAGGACGTTTGCGTTTGACCAATCGGAGATGTACAGGACTGCTCGCTCCATTGTTTGGTACCTCTCTGGAGGAGTAGTGAAACACTGTATGCTTCTGCTGGTGATGGAAATGCATCAGTAACACTGCCAGGCTGGATCCATCACACAAGTGTCTACGTGTGCGCGCGCATTTCCTGTGTATGGAAGCGCATTTCCTGCGCCTGCCTTGTCCTCCTCTCACCCCAGCAGCAAGCAGTGACTGTGACTATGTGGCCCGTGATTGCGACTGTCTGGGGCATCGTGGGGTGGGTTGTTGTCATGGTCTCCGTAATCGAAAGTGACAGGCAAGCGGACCTGGCTCCACGAGGCACTGCCAAGCGCACACACGTAACCTGTACACACACACACACACACACACAACCTTGCACAACGCATAGACTCTCGCACGCACGCACACACACACACACACCAACCCACCCACATGCACAATGCATAGACTCTCACACGCACACACACACACACACGCACACACACACACACACACACAACCTTACTCAACCCACAGGCACAACGCATAGACTCTCTCACACACACACACATGCACAACGCATAGACTCTCTCTCACACACACACACACGCACACACACACACACTGAACAAAAGACAGTGAGCACAAACCAGCTCTTTGTCATTAACCTCTTGGCACCTCGCTTGGCCCTTCTCCTCCTCACTGTCTCTGCAGGAAGAGACGTTCGCTCTCCGTCAAACGTTTCATTCTTCATCTGCACTAACAAAAATTTCTACAATCAATAATCTGTATGAACGGAGTGAGGGGTGGAGTTCAGCTCATTTAAGTATATATTTATCATTTTAAATGGCAAGATTCAGCTGTTGGAAAACTTGGCATGGTTGTAAGGAAGACAAGAATAGAGAGGCCATTGATTTTGCGAAGAAAGATTTTGACAACCTTTAATTCAAATGAAAAGAAAAACAGTGGTGTCAAATGGTGACGACATTAATGCTGACCATTGTGACAATTGAAGTCTTGTATTTTTGCGAAAGAAGTAAATGTTTGCTGATGCGTACGTGGGAAATACCATGGAAGGATTCAGTTCTGTGGACTGCGGGTGAAATATACCCTCTACTCTTAGGGAACGGGGTACGGAGGCGCCTTCATCGTACCCCTAAATCCAGTGGAGTGGTCCCTTCCCGTGTTGGTCCTAAATATGATTTGATAGAAAAGCTTCATATTGATCAGATTCAGATATGAGCATTAGAGAGAAAAGCTTCATCTTGATCAGATTCAGATATGAGCATTTGAGAGAAAAGCTTCATATTGATTAGATTCAGATATGAGCATTTGAGAGTGATAGTGGTCAGATAGGAGCTTGTTTGTACTTTACCCTTTAATGTATTAACGCTGTTTGTTCTCTTCCACTGTGAAGCACTTTGAATGTGAAGTTTTTTTTGTATGGAAGCTGCTCTATAAGGTTTATAACAACACAATAATAGCATATTTCTCATGAATATTAATAACAATGATAATTAAAAAGATGCATTGATATTGCGGAGCGTCATTTGACTGCAGCAGTGTGCTGACATCATTGAGGCTCTATGGGGGGGCTTGCGTCAGTAGGCGGGGCGACGTCACTGGTGGCAGGCCTTGCCAAACACAGCCCAGCTGTCTGTCTCTCGTCCCCTAGCTCTGTCTCTGGCTCCCTCTCTCTCCCGCTCTGTCCTGATCTCTCTCGCCCACTCTCTATCGCTCTTTGTCTCTTTCTGTGCTCTGGTAAATCGGGGCTTATGCTTTCACTCCACTGCAGGAGGGGAGTGTGAATAGGTCGGCTGCTATGTGGCGCTGGGGAGACACACTTTTTAATTTTTTTATCCCCTTATTTTTCCTCGTTAATCATTAAATACTTAATTATATCTATAAAGGTCTCAACAGCTACTAGTATTTGGCTGAAATGATCTCCTCCAATCACCTGTCAGAGTGTAAAAGCTGTTACTATGTGTGTGCGTGTGTGTGCTTATGACATACTTAAGTCCTCTGCCTCTGTTTCAGACATTCAGGGTTTGAAAGTCAGCTGATAAATCAGGAAAAGTTACATCCCTGTCTGCAGTTCCTCTTTCCAAAGCTTGGCGATGGTTGCATGGTAGCAGTAGTGCTATTCCAGGTCCTGAGGATTCTTTGCACTTTACAGAAACATGACAGAAGAAGGAAATCAAACAGTGAGCGGTTGTGTATAAAAAGACGAGCAGAATTGCAGTATAAGGGGGGGGGCAATAATAAACGAGTGTAAAACGAGCTGGCCAATAATAGCTTCTGTAGTCTGACAGCACTTGGGCAACCCCCTGAATATGTTTGGGGCTAATGGGCGGAGTTTGTTCTCATCCCTCCCCTTGTGCACCAGGGTGGCTGAACCACAGCAGTAGATATATGCCACTCTGGAGGACCTATGATTGTGTTATTGGACCTATTTCTGTGCTATTTTGAGTGGGAAAAGTAGCTCTTTATGTATACAGTGCCCTCCACTATTACTGGCACCCCTGGTAAAGATGAGTAAAAAGGGTTATAAAAAAATTCACCATTTGGTGAATTAGCTTAATTATTATTACATACATTTTTTATATTTGGTCGCATATTCTTTGCATGCCATGACTTCCTGATGTCTGTGACCCAACAACATCTTATTTTCTGATACACCTACAAGGGACACTATAACCTCTCTGCATTTGAATGGATCTCTATGGGAATTGAGGGGTGGGATTAGATTTAGCTGTACATTATGCTGGAACAGTATGGAATACATGGTTGGCTAAATGGCTCTAAGTCATCAAGGGTCTGACGTATCAAACAAGCCTTAAACCATTAGAGTTCAATAGGAAAATTTGTCAGGAGAAACAACTCTTAAAGTTATCCGTCCATATCTACTGCATATCTGGCAACAGAGTGATGGTTTGAGGCTCGTTTGATTTCTCAGACCCTTGATGATTTACAGCCATTTCGCCAACCATGTATTCCATACTGTTCCAGCATAATTTACAGCTAAATCTAATCCCACCCACCAATTCCATAGAGATCCATTCAAATGCAGAGCTATAGTATCGCTTGTAAGAGTACCAGAAAATAAGATATCAAGAGTCTTTTGATATTGTTGGGTCACAGACATCAGGAAGTCATGGCATGCAAAGGATATGTGACCAAATATTAAATGATTACTTTATTCTACATTATGTTAAACTGTCCAATATTTTTTGATGCCCGAAAGTGAGGGGGGACTATGTAGAAAAGTTTCTATAATTTAGAAACGGTTCATCCGATATGGATAAAAATACCCTCACATTAAAGCTGACAGTCTGCACTTCAACCTCATTGTCATTGTATCTTTTCAAACTCAAAGTGCTAGAGTACAGAACCAAAATAACAATAAATGTGTCACTGTGTGTGTGTGTGTGTATATATATATATATATATATATACACCGTTTCTTATTTTATTTATACACCTATGCATGGGTATAGATATATGAACCTAAAGTGGACTATTGGACTTGTTGGTGCCAGTGACATATAACATAAAACTCTACTAACAGATGGATATTGAACCCATTTTATAGCATTCTAATAGAAGGTACAACCCATAATGAGTCAGGAAGGACTTCCTGAGGTGTTCTGGACAATCTGGAGGCCTAGTTAGTCTGCTGTGCAAGTCTACCAGTGCTACCAATCTTCTCCGCTGCTTTCATTATTTAATGTGTCCTACCAATCTCCTCCGCTGCTTTCATTATTTAATGTGTGCTACCAATCTCCTCCACTGCTTTCATTATTGAACGTGTGCTACCAATCTCCTCCGCTGCCTTCATTATTGAACGTGTGCTACCAATCTCCTCCACTGCTTTCATTATTTAATCTGTGCTACCAATCTTCTCCGCTGCTTTCATTATTTAATGTGTGCTACCAATCTCCTCCACTGCTTTCATTATTGAACGTGTGCTACCAATCTCCTCCACTGCTTTCATTATTGAACGTGTGCTACCAATCTCCTCCACTGCTTTCATTATTGAACGTGTGCTACCAATCTCCTCCGCTGCCTTCATTATTTAATGTGTCCTACCAATCTCCTCCACTGCTTTCATTATTGAACGTGTGCTACCAATCTCCTCCACTGCTTTCATTATTGAACGTGTGCTACCAATCTCCTCCGCTGCTTTCATTATTGAACGTGTGCTACCAATCTCCTCCACTGCTTTCATTATTTAATGTGTGCTACCAATCTCCTCCGCTGCCTTCATTATTTAATGTGTCCTACCAATCTCCTCCACTGCTTTCATTATTGAACGTGTGCTACCAATCTCCTCCACTGCTTTCATTATTGAACGTGTGCTACCAATCTCCTCCACTGCTTTCATTATTGAACGTGTGCTACCAATCTTCTCCGCTGCTTTCATTATTGAACGTGTGCTACCAATCTCCTCCGCTGCCTTCATTATTTAATGTGTGCTACCAATCTCCTCCACTGCTTTCATTATTGAATGTGTGCTACCAATCTCCTCCGCTGCCTTCATTATTTAATGTGTGCTACCAATCTCCTCCACTGCTTTCATTATTTAATGTGTGCTACCAATCTCCACCACTGCTTTCATTATTGAACGTGTGCTACCAATCTCCTCCACTGCTTTCATTATTGAACGTGTGCTACCGATCTCCACCACTGCTTTCATTATTGAACGTGTGCTACCAATCTCCTCCGCTGCCTTCATTATTTAATGTGTGCTACCAATCTCCTCCACTGCCTTCATTATTTAATTTGTGTTGCTTGATTGGGCCTCTGCTGTACGTGTGTGCTGAACACAAACAGTGAAAAGTAAGTGGTGTGTGTGTGTGTGTGTGCGTGTGCACATGCATACACGCATGTGTGTGTTTGTGTGTGCATGCGTGTGTGTCTGAGCCCTCTGGAGCTCTGCGTGCTGTTGTTACCGGGACGACACAGCCCTTCTATTCCTGAGCCGCGGTTGTGATTCTCTGGGCTTGTCGTATTAATGGCACAGGTCAAATAAATTGAGCGGCTATTATTGTACACGCAGGTAAATATAGGCCACGCACAGGAAGCGTTTGTTTGTCCGCAAAAAGGTCCCCGCACCGGTCTCTTCCACCTCTCCTCTGAAATGCGGTTGTCTTGTGCGTTTTCCTGGCAGGTGACAGCTGGTTGTGTGGAGCGGATCGTGGACTGAACGCATCATCAGAGGGGGACAATGAGTGAACTGGAACAGTTACGGCAGGAAGCGGAACAGCTCCGGAACCAGATCCGAGTAAGGGAGCTGAGAATGCTCACACACACACACACACACACACACACACACACACACACACATACGTGCAGACTCACACACACACACACACGTGTACAGGCACACATGTACACAGACACACACGCACACATACAGGAAAAGGCAGCTTCACAACTTCCTCAGAACCAGACCGGGGGTAAATGACACACTCGGATTTCGGACTCTTAAGTCTTGCTTAAAAACCCTTCTGCAGCCTCCTGAGAATTCTAACAATAAAAGGTTTCTAACCTGAAAAGAACAGTCATGTGAAAGATTTGTGGTCTGAATATTGGGGGGCTGTCATGTGATACCACTTTCGCTCGGACATAAACGGTCTGGCAGTCCTGCTACCAAGATGGATGAAACTAGCCACTGTCGCTAGGCTAGCCTATTCCCCCTCTCTCTTCCTCGTGTGTGTGTTTCTCTGGCTCTGCATATGGAGTGACGTGAGTTTTTGTACTTTCAGGATGCCAGGAAAGCCTGTAGTGATTCCACTCTCTCTCAGGTAAGAGGGGTAGCTGTACAGTTGGGGTTTGGGGAGGGGAGGGGAGGGGAGGGGGGTGCCTGTGCTGTTGGTGGTTGAGGCGGGACTCCTAGCAGAGAAAGCACCCCTGTAGTGGCCGGCTGAAAGTCTCATTAAAGCCGAGACCCACATGCAGGAGAGAGCACTTAAAGCGCACTGAAATATTTAACACCGTCTCCAGCCTGTAAAAAATATATGCTCTGCCCAGCTCTGTGTCTTTCTGTGTGTTTAAGGTATCTATCTGTATCAGTATGTATTGAGCAGCATGTTTTCTGTTGCAAGTGGTTCTCAATCATGGCCCTGAAGGGCTGCTAGGTTTTCCGGTTTTTGTTTTCACCTAAGAATCTGCAGCCGATTCAGAACCAAGAAGGTGAGTTAACTCTATAGTCAGCTGCTTTAATTGACCAATTATGTGCCGGTTATTAACGAAACGCAGGATTGAGCACCACTGCTATAGAAGCACAAGATTGCAGTTGTAATGATGTCATCTCTGCCTTGTGTGCAGATCACAGCTGGTCTGGATTCGGTGGGGAGGATCCAGATGAGGACGAGACGCACCCTCAGAGGCCACTTAGCCAAAATCTACGCCATGCACTGGGGCACTGACTCCAGGTCTGTGTCAATGATCGCTGTGGTCGGTGATGAGGTCTCCCTCGACGACAGTATTCTGGACGGTCAATTAAAGTTGCAATAACAGTGTGGACTGCCAGTCCCTTCAGCATCAGGTTTAATTAACCCTTTGAAGAGTAGAGTTTTTGAAATGTTCTCGAACTCCATTGTTTTCGGTTACCAGATTGTTACATCGGTGTTGGAATGTTCAGTTAAGAACATTCTAATCACATATTTGTGATCTTCCACCTTAAAGGGTTAAGAAGATTCAACCAAGTTTGTGTTTGTGTTTGCTGCATGCCAACATTTCAATGGGTTACGTGGCTGATCCTAATCCAGCAAAAAGAAAGATATTGTTTGCATTATAACTTTGAATTTCCATTTGACCTGGCCACAGTATTTTAAGATGAGTGTTTTTCTTTCATTAGTATCATACATGATTTATTAGTCTGGATTCCCAACATAATTAAATTTCCATTGAGGCTTTAGAGCGGCAGTTGCAGGTGTCTGCACAGGGGGGTGGTTCCCTGATAGTTCTCTGGCCGACCCGAGGAGGAGGACAAACAGACAGTGTTTGTTTTATATACAGCAGCTGACATTTGGGAAGAGCAGGTCCTGGGTTTACCCTGTGTTAGTTGGCTGGCTGGCTACTCTCCCTTCCATCCTGCTGTCTGTTACAGGGACGCAGCACATGACTGGACCGCTCTGGGGGCGGGGGCAGTGGAGGAGGCAGGGTGGGGGGGGGTTTCACTCATAACCGGATTGAGGCTCTCAGAAGGCCTGCTTGATGAAGATTATATGAAATGGCTCCCCAAGCTGCTCCCGCCCATGGGGGGTCACTGTCGTGTCACAGTTAGGGAACCGGGGTCCAGGTTCGATTCCCGGGTGGGGCATTGCCATTGTGCCTTTCAACAACAGTAAAGGGACAAAGTTTATTGGCCTAAAACTGTTAAGTGTGCACTTTTGTAAGTTGATGTGAACAGGAAAGTGCTTTAAATGTGTAAATGTAACGTTAATGTAAATGTGCTTGAATTGCTTCAGTAAATATCCAGCTGGATAAATGGCTTGTATGTGTGGGGGAAAAAAATGTTAGCTCTGAATGTCGTTCTGGATAAGAGCGTTTGCCACGTGTCTAAATTATAAAATGTGACTGTGACGATGCCACAGGGTGTTTGCTCTATCCCATTGGTACATCTGAGACGGACCCTGTCATATTTGTTTATGCTTGGCAGAATGTTGCGTTACATCCGGACACTGTTTGAAATGTCTTCTTGTCCCTGTGAAACTTCCAGGTTGCTCGTCAGTGCCTCACAGGATGGCAAGTTAATCATTTGGGACAGCTACACAACAAACAAGGTAAAGAACTCATGATGTGTCATATGGAGTAGGTCAGTTGGACACGTTGACTGATTGTTTACCTGTGCCACACTAAGAATATTGTGTAGTGACGTGGTGTGGCAAAAAATTATACTTTAAGAATTTAGTACGTGTACACAGGAGGTTTGCAGGTTTCAGCACTGGGGAGTTGTTAATAAAATTGTTAAAGTATAATTTTACCCATAGTGAAATTCACAGTATGGTGTATTGTTGTATGAACACAATGGTATTTGCATATTTTTACAGACATTTTTGTTAGCCATTTCCTGTTCAGCTTACTGAAACTATAATATCAAATGTAATGTATAACTCCCATAATGCATTTATCTCCTGTTTCCCATAATGCATTTATCTCCTGTTTCCCATAATGCATTTATCTTCTGCCTCCCACAATACAAAAAATGCATTTGTCTTACCAACATAATATTTTAGAAAAGTTTGAATGAACATCCAGTTATTTTTTTCCAAGCAAGTATATTTTGGGTTGATGAATTAAAATATGAAAGTAGCACACATTAAACGTGAAAGAATTTTGTGTAAACTTGGCGTTTAATTTTAGCCCGTTGTTGGATGCGTTTCTGTGAGTCGGTGTGTATAGTGAGTTTGTAGTTCAATTAAGAAGGCTGTGCTTCCTCTCAGATGCACGCCATCCCCCTGCGGTCGTCCTGGGTGATGACCTGCGCCTATGCCCCCTCTGGCAACTACGTGGCCTGCGGCGGCTTGGATAACATCTGCTCTATATACAGCCTGAAGACCCGGGAGGGTAACGTCAGGGTGACCAGAGAATTACCTGGGCACACAGGTAAAGGGTCAGTTCACCTGTAGCATGGTCATACAGCATGCAACAGGGATGTCAAACTGCAGTCCTGGAAGGGAAGCTGTGTCTGCAGGTTTAACTCCAGTCCTGGAGGGCCACAGTGTCTGCAGGTTTAACTCCAGTACTGGAGGGTCACAGTGTCTGCAGGTTTAAGTCCAGTCCTGGAGGGCCACAGTGTCTGCAGGTTTAACTCCAGCCCTGGAGGGCCACAGTGTCTGCAGGTTTAACCCCAGTCCTGGAGGGTCACAGTGTCTGCAGGTTTAAGTCCAGTCCTGGAGGGCCACAGTGTCTGCAGGTTTAACTCCAGCCCTGGAGGGCCACAGTGTCTGCAGGTTTAACCCCAGTCCTGGAGGGCCACAGTGTCTGCAGGTTTAACTCCAGTACTGGAGGGCCACAGTGCCTGCAGGTTTAACTCCAGTCCTGAAGGGCCACAGTGTCTGCAGGTTTAACCCCAGTCCTGGAGGGCCACAGTGTCTGCAGGTTTAACCCCAGTACTGGAGGGCCACAGTGCCTGCAGGTTTAACTCCAGTCCTGAAGGGCCACAGTGCCTGCAGGTTTAACTCCAGTCCTGAAGGGCCACAGTGCCTGCAGGTTTAACTCCAGTCCTGAAGGGCCACAGTGTCTGCAGGTTTAACTCCAGTACTGGAGGGCCACAGTGCCTGCAGGTTTAACTCCAGTCCTGAAGGGCCACAGTGTCTGCAGGTTTAACTCCAGTCCTGAAGGGCCACAGTGTCTGCAGGTTTAACTCCAGTCCTGAAGGGCCACAGTGTCTGCAGGTTTAACTCCAGTCCTGAAGGGCCACAGTGTCTGCAGGTTTAACTCCAGTCCTGAAGGGCCACAGTGTCTGCAGGAGTTTGTGCTTTCTTTTCGTCAGCAGCCATTTTAAGCAAAATAATGTTTCTTGACTCTTTAGCTGTTTGGTGACTTTAAGCACTTAAAAATGCTACAAAATCCAGCAGACACTAGCCATCCTGGACTGGAATTTGAGATCCATGCCTTTTGTAGCCAGGTTCTTCAACCCAGCTTGTTCAGGGGATTTTTTATAATTTATGTGGTTGATAACAGTTGATTCACCTTGCCATGGGGGTATTTCACAAAGCAAGATTACTGAGTTAGCTGGATAACTGCACTGAGTAAAACCCGGAACCCTCCCAAATCTGGAACATGGACTGACGTAAAAAGAGCTGTTCTGGGTTTTATTCAATGCAGTTATCCAGCTAACTAAGTAATCCTGCTTTGTGAAATACCCCCCTGGGCTAAATCGGTTGCCGATTGTAAGGTGCAAACAAAGAGCAGCAGATCCTGTGTCTCCCGAGGACCAGGATTGGAGACCGTTTGATATTCATCACTGCTTATTGATACAGAATTCTTGTTTTCAAGACTGCAAATCTGTGCGTGTCAGTCAAGATGAACGTGTCATTTTCTCCATGTTTTTTTCAGGGTATTTGTCATGTTGTCGTTTTCTGGACGACAGCCAGATTGTCACTAGTTCCGGGGACACCACCTGGTAAGTGACAGACTGTGAGACGATGGGGCCCCAGCTAAGAGAGGCCATCACAGGCTATCCTTTATGATGTCAATTTTTGGGCTGTCATGGCAACTTGGCTGGCTCACCCAATGAGAGTGTTTCCGCTCAATTCCTTTTTTTATGCATTTTTTTGTGCACACATTTCAAGGGTATTAGAAATATAGCTAAATGAGAAAGGGATTCCTGTTGTCACTTTTGTGTTGTTCAAGCCATAAAAATTATTTTTATGCCATGAAAAATTATGAAATTATTGACTTTGTGTCTCTGTTTCTTGAGCTTTTAAGGATTTGTGGTTTAGTGTAAACCTGGGTGAGATACATATTTGAAATACATATTTGAAAGACACTGTAACCAGTGGTGTCAAATCCAGGGGTCAGAAAGTAAAAGTCCTGCCATGCGTTTCTTCCTCCATTAACTCTGCCAGCTGATTTCACTAATTAGCTCTACCTCCCAGCTGAAGAATTGTGCTATTTAGCAAATCCAGGTGACTGGAACAAAATACTGGAGAGGACTTTTACTTTTGGAACCTGAATTTTACACCTCTGCCTGTAACGCAGTGGTCCCCAACCCTGTTCCTGGAGATCTGCCATCCTGTAGGTTTTCATTTCAACCTTAATTTGGCAAACCTGATTCTAATAAGTAGCAGCTCAACGAGATCTCTCGCTGTTGAATGAGGTGTACTTTGTTAGGGTTGGAGTGAAACCTACAGGCCGGTAGATCTCTAGGGACATGGCTGGGGACCACTGCTGTAAAGGGTTTTCAAGAAAGAAATGTCTGATCAAAGCTATTGTAAAAATAATTTAAAGAAAATAGATTGTTTCTTTTCAGTAATATGCTGGAGTCCAGAAAGGGTTAAAGTGTTTTCAGTGTTTATTTGACCCAGGTCTGATTCAGTTACATGATGGGATTATTAACGGTCTGGAGCTTTCCTCCTGTTTAAAATGGATTTTCTGTAAACTAGCAGAGAGAGCCACTCAGACAGGCGTGTGTGCGTGTGTGCGTGTGCGTGTGTGTGGCCTCATTCATATTTCATAGGCGGGGGGTGGTGGGGGTGTTTGTGTCAGATTGCCTCTCCCTGAGCTGGTTTTTCTGCTCCACTGCAGTGCATTGTGGGATATCGAGACGGGCCAGCAGGCCACCACCTTCACGGGCCACACCGGTGATGTCATGAGCCTCTCTCTCAGCCCCGACTTCAAGACGTTCGTGTCTGGTGCCTGCGACGCTTCCTCCAAGCTCTGGGACGTCCGGGACGGAATGTGCCGGCAATCCTTCACTGGCCACGTGTCCGATATTAACGCCGTCTGCGTAAGTGCGCCGGGGTGCCCGGTCCACAGGGCCGTCTCAAGGGTGGGCGGGGCCCCGGGCTAAATAACCAACATGGGGCCCACCTATTAACGTGATGACATCATTGATAACCCGTCATAGGCTTAAATAGTATCAATTATATAACTGAACAAAGGATTTACAGGCTACGACATCACACAAACCAACCAATTGAAGAATTAGTAGGCCATGCCATTACTCTGCCCTTGAATTAAAATATTGTAATTAACAATAACAACTTGCCACACTTTTACTTAATTTCTCCAATTAAAACAATAATACTGCGGGTTGTGGTACGATCATAGCTATGAACCACAGAGTGTAGATTGTTCTATTGATTGAGGTGGACCGTAAAATAATTGCAAAAGTTCACGATGTTGAACACTAGATTTTTCATTGTAAACAGCAGGCAGAGGGTGGGATATATAAATACAAGTTTATAAATACTGACAGCATATTAAGAGATGCATTGCACCTGAATTTTATTCAGCATATTTCTCCAGATGATTCTAATCATTATTCCCATTATAGTAGGCCTACGTTTATGACGATGTTTGTGAAGACACTGCCTGTCTTTTGCCTCTCTTTACAATGAAAAAGATAGTGTTCAACATCGTGACTTTGCAATTATTTTATGCTCCACCACAATCAATAGGGCAATCTACAATTTGTGGTTCATAGTTATGTATGCACCACATTATTATTTTTAAATGTTAACTGGTGAAATTGAGCAAAAGAAGGAGTTGAAATCTGCATGCGAGTCAAAAAACGGCACACTTGCTTCAGCAGCGTTGACCTGCTCCTCCTCCACGTTTGTCTTTACAAATTTATCCAAGGAACCTTTCAAATGAACATTTAATTAATGTTCATTTGAAGTCGCACCGGTTGCCCCCCCTCTCCCCCCTCCCCAAAATACGGCCCTGCCTGTCCAAACAGCCGGACACGCAAACGTGTGAAATTGAATTCAATGGAAAAAATTTGCGTTAACGTTCGCTGAAGATTTCTCAGTTTAATTGAATTTCAATTAATTTTCCGAATTTCAGCCGTTGAAATGGGATTATTAATCTCATGTAAAGTGTAGTTGTGTGTATTAGACTGAGATTTATTATACTGAGATCAGTTATCATGGTATTGTGTGTTCAATTTAAGAACTTATTTCTCATTGTTCTGGTCTTAGTCTTGAGTGTTCATAAGATCGTGAGGAGATGTTGCAGAAGTTGCAAGTGCTTGCTCGCCGATGTTAGTGGTCTTCACACGTACAACCCCACTCTGTTGTGTGACGCCCCCCCCCCCTTGCTCTCCGCCTCTAGTTTTTTCCAAATGGGAACGCCTTCACCACCGGCTCGGATGATGCCACCTGCCGGCTCTTTGACCTGCGGGCGGACCAGGAGCTGATGATGTACTCCCACGACAACATCATCTGCGGGATCACCTCGGTGGCGTTCTCCAAGAGTGGCCGGCTGCTGCTGGCGGGCTACGACGACTTCAACTGCAACGTGTGGGACACGTTGAAAGGAGAGCGAGCAGGTCAGCGCGCAATTGGCCAATGCTTTTCTCCACACCTGCGCCCTTGTGGGGTGGGGGGTTGGGCAACCTCTGTGGTTGCTTTTGTCCAATTCTTTTACTTTAGACTCAAGTAAATTGCTTGGAGGTAACAGGAAATTAAACATTGAAAAATGTAAAAAAATAAAATTGTAATGGCCCCCCCCCAGTAGCAACACAAAATGAGCGTTCCACATTTTTTGGAGAAGGTAAAATTTCTGTGTGTTTAACGGCGGCCTGTGTCTTCTCCGGCAGGTGTCCTGGCTGGTCACGATAACCGGGTGAGCTGTTTAGGGGTGACGGATGACGGAATGGCGGTGGCCACAGGCTCCTGGGACAGTTTCCTCCGAATCTGGAATTAACGCAACGGAGGGGGCGAGACCAAGAGGGTCCAACCATGCGTCGCCCCACCTGGGGGGGAGGGGGAGGGAGGGATCACTGCTGCCAATCTACAGCTGTGGGAGAGTAACATTCTTTCTACTTTTCCAAGTGTTATTTTAATTATTTTTTTCTTTTTTGTTTTTGTTTTGTTTTTCTTTCTATTGACTTACTACACAAAGCTTTCAGTACATAGTCCAATCAAAAATGAAGAGATGAGACTAACCCTGGTGACCGACACCCCCCCCCCCCCCCCCTTTTTGACCTTTGACAGACGGGGGTCAGTGTGTTACCATGGTTATGGAAAAGCTAAGAGCCAGTCATTGTATAATATGTGTATATATATGAATATATATATGTATCATATATATGCATATATATTGTATTTGTATGTATTTCATTTTGTAGTTGTTTTATTGGCCACCCTACAATTATTTTTTTTAAATCTTTCCTTTTTTGTTTTTTCTTTATTTACATTTTTGATGTAGACCGCATATACACCGTTCTGTCAATGCCCGTCACAATACTTTCATTTTTTCATGTGAATATGTGTATGTGTGAATATGCATGTGTAGGTTTCTTCCTGTACACAAGCATGAACGCACACACACATAGTATTCTCCCATCAATCCGTATAATATTGATACCTGTAGAATGAATTGCGTTTTGTTGGCATGTCCCCACTTATAAACTTTCACCTCACTTGGAACGTCACACTGTGCTTGATAAATACATTTGTAGGGAGGAACTGCAGAGAAAAAAAGGTTATTCAAGCCTTGACACATTTATGTTACAATCTGTGTTTTTATACAAGTTGCTAGGAAACGAGGCTGGTGATCTGTTTGTGGTCGGTGATTGCCGGCCCATAACAAAACATCGCTGCAATTAAAGACACCACCACCTGGTGTCCTGCACAGATCACCAGTAGTGTTAATTACGTTAAAGAATTAATTAATTTTCTCAACTGGTTTGTTCAGTGGCAGCTATCCCATCATGCTGTGCTGCAGTGTGCTGGAGGCTTCATGGAGTACAGTTGAATTATAGTGTTACCACTTCCATTTTAATATAAAGATGAAGAGGTGAGACATGGGTAGGAAGTTCTCTTTTGAAAAGTAGGAAACTGTCTGTAATTTGTGGCAAAGTAGAATGAAGACTTAAGGACTAGAAGCTGCCCCGCGATGGCTTGGCAGCGTTGTCGTGATTGATTCTTGTGTTAGCTGCGCGATGGCTGGGCAGTATTGTTGTGATTGATACTTGTGTTTGTTGCGTGGGTTTTTTATATTTTTCTGCCTTTAATGCGAGTGCCGGATAGAGTCCAGGACCCGAGATCCGTTCAGGATTCCGTTCTGTGCTTCCGTAGCGTGGAGTGCTGAGTTGCCAACACTGGGGTCACAGACTTTAAAACACACTTCCATAATCACCTACTGGTTTCTCAGCATATAGATATTAACTAGCAGAAAAGAACTCCTTATACACGTAACTAGACAGTGCATCGGTAGTCCTAATGTAACCAGGTAACACATGCAACATTTTTTTTCCCATTCCATAGCAGATATCGCATCATCAAATCTTGCTAGTTAGTTGTGTGTCAGTAAAAAAACGAAAAAAAACTTGTACCAGCTCTCCATAAGAAGGTTAGGTTGTTTTTTTGTTTCTCAGGACCAGAGAGCAGCTCTGGCCATTTTTAAATGGTGGCACCGTAGTCAGATATAGGTAGAACTGCACACGTGGTGTTAACGGACCCGAGCACACAGATTTTAGCCTTACATCTTAAATGGAACACACACACATCTTGTGTATGCATATACATGTATGTGTAATGTGAGTGTGCGTGTATAAATATATACACGCACATACTGTGTTTGTTATATGCACACACACATGTATGTGTTATGTAAAAAGTAAAAGAAATCCCTGTGCAGGCTCACTTGTAAATGCACTTGCCTATTTTATTTTTAAAGTGGTTTGTATATGACTGGACTGTGGCCAGATCACTCTGAATACCACTTTGCCTTACCGTCCATAGTCAACACAGCACCCTCACATGCACCATTCTTCACTAGAGCTTATGCCCCCCCCCCCCCCCCCCCCCCCCCCAAACAAGCCAACTGCCCTGTGTAACATTGGGCCAAGAAAGGTCCCTGTGGAACACCCTCCCATTTGATTTGAAATAAACTTTGTGTTTCACAGCGCGTTCAAGTTGTCAGTAGGCTCAGAAGTGCTTTAAGAGTCGTTCTTCCTGCCAACAGGAGCCTACAGCCCGCTTGGGACTGAATAGAGCTTGAATACAGCTTATCATCCCCAGCCATACAAAGTTAATGGCCTGAAAAGTAGGTTGCCTTACTCGTCGTGCCAATTAAAATGCCAAAAGGGGAAAGTAAAACATTTAGCGAGGTGCAGAGACTGAATTCCATTATGTAAGGAAACATGACTGGAATTTGTGGGATATGAAACGACTGTGTAATGAATTCTGACTTGCAGCATGTACAGGTCTTTAGTTCCTGTATATTATTGTATCCAGTTCAATAGTTTGGTTATTTTCTAGTTAGTACATTTAAAAATTATAATTTTTTTATTTTATTGTATTTGATTACAAAAAAATCCTTTTACAATCATGTAGTGATAACTGTAGCAGTTTTGAGTTATTTCATTACTGTATCCTGTACCTTGTTTTCCTCTGAAGAAATGAATCTACATACAGTATATTGACTATTGTTTTTTTTTTTTTTTCAGAAAGATCCTTTAAGTGTAATGTAAGATGTAATTGCAGTTGAGTGTTGAAAAGAATTCTTACAGTAATTTGTGGGAAGTATACCTGTGCTTTGAGGCTACGTTTGTGCCAAAACTGGCCAGAGACGTTGAAATGTGAACGGAATTATTTGAAACCGGGACTGGCCGGTTTGTTGGCTTCCTTTACATTTAAAAAAAAAAAAAAAGAAAGAAAAAAAAGAATTTTAAATGCCAATAAATTAAATTTAATCAAAAGTTAAATTCAAATAGCACCTGAAAGTCCTCAAGTTGTCTACCTTGACGCGGGTGCCAACCAGATTGTGTCCAGTACTTAGCTGTGTTATTATCCCTTACATGCGAGTTAAGACTTATGTTGCCTTCAGATCCATTCCCAGTATCAGCGAATTGTACAGTATGATACGGTTATGCATAAATACCGAGCGCTTCATTATGGTTATTTGCATGTGGTACTGATCAGAAAATGTGCCCAACAGTGTAGTAGAAGAGGAGGCATTTTTTTTTATTTGCAACTTTTAGTACACCCCAGATGAATAATATCTTTGTTCAAAAAATCAGTGCTGCCCGGATAGTGAGCCATTATTGTAAATGCCACCCATCCTAAATACATCCTAAATACACGAGAAAGGGAAGTCTTGTAGGAAACATGGACAGGCAAGTACTGTAGTGTTCTGTGTGAAATGCAGCAGTATTAAGTTTTAACAAAAAATGTCATCACATTAAATGTGCCTGCACTGTACACATAGTTATTTTTGTTTGGAAAGAGCAGAGACTGTATCTCAAGAGGTTTGCAAAAATGATCAGTGTCATCAAGTTACCAACTTCCCCTTTATTGAATTCTCTTTTTGAAACTAACCACTTTTGTAAAAGTTAAGTCAAGCACATGTTTTAATACCCATGGCAGGACTTGCTCTCTCTCTCTAAGCGGAATGTCAGAGGCTTGCTATTAACACTATTTAGAAAAATTTTCAAACTTAAAAGTGAACTAAGGAAAAACATTTTGTAAAGAATGGTGGTTAGGGGGGAAGATGGTGAGGGAACTGAACTTTTGAGTAAGCTCCAGCTCTGCTTCCTGTAATTAGTGTTACATTTAGTGACCACAACATCAACACTGATTTTAGTACTAATGCACTGCCGATTGGCTCCACTGCGTATTACAGCAAAGTCTTATTAGGAGAGGCTAAGCACGAGGTGCCCAGTTATTGTTCTGGTTATTCTTCCGTAGATTCTTTTTTCTCTCATTTTTTTTTGCGTTGAGAAAATTCTGGCAGAATTCTGAGGGGCTCCGAGACGCACGTGCACATAGGCCGTCGAATCTGTGGCTGTGACGTTCTCACGAACCGACTTTGCACGACCCAAGACGCGCACTGCAATCTATCGGTTCTGTTAAACTGCCGTCGTTTTGCCGCAGTTTCTGAAGAACTTGTGTTCAATATACCAATGAGATTTAGTTTTGCTATGGGGCGAATCCACGCCAGTCTTGATTGCATGATAGCACGGACCGCGTCTGCCGAGGAAAAACATGGCCGCCGTAAGGGAGGGAATATGCTAAAAGTTTGCGTTGAAGTTTCCCTGCTGAACGCAAAAGTTGCTGTAAGGTTAAAAACAAAAATATAGCAGCCGTGAGCCAGTGAGTTTGAGACAGTCGAAGGGCCATGAAAAATCTTATGTTAAAATGACATAAAGCTTGACAGTATTTTGGAGAGATTAGAGTGTCTGCTCTGTAAAATTCATGTCAGTAAGTCACATGGTTCTGCTCTGATCTTTCTCGTTTTACTTAAAAAATAAAAACTACTGGGAACAAAAAACATTTTTGTCATGTCAACTTACAAATGCCATCATATTGGATTTCTGCCATTACTCACATGTTATTAAACTCTTATACAACAGTATCAGGAGCCGATGGGTCGGTCTGTGACAAGCCAATAATTCTGAAGTATTTAAAAAATTTATGGACACTGGGCAGCATAGTAGAAAAATGGGTTGGTAACTGGGCTTGTAACTGAGGTTGCGGGTTTGAATCCTAGCTGGGGCACTACTGTTGGACCATTGAGCAAGGTGCTTAACCTGCATTGCTTCAGTAAATATCTGGCTATATAAATGGATTGTCTATAAAAAAATAAAAATAAATGTAATCTGTGCAAGGAACTAAAAGTGTCTGCTAAAATGCCGAAATGTAAATGTAGCATTTCCTCTGCTGGAAACAAATTGCTACAAAAAATGAAAAATGGGGAAACTTTTTTTCTTTTTAAACAACCTGGTGATATTAAATATTTCACAAGAATTAGAACGGAAATACTGAAACATAAAAATAAATCGTCCACATTTGCACATCAGGCCTTGAGTAATGCAGTCTCTCGTGGGGAAAAAAATAATTATGGTCCATTTAAGCTTAAAATTTTTATCTGGTACTAATTCATTACAAATAAAATTTTTACTTAATTGTATATGAGCTGCAGCAAGTGGTCTACATTCTAACGGACATCCATTTCTCATGATTCTTACGATGAAAATCTGCAAAAAGTTAAGTTTATCTATCATTGTAAAACCCTGGTCTTGACGTTGCCTGGAACGATGGGGAGCCGTTTCTGATAGCCACGGCTTTTCTGTAGACTCAGTTTCAGAAGCCACAACGCTGGTCCCGTGCTCCACCAGTCATCCTGCTATTTACAACTCTGCGATCCTCACGTTCTCAAACTAGCCTGTTGAGGTGATATAACCCCGTCCATAAGACAAATAGGAGATCCTATGATGTGGTGGATGGCGCCAAAGCCATGCAGTTTCCAGATTTTACATCACTGTCATAGCCTTCCTGAGAATCAAAGCAGCGTTTTCCATGACAACTACCTGATAGATGACCAGTGGTATCACATGACCACAACTAACATTCAATTGATAATATTGAGGATGGGTGTATTGCTTGGACCCCGTTCATTGCTGCTTGCGGCTATATATTTTTAAATTTTGTTTTTTTATTTATTTTTTGAGCCAGTCAAAACCAGGGACTTAGTGCCATGAGTTCTTACAGTGCTGTTGTGTGAAGTTATAATCACTTGCTATTGAAATAACTTTTTTATAGTCTTTTTTTCACACCAGATATTTTTTTTTTGTATTTGTACAGTGGCTCAGTGATACTGATATGTTGCCATGAGTTGATATTGTAACCAATAAAAAAAAAAAGCTTTTAACCAAGGATGTTATGTTCAGCTTGTCAATGGTGCTATTGTGTTGAATGATAGAACAGATTTAAATGTATTCAGTGCAAAACGAACATATTACCAAGTGTGAACTCGTGTTAAGAACACAATGTGTGATACATTGTTACACCTGCACATTAATGTTCCATTTACAGAGCTCTACCCTTACCCAAGAGCTGACTGGGGGGTGTGTGGTGGGCAGGGTGAATCACGTCTACACTGAATCCTTTGTGTAACATGACCTCTGGTCTCAGGAGAAAGAAAACCAACAACTTGCTGAGACAGCTTGACAAATAATTTTATTAAATTCTTGAAAATCATAAATTAATTAACTATATTGATAATCTTGCAAAACCAGAAATGACAAAACTTTACAAAGTGGGGGGGGGGGGGTTCCTCCTTCACCTAGACTTCATGTTAAATTTTTTGAAAACTGCAGAAGAGTGAATATGCTTTTCTTCAAAAGTTCATCTACAAATATTTTTTCACCCCTCAGTCTTGCAACAGTTTCTTATTCAGGTTGAGATGAGCACAACAGGGAATTGCTTGTCTGATTTAATCATGAAAATTGGCTATTTGTATAACTTCACAATAGAAGTAATGGCGCTGCAACCAAATAAACTGTACTTTATATTCTCATTTCTTACATAGAGATGCGTGCTTGTAAAAAAATATCTTCAGTTAGTGGCGTATTCACAGTTGTACATACGTGCAGCACATTCAGAGTGCAGCCACCCTTCTGATCTAACACACTGACTGGGGCAGCTGCAATACTTGTGTAAGCGGTCACGTTTTCATATCACTTCACACACAAGGAAGATCCAGGTATCTCACACAAAAAAAAGTTTCTTCCACCCACAAGCTACAAGGAAGTGATGGTGGTTCAAAACGGCGATCTCAAACTCCGGAGGGCCTGGTGTTCAGTGTGCTTCAGTGCTTAATTGGTTAAAGTTGCTGATTGGCTACAATCCACACACCTAGTTTCCAAGGCCTAATCTGGCTACAGATTGAAAAGAAGCCATAGAAAAACCTGCAGACACTGTGGCCCTTCTGGACTGGAGTTTGTGATCCCTGTATTACAGAAATCCCATTGTAACAAATACAAGAAATGGCAGAATATCCTTCCTGTCCAGACGGGCAGACAAGGGGAAAGAGTCTTAAGGACTAACACGGAGACCAGCGGATCTTCCTTCCCCACATTTGAAACCTCACTGTTGGGGCTGTAAATATTCGGCTGTGAAACTGTCCAACTCCGACTGCAGTGCTGTCGCCTTGTGTCTGGGAGGGGGAGGAGAAGAAGAAAAGGCTTTATTATTAACGCACCTTTGCAAAGTCCAATCATGGAAGGCTGCAGCATCTGCAGGTATGTGTGGTGTCCTTTCAATCAGCAGCCAATTAAGGCCTTGAGAACAAGGTGTGTGGACTCGTTAGCCAATCAGTGATTACTGGTGCTGAAATGCACTGAAAACCAGCGGATACTTGCAAAATCTTCTAAATGCCAGTAATGTAAAGTAATATTATATATTGAACAAAATAAAGAAATTGCAACACTATCCATTGGCGAATGTAGAAATTATACTACTTTCAGATTTGTAAATATATTACATTGCTGTGAAATGTATTCACCATGGTATTTTCCAAGAGATCCATACATTTGCTTTACACTGCACTAAATTCCATGTCCCTAAGGGAGCTCTATCATGCAGACTAACAGCATAGCAGTTCTGACCTGAGGCTTTTGGACCGGCTCTGAACCGTCTCCAGCCGCTGGATCTTGGCGGTAAGGCGGCTGATCTCTCCCTCCAGTTCCGTCTGGGTCCGGTCAACCTGCTGGCTCAGCCGAGCGAAGGTGGCGGCCATCTCCCTGCGGACCCAAAGACCAACCGTGAACCATCATCCAGTGCAGGGTGCACAACTCTGGTCCTGGAGTGCCGGTTGTTGTTCCAACAAATCAGGGCCGTTTCTAGGGGAGGGGGGGAGCAACGCCCCCCCAAATTCTCCGCCTACCCCCCCAAAGCCAAAATCCAGAAAAAACTTAATCCGACAATATTAAGAACGGGCACCGTCTGTGGGCTATTAGAGCTACAAACGATTCGGCCAATCATAAAAATGCCACATCAAAACAATATATTTCTCCAATATCTGATTTGTTGGTTTGGCCATATAAAACATGGAGACGCAGCGCAAGAGAGGTCACTTTCTTTGATCGATCTATGCTGTCTCTTCTTGATAACTAACTGTTACGCATTACTTAGAATAGAATATTAGCTATAGCCTAGCTTACTCAGTGAGTTGAAGATAGTGGCGAGAGTCTCCGTCTGGGATATTCGATTTTAAATAGATTGATCATGTTGCATCTAGCCTAGTTGTTTAGATTTATATTATCGCTGCGATTCTGCAAAACATCTGCAGCATTGCATTAGCTGGCTGCACGTGTGTGTGTCAGCTAGTCAGCCCTACTTTCCTCAAACTTTGGAATACTTCACATATTAAAATACACTATCATATCTGTCTGTTTCTCTCCCTCTTATGTTCTCTATCACTCTCACGGCGAAACGGCAGCCATCAATAGAGGCAAGCCCCCTGGCGTCTCAGGCATAAAATATATTTTTAAATAATTATATACTGTATATAAATGAGATGATGACCAAATGACAGTATCTTAGTTTCACATGCAAATAGAAAATGGCACAAAAAGACTGAAATGATGAAGGAATAAAAAATAAGGAATAAGTAAGATTCTATAATTTGATTTAATTGTGCATTGATAAAGTTGTTCTCCATAAGGGGGGGGGTATGGCTAAAATATAAATGAAAATGATGAGCCAGTTACAGTAACGTAGTTTCACATGTAAATAGAAAATAGCACAAAGAGACTGAAATGATGAAGGAATTTAGCTCATCTTTAATATAATTGTTTCGATTAGATAATATAATGTGTAAATCAGTGGTCCCCAACCCTCTTCCTGGAGATCTACCGTCCTGTAGGTTTTCACTCCAACCCTAACAAAACACACCTCATTCAACAGCTGGAGATCTCCTTGAGCAGCTAATTAGTTCAATCAGGTGTGCCAAATTAGGGTTGAATTGAGAACATACAGGATGGTAGATCTCCAGAAACAAGGTTGGGGACCGACCACCTGCTGTAAATGGTTAGCGCATTGGTTAGACAACCCTGGTCCTGGAGTGCCAGTGATGGTGATGTTCTGGATTTTGTTTGCTTATTTTTATCACAGTTTGATGGATTATTAAGAGCCGGAGCCTGAATATGAGTCTGACTGGTGAACTGCTGAGTAACTCCAGCAAATGGTAACCTGCGTTCATTAAGCTTCATAATACAGTTATGTAGTTTAAGGTTTGGATGGAGAAAAAACCAGGACCACCTCTGGCACTCCAGGAAAAGCGTAGCCTACCCATGGGTTAGCGTGTGTACATACTGGTAGATAATGAAGTCCATGTAAACTCCTCAAAAAAAGTTTGGAAACATTATTTCGGTC